>OZ012674.1:5150000-6350000 GCA_963942505.1 Lordithon lunulatus
AGTTTCTGATGTTAAACTTTTTGCAGATGGTTGGTTGGGGAGCCGTGGACGTAAAGCTGCATAGGTGAGTGAGTTTAATAATCAAGTTTGCTCCTTAATAAGAGATTTTACCCTAACTTATAATAATCTAGAGGGGCTGCACCCTATATACGGTTTAAGATGAAAGTGGTTGGAAGTTGTATTGATTAGATTAATTATACATTATTATTAACACCAACATAGTCTAATGTTTCATCAATACATTTTTAAAATCAAATTATTTTAACAATTCAATTTAATATATATATATATATATATATATATATATATATATATATAATTAACACATTCTATGCTACCAATCAATACTCCTTGGGGTACCAATTAAAAATTCGTAAACCATTTGTGGATATTTTCTTCAGTTTTAACCCTTCAAAGTTCACAAAAATTGCTTGAAATTACCATTTCAAAAACGCCCTTTTCAAGCTGTAACTCAGTAAGTGTTTGTCACATTGACTTCAAGTTTGTTCTTTTGGATTCAGGGGGTAGCTTTCCATAGGAGAACAGCGTTATCCACAATCTACCTCTATTACTTTTAACAGGAATCGCGAGAAATCGAGAAATAATCCTTGAGGTAGAGGTCAAATTTTATTATAGTTTTATGCTACCAATAAATATTCGTTAGTGTCCTAATTAAAAATTCGAAACCCCTTTGTAGATATCTCTTTCCGTTTTCGCGTCACAACCCTTCAAAGTTCGTAAAAATTGCTTGAAATTACCATTTCTAAAACGCCCTATTCAAGCTGTGTTTTAGTAAGTGTTTGTCACATCGACTTCTAGTTTGTGTTTTTGGATTTAGGGGGTGGCTTTCCATATGAGAACAGCATTATCGCCAATCTACCTCTATTACATTTAACAGGAATTGCAAGAAACCTAGAAACAATCCTTGAGGTGGCTTTCCATACGAGAACAGTATTATACCCAATCTAGCTCTATTACTTTTAACAGGAATCGCGAGAAACCGAGAAATAATCCTAGGTTCAAATTTTAAAATTTGACCCCTAGGATTATTTCTCGGTAAATAAAAAAATTCAAAATTTATTTTATGCTTCCAATCAATACTACTTAAGGTGCTAATTAAAAATGCGATTCGAAGCCAAGCCGCCTGTTCGTTACGCGGGGGTGCTAACCGTCAAAGGGCAGGACGTGTTTCGTTTCTATTTATATCATATTTTTTTTGTGATTTCAATAAACGCCGAGAGACAATTTTACACGGCCACAACAATTTAAATGAAATGAATATTACAATGTTCTTATGGTTCCAGTCTTAATTTATAAAATGTTCTCCTCTTGGGGCGGGGAGACTAATTAAGAGGGCTATATTAATTAATTTTTTAAGTTAAATTTAATCAATTTTACAACAATGTTAACATTACAGTCTCATTTTATAAATGGTTCTCTTTCTGTAGGCAATTTAATTAATTTGCCACAGACAAAGACTTTCTTTACGGGAGAAATCCCTGTGATCATTTAATTTGAAATAAATAACTAATTAATATATAATCTACATTTTAAAATATACATGTATGAATTCACCTCGTGGTAATCTATATATCTAGATTTCGATATTAGATACATACATCAGTATAGTTCAGCTAGTGAGGATGAATTCACACCTTGTAATATAACAGCCCTGAACGGCAAAACATTCAAAATGGCTACCATGAAATTTCTAGCTGATCAAGTATACTACTCCACATCGTATGATTTATTTATTTATCTGTCTGTCGTTTTGAATTTTATATTTCTAATTGTATTTTAAAGTGTATTTGAAAATTTGTGTATATTTCAATTTACAAATTTTTATGTGACTTACAATTCTTTAGCACCAATAAATTATGAATTATGAATTACACCATACTCCAGTGGTTATAATCAATGCAACTTTCTCTCTAGGCACGAAGTTTAACGCTATCTGGCGACATAAATTAACCATATGTGTAGCTCAGCTAGTGAAAATTAATTCACTTCACATAGAAAGATTAACACCATCTGGCGACACCACATCAGTTAATAATATGGATTTGCATTGTTTATGAAGTAGTGTCACTAGATTGAGTTAAACTTTCTATCTATAGAGAACATTTTATGACTTTATATATACTATATTCTTGGGCCCAATATTTACTATATCAGGAGGAGACAACTCATTTGACAATTTTTAACTGACTACTGTTGTCATATTAAGACAATGCTACTTTTCTCATGGTGTGAATTGTGAAATTGAATTAATAATAATAATAACGTTATGTGTGTTGCCACTATAAGTCGTTTATATACAAAGTAATATAAGTTAAAAATATATTATAAATATTTACTTCAGTAACACAAAGCCAAACATTGAAATTTTATACTGACAACTTTCTGCAAACAAATATATATAAAGTAATGTAACTTACATTATATAATAAATACTAATAATAACGTTATGTGTGTAGCCACTATAAGTTGTTTATATACAAAGGAATGTAACTTACATTATTATTATTTATTATATAATGTAAGTTACATTACTTTGTAATGTATATATTTGTTTGCAAAAAGTTGTCAGTATAAAATTTCAATGTTTGGCTTTGTGTTACTGAAGTAAATATTTAGAATATATATTTTATTAGAGCATTACATATTCAATCAATATTATTACAATATAATTTAATTTAATACATATGTTGGTGTCGTAGCTCCAACTAGCCTGAAGTAAATAATTTATCACGAATATACACGAATCCAGCAACCGCAATGTGTAATATTTTAAGCAAAATTAATTAAACTTCTTGATTATTATTACCATTACATTTGCAGTATATCTTCCAAAATCTTTCTGTTGGTGAATTAATTCATGGTTTTCATTAACGGAATTTTCTAGCAGCAAATAAAAGTAAAAGTAATGCAAATGCATCGGGGAGCCGACAAAAGCACGCTTCCAGTAATAATTTATTGTCTTAATTAGAGTAATTACAGTAATAGAGAGCGCGGGAGTTACTTCGCCTGCCACATCAATGGCCAGTTAATTACATCTCATTTGCAGCTGGTAATTGCTTAAAGCAGATGGAAATTGGTTATAAAAGTTAATTTTTGTTTGGTAAAATAAACCGGTTTAGCATTTCTACCATCGCAATTAATTTGCCTCTAAATGAGGGTTGGGTCTTACATAAATTATAAAGTACTAGCAAAATATAGACAATTATTGTTTATATTGGAGGCTTCTATTTCATTATAATTTAATAATAATAATAATATCTTCATTGTCAATTAAGGATATTAATAAAAGTACTATGTTTTTATGATGCAACTAACCCCCTAGGTGGAAAATTAAACAGGCGCGATTGTTCGCATGGGTGGGATATTTTTAAACTAGACAAGCTAACTATATTGCTTATTATTATTGCTTTTAAAATCTGGCGGCACCACATGAATTAGCAATGCACACCCATATTGTAATATTGTATTCAATTGTATATAATTCACACTTATATATGTTATATACTATGTTTTTTTACCACATGTTACAACAACAACAAGTATTAAAAAACAGGGTTGTTTTATTATCTCATTCATTGAAAATTAATTACCACGTAGTAGACGTCACAACCATTCAATATCTGAATATCTTATCATTGTTTTTGTAGTTGTTACAGATAATAACGACAGTTCAATATACATACATAACATAAGATATATTGCATACGTATACTATTAAAGACATTAAAGGCAATAAAAACGTTCCGACTGGTATGGGACTTCCATCAGAGTCCTGGCTAGCTAGGTAGACCAACACAATCAACTTGTTTATATAAAATAAAATATTTATATATTTATAAAAATTATACAAGTAACCCCCTAGGAGGAAAGTTTGTTCAGATGGCGTTTAACTTTCCTCCTAGGGGGTTAGTTGTAATTTTTTTGTATATAACCACTCGAGATTTTGTATATAACCACTCGAAATATTTAGAGACGTTGAGTTTAACTTTCCTCTTCGGGGATATAGTGTGAATTCATCCTCACGAGCTACACTGACGAGATCTAATAAGATCGAAATCTAGATATGTAGATTGCTAAGAGATGGATTCACACTTATATATGTTATATATTTATAGTTTTTATAAAATGGTCCATTTATGAATTTATATTCACCGTGTAGAGTATAAAATGACGCATTTATTTTTCAGTATGTTGTAGGGGAACATCCATACAGTTTGAAGGAAAATCATCTTACCTAAATATTTAGTAAATTCCCTGATTTCATGAACGTTCCCCTTCTGAATGCGTCAAAAAATAACTAACGTCTAAAACATATATAAGTGTGAACCCACCTCTTAGCAATCTACATTTCTAGATTTCGATCTTATTAGATCTCGTCGGTGTAGCTCAGCTAGTGAGGATGAATTCACACAATATCCCCGAAGAGGAAAGTTAAACTCAACGTCTCTAAATATTTTGTCTAGCACAAACAAAGTGATTGTGTTCATAAGGTTATTTAGTTGTAACATAAATCCATAAAATTCGTTTAAATGTGGCAATAAAAACATGAGTTTATAAGTCCAAAATACCCGTAAACTTCCTTATTAACTATAAAACAAACGACGCCTCGTTAAACCCACAAAAAGATATGTCATACGGCGCCACAACACTCCACTCACACTCCCAACACCCTTAAAGTTCGAAACTTCAAGCCTTGGTTGGCACACCACAGTATACCAAACAATATTGATTTATAATACGAGTTTGTGCATTTGAGTCGTTCCACACATAATCAGATTTGTAACGTGCCACATACTAAATTATTATTTAATGATTTTGTTGTTGTTAGTTACATGATTTGTGGAGCGGTCCATTAAAATGATTACACTTGCGCAACTGGGTTTATTCGAGCTGTTTTCAATAATAGTTCATTCATAACGGCCAGACGCAATATGCAATATAATATAACATCATTATATATTAAACGGTCTGCTTGAATCAGAACCATGTTACAAGACAAACAAATTTTCCAAGCTAAACTGCCGGCCTCGATTTTCATCCGGTTCGATTTTCATCCGGCTCGATTTAATATTCAAAACTACTTGTTTAGTCTTTTTTGATCCTTTTGTAGAGTGGGGGCGCCCTACAGGGTGTTTCTATGCACTTTTTCCTACTGTTGCCAGACTTATGTTTTTAAAGTTCAAAATTACTTGGTGGGGATTTAAATCCCAAGGGTGGTGGGCTGAGGGGATGCTAATACTAAAAGATAGTAGCTTTTTTATTATTATATTTTCAATGTTGATTATATTTTCGAATACTATTATAACAATAGTAGGTACCACCAAAATTGGTGGTAAATAATATGCGTGGCACAATTTTCATTTATATCTATCTACAACCTTTTAGCTACACAATCGAAAATGAACAAGAAAATTTATTAAGATATAATCTTATTATAAACAAATTTGTATGATTGTATATTTGTATTACTCTTAACTTATTTTCGATTACCAACTTGCGGTGAATATTAAAAAAAAAACCGCGGATGGCAAAATGTTCATTAAAAACTTGTATGAAAAAAAAACAACTTTTTAACTACAAAACTGGAAATGCACAAGAGAATTCATTTAGATATAATCTTATTATTAACCAAAATTACAGGCTGAGTTAATCTATTAATTTATTTTCAACTCTCACTTCCACTAATGTTATTGGTAAATATACACCTTAATATTTACCAATAACATTAGTGGAAGTTGAAAAGAAATTATAACAATTTTCTTTTATTTGTTATCTCCAGCTCTAGCTTGTCTAGTTTAAAAATATCCCACCCATGCGAACTGTCGTGGCTGTCGACCTTCGGTGGTCCTTTTGCCGTGTGTTTGTACAAATTGTAACAAATACCACTTGGTATATTTTGATTTATTTGTAATTAAAGTAAGCATTATATTTTTTTTTTATAAAAGTGGACAAAAAATATTGTACTCTCAAATTAATTATCATGTCGAAAAAAGCTTCATATGTTACGGGAATTTGTTCTCTCATAGTTTAAATGTGTAGCAATGAATAAAGCCGTCCTACATTCTTAAACTCAGCTTCACAAACCTACAAATTAAGCCCAGCAGTAAAAACACTTTGTGGTTAAAAACGTTCATAACTTGGCGGGATCCCGCACATAAAAAGTGTCTCTTCAATCTCATATGACTTTGCGACTCTTTTAGTTTTCTGAATTACTCGCAGCTTTGATATTTAAAGTTGCTGTTCACTTTTACACCGCTCAAAACTACTTCCAATTGAAGTACCTCAAACCCATTCGGGCATTGTTGGGTGATGGTGGTTGGGAAGGACATGAATTTTGCATTGCATCCCAGGGCATAACTTCAATTTATCAACCAGCCGGCGGTTCCGCTCCAGATTGAGTGAACTAACGAGCTTTAAAACTTGCACGTAGATAATTTTTATAAATCGCCTCGCGGTAAATTCCGGTCTTGTTTTTGAAACAATAGTGATGCACGTGAGGTATCCGCGTTTTCATGTTCGAACAGTGCGGGAATGTTCATTTAAGTGTCGGGGCGGATCAAATCAAAAGGCGCTTTCCCGAGCGGATTTTCATTTCAGGGCTGTCGTGGCCGCTAACGGGGCGGCGCTATCTATTTTCGTGTTATGGATCTTTAGACCGGCAAATTGCTATTAATAGCGCGATGCTTTCGCTGCGGCGCCGGCCCGAAAAACTGCGTAATTTTGATGGATCTCGCGAATTAAATCCGCGAGAGACAGCGCGGCGATGGATCATTCGATATGTATCAAAGTCGCGCTGTACGGCTCAATTTAATTTAGGTTGTGATATATGAATAATTGCCGTGTGCAGGCGTGGATCAGATATACCACTCTGCGGGCATTTAAACGTGTTGTTTATATTCATAACGGCGTGAGTAATATGGTGGGAGATAATTTTCGGTAATTGGGTGAGATTAGTTCAAATTTGATTATACATAATATTTGTGTTGCGCGTAAATTCATTAGCCCCCTGTATTATATCATAATATTCTGGAGTAGAACATACGTGCTCTGATAGTTTACTAGTTATAATTTTATGCTGGCTGTTTAAAACGTGCAGCGATTAAGTGGTGTTTCATAATTAAACCCACCGCCACCTATTTCATTTACTATAGTGCATCAAATATACAATAAACCGTTTTATGGGGGACAAAAACAATATTATATTATTTTAATGCCCTTCCATTGCACAGTTTTTTTACTAAAAGCTCAATACAATTTTAAAATACTCGTCGTAAGAAAGTATAGACGTGTTCTGACTTTAGAGAACACTAGACCCCTACTTTTATTTTAGTGCATCAAATATACAATACAATGTTGTGTAGGGAGAGAAAAGCAATATTTTTTAATGCCATTCCATTGCTCGACTTTTACTAAAGACTAAATAAAATTGAATAATAAAATTCACAAGTCATAAGAAAAGTATATATACTATAAAATATATGAAATATATGAATTCACTCTTAGCAATCTAAATATCTATATTTCGATATTGTTAGATATCATCAGTGTAGCTCAGTTAGTGAGGATGAATTCACACATTATCTCGAGTGGTTATATTCAAAGTAATGCAACTTTCATTCTAAAGAGAAAGTTTAATGCCATCTTGCGACACCACATCAATTAACAGTGCATGATATGGTGTCGCCAGATGGTGTTAAACTTGCACTCTAGAGCAACGTATCCAAGTCTAGGTTTTACATAACCAGGAAGAGACGTTTTTGACAATTTTTAACTTTACTAATATTATGCCAAGGATCTTTTTCTCATGATGTGAAATGGAATTAATAATAATAATAACATTATGTGTGTTGCCAGTACAAAAATGTACACAATATTAGAACAATATTCATATTAACTATCATATACAAATCACAATTATGTTACTTGTAATCAGATATGGGATGCAAGGGATATCAAAGGGCGGAAATGGTAATAAAATACATATTTTATGTGCTCCCAACGTTTTTTTTCGCGTATCCTTCCCACTTCATTTGAATTTGAGTTCATTTATATGCTACATAAAGTTAAATCTGGCAGTACGTGCCACGGCGCTGTTTAACATAAAATTTTACGCCCTGTTTAAATGGACCTTTTAACACCGTTTCACTTTATAGCTATATAACAGGTACTTTTTTAAATTAATTTTACAGCGTGTCAGATAACTGATATACTAATAATGGAATTTACAATCTCAGCACACAGAAATTTATTTTATTTTGCATACTGAAAACATACAGTATCAGTTTACATATGCCATATGGGGCCGTTAACGTGCTGCGACAAATGGGGTTGGGGGTCTCATGAGTGTGACATTGGGGCAGCTCTCACACTGCCCTATGCTAATTGTGAATGTTATTTTTTCATGCAGAATATTAATTATATGCGATAAGTTTGTGATTTGTTGATATGTTACTTATATATGAGTCGTAGATGAAATGTAAAATTAAATTATTGTAATAAGTTTACTAAATGATGATGGATGAGTCATTAAACATTATAATACCTTTTATATTTTTATATTCACTCCGAATAGCTCTCAGGTTTATTGCAAAATAAAATGTGCAGGCAGTTGATATTCATTTTTATATAACTATGTCTATGCATATGGCATATTTGACTTCAAAACTTTAAAATCAGGATCTTGAGATCAGTTGATATATCATAAGAAAAATACACTATTGCCATACATGTTTTTTATTATTATATCAAAACAGACTTATCAGGCTATCGAAATATATATATATATATATATATATATATATATATATATATATATATATATAAAAGTGATCGCGACATCTCATGAGGTTACGACCATGAAAATGCACATCAGATGCAATTTTCAGTCATTTGGAGCAAAAACTTTGTGATTAATCAAAACTGTATGGCGTATTACTCATGAACAACTAGTTTTGTAGCTAACTGAATTGAACTAAATTGTTAGTTCAGGCGAAGTGATGAAGTTTAGTTCAATTCAGTTAGCTATTAAACTAGTTTTTCATGAGAAATACGTCATACAGTTTTGATTAATCAAAAAGTTTTTGCTGCAAATGACTGAAAATTGCCTCCGATGTGCATCTTCATGGTCGTAACCTCATGAGAAGTCGCGATCGGTTGGCTATATATACTTTTGAATCTGATATCGTAATCTGTATCTCTTAATAGTAATATCGTTAAAAGATAGTGATGTTAACCAACAAAGGGGTGGGGTAAAAAAGTTACACAGCAAGAAAACTACAGAGCAACAGAAGGTAGCTTTATAGTTTTCTTGCTGTGTAACTTTTTTACCCCACCCCTTTGTTGGTTAACATCACTAGCCATCAACTATCTCCCCCATTTTATATCGATCCCCACTGGCTTATTCTTATTGCTAACGTATATGTAACATATTTATTTATACTCCCTAAAAATAGCGACACGACATCGTCGTAGCTATATTTAGTATTATTTCATTTTTCAATCCCCTTTTATACTCGATTTGTCAAAAGTAAATATTGCGACTGCTGCCAAACAAACAACCCAGCGTTATTTGGATTTGAAACTTTTCTCGCCATGAAACGCGCCGTGCTCTCAATAATTAAAACCCCCAACAACTGAACCGCGGCTGCTGAAACTTATATAATATAAAATTACATGCTCCACTGAACTACCATCCACCCTTTTCCATCGTGTGATGTAATTTATTATCGGCGGGTGTAATCGATAAGTCATAGAACCATTCTTAATGAGCAATCCGGAAAATTATTCAGGTGATTAATGCCCCCACTGCTCGCCGTTCGATAATTGGAAGTAGAAGGGGGAGGCGGAGGGGGGGGGGGGGGGGGGGATTATTGAAGCGATTATGGAATTAAATTTCATTCGAACACAAAAAAAATACGCGGACAGCCGGACATAATAAGCGCCGTATCGATTGTGCTTTATGACTTTTCCACAAACCGTAACGGGGCGCCGCATTTGTACACACAATAGCCCCAGCGCGGCCCGCCCCCCATTTTTCGCGAAATTCTCATAAAAGTGAAAATCACGCCAGACAATAAAATTGGTATCGATTTCAATTTAATTCGCGGCCATAAAACCGAATGTTTAACGAGTGCCAGAAAAATTATATTCCTGCCCGTAAACGGATTGTGTTGCAGGCAATTTCTGTTCAGCAACATTATTAAGCCCCCCTGAGCATATTTGCTCCAGTTCTATTATAATGCAATTAAATTGATATTACAATGGTATCGCGTGCGGCGGGAATTTTACCACATACATCATCAGAGTCTTTTTATTATTTCCCCCCCATCGCCGAAAATCGTTACGATATTTTTCTGCTCGCGAAAGTTTTTAATCGCGGCCGAGGCGGCGGTGATAAATAACAAGGATTAAATCATGCGCGTAATGATTAGGACTTTTCTTCGCTGCTGGGGAGAGAAAGGAGGGCATCGTTAACGGGGCGACACCCTTTAAACACATAGCGGGTTATATACTCAATTTGCTTCCGCAAATAGGACTAGGGGAAAACAAGCGCGCGTTTTAATGCGGGACAAACACAATGCCCGCGTTTACCTTGAACACACTTTTTTTTATTCGTAAATCAAAATATGTGCGGTAACGTTTAAGACTGTAAGAAAATAAATTCACGCATGATTTATTTTATTTCGTAACTAAATTCTATATTGTTTTTGAAAATTATTCAAATTTTAATTTTATTCAAGTTAAACGAGCATACAGAGAGCGAGCAGCGTGCCATAGAAGTATCCATTTGTAGCACGACTTTTACGATTTCCCGCCTTTGTGAGGGCGGGCTGAGTGAAATCATGTATGGCGCATTAAAGCTTACGGGTGGCGTTTTATTTGGGCAACATCAAAAATTCCGTTTGTTCCCAGGGTATTATCGAGTTGTTATAATTGTAGCCTTAGCACGTATGCTATGAAATAATTAATAACGATCTTTAGATGAAATTGAGTAATCAGTATAGTTAGTATTCGTACGTCTTGTTCCATATCAAAATCCTGTCATCATGAAGCTTTTGGTTTTCTGTGAATATTCTCAGACTAACTCAGACTCCCCAATGCTGAGTAACGGCATGGATGACGCCTCTAACCACTCGGTCACTAAGCTAGATGCTGACTATAATTACATCATTTATGCAATTTTATATAAATATAAAATGTTGTAACATTATGCAAGCGCAATGTAGTAATAAACAAGAAATGCGCAGCGGTTTCCATATTAATAGCACACAGCAGCCTAAGTTGTTCCCTAATACCGTTGATTAATACCACACTATTTTGTATACACCAGGGATGGACGTATAAATTTGAATCTGAAAATTCGTGCACACAATAGAGCTAATTACGAAATATTCTACGCGTTTAGTTATTTACTGTAATTAGTTTCCTGAATTATACAGTCCGGTTTTATTACTAAACATTGCAAATACTAATGGAGTTATAATTTCTAGTTATAAAATTATTTTGCTACCCCCCGCGCATGGTAAATTGAGAATGAATGAAACGCGCGCTCTATTGCAATAAATAAGAAATCATCATACAATTGTATCTCGTGCATCACTAAATTATAGATGCTGTAATAGAATATGAAGTGATTTCAAATGTAGGTGTTGCTTCTAATCCATTGGTAATTATGTACCCAGTTATTTACGTGTGCAAATACAGGGATTGCTGGCGCGCGCGCTCGGTTATTGTAGCGCTGTGCTCTATACATAAAGCTAAAACGCTTAATAAGCATAATGCAGGATAATCGCGGTGGTTGAAATGAAGATTTCACTTCTAATATTTAGCGTGTACATACGCAAATTGAGGCGTTTTTCGTAATTTCATTGCGCGCCCGCCTCGCTTTTAAATTGCCCCCTTGGCAACTTTTTAATGGGCCGCCGCTATACTTTCGTTTCGGTTATTATTATCAATTAGCTGGGTTTCCGGGTGCGTGATGAATACTACGGCTTGGACGGATGATGTGTGTAGGGGTCGTAAATCAAATGCATAATGTCAATGCGGGGCCGCTTATTAATAAAGGAGCGGACGGAGCTGGAGGGGGGGGGTGGAAAATTATAAATAAACCATTTGCATGGTGCCGGAATTTGGGGGGATTTATTAGGCCCCCGTCGTAATGATCGGATTTCACCTCGACTTGCCGCTAATGTTCGCATTTACGTGAACCGTACGTGTGCGAAATTCCAAAATTGTAGCCTCCCGACTTCCTTTCCGGCTGACATGCAAAATACATACGCTATTTATGTTACGTGCGCGAAATTATCACACACATATGGAATGATGGAAATTAATTAAGGATTTAAATAAGCCAGTACATTGGAAAAACAGTGGACTGTTTACACGAAGGTAATCTTCAGAGAATGAATTATTAATTAATGTCTGAGGTGGAATAAAAAAGGATGGGTTTAAATTTAATTACTAATTAGATCTTAATGTCCATATTTAATAACAAAGTTTGTTTACACAGTAATTTTTGTTTCCTTACTGTTGTTTTTAGTGTACGAAAAATAATCATTCTCCCTGGCTGCACACTGCAGTCAGTTTATGTCCTTTGCTATTAACTGTTGACCTGTGCGACCAGCTAAGGGATGACCCCGAGCAGTCCTATACATCGCCTTTCTTCCCGACTGTCACTGAATATCTTTATGTGGAATTTAATTTGTTGCACTAAATTAAACGCATCCACTCGCGGCTCTTATTTTATCGCCACATATAACGTCTGAAACTTTATTAACTCACGTTATGAATAATTTAAATATGCGCGGGGATCCTAGAACGCGCGCGCCGAGCTTAATGAACAGTTTTCTTACAGTCCTAATTGATTCAACCGCGCGCATTTGTACGACCATTAAAACCAACCCCACCGTTACACCGTGTCTGTTTTCGCGTTTGTTTCGCGTGCGCCACCCCGCCATTTATCTTGCGCGCAATTGTTCCCATAAATTCGACCGCCGTTTCAGGGCATCTAACTCAGTATAAATCGACCAATGAGTTCGTTAACTAACCACCCAATTAAACCCCCCAAAAACTCGTATTAATATCCGCTCAATTTACAACTTGCTACTTCCCTTTCTTTACTTAACACTTTTTTAACCGACCAAAGTTATGCTATTTCTAATATAATACTGTACTGGTGAAGTTTATATTGCAAAAAACAAACCATCTCATTTCCCATCTCATACGAGTACTCCGGGTGGAGTATAAGTTTACTTCTACTCATTTACACTAATGCAACTGTAGCAAAACAAACAAATCCGGTTTGATTTATACTGCTATTGTGTTACTTCCGCGGCTGCAGGGCTGTAGGTACTCTAAAATGTTTTATTCGCATTGATTTCCCACCCCGCTACTCTCTCCCGTGTAATATTTAAAATAATGAGTTGTCCTCTTTTATTTGCTTGCCGCAGCGGTATTAATTCGTAATTTCTGTGCCCCGCGGGCCGCCGCTCGTTAATCCGACCCTGAATCAAAAATTGTCACGCTACGGGGGGGCCCTCTTCACTCTCCCTCTCTCGTCCCATTCAATAATTCACGCGCGAGCCGGGCCTTAATAAATAATTTATAGATACACCCGGAACAATAAAGCGCTCAAAAATGCACACACGACACCCGTTTGTTGCTGCAATTTCTGCCCAACCCAGAATTTATTAAAAATGTTATTGATCTAAATAACCGCGCGTCTTTTTCGGCCCCCAAGGTTAATTGCGCGTATTTTATCATCCGGGATTAACAGGGGCCCGGGGTGCGGCGGCGGTGTTAAAAATCGGCTGCAATTTTTATGGCGGCGGCGGTAACGCGATTTAAGTTTTATAACTCATTCAAACCGCATACCGTTAAACAAATAGCCTGCTGGGGGGCGGAGAGAGCACTCTCTGATTTTGCAGCGCCGCTGGAGACGGATCCGCCGACGGGCCGGGGGGTGGGTGGCTAAACAGAGTCGCTTGTTAAAGTAATTTAATTGGGAGTGCGCCCCCGTCGATAACACACTTCTTAAATTTCATTGGGACGTTGTCGCAATTCATCTTAATACGCGGATTCGGCATGAGTTGCTAATATCTTTATTATGTCATGTTTTAATCAATTTTCCACCGGAAAATTTCTATGGCTATATATCTTATAATTTAAACTCACATGACATTTATTTATTTATTTTAGACACTTTGCATAATGAGCCCACTTTTCACAATGTACTACTACTATGTCACCTAAGTGTTTGTTATAGCTATGCTATATCCAGTTAACTATCCAAAACTACTACCCAATATTCTCCACTATTTGCTACTGCAGGTTTTAAACTTATTTCGTTGGAATCCTATTCCGTGTTCCATTGTGAGCGCGTAGGCTAATATTCCTAATAAATTAACCCGGCGCATCCACCAAAAATGCGACTCATTGCAGTCCGAATAAACCGATTTTAATTATGCGGCTCTTGTATCGCAACAGTTTCTTAAACCTATCGTAGTATATTTATGATATATTTTTCATAATTATTATGATTTTGATTTTTTTTCAAATCAAACAAGGTTATATTGCTTAATACTTATCACTAATGTAACTACCATTTATCAACTGTTTGGAATAATGGTAATCGAATTTCGTTGACAATCGTTAACTTTGTTTATTTACAACATTTATTTCATAATTATTATAATGTTGAGTTGTTTTAACTATCCTAATACATCACTGATGTATAAGGAAGGTATTGTTTTAGCGAAAACATCTTCACTGTTGCTAACTAAATTTGTGAAAATACGCGATAAATCAAATTAATCAATGTAACTTTTCATTTTATTATAAATGTAACTACTATTCAACAACAGTTTGATATAACGGTATTCAAACTTTGTTTATTTACAACAGTTATTTCATAATTATTATGATGTTGAGTTGTTTTAACTATCCTAATACATCACTCATGTATAATGAAGGTATTGTTTTAGCGAAAACATCTTCACTATTGCTAACTAAAATTGTGAAAATATACGATAAATCAAATTAATCAATCTAATTTTTCATTTTATTATTAATGTAACTTCTATTCAGTTTAATATAACGGTATTCAATCTTTGTGCGCAGTGGTTTACTTTGTTCGGGCATGCCCACATTTTAATATGAAAGATGTATTCATGTGTCCTATGGCAAATGAGCTGTTCTGTATACATTACAAACCGCAGGTCGGTTTTGCGAATACAACGCCGATTGATTGAAGGGGCGAAATTAGCATAGAAAACCGAGATTGAAATGTCTACTCTGGCGAGCTGTTTCGCCCTAGTGAATACAGTTCTTTCAACATTGAAACATTTGGAGCATAAACAGAACAATATTTAATATAAGAAACATATTTTTTTTATAAAAACTCATCTTATTTTCATCATAAATTAAGTGATCTGTTCCGTACATATATTACAAACCGCAGGTCGGTTAGGTTTCATTTGCAAATACGAGTTTGATTGAAGGGAGGAAATTAGCATAGAAACCCGAGATTGAAATGTTTACTCTGGCGAGATGTTACGCCCTACTGAATATAATTCATACAACATATGCTCCACATGAACAATATTTGATATAGCAAGACCATAAGAAAAATATTTGAACCAAAACTCATCTTAATACGAAGATTACGAAAATACGAATTTAGTCGAGCGGCAAGACAATCATATATTGAAAATGATGAAGCGAGCTATATTAAGTTCCGGCTTGAATCATCTAATGACTATTCATTACCAATTATGAGCTGTTACGTTATAATTTGAGCTAGCCCCCATTCCCACGATACACACATTTGTCTTCTGCTCTGAAGTTTCTATTCGAACTTTAAATACTTTACAAAACTGCCCGCCAGCAATTACTCGCAGCAATCGATTTAATGGTTTCTAATGGAATTCTTAATGAGCTTGAATAATTTCAATCAGTACGCATAAATTATTCCCGACATTTGTTGGGGGAGCGCAAACTTTTTCCTTGCGCCAGGAGCCGTTTAAAAATTTAATTGTTTTTATTGTTTACACAGTTAATCCCATTATTATTAATTGTCTATTTTATTAACTAACTAACTAAATTTAAATCTTGCTACTACCAACACTAAATGTGCCACTAATTCCCCACCCAATCGTGTCGGGCTGCCAAATATACAAATCCGATCTGGCCCGATCGCAATGATATTTAAATTTACCGCTAAATACCCGTGCTAGATAAGTTCGATGACGACACATGATTTTCTTTCACCATGCGATGCGGTGCCCTTTCGTATACAGTCCTTGGGTATAAACCACTTAAGAAATATAAATCTAATATTAAAGGATAAATAAAACTATTTTTTACTTTGTTTTTTATCACACTTCTGTTACACCTTACAACTAGTTTCGGCTAAGCTCTAGCCATTTTCGAGCTCCTCCGATGACGAGTCATCGAAGGAGCTCGAAAGTGGCTAGTGTGATAAAAAATAAAACATCGTTTTAATTATCCTTTAAAATGAATTATCACAACGTAGACGCCTTAACAATCTAAATCCAATATTATTTTCTAGTCCCACTTTATGGTCTTCCACTAATTCCAATAAGTCTAATTCATTTTAACATATTCTAAATATTTTAAACAATATTATAACTTCTAATTGCTATATATATATATATATATATATATATATATATATATATATATATATATATATATATATATATATATATATATATTATCGGATAGTATAATAGGTCTAAGAAACTTCTCGTTCGTCTAAGAAAGTAGTTTGTACGGGTATGCAGTGTGGCTTAATTTGTGGCGAATGCGCCGGATAAATGATTTTCAAAGTGTGTTCAAACACTTTTTGTTTTATTGTTTCCGAAATCGATTCCAATAACTATCTGACAGAGAACATTTCTTTTTGTTTTTATGTAGTCATGTTACTTCGAAAAGTTCCCCGCAGTCACTCTCGGAATTAATATAAATAGAACTTGGCGAATCAATCTAAATTGATTCGCGACCGAGGCGAACATCAAACAGCGCCAAAATCCCCAAGACGTTCGAAAACTAACAAACGACATTTATACTTTATTTAAACGGATCCCATTCCTTTTCCGGGGGCGGCAAAGATTGCCCGTCAAGTTACATTCCGCTTAATATATTAGCGCTGATATTGTTTTTCCTCTTCGAAGTTTACAGCGTTAAAAAGTTTTAGAACAATATTAGAAGGAGTGTGAGCGAGGCGACAACTTTATAAACGCCTAAAAATCATGATTTATTCGGCTGTCATATTCTATCTAAATTGCCCTCGACTGCCAATTTCGAGATTTTAAATAGAATAACTGTGCTATTGGAAATTTAATTATTTACTCATTTATAAAACTTCCAGGCACAGTTATATGCAGAATGTAAAAGTACTAGCCGATATATTTTTCAGAAGTTATTAAGTTTCTTAATCCCTGGTATACTATTGATGTATTTTTTAGAAATTATTATATAGTTGAACATAATTAGAATATATTAGAACGAATTTTAAAAAAAAATCGAATACCTTCTAAATATGTTCATTTAGAAATGTATTTGAAATAATGTCGTTCTAATATGTTCTAATTATGTTCGACTATATAATAATTTCTAAAAAAAATATATCGGATAGACCCAGCTCAGTAGCCGAGTGATTAGAAGCGTCGCCCATCTCGTACTGAGTATTTGGGGGCATGACTTCGATCCCCAGCGGAGAGTGAATTTTAGCGAATCACCTTTCAGAGTTTTTCAGAGGTTGTCTGTAAAGTTAAGGTAAATACCGGGTGATTAAACTTATCTGAGCTTCTCCCTTGACCGACGGAAAAGCCTCACGGCTGATAGCCCTATAAAGATTTTTTTTATATGGGATAGGGATATAGCGGCTCTATTTCAACTGCTAGAGAGATAGATGGTTTATATGTCAAAAATGTAGTGCATTTCCAGCCCTACAGAATGAGACGAGACGTGTTTCTGTAGCTTTTCGCGCTGTAGCGGTGAGAAATGATGAAATTTCATGTTTTTGCCAGTTTTAACTCTGTAGCTTCTCTATTACAAATGCTAGAGAGATAGTTTATATGTCAGAATGTAGTATAGTTCTAGCCCACAAATTGACAGTAGACGTTTTTCTATAGCTGTTATCATGTTTGCGCTGTGGCGGTGAGCAAATATGATGAAATTCCATGTTTATCCCATGCTTCAACGCTGTAGCGTCTCTATTTCAAAAATTAGAGAGATAGTTTATATTTCAAAATGTAGTGTAGTTCTAGCCCTACCGATTGAGACTATTTCTTACAATATCCTATTTTCTTAAAATAATGACTTTGCCATTGAATAACATGAAAACTAACAACATCGTAATTTTAGATTATGACTTAATTGGAAAGACACATATGTTACTAATGCATTAGGGAAATTTGAGAAAGGTCCATCGAGGGATTTTTGAAATATTTTCAAATTTACGGTCAAAACATACAAATTCCTATTTTCTTGAAATACTGACTTTGCCATTAAATAACATGAAAATATCAATAACGTAATGTTTGATTGTGACTTTAATGGATAGAGACATATGTTACTAATGCATTAGAGAAATTTTAAAAAGATCTATCGAGGGATTTTTGAAATATTTTCTAATTTGCGGTAAAAACATACAAAATCCTAGTTTCTTGAAATACTGATTTTGCCATTAAATAACATGAAAACTAGCAATAACGTAATTTTTGATTATGACTTTAATGGATAGAGACATTTGTTACAAATACATTAGAGAAATTTGAAAAAGATCTATCAAGGGATTTTTGAAATATTTTCAAATTTACGGTAAAAACATACAAAATCCTATTTTCTTGAAATACTGACTTTCGCATTATATAACATGAAAACAAGCAACAACGTAATTTTTGATTTTGACTTTAGTGGAAAGATACATATGCTGGTAATGCACTAGAGAAATTTGAAAAAGATCCATCGAGGGATTTTTGAAATATTTTCAAATATGCGGTAAAAACATACAAAATCCTATTTTCTTGAAACACTAACTTTGCCATTAAATAACATAAAAACTAGCAATAACGTAATTTTTGATTGTGACTTTAATGGATAGAGACATATGTTACAAACGCAGTAGAGAAATTTGAAAAAGATCTATCGAGGGTTTTTTGAAATATTTGCAAATTTTCATTAAAAACATACAAACTCCTATTTTTTTGAAATACTGACTTTGTCATCAAATAACAGGAAAACTAGCAATAACGTAATTTTTGATTGTGACTTTAATGGTTAGAGACATATGTTACAAACGCATTAGAGAAATTTGAAAAAGATCTATCGAGGGATTTTTGAAATATTTGCAAATTTGCAGTAAAAATATACAAACTCCTATTTTTCTGAAATACTGACTTTGCCATCAAATAACATGAAAACTAGAAATAACGTAATTTTTTATTGTGACTTTAATGCATAGAGACATATGTTACAAACGCATTAGAGAAATTTGAAAAAGATCTATCAAGGGATTTTTGAAATATTTTCAAATTTGCAGTAAAAACACACAAAATCCTATTTTCTTGAAATACTGACTTTGCCATTAAATAACATGAAAACTAGCAATAACATAATTTTTGATTGTGCCTTTAATGCATAGAGACATATGTTACTAATGCATTAGAGAAATTTTAAAAAGATCTATCAAGGGATTTTTGAAATATTTTCAAATTTACGGTAAAAACATACAAAATCCTATTTTCTTGAAATACTGACTTTGCCATTAAATAACATGAAAACTAGCAATAACGTAATTTTTGATTATGACTTTAATGGATAGAGACATTTGTTACAAATACATTAGAAAAATTTGAAAAAGATCTATCAAGGAATTTTTGAAATATTTTCAAATTTACGATAAAAACATACAAAATCCTATTTTCTTGAAATACTGACTTTCGCATTATATAACATGAAAACAAGCAACAACGTAATTTTTGATTTTGACTTTAGTGGAAAGATACATATGCTTGTAATGCACTAGAGACATTTGAAAAAGATCCATCGAGGGATTTTTGAAATATTTTCATTTTCATTTCATTTTGCCATTAAATAACATAAAAACTAGCAATAACGTAATTTTTGATTGTGATTTTAATGGTTAGAGACATATGTTACAAACACATTAGAGAAATTTGAAAAAGATCTATCGAGGGATTTTTGAAATATTTGCAAGTATTCATTAAAAACATACAAACTCCTATTTTTTTGAAATACTGACTTTGCCATTAAATAACATGAAAACTAGCAATAACGTAATTTTTGATTGTGACTTTAATGGATAGAGACATATGTTGCAAACGCATTAGAGAAATTTGAATAAGATCTATCGAGGGATTTTTGAAATATTTGCAAATTTGCAGTAAAAACATACATACTCTTATTTTTCTGAAATACTGACTTTGCCATCAAATAGCATGAAAACTAGCAATAACGTAATTTTTTATTGTGATTTTAATGATTATCCCCATCAAGGGATTTTTGAAATGTTTTCAAATATGCGGTAAAAACACACAAAATCCTATTTTCTTGAAATACTGACTTTGCCATTAAATAACATGAAAACTAGCAATAACGTAATTTTTGATTGTGACTTTAATGGATAGAGACATATGTTACAAATGCATTAGAGAAATTTGAAAAAGATCTATCGAGCGATTTTGAAATATTTTCAAATTTGCGGTAAAAACATACAAAATCCTATTTTCATGAAATGATTTTAGCATCAAGCTAGAGAAAAGCGTCTATCGTTAGTCTGTAGGGCTGGAAATGCTCTACACTTTCACGTATAAACCATCTCTTTAGCATTGAAATAGAGCCGCTACAGAGTTAAAACAGGGAAAAAAACATGAAATTCCCATCACATATTTTCTCTAGCTCTTAACTGTTTTCGCGTTGTAGCGATGAGAACATGTGTACATTATGAAATTTCGGTTTTTACTCTGTAGCGTCTCTATTTCAAATGCTACAGAGATGGTTTATATGTCAAAACAGTCTATTTCTAGCCCTGCAAATTGAGACTAGACGTTTTTTTTGCAGCTGCTACCGTTTTTGCGCTGTATCTAAAATATTTAAAATAATTTTCATTATATATCTTTCTCTGACTTTAAATCATTGTGAAAAATCCAATACGAATATTATATACACGAAAAGGATTTCACATGGTTTGATTTATTGAAGCCCGGCCGTCCGGCTCCGGTGCGGTTCAGCGACTTGCTATATAAAAGTTGACTTTAATTTTAAATTCGCCGGGTAATAATTTCTAAGTTATTGCAAACTTTGCGGGGGTTTGCTTTTAGAACGGGGCAAATTTCAGCGCGGTGTCCGATGCGGATTCAGATATTTCGTATCCAGCAAACGGAATAAGCTGGTGTGTTCTCCCAGCAGGTCCTCGGAGAGTATCCTGTGCTATATAGCGTGCGGCGGTATATTAAAACTGTTTTATACAAGCAAATAATAATGTAAAAATGGCATTTTGCCGCGCATATAGTTTCGGTGGTATTTTATGCGGCGGTTATTATGAGTGTCATGGGAATATATCGAACGAGATGCCGCCGCGGTGCGGGTTAATAATAGGTGAATTTTTAATGGGGGAGGCAATCTTTTCCATGTCGCCGTTCCATTTGCATTATTATCATCTTGTTATAGCGGTGGTGCATTCTTAAACGCACGTATCGTGGGCGCACAATAATATGCGGGAATTTAGAATAAAAGTGCGGCCTCTCGTCCGACCCCCGGCCGCCTGCAGTGATGGTAGCAATTAGGCGAGCCGGCCGGGTGGTAAATCACCCTGAAGCTAGCGCTAGGCTTTATTAATGAGAAGCGGAAAATATACCTAATAGCGCAACGCATTTCGTATTCTCTTGCACGGCAGAAGTACAAATAACGACGGTTGGGAAGGCGTGTTTACTTATGGCGAAGTCGCCGGGGTTGTAATGACAGCAGGGGCAGTGCAGTCATTCAATATAAATCACTCGCCGGGGTAGGGATCGTAAAGTGCCTAGCGGCAGCTTGGAAGATGGTGACCGGGGATGATGCAAAGTGAATGCGTCAAAGTAAACGGGGGTACCGAGGTGTAAAGATAGCGTTGACGAAAGAAACGCACTTTATTATTGTAAACGTAAAACACGTTTAAGCAGATACACTTGTTGTCGCGGACGTAACCATTTCGCCTTTATCTCGGGTGTCCGCACCACTCGGAAATATGTCTGTATCAATTTTTCATGTAACGATGCGGTTTTTGTTGGGGCTTTTTCACGGGACAGACGGCAATTCCCCATTCCCACACACACGCCAGCACGGTGCCCTTTAAAAACTAACTGCTGCCCGAAATAGACCTTTACAATATATTTTTACCAAATGAAACTAGTCGCAGCATGTAACCGCACCAGAGGCACACATGGTACAAACTTAAATCAATAATCCCGCTGTTTTTATTTCTTTCGTATCATCTATATTGTATGCACTCCCAGAACATAAACCCCCCAACTGAATTGTGCTTATATATGCATTGGATTAGAAGCGGATCCCTTATTATATCATTTAATGACAAGATTCGATTACCCGCGTTGCGCGTAATCCGGACCAATCGCACATAATTGAAACAATAGCAAGATCTGATTTAAATTTTAATAATTACATCATGCTTGTACTAGTTTATTCACGACACAACTAAAAAAAACGCCTAATCGCCGCCTTATCTAAGACTTCAACGACTATGAAAATTCTATACCTACAGCCAGCACGCCCCGCCTAATGTATTACTTTCAATTAAGTATTCATTGCGGCGTGACACTTTTATTCCGTCAACCGGCACTAGCTAACACGTCATTTTAAATTAATTGCTTTTAGATATGTAAGCACGTGTTTCCTGAATGTAATGCCTGCAGAATATCACACATTCATTCTATACAAATGTGATTTATAACGCGCCGTCCATTTTTCGAGTACAAACAATTACATACAAATTCAATTGCATTTTATTATTCCAACTATAGTTTATTTATTTTATTTTATTTTACTCAATTGTTTTAAATTTAAAACGCTGTAAATATTTGCTAGCTAAATGGATATTGCGCTAAACTGTTAAATGGCCACGTTAAATATTAAACTGAGCACCCAAAAAAAAAAAATGATTGGCAAATACATTTGCTGAACATAAAACGAATCCGGAGCCTGTTTGTTTTTCGGTGCGTCGGAAAAAAAATTGGGAAGCGTGAATTTAAATCCATTCGCCTTTGCCATTTATGATTCCGATCGGCGCAATTTAATTAGAAAAGTGAACCCCTTACAAAATGAAATAAATCCCCTGGATACGGGTAATTGCCGATCCCTGCTTAAAATCACAATTCCGCGCTAATTCGATTACGTCGTCCGATGTTTGAGCAAGGATTGACACATATTGGATTAACCTTAATGTGGCCTATTCCCCGCTTTTAATTTACGGACCGAGCGTATACACCTTGCCATCCCGCCCTCCGGCGGCGCTGTTACTTGTTTATAATTGTAACTCCTCCACGTCCCCGTTATTGCGTGGCTGCGTTATTTATGTATACGCCGCCAGAAAGCGAAAAGTTTCAAATAAAGCAGGGCGCGCACACCGTTTAATCGTTATGCCGGTATTAACACAACATTAAATAATCCGCGCACTCGTATCTGGATTTTAATTAAGAGGATAATGAAACCGGCAGGATCTTGCTGTGGATAGACATGTATGTTGCAGCGTACTTGTGATCGCAGTTAAATTACAGGGATACTTTTTTTTGGGATCGAATTATACATTGAAATGCTTGCAACATTACTGGGTTGCTTATAAGATGACACGCTGCACTGAGCGCTTGAGGGCATTCACGAATTGGCCGGCGCTCGGGCTAAGTTTACCTTGCATGTACCACCCCCGGCAAACACATATCTAGTTGACTGTGTAAGAGGTTCTGTCTAGGGCACTAAACAATTCCCTAGTATACCATAATGTACACAACTATATACCTTTAAATGCAATACAGTATTATTAAGCAGAGTTTAATAGATTGGTTTGATCAAAAGATATGGAAGGTATTTATTTCCCTATATAAATAATCTCAAGTTTTAAGGATACTTACCTACAACCACATATTGAGAGGTAAAAGGGGGTTTTCGGTTGTATTTTCTTGTAATTAATTATATTATAATAATAAAAATATTTATTATAACACATACAAGTAGGTCGGGGGACACTTCAGCGAACTCCAACCACTACCTACAAGTAGCTGTTCCAAACAGGTTTAAACCTGGTTAAAACCCCTTTAAAAACAGCTAGTAAATAGCTATCTGTAGTTATTTATATATACTTTTTTTATCTGCTGGGAATAATCCAGGTATCAAGTATTGCATTACATTGTAATTTTAATTTCAAAAATCATGAGGTTTCGTGGAAACGGAAATTGCATTGCCATTGGCAACAAAAATAAATAATGCCGTCATATACTACGGATATCCATTACATATCAGTAGAAACTAAATTTGTAAGCAAATTGCCAATTTCATAGAATGAAATATTATTTATTATTATCTCAAAAATGCGCTCCGCTGAGATTTGAATTCACGACCTGCGGCTGTCAGGAGAATCACCAATTTGTGGAATTAATTGTATGCAATGCGAACAAGCAGTGTTATATTTATCCCTTAGTATAACTGGTGGCATCCATTAAGCCATTTGTGTTTGCTTATCATCTTATGTTCGTCTTTTTATGAGTAATATTCTAATAGCTCTATGTAGTCTTTAATAATTGGACACACAATTATATGAACTTTTTTAATTTAAAATGGTCCATATTACCACCTCCTAAAATATTGGATATTCCTCCTGAAATATATTGTTAATACTTTATACCGACATATTTACTGGGGTTAAAATCTACTAATCTACCTATGGACCAACACGGGCAAAATTTGGGGGCGGCTGCGGAGAACAAGGCGCCTGGGCTATTTCGGTTTTACATTCGAGAACTTGCAGGAATAACAACTTACCTATCTATATACATATCTATCTATATATGTATATTTATATATATATATATATATATATATATATATAGATAGATATGTATATAGATAAGTGAGCCGATCTTGGGTAAGCTGTTATTCCTATTGCTTCCCGAATGTAAAACGCAAATATCCCAGGAGTCATGTGGTCCGCGTCTGCCCCCATATATATATATATATATATATATATATATATATATATATATATATATATATATATATATATATATATATACCATTATAAGATTCTTAATTTTCTATATTGTATATATTAGTGAAATTGCTTCAGTATTAATATCATATCATATGTACCCCCTATAAAATGCTACCAATTTTCCTCAGTCCGGCTTATATTGTGGCATACAAAGCCAAACTCATATCTCTAAGGATATATCATAGAGACTTTACAAACAGCAGATCCGGACGATATGTGTATTTATCCTAGTTATAATATCTGAGGGGTGATTCGGAAGGCACCTGTCGGTAGCGATGTTACTTAATGAAAATCAGATAAATAAAGTTTGCTAGGAACATTGCGGCCCTGAACGCCACACGGACTTTAAAGGAATTCACTTAGATAAATCATTAATATGCATATATTATCCCTTGTTCGATATATTATACCGATATTTGAATATGCAAATTTTACGTAAAATAATGTATATCATGGATATATCTTTAATATATGTATATTATAACTATTGAAATATATAACTGAGGTATCAAATGTTACGTGTCTTGAATTTTCTCGCATAGAGGATAAAGTTAATCCTCTATGTGAGAAAATTCAAGACACGTAACTTTTCGATATAAACTGCATTTAAAAAAAACAATAAACCAAATTCTTCAAATTACAACTATATGATGATATGAATTATATTTTGCACTTATTTAGCTTGATATTTAAGAATTTGTATTGGTTGCATACCAAATTATCGCCATATACTACTGAATTTCAAAACGAAATACTTTCTACCCTGCACGCACCCCCTACGCCCTAACACGCCTGGCTAGCGTGGCTAAATCCTTCACTGGTCCGGAGTATGTGAAAATCTCATCTGAATCTACTCCAGTGGTTCGGAATCCACTAAACCAGTGGTTCGGAATCCACTAAACCAGTGGTTCTTAATCGGTGCTCAGCGGAACATTGGTGCTCTGCGAGCAAGTCCTTTGAGAAATTATGAAAGCGGAAATTTAATGTTGGTTCATCTACTGTATGTGACTCTTTGATTTTGAGCCCTGACTTCAAAAAGGTTAAGAATCACTGGTCTAAATGAAGACTTTTAGTGTACGAGCTGTTTTAAATTAATCGAATTATAAATTTTTTTAAAAAAATCAAAGATTTAAAAATTTTAAATTTATGATACTATTTTATATTCTATATTTAATTCGGCTCAAAATAAGCCATTTTTTGATAATTTTCACCCGAAAATAATTTTTACATGCAGGTTATTATTGTACGAGCTGTTTTAAATTAATCGACTGAGTTATAAAAAATGATAAAAAAACAAAAATTTAAAACATTTAAATTTATTATACTATTTCATATTCTATATTTAATTGGGCTCAAAACGAGCCAATTTTTTTTATAATTTTCACCTGAAAATAATCTCTACACGAAGGTTACTATTGTACGAGCTGTTTTAAATTAATCGACTGAGTTATAAAAAATGATAAAAAAAATTGAAAATTTAAGAAATTAAAATTTATCATTTTATTGTACATTCTATATTTATTTAGGCTCAAAATAAGCTATCTATTTATCATTTTGACCCAAAACTAAAGTCTGCAGGAAGGTATTTATTGTACGGGCAGTTTTAAATTAATCGACTGACTTATAAAAAACGATAAAAAATTAATTATTTAAAAAATTTAAATTTATGATACCATTTTATATTCTATATTTAATTGGTCTCAAAATAAACTATCTATTTATCATTTTGACCCAAAAATAAAGTCTGCAGGAAGGTTTTTATTGTACGGGCAGTTTTTAATTAATCGACCGAGTTATAAAAAATGATAAAAATCAAAGATTTCAAAACTTTAAATTGATGATATTATTTTATATTCTATATTGAATTGGGCTCAAAATAAGCCGTTTATTGATCATTTTGACCCAAAAATAAAGTCTGCATGAAGGTTTTTATTGTACGGGCGGTTTAATTTAAAACCGCCCGTACAATAAAAACCGATCAAGCTATAAAAAATGATAAAAAAATAAAAAAGATTTAAAAACTTTATGATATTATTTTATATTCTATATTTAATTGGGCTTAAAATAAGCCATTTATTGATCATTTTCACTCAATAATAAAGTCTGCAGGAAGGTTTTTATTAGTTAGTTTTTAGTTATAATAAAATATAAAAAATTGAAGATTTAAGTAATTAAAATTAGTCATTTTATTTTACATTCTATATTTAATTAGGCTCAAAATAAGCCATTTATTGATAATTTTCACCCAAAAGTTAAACCTGCAGGAAGATTTTTATTGTACGGGCTGTTTTAAATGATTCGAGTGAGTTATAAAAAATGATAAAAAATTGAAGATTTAAGAAATTAAAATTAATCATTTTATTTTACATTCTATATTTAATTAGGCTCAAAATAAGCCATTTATTGATAATTTTCAACTAAAAGTTAAGTCTGCAGGAAGATTTTTATTGTACGGGCTGTTTTAAATTAATCGACTGAGTAATAAAAAACGATTAAAAAATTTAAATTTATGATTCTATTTTATGTTCTATATTTAATTGGCCTCAAAATAAGCCATTTGTTGATCATTTTTATCCAAAAATAAAGTCTGCAGGAAGGGTTTTATTGTACGGGATGTAATGTATTGTAAATTAAACGACCGAGTTATAAAAAATGATATAAAATCAAAGATTTAAAAAATCTAAATTTATGATATTATTTTACATTCTATATTTAATTAGGCTCAAAATAAGCTATCTATTTATTATCTTGATCCAAAAATAGAGTCTGCAGGAAGGTTTATATTGTACGGGCTGTTTTAAATTAATCGACTGAGTTATAAAAAATGATTAAACAAATGATAGATTTATGATATTTCAATTTATGATATTATTTTACATTCTATATTTAATTAGGATTCAAATAAACTATTTTTGATTTCTTTTACCCAAAAATAAAGTCTGCAGGAAGCTTTACTTTAAACATTATACAAAATCAAAGAATTACCACTATAGGCAGGGAAGACTCCGATAAGTATGTAGTGGCGTTGGTGGCGTGAAAGAGGTTGATATAGATATAATTTAAATATATAACCAACACCAATTTTGAACCTAGCATCATATTTTTCCAAAACTGGCATCCTTTTCTAACACGGCTTCTAGGAAATCGTAAAAAGATCCACTTAATTATGATCTCAAAGTTCATACCTCATTGCGAATCACAGTTTTCAGTTGTTCTCTGTAAAGCTTTGCGGCCCCACGTTCTTAGTTTGGTACTAAAGGGCATACACACACAATGTAAATACCGGTAAAGTTGGATAACATTATATTATTCACGCTTGGATATTCGCTAAAGTTAAATGCCCGTAACTAATACAATAATATTAAATTGTAAACTGGAACGATTACTGGCTTCTATTAATTAAATTGTGGCGTAATACCGTAAACTGTTATAACAGTGGTATTGTGCAAATCCGGGATTGTTATAATGAGCGATTGTGAAACAATATCTGCCCAATTGAAAAATCGATATTAAAAACACTTCAAATAGCACATGCTAATTCCGGGTACTAATTGGATAATTGAACAATGGAGTACACTGTAATGACACTTATATTATGTAAATGATTGATCAGGAAACAAAGCCGTGCCAATTAATATAATACTCTATCCATTATACAAATATAATGGATTCAATTTAATTATTGAAAACATAAGGTGTAATGCGTGTATGTGAGTGTATTGTAATGAAATATTACGTAACGAGTGCGGAAAATGAGATATTTCGCATGAGTATAACGTTTTTTTTCTGAAATCACACGATTAAATCGCTGGTGTGATTTCAGAAAAAACGTTATACTCATACGAAATATCTCATTTTCCGCGCTCGTTACGTAATATACCATTACAAAACACTATTTTTCCTACGACCCTAAAAACGGTATGTTTTAATTCCATGGCGACATTGACGTCAATACATCTCTATTAATATATGCAATCATGTAAGCAGCAATCAACAAAAATTATATTCAGAGGGTAGTTTTTCGTCGAAAAATTAGTTAGGAAAGACTTTTGGAATATAAAATCCGTCTCCTATTAATATATACAATCATGTAAGCAACAAACAACAAGAATTATATTCAGAGGGTAGTTTTTCGTCGAAAAATTAGTTAGGAAAGACTTTTGGAATATAAAATCCGTCTCCTATTAATATATGGAATCATGTAAGCAACAAACAATAAAAATAATAATCAGGGGGTAGTTTTTCGTCGAAAAACTTGTTAGGAAAGACTTTTTACCAACCTGACTATGCCCGTCCACTATTTACAAATGACTTGAACTATGCACTACATTAAATATTTTTACGAATCAGGCGTAAATTAATAAATGAAATTAATTGAATCATAGAAAGTAACGGATTTAAATAAAATAAAATAAAATCCTTCTCTTGAAATCAATATTATGCCATTTGGTTTAGAGCTTCATCAGGATTTACTGCAAGAAAGACTAAATGTTATAGTGTTTTAAAAAATTACATCAATACTCACAAACAGAGTTGTAAAATCATAGCTTTAACCTCAGACGACATAATAATAATACAACGATTTTTTACTTTGTTTTTTATCACACTTCAGTTACACTTTGCAACTAGTTTCGGCTAAGCTCTAGCCATTTTCGAGCTCCTCCGATGACTCGTTTTATTTATCCTTTAAAATGAATTATCAGAAAGTAGACGCCTTAACAATCCAATATTTTAATAATAATACCATTTATTGAATACAATCTTACACTCTTCACTCTTGTTGTTATAAATATATATATATATATATATATATATATATATATATATATATATATATATATATATTAAAAAGAATAATCAATTTACAATAAATTTGAAACAATAATAATAGATAATACAATAATTATTTATAACATCAGAGGAGACAAAACCACGAGGATTTAAATTACATATAAGTCATCACTGTGAAAAAATCTTTCCGAAATAATATATATATTATCTATTTGCCTTTTACCTTTCGGTATAGGCTACGAAATAATAATAATAAATAATATTTAAATTATTTGAGAGGGATGTAGGTAATAGTTTGATTAGTTTATTTAAAATTAACCTTTCGGTGTAGACTACGAAATAATAATAATAAATAATATTTAAATTATTTCAGAGGGATGTAGGTAATAGTTTGATTAGTTTATTTAAAAAAAAAAGTACCAACGATTTCGTTTTTCGTTTGCACAATGAAGCTTACAGCAATATGCGGTGATTTATCACTGGTGTAATTTCTATATCAACTTTATTACACACAATCGTCTATGAATAGGTTTTCAAAGCAATGATAGTCCATTGGTTGTGTAATCCGGTTAAACCATTCAAAATAACACGTGTTATTGACGAGTGACTTTTTGTGCAAAGCGAATTTAATTCACATTCATTCAGTTGGTGCCCTCTCAAATAACTCAATTATCGCTCGGGCTGCAATTTCCGTCGCATTTAGTGGTGGGCATATTTTAAATGGCCCGGTGCGTAATTAAAAATAACAAACACACATATAAAATCAATTACGCAAAATGTGACCCGGCAACATTGGAGTACAAAAAAAAACGGGGGGTGAATTAAAACACACTTAATTTGCATTCGACTGCATTTGTAACAATATCCCCACGCTAAAATAATCACCTAATCGAATTACAACAGCCGCGGTTCATTAATAAAGTAATAACACCAATCAATCACCCGCGCTCGCCCGGTTAAATTAGATAATCTTCAATTGCGTTGTGCAACCCCCGCGCATTTCGAGTAATTGATTCTTGATTATTGCCCTCCTTTGTGCCGGCCGCCGAAAACAACACAAAAATTGATCGGCCGATGCGGGAAGATGCGGGGCAAAAAAGGGTCGTAATTAATTCCAGCCGCGGGTTCATAAATAACGAAACGGACGTTTATCGCGCTGAAATCATTTTTCCGCACAATGCCGGCTTACGCAAGCGTGTAAACGTCAAAATGGGCATCGACACGAATCCCGCATAAACCCGTGATGGAAATATGGGCGAATCGGTTCAATTTCGCCGAAGCTCACTCACTCGACATGCATATATATATACAACCACCGCGCAATTTATTTATGTTTATCCCTCCCACCCCGCAATTATTAAACGAATCGAAAGTACGCAACAAAGCCGCCCTGTTCAAAGACGGGCATTTTAATTATCTGCCGCTTTTGTGAGAGCGGCCCCTTTTTAATTTCGCCCAAGAATTATTCGCGACCCCGAAATTTCCGACTGAACCCCCGCCAATTTCTCGGCAACAACAAACAATAAAACCCTAAACATATCACACGATTATGTAATTACCCCATAAAACGTAAAGCAAACTGGTGATCAGTTTTTAATGGGGGGGAGACCGGTTGATTATTGATTGCGGCGTGATTAGGGTGACATGAATTCAACTCCGGGCTGATTAACAGGGTTTTAATTGAGTGCGGCGTGAATGGATTATATGTTTTTTTGGGGCGGTTATGTTTTAATTATTCATATGTTATATTGCAACGGTGCCCAGAAAATAGCGCAGCGCGGTTGCACGTTATTATAAAATAACCAAATGTTTGTATGTTTACGGAATAATTTCAACCGCAACGAATAGTGAAGCTCGATTTAATAATTTATTAATATCTACATTTGCCTTGCGGGTTTAGAGACAAATTGCATTTATATATCTTCATTTATTGTTCTGTGTACTTAATGCTATTGGCTTCGGTGTGTTTGTCATATATTCTATGTGAAATGTGTGACTCAATTTAAATTAATAGATAAAACTGTTGTTTTTAAAATATGATTTACAACGAGACTATTCATTTTGTAACCGTCTTTTCATTAATGTCCACATTAGTCTTCCAGCTATAAAGACAAATTACATTTTTATATCTTAATTTATTTCATTTATTACTTTGTGTACTTAATGATATTGCCTATGGTGTTTTTCTTGTACATTCTATTTGAAATATGAACCTCAATTTTATTTATTAAATAAAATTGTTGTCGTCTGTTAATTAATAAATATTTTTTTCGAGCTGTAACTCATCGCACCAACTTCTAGTTTGTGTTGTTGGATTCAGTGGGTGACTTTCCATACGAGAACCCAATCTACCTCTATTACTTTTAACGGGAATTGCGAGAAACCGAGAAATTATCCTAGGGGTAGAGGTCAAATTTAAAAATAAATTTTATGCTACCAATCAATACTCAGGCTACTAATTAAAAATTCGAAAAGCGTTTGCAGATATTTCTTTCCGTTTTCGCTTCACCACCCTTTAAAGTTCGTAAAAATTGCTTCAAATTACTATTTCAAAAACGTCTCCTTTTGAGCTGTATCTCAGTAAGTGATTGTCGTATCCAGTTCTAGATTATGTTTTTGGATTCAGGAGGTAACTTTCCATAGGGAAACAGTATTATCCCTAATCTACCTCTATTATTTTAAACGAAAATCGCGAGAAACCCTAAAATTATCCTAGGGATCTAGGTCAAATTTTTTTAATGAAAATATAAAAATTAAATATTCACTTTATGCTACTAATTAATACTCCGTAAGGTACTAATTACAAATTCTAAAACCGTTTGTAGATAACTCTTTTCGTTTCGCGTCAAACCCCTTCAAAGATTGTAAAAATTGCTTGAAATTAACATTTTAAAAACGCCCTTTTCGAGCTGTATCTCAATAAGTGTTTATTGTACCGACTTCTAGTTCATGTTTTTGGGTTCAAGGGGTGACTTTCCATACGAGAACAGTATTATTTGCAATCTAACTCTATTACTTTCAACGGAAATCGCAAGAAACCGAGAAATGATCCTATATCATTTCAAAAACGTTCGCTGTATCTCAGTAAGTGTTTGTCGTACCGACTTCTAGTTTGTGGCTTTGGGTTCAGGGGGTGGCTTTCCACACGAGAACAGTATTATTCTCAATTGACCTCTACTACTTTTAACAGGATTCGCTAGAAACTGAGCTCAAATTTCAATAGTCAAAAATACTTCATATTACCATTCCAAAATCGCATTTTTCGATCTGTATCTCAATCAATGTTTGTCGTATCTACTTCTAGTTTGTATTTTTGCATTCAAGGAATGGCTTTTTATCCTAAACAGTAGTAACCCTATATCTATTAGTTTTAACGTGAGACGCTAAAAACCATCGAATCAAAGGCTGGGTATGTTAATTTTTTCAATAAAAATTTAAAAATATATTTTTTGCTGCCAATCAATCAATAGTCCCATGCACTTTTATGCAGTAATACGAATAAAATCTGAGTTTCTCCATCTATACATTAAAAGGCGCCTGCAGGCTAATAGCCATACAGTACGGCACATGCCTGCGCTGCAGACTTCAAAGAAAACGCGAACAAAAAACATAACAACAACGAAAAAAAAAGCTGGCTGCAGATTAATGTCCGCATTGTTTGTTAATTGCATGCGCCGGGGCCGTTTTATGCAAGGGTACGCACGCTCACGCACACGTGCGCGTGTTTGAAATTCCCTCTGATGATGTGCTTAATCAAAATCGATAGACAAGACAATGGTGTAATACATAAACCAGCACCAGCACAATAGTGTGCTGCGCGATGAATTATTGCCGCGATTTTAATTGCGGCTCCTACGCGCAGCGCTGCTCGGGGGGGCGGCGATAGGGAAATTTTATCGGACGCCGCCGTAAATTGCCCCCTTATTCAATGCCGTTGCGAATACAAAACCGATTTATGTGTACGCGGGAAAAGCGAAAGCAATGTGCCAATTTCTGATACATTTTACGGCGTGGAGAAATCGGCGTGCTAATACATTCCCGCCAAACCTCGCGTTTCCATTATTGCTTGCAAGGGCGGATATATTTTTACCCTGGGGCGCGCTCCAAATATGTTTACGCATGCATAACATATCTAAGCTGTGCATAATTAATTCTGCTGAATATTTCATGTGTTCAAATGCATTTTTTATTGATTATTTTGAAACTGCTGTCAGGCTGTGTTAGCGAGTAATTTCTATGCAAATTCCAGTGTCTAATAAAACAGTTCCGCTGGGTACTGGCAATTCCATCAAAAATTGAATTATCACGAAAAGCGAGGGTGCGTATTAATATAAACAACACAAGCTCGTTTGAGCCGCTGCTGAGAGCTTTGGGAAAAGTATCTGAGTTCATTTATCAAAGTGATATATGGATGCAAATAATTGCAAGCGGTTGCGCTATGATATCTGCTCGAGTGTGTAAATTTTTCATTCTAATAAACGGATCTGGTTTTGGAAGGGCTGTTGTTGGGGGGGGTAGGTTGTATTCAGGTGAACGCGGTTCACGTGGGGGCGGGCAAACGTTGCTGTATTTAGGACAATGAAATATGCCCCTAATGTTTCCTTTCGGTTAGGACCAGCCTGTGCATGCACGAAGATATATTTCATTTCACGACACGAGATTGTCGATGAGTGAATACACATTGTGCCGCTGCTTTTGTCTTTTGCTCGATCTGATTGCGCACGGCTTTATTTACACTTCATTTGCTTATCGCAGCGCTCGCATCGCTTTTGTTAGCCGTCAATAATTTTATTGCCCGCAAAGATATAGCCGAGTTCATCTGAGTGGATTATTTCAAATGCACCAAATTTATTTAAATAAAATAAGAACACGTGCAATCTACCATCTCGTAACTTCTTCTTAATAAAACATATACAAGTGTGAATCCACCCCTTAGCGATCTACATATCTAGATTTCGATCTTACTAGATCTCATCAGTGTAGCTCAGCTAGTGAGGATGAATTCACACAATATCTCGAGTGGTTATATACAAAAATTGCATTGCTAATTGATATGGTGCCGCCAGATGGCGTTTAACTTTCCTCCTAGGGGGTTAGTTGTATCATTTCTTCTTAATAGTCGGCTGAGGTGTATACTTTTGGATATCATGTCTTCATCTGTCTATTCTCAACTGTTCATTCGTTTTCTTATAGCGGTTTGTTGGATTTGGTTTATCCAACTGGTCGTAGATCTACCCACGCGCGTTTCCCCTCCCTTAGTGATAATTAAAAAACTAAACACCAACCCTAAAATGAGGTTGATTTAATCAGTTATTATGTTTATACAAATTTAGAAGAAAATCGAAATAATGCCAAATTTTGTCAAAAAGGGGGCTTCGAAATTTTTCAGCCGAATTTTTTTTCATTCCGATCGATTTGAATTCTGGCATACTCATTTTCGAAGTTATTTTGAACATCGAAAGCGATTTGCAGCCATTTTCAGCAACATCTACTTGAGTAATTAATGAATTAATTCTCCTGAAAACTACAATTGGTTCAAAAATTATACAACTAACCCTCTAGGAGGAAACTTAAACGCCACCTGGCGGCACCACATCAATTAGCAATGCACACCCATATGGTAATAACGGTCAACATGCTCATGCCATCAGGATCAGGATCAGGATTTTATAAGATTGGCATATTATTCCACCCGGTGATCCTGATGGCATGAGCATGTTGATTATCATTTATTTACGTAGATATATTGCGTGTGATTGTTTTTGTGTGGCTCCATTTAAAGCTTATTCCTCCCGGAGATCCGATTGGGGAGCTGTGTACACCGGAATATTTAGCATTGACTGCAGTCATTGGATACAATAATAAGGCTAGGTTCCTATTTCCTTTCCTCGTGTTTGCTAGGTTTGATCCCCAAATTAGGATATAGCTATATTAAGATACTTGTATGTTGTGCAAGATAGTGAGGTTAGAACATCCCTCTCCATATAAAGAGGCGTGAGAAACCGAAGTCCTGCGTGGGCAAGGTCGTTTCCATATAGAAATTGTCCACCCAGATATATCTCTAACTAACCAAAAATTGTATGTAAACCCATATTTCCGGAACAAATTTTATTGTGCCGGCGAGCGCGCCGTGCCGCCGCCTTTAAATAGCTAATATCATTTATGATAACGCCGGCCCCGTGCATTACTCTTCTTAAATACTTTAGCGCCGTCCCTGCTCCCGAAATTCATCCGAAACTACAATATCTCAGGCGTAATGTATTCATGAACAACTACAACTATAACTCGCGCAACTTTTTAAAAATGACACCCTATATTAAAAACTGAGATTGCAGCGCAATTTTATTATTGGCCGCTGCACTGTTCAAAATTAAGGCCGCTAATAATTAATATAATCCAGCTAGCTTAACCATAATTAATATTCTTCTTATGCAGCGCGCGCGAGGACAAAGCTGTGTTTATAATTTACCGCTAGCAGTTCTCCCCGGCATTAGTGTTTTTCATCTGAAAATTAATTAAAAAAGACTGTCTGGTTTAAGTGGTGATAAACTTTATAAATTATCCGGGGCACTTTTCTATTATAAACACACTGCAAACTTTTAAGTGGTATTTACAACCATTTTGTTATCTTTTAAACTTGCGTTGAACTTCCAGCATCGCTCCTCTAATGTGGTATTTACCTCAAATCTCAAGATTCTCGACATACTTCTGTTTACACTCAAGCTTCTAGGCTTCCATTATTTGTGCATAATGGTTTTTCAATTCAAGCTACTTAAATCCATTTGGCATATTCGCGTTTACGAGTTCTGTGTGATGGCAGTTTCGTCTATAGCAATGGCATTTCAGAGCAAAATAATAATAAAGCAATTTCCCAGACATGTAAATAGTTTTATACTTTTATTGCGGCGCATTTTCCGATTTACCCCAGCGCATATAAAAGCACAGTCCCTTAAAAGCGAAAGAATAAAACACGGAAAAACCGTCGGCAACTTCTGCTTTCTTTTGTTTATAGGCTAAGCGGGGCGCAATGTACGTAATTAAAATCTGAATAGAGTGAAAAAATATTAATTGCAGTATCCTATAACGCGGGTATTTAACAATAAATAGTCATATGTTAGTTATAATTATTATTAATTATTGGGCATTGAATTTAAATTTTATTTTGTTCATTTACTGTTGGCATTCCGACACTTTAAAGTCATTCATTTGTCTCCAAAAAATATTAACGAAAATACAAGGCAGACAAACAATAATAACAATACTAACAGATATATTTGTGCCTGCGATTTATATCTGTTTGTAGATAATTGTTGGGTGGGTGCAGAATCCAAAATAGTCGTCTATCAGGTCTAGTTTATGAGATACGCTATATTGGCCAATTAACTAATGTTCTTCGCACCAGGCTATTCAAGTCAAATGATTGTGGACTTGCTCCTTCTCAGTCCTGTCATGAGAACGAATATGTCAAGATCCATATAAATATAATATGAAGAAGAAAAAAACAATACACACGTTTCTAAGGAAACTTATTGCTTAACAAATTGTAATAGATTAAATTCTTGAAATTATAACTAAATGATAATATAATTTTTTTAACACTTCCACTCCTAGTAGAGGAAAGTTTAACGCCATCTAGCAACACCACATCAAATAACAATGCACACCCATATGGAATAATCGTCAACAATGTCATGCCATCGGAATCACCGAGTGATGCTGATATCTCAAACACTCTACGACAACTACTACTACTCGGTGATCCTGATGGCATGAGCATAGTTATTACCATATCCATTGATGGTTATGATAATAACCATCAACGGATATAGTAATAACCATCCGTGTGCATTGTTAATTGATGTGTTATCGCTACATCTCGTAAAACTTTCTCTCTAGAGATAAGTTATGACTAGGTATTTTTATATTATAAATCTAAAAACAGTTTTTATTGCTCCAGTGTAATTAATAGACAAACGATTACATTTATATTTAAAATTCCCTTTGCTCAAAATACTAGTATGAATGTCGAGAATATCGTAGATACGCCCCTGCCCCTACAGTTAGTATACACGCCGCTCTTTAATTAATTGATTGAAACACGAAGCGACATGTGATGATGCGATAATATTTCAACCCCGGCCGGCCAACTCGGATGCTATCTCGGTCCTGTTTGGAAAACTTCCGGACACACAAAGTGTCCCGTTACGCAAAGGACGGTCCGGGAGTTTAAGATAAATTGAATATTTGCTTGTATTGCTTCTCGTATTTTCTCCGGGCAAAGCGAAGCCCGCACGAGCTCTTTAATGCAAACAAACTTTCCGTGCTTACGAAATCATTGCTATTAAATATACATTTTTGCCAATCGATAAAAATAAACGCGTATTAACATAATTTGTTGTGACATACACAGAGTAATACAAACATGTTTGATATATTAACGCGGCTATAATTTTTTTTTGTTTGGCATACAATAATAAATCTAACATGGCTAGCTAACTGAAATTTAATTACATCGTAGATATTTTAATAATAAACTATACTATACGATTTTTTTAAATTTGAAGCCCGCTACGGGAAATAATTTCAACCCTCCCAAAAAAAAACTGTTTGGGAGATAAGTACGCTCTTATTTCATATAAAATAAGGAGGGCGCGTTTATTTTAAATAAAACAACACACCCCGTGAAGGCGCTGAATGTTACTATTGTTGGAGGGGGTTGAATGTAATATACATATTTTTGCAGCATGGCGTTTGAATTTATATGTAAGGGCCAAATGAATGCCCTACAATTGAAACGTTTGTACATTATGTTATTCATTAGAAGGATTTGTTGTTTGCGAATAATTTGCAAATCTTTTTGAGCCAATCGATTGTTGGTGTTTTCGTTTTAAAAATTGCGCCGGTGCATGTTTTGTTTTTCAACCGAAATATGAAACACGCGCTGCTATAGCACGGGATTTCGGCTGCAAGCCTTCGCTCCCTACTAATCAGCCCCCGTTCAAATTAAGCCGCCTCCGGTTGCAATAAACTCAACAAACTGCACCCGCGACGGGTAATCGATGCATGCGATTTAATTACGTGACATTAAAAATTGTTGACAAATCATTCGTGTTATTGATGGGGTGTAAACGGTATTAAATTTGCCTTTTTGTAAATTTATCGGGGCGAAATAAATAATATCCTGATACATTTACTGGCAGAGGCGTTTAAAGGGGCCAAGTTTATCGAATTATTTTTTCAAATCGATTCTGGCCGACAGGTTTAGTAATTGAATTTTAAAATTACACAGCGACTGGATAAATAATTGGACATATATGTCGACGCTGTTTGTTTCCCGCACTAATGTTTAATAGTAATGGGAGGTCGATGTGTGAGTTATAGCGTTATCCATCGTTAAAAAGAAGTCAAACATAGTTTACTAGCATGCAATCGAACATATAAATTAAAAGCTGTAACGAAGTAGTAATATTAATTTACATGCATACATTTTATAGCACAGTAAAGTAGATTCGTGTCAATAATTGTTTTACTCGGAATCTTGTAAGTTATAAGTAAGCGATTTCTTACCAGACGGTAAGAATTAATTCGAGACCTATCAATCACATGAATGATTAACGGGCTTTCCACTGTTTTTAATTTAAATATTCAAACAGCACTTTCTAACACGATATAAATGTTTATATCAATCCGCGTTTAAAAATGTCCGGTTTTAATTTATTGATTTTTCGTTTAAGGTTGATTTGAATTTTATCGTGAAATAACATCCACTTCCATTTTAGTCCGCTATAAATTATAAATATTTTAATCAATATTTCGTACTTTTATGATGTGTGGTAGCGTACATGTATTGTTATTGTGAATAATTGCGACGTTTTCTTTTAGGAACGGTTCATAAAAGTTTCGATTTTGCCCCCGCGATTTTATAACACTGCTTTGTGTACGTTTGTGTGTTTTAGTATGGCGTAACATTTTTCTTCGCAATGAAAACTAAATGGTTCTGTTTTATTTTCCAGGCAGACGGCGATCGCTATTAAAGCAGAACAGTCGGTGAGTCGTATTGATATATATTTCGAAAGTACTGATGTTAAATTTAGTAGTCCTCCGCCCCCTACACCTGCTGAAAATGCAATTCATCCCTTTAAGGGCTAATCCTCGGAAAGCCGAGCTGCTGTAGTTATAAGGCGCGTAATCCTAGGATAACGCGCCCCGGCAATTTATACAAGTCTCATTCGCAAGTTATCTTCAGAGGGATTTATATAATTTAAACTTCTGTCAATAAGACATACATATACCCGATTAGGGTTTTTAATACTCACTTTTAGTTGTTAAAACCAAAAAAACATATTCAATTTATTTCCCCCTAGGTCCGAATAAAATATGGAGCGCGTACGGGCCGTAATTTATGACGGCTCCGGGTGGCGGCGGCAAAAAAAAAACTTGCCGATTTAAATCCGTTCCACTATAAATTACTTTAATTAATCCCCCGCGAGAACATTTACACTGGCCGCCCCCCACATTTTGGGCGCCTTACCTAATTTGCCCGGATAATTGAATCCTGCGACCTGCATTTTTAATCCTCCCCCCTAATTCTTTTTTGCGTTCGACTAGAATTCATTAGGCGCCCGCAGAGATTTTTTTTGTCCCCCGCCAGCTTTGTGGGCGCGCGCCTAACAAATATTTCAATTACATCAACCGGGACGTATTTTATTTAATTTCAACCCCCTTACTCACCTCACCCGCCGCTCAATTAATTTCGCATATTTGCCATTAATTAGTTTGGCTATACGCAGTTTTTCACAACAAATTCAATTTGCACGAATGTAATATATAGTTTGATAATTATATGGATACAGTTTTGGTATGCAAATATGATGTTTGTTCATTTCAACGTATAAATAATTACACGGTATATCGATGCGCTGCAAATAATAATTGGAATCAAACGCGAGTGAAGTTTTTTTTTAGTGGTTTTGTGTGTGTGTGTGATTTTTTGAGGTGAAGGTGAGTAACTTTATTATTAGATCTGATTTATAAGTAATATATTTTACCGTATTATTTTTTTAGATGGTGGCTTGGTTTGTTCATGCGAAAAAAATTGTTATTATTATTTTGTTTTTATGGTAACTCGTTTATACAGGAGTAAATTATGTAACTCATAACGAAAACAAAAACGTCAATCTCGTAAATTGTTGGTATTAGCAGTTGAGCATTTTGCATTAACTTGCAAAAGCAATTTACAAGTAAAATTGACTTAATCTGAAATCTATAAGATTAAAATCTCCCATAAATTACAAAGGGGGAAGCTCCTCTACAACAAATTGCCGAGCCAAGTGCTCGAATAATAAAAATCCAGCAAATTGATTGTGGCTAAATTATATTTGCTCGGGAGGGCGTTCAATAACTTACTTACCCCGTGGATACTGCATAAATTCGCCCTTATTTATTGAACATTAGTTGGGCGCGAGTGTGCTCGGGGAGGTGGCGAACGATTTATCAATAAAACGGCATAAAAACGGACGAGCACTCGCGCGGTAATTTGAAAATTCGAAAGGCGCCTTTTTAATATCGGCTGCCGCACGGAACGCGCGGCTAAAGGACTTAATATATCAATCTTCAGCGTAACTGGTATTTTTAAACGAAATAGGAGTGGATAGCTGGGAATATTACGCGCTTGACTAAATAAATAGGGTGCAAAAATTACGGGGCGACGCGGCGGGCGGCAAGGCCCGTTGTGCACCCTGGGGGCTGTGCGGGAATTTATAGTAGAGGCATAGCGTATGCCTTCAAATTGCGAAACATTTTCGTGTGCGCTTATTAGCATGAATAGCGTTATACTTCACTCTTATAGACACATCAGTTTTATTTTTAATTCTAATGTCTCAGATAGCAGCATTATTTTGTTAACCCTGCATATTGTCGCAGAAATGCATTATTACCATTAAAAATATTCACTGATTAATTAAAAACGTTATTTTAAAATCTGTAATTCTTTATAGATATGTGCATACATATATGGACACAATTATGTTTTATTGTGTTGTTTTTCATATTTTATTGTAATAGTTTATATGAAAATGTCTACATTTTATCCAAATATCGCCATTTATTAACAAAATCTTGAATCATAATTCAAGATATTTTGTTAATAAATGGCGATATTTGGATAAAATTTAGGCATTTTCATATAAATTATTACAATAAAATATGGACAACAACACAATAAAACATAATTGTGCCCGGCGCATTCACCATTATGTCGTATATGGTATATTTAATTAACTAGCGTAAAATGTACTGACGGTAACTGATCAGAAAAGTGTACAACCGATTAGATAAACGTTTTTTGGAGAGTTTCAGTGGATTACTGTTAGTAACTGATAAGAAAAGCATAACAGTTAGACTCATTTTCACCACAATGTTGTTTCCACCGTGTTTTTGTAATGTATATGATACGTATCATAGTAAGCAATGTGCCACTGATCTTTTTTTATTGCTATCAAATCAAATAAATCCTGATACGATTTAAATATCGAGCAAATATTTTTGCTGGCGCCGACGGGCGTGGGGGCACCCAAATTGTTTTACTTTCAGAATGTTTCCACAAAGATATATCGCGGGCGTGCGAGTGGGATAAGTCAGTTTTATGTGCAAAATGAGTTATGCCCACTAAGAACCCCAGCATGTAGTACGTACTATGTTTTGTGTACGTGTGAATAAGCTGGAATATTTAGAAAATGCTTCCTGTGCATTATTAGTAAACTGGGACATACAAATTATAGCGTGCGAATGATATTATTTAAAATTTGTGTCTCCGGCAGTATTTAATAAATTATTTCATTTAAAATTTATGGCACCATACGACTTTTCCAATAAATTTATTTTAAATATAAAAAATATTAATACGTTTTCACAAAATATTAATACGTTTTCACAAAATATTCATTTACAGTGGATGAGTGGTTAGAGCCTTTCAGTACGAGCCACTAACCATTCAGCCACTAATCTGGGTGTAAATTAATAGTTTGTGAAAACGTATTAATATTTTTTTATTCCGGCAGTATTTAATAAATTAGTTCATTTAAAATTTATACAACTTTCCCAATAAAATAATTTTAAATCAAAAAATTTTAATACGTTTTCACAAAATATTAATTTACAGTGGCTGAGTGGTTAGAGGCTCTCAGTATAGGCCTCTAGCCACTCAGCCACTGATTTGGGTGTAAATTAATATTTTGTGAAAACGTATTAATATTTTTTTTATTCCGGCAGTATTTAATCAATTATTTCATTTAAAATGTATGGCACCCTACGGCTTTCCTAATAAATTCAATTTAAATAAAAAAATATTAATACGTTTTCACAAAATATTAATTTACAGTGGCTGAGTGGTTAGAGACTCTCAGTACTAGCCTCTAACCATTCAGCCACTCATTTGGGTGTAAATTAATATTTTTTTAAAACGTATTAATATTTTTTTAAAACGTATTAATATTTTGTGCAAACGTATTAATATTTTTTTTATTCCGGCAGTATTTAATAAATTATTTCATTTGAAATGGCACCATACGACTTTCCCAAGAAAATAATTTGAAATCGAAAAATTTTAATACGTTTTCACAAAATATTAATTTACATTGGCTGAGTGGTTAGAGGCTCTCAGTACTAGCCTCTAACCATTCAGCCACTGATCTGGGTGTAAATTAATATTTTGTGAAAACGTATAAATATTTTGTAAAAACGTATTAATATTTTGTGAAAACGTATTAATATTTTTTATTCCGGCAGTATTTAATAAATTATTTCATTTGAAATTTATGGCACCATACGACTTTCCCAATAAAATAATTTTAAATCAAAAAATTTCAATACGTTTTCACAAAATATTAATTTATAGTGGCTGAGTGGTTAGAAGCTCACATTACGAGCCACTGATCTGGGTGTAAATTAATTTTTTGTGCAAACGTATTAATATTTTTTATTTAAAATTAAGTTATTGGGGAAGTCGTATGGTGCCATAAATTTTAAATAAAATAATTAAATTATTATTAATAATAATAAATAATTATTAAATACTGCCACAGATACAAATTTTATACAATCTCATTGGAGAGCCTGAGTTCAAATCCCATCTAGCCGAATTTTCGCCGAATCACCTTTCACACTTTTTCAGAGGTTTTTTTTGTGAAGTTAAGGTAAATATCGGATGACTAAACTTCTCTGAGCTTCTCTTTGATCGGCGAAAAAGCCTCACGGCCCTATAAAGTTATTTTTTTAAATTAATTTACCACTCAATGGGCTAGTTGGTTGAGGTATCGTCTGACCATAGGGTAGGGAGAATCAGAAGTTTTTTTAATGAATTTATAACTGAATAGGCTATTTTTAAATTAATTTATAACTTAATAGGCTAGTTATAAATAAATTTAAAAAAAACTTTTGGCTCTCACTACCAACTCAATAGGCTTTTTGCTTTACTGCATTAAAATAGATTAATCAGACTATTAAAAAATGTATGAAACATAGTTTTATCTCAAGAAATCATGATAATTTACCTTGGATGAGATTCTGACTCTCAATCCCTAATGGTCAGATGAGTTCTCAACCAACTAGAGATATCATCTGACCATTAGGAAGTGAGAGTCAGAACCCTACTCAAGGTAAATTATTATTATTTCTTGAGATAAAACTATGTTTCATACATTTTTTAATAGCCTGATTAAACTATTTTAATGCAGTAATATCAGTAGTAGTGTATTTTTTCAGATATTAGATGATGAAAACTTAGGGCATGATTTGTGAAGTCATTAGCAAAAAAAAAACTAGCTGATATTTTTTTTTGAAACTATCAAAATACATTCATTTGTACTTAAAAATATAAAGCTTGAAACTAATTAAAAAATTTTGAATTTTTTTGTAAAATTTTCAAAATTTCGTCCAAAACGCAAATTAGAGTTAGAGCTCTCTAAAATATCCTGAATTTTAGAGAGCTCTAACTCTGATTTTATATGAGATAAAACCAAAATTTAAACAGTTTGTATAGAATATAAGAATATATTCTTATATTTTTAAATAATAATACAAATATCCATGTCTTTAATGTATTTTTCGAAATATCGGATGAAAACCAGGAGCATTTATGCCAATTTTTGAAGTTTTTCAGTTATAACTGAAAAATTAAATGCCTGAATCTACTGAAACTCCCCAAAATACGTTTATCTAATCGGTTGTAACAAATTTGCAAAATTTATGAAAATCGATTTTTTTTCACAAAAAAATAAGGGATTCTACAAATTCGAGTCAATTTTCTTTTTGTTCGCGATTGATATGAAATTTTGTATTATATATGTTATTTTAAACATCGAAGGTGATTCTGTGCCATATCCTTTTAAAACTTCTTAAGTTATTGACTAATTCAGTCGGCAGAAAACAAAATTTCACTATTTTTCAGTTAGCTGTCAAATTTATTTCTACTGAAATCAAACTATATGCGTTACATTTTTGGATAGTCTCATTAATCTAGTTTGAAATAATAATAAAAAATACTTATGTCAATACTGTATATGTTTGATATATTTTATGAAAACCGAGGCCGAGGGATTTTACTGCAAAATGAAATTTCACTCAATTTTAGGCTAAATAAAAAAGTAACATAAAACAGTTTTTCAATCATTAGTAAGTATCAAAATACTTTCATTTGTACTTATATAATATAAATGTAAAGCTTGAAGCTAATTGAATTTTTTTTTAAATTTTCAAAATTTCGTCCAAACCGCAAATTTTCAGGATATTTTAAGAGCTCTAACTCTGATTTTATATGAGACAAAACAAAAATTTAAACATATTTGTATAGCTATATTCTTATATTTTTTAAAAATATCAAAATACTTTCATTTGTACTTATATAATATAAATATAGAGCTCGAAGCTAATTGAATTTTTTTGAACATTTTCAAAATTTCGCTCAAAGCGCAAATTTGCAGGATATTTCAGAGAACTCTAACTTTGATTTTATATGAGATAAAACAAAAATTTAAACAGATTTGTATAGCTATATTCTTATATTTTTAAAAATAGCAAAATACGTTCATTTGTACTTATATAATATAAATATAGAGCTTGAACCTAATTGAATTTTTTTGAACATTTTCAAAATTTCGCCCAAAGCGCAAATTTGCAGGATATTTCAGAGAACTCTAACTTTTATTTTATGTGAGACAAAACAAAACATTTTAACAGTTTTGTATAGCTATATTCTTATATTTTTTAAAGATAATAAAAATATCCATGTATTTTTCGGATGAAAACCAGGACCATAATTTATTAATTTTTTCAGTTATAACTGAAAAATTAAAAGCCTGAATCTACTGAAACTCCCCAAAATACGTTTATCTAATCGGTTGTAATAAATTTGCAAAATTTGATGCAAATTGATTTTTTTTTCACAAAATCGTAAGTGATTGATTAATCTTCAACATTTTCGAATCAATTTTCTTTTTGTCCGCGATTGATCTGAAATTTTACATTAGTATTATATATGTTATTTTGAACATGAAAGGTGATTTTGTGCCATATCCGTTTAAAACTTTTTGAGTTATTGACTAATTAAGTCAGCAGAAAACAAAATTTCACTATTTTTCAGTAAACTGTCAAATTTATTTCTCCTGAGATAAAACTATATGCGTTACATTTTTGGATGGTCTCATTGAAGGTGATTTTGTGCCATATCTTATTAAAACTTCTTCTTAATCTATTGCCTAAGTCGGCAGAAAACAAAATTTCATTATTTTTCAGTTAGCTGTCAAATTTATTTCTACTGAGATAAAACTATATGCGTTACATTTTTAAATAGTCTCATTAATCTAGTTTGAAATAATAATCAAAAATACGTATGTCAATCCTGTATATTTTTGAGATATTTAATGAAAACCGAGGCTATGATTTTACATACAGCAAAATGAAATTTTCAAACGGCTAAATAAAAAACTAAAATTTAAAAAAAACTATAACCTAATGAGAGAAAGCTATGTGTTATACATACATATGGTAACGGTGATTCGTGAAAATTCGCCCCTATGGGGCTCGAACTCCCCAATGCTCAGGATCTATTTTTTATTATTAAACATATTTCAGGAAACTTTCTGTAGGATTTTTATTTTATTATTATTCGTTAAAAATATAAAAAGTTAGCTATTTATTTTTGTTTCATAAAAAAAAGCCTTATTTTAATTTTATATATTTTTTTAAATTTTATAAATACTTGAAGTTGATGTTGAAATGGTGCTGCAGCCAAACGCTATTTATGAGAATTAACTATTTATAAAGGTTTTTTTACAAAATCTATTTACCGGTCTATAAATCCAGTTAAAGTAAAATGTATTAACACCGCTCGACGGCGTCGATGCGCGCTACGCGATCTAAAAAAATCCGATTTCAGATTTAAATATTTATTTTATAACAGCATGATTCATTCTGAAATTCATATGGGCCAGTAGTTTAGGGTTAAGAAACTATTAGCATACAAGTAGCGCATAATTACAAGTTGTTTGTCCGGGCGTGTGCTGGACTGCAGTGCGCCACATTTTTGGTGGATGCGCCGGGTTGATTATTAAAAATATTTTGTTTTCGCCGCGCTCTCGTATATGATTGTTTATTTGTAAATATATAGTTATTCGAATAATAAATATTTGTTACAATAATTGAAATAAAGTTAGGATTCAAGTTTCACTATAAAAACAAACAGGGTTTATTACAGAGTAAACTGTTTTCGTTGTGAGTGTTTTTTGAGTATTTTGCGTCGAGTGGCTTTGTGTCAGGTTTTAAATAAAAGATGCCGGGATCTTAACTCCCAAAGCTCCTCCTCGGAGGAAGAGATCGTATGTTAGGGTCGCTTTATGCGCCCGTGATGATCTGGCAGGTGCACAAACAACGGGGGTTGCAAATACAATAGTGGCTAATGAGACAAAACTATGCATTAGGTATGCATATAGAAGCCTCGTTCCACTTCCTACATGAAGCTTGAGTGTTAAAACAGATGTTTTCAATGAGTGCGAATTAACTTTTCATGGTGTTAACACGATTGTATAAAATGATTAATTAAAATTGCGGTTTGAAACAACGGGAAAAAGTTTGATTGGTTGATTAATTGATGAAAGAAAGTTGCGCCAGTGTTTTCGCTGCTCATATAATGGGCCAATTAAAAGTTGCATGATGTGTTGAATAAAAGCGAAGGATGTTTGTGCATTTTATAGGCTAATAAAATGTTGCTGTCGGAAGGAACATGTTTATTTAAAAGACAGCAGTACGAGGCGGCACGCATGGTTTACGACACTTACCACAGAGCACGAAGAGCGTAAAAAGCAAAAAGCTTGAGTGGGACATTGAGCAGCAGTTTCATTTGGCGTTGCTGACAGTATTTAACACTGTACCACAGTACACTAGCGCGATATTCGAATGGGGCGCGCACTCCGCGTTCGCGCTGGTTGAAATTCGAGCAAAAAATGTGCCGCGCGCGGAAAGCTCGCACTACGCAACGCCGGTTACGCCACGACCGTTCCCGCCACCGGTTCCGTGCCGAATACGAGCCGGTCAGTCAGCAGACAAGCAGCAATTGTAATGCAGTGGATCGCGTGGAGACGCGCCGCGCCCGCGCTACGCCGGCTCTACTCCGGATAGCGAATAGCGAATCGAGAACTCCGCACTGCTACTCATTAACGGTCCTACTCCTTTCAGCGACATATGATCAACACGCCGTGTTTACTTTCAAAAGCCCACCGCACATTGTACGTCCACACACGCCATCATTAATTCAACCATTTTCTTCAGTGAGCTGAAGAAAAAAAATCCGATACACGCAAGAACTACTGCGGCAAGCACATCTCCACATTAACAACAAAAGCACTTTCAACTATTTAACCACGGTCGCAACTTTTAATGAACCCATTACAAACTGCGCGCCATCCTAATAACAAAGTAAAACACGTACAGCCATTATTTTTACTACTGCAACCAAATGATAAAACGCATACGGAGCGTGCACCAAAATGTTATTAATAAATGGAACGTGAAAGAGGGAAATTCCTATAAAATCTTCGATAGGAAAACATCACGAAATGCAGTTGGCATTAAACAATCCTGAAAGTATGCGAGCGAGCAATCTAGTTTTATGCAGCTAGTCGCGTAAACATTGAAATCAATTCTGTTGCGATGAAATAAGAATTTTCTGATGCACGCTTTCCTTAACACAACAACCCTTCACGAACAGAACATAACAAACTTCCACCCAAAAAAAAAGCGTATTGAATTATTACTGCAACGTTTCAGCGTTCAATTTCAGCGCTTTTAGTTGTGTATGTTAATCCCTAGCAACATAAATTTAGACATGTATACCCTTTTTAAAGTTGAAACCCTGAATAATTTACGACAGCTCGGAATGAGAGGTCCCCCCAGCAGGATACCCGACCTAGCCACACCGCATCGTTCAATTGCCGGCCAATATTTGCCACCTGAACCCTCCCCAACCGCTATGTTTATGCCAAGCCGACGCGTCATGCAACCAATAAACTCGATCATAATTGACAATCTTCCGATTAATCCGCAAAACTATGACGAGTCTTCGTGCGCCCCGCGACTGACACCGCTGCTCTGACAGGGAACATCAGACGGAGGCCCCGCCTCAACGAGGGCTCGCAGTCACGCCACGTACCCAAATCGAAAATAAATAACTACCCGGCAGCCGCTATCGAATAAAACTGCAAAAGATGCAACGCAAGTTACCCAGCGGTGACACCTGACAAATACACAAAAAGAAACCCGCAAAGTGCGAAATTATGGCACTTCACCGACACACCGCCACATAAATTAAAACCAAAATGCACACGGCAATTATTCCCCGGCCGAACACTTGCGGGAAGAAACTCCGCAGCGCATTAAACGGGCACGAGCAAAAAAAAAGAACACGGAGCGAGCTGAAAAAGACGCCACCTCCAGCGACTGCCGCAGTGCACACGGAACGAATTACCGCCACACATAGTTAACGCGAATTAATTACAAATTAATCAGGGGTGAAATTAGCGCGGTTTCTGGGTCACGCGCATTCATATTAATCATCTCATTCATTTCGATTATGTCTGCTGACCGCTGTTATACTATAATAACCGACACGTCTTTCTCTTTAACATATAACAACCGCAAACACTAATTGTTAATTGCATCATTTAAAGCATACCGAAATATTTAAAGCAACCCCAATTTGAAATACGAATGATCTTTATTATTTTAGATTGAAAAAAGCTGGTATTATTATTGGTTAATGATATTAAATTAATGCCCATTTTTATTAGTGACCACCATCATTACTAAAAATGGGTAGATTTTCATACAATACCATAATGTGGGTGAAATGCAAGTGTAGATATAAAGCTACATACATGTTACAAAAAAAAATCTGGGAGGATTTCAAAGTAAAAAAGGAATGGATGTTTATACAATGCCAACAATGGGTTGTTTTTACAAGTTTTGTAGTGGAACTGGAATCACATTAATTAGGCTAGCAATAGAGAAACATATAAACAAATTATTTGTCTCTCTGGCATTACGTTCCTCGTAGGGATTTTGTCGCCTTCACAATCCTCGTCTATTCCATCCTGTCTTCTGCAGTTCATTGCCAGTTGTTGATCCCCAGATTGTGTAGGCTTGCCTCAACTTCATTTTAACCTGAGACGTCCTGACGGACTCCTTCCTTCCCTTATTGCTTGTAGTATTTGTTTAGAGGTTCTACTGTGCTCCCTTTGCTACAGATGACCAATCTAGCTCATGGCTTTAATATATCCTACTATTATCTATCCGTTGATTATGTGGTTGTTTGTGTGGTACCCCATTTGAACCAAATACATTCCGTTCAATACAAGTTTGCCATATGTTGGCAATATGCTTACAGGAGTGTAACTTTTCGATTTCCGGTCGGCACGTTTCTAATAAAATATTCAATTCCGATGATGTTTCTTGTGATTATCCATGTATTGGGATGGTATTTATTACATATTATCATAAAAACTGGGGATAAAAACGCAAGATATATGTGAATATGTCTTGCATTTTTATCCCCAGTGTTTATGATAATGTGTAATAAATGCCATCCCAATACATGGATAATCACCAGAAAAATCATCTGAATTGAATATTTTATTAGAAACGTGCCGAAATATGTTTTTTTCATTTAATTTGCTGTATTAGTAACAGCTAGATAAATTAATTGTTTTAAATATTGGATTGTTAAGGCGTCTACTTTGTGATAATTCATTTTAATGGATAAATAAAACGATTTTATACTTTGTTTTTTATTACACTTCAGTTACACTTTGCAACTAGTTTCGGCTAAGCTCCAGCCTTTTTCGAGCTCCTCATCGGTGGAACTTGAAAATGGCTAGACCTTAGCCGAAACTAGTTGCAAAGTGTAACTGAAGTTTGATAAAAAACAAAGTAAACATTTATCCTTTAAAATGAATTATCACAAAGTAGACGCCTTAACAATCCAATATATAAAAAAAGTTAACATTGGATTGTTAAGGCGTCTACTTTGTGATAATTCATTTTAAAGGATAAATAAACGATTTTTACTTTAAAGGATAAATAAAACGATTTTTTATCACACTTCAGTTACACTTTGCATCTAGTTTCGGCTAAGCTCCAGCCTTTTTCGAGCTCCTCATCGGTGGAACTCGAAAATGGCTAGACCTTAACCGAAACTAGTTGCAAAGTGTAACTGAAGTGTGATAGAAAAAAACGAAGTAAAAAATCGTTTTATTTATCCATTAATTGTATTGTATGAATACATTTCTAGGGAAATATCAGTAGTATCCATTCCTATATTCATAATAAAACAAATCTAGACAATTTGCTATAAGACTAGTATTTATTGATTACAAGCAAACAGACAGGAAGGAACTGTACAAAGGGGTCATGAGTTTCAATGGTACGCGTCCTATTGAAACTCATCAATCTAATTAGAAATTCGCTGCGCGAAATACGATACAAATCCGAAAACTTTCCTTAAGAAAAGGACCTATTGCTTTATAAAAAGATCAGTAGTACTTTATATTTCTATACGAATAAACAATCCGTAAACTGCTTTCATTTACTGTACATGAATTAAACAAGCACGAATGGCAGGAAGATATACTAATAAACAATAATATATTATTACTAATACTATTATCCACAGTATATTTTGTAAAAATCTTCTCTCTTACTTGAAAAAGTCTGCAAGCTTAATTCTATATAAGGACTGCCTTCCATAGCTCTTCACGCCTCAGCAGATTTGTTTGAACTTGTAGTGATTAAAACATTTCAGTTAGCTAGAGTGCTTGCATTAAACCATGAAATCGGAGTAATTCACATATATATGTGGAGTTTAGAATAAGTTTGTGAATGTTCATTTTGAGAAAATTACCCTACAGGATTAGAATCCCTTCGAGGCATGATGATTAAAAAAATTAGTTTTAAACTCATATTGATTTTTCATCACTCGAAAGACTTAGTGATGAAAAATCAATATGAGTTTAAAACCAATTTTTTTAATCATAATGCCTCGAAGCGCTTATAATTCTTCATCACATATAAAATTAATACGATTTATATTATAGAATCATAATTATATTAATTATACATGTTTACTGTTCGTTATAATTAATTTTTATTTAAATTACTAATTCAAGAGCGGGAGTAAAAACCGCGTTAAGTTTATCTTATGGTCCAGCTAAACTTACCGCGGTTTTTACTCCCGCCCTTGAATTAGTAATTTATATTCAGACACCCCACTATAAATCACAGTGTTTGTGTTTTAGACGTACAACTTCACAAATCGCAAATAAGGTCCTCCCGGACTAATTGCGGAGGCAAATAGTGCCCAAATTACAGCGCTGGGTAGAGCCAAATAAAGATTTTGTTGATTTAATTGCGCAACTGGAATTGTACTAAATTATTTATATGAATTAAGTTACAGCGCCGCTTCATGTTTGCTGTCGCGAAATCTTATTTGGGGACTTGCGGCTGCAGATTGAATTACCGGCCTCGAAAGTACCGGTGTTACTGGTGAAATAACAAATTCGAAATTCGAATTAAGCGGGATTCGGAGGGATGTAGTTTTTATATGTAAACTTTAGACGGTTAATACATTCTACTAGCTACAGTTACATCGTAATAAAATTTGTACTTGTAATAGTATATAATTTATATATTAGATGTAAACTTCATAAATATAGGTTTTACCAAAGATACTTAACTATTAAATATCTTTGGTAAAACCTATATTTATGAATTTTACATCTAATATTTAAATTATATACTAAAACTTAAAAACTATGCACTCTCAAAATAACAACAGTAAAATACAGTTTTTTTTAATTATATATATATATATATATATATATATATATATATATATATACAATAATCAATTTTAATGGTTACTATTGTTCTATATTTAAGGCGTCATATAATTGTGGGGTTAAATATTCATGCGGTCGGAAGTTATTTGACTACAGGTGTACGTACACGAACTCATCCCCGCCGAAAAAGAAAGCCGTTATCATTTGGTTTGTACAAAATAAAATTGAAAATATGACCGGTAGGGATGAAAAATTAATACAGCTCTCTATGTGCCATTGTGCCTTGAAAACGCTAAAGAAAGTCCTGTATATTTGATAAACAATCGTGCATTATTCAGTTTATCCGAATGTTAGAGCAGCGGAGGAATTATATATGTGTGCGCGGGGACGTGGAAATTCGCAAAATGGAATGTTTTGGTTTGAAAAGAAAATGGAAATGCCTCCAGAGAATTTCCGTGCGTTTTGTGTTATCATATCTGTTTGATGCTATTGATTTTTCATGTCATATTTCATGCACTATCTCCTAATTCCCATGAGGACAAATCGAATTCGAGTGCCGTTATCGCGGATTGAAATATCATTTTCGGTGATATAGAACGCGTTTTAATTCGGAGTTGTAGATTCCGCTCGCCATACATTTTTTGTGTGCGCTGGCTTAATTTCTGCGGTTTCATCAATTTCGCAATCCTTTTCCTATCAATCTGTTTGCACGATGCCGGGTTTCCACGCTCGCCGCTGCTTTATTAAAACTCGCAAACAAAATCCCGCAGCTAATATTTCACATCACAATCGCGCGTATGCATGCGAGGAGCAGAAAAATAAATAAATAATTTTGCGCTCTGGTGTGTGTCGGCCACGCCCTGGTATTATATTTTTAAATAATTTGCAACGAAGTCGCTTTTCCAATTAAAAGGGCGCCCGTTCTAGGTCAGGGTGGTTATTAAAGAAGTTGACACAGCCACACATAAAGCCGCGCACGTCGAGTTTTTAATGGTGTGTACATTATGCATCGTTTATATTCGGAAAATTGTACGCGAGCTAAATTTAATATATAGAAATTAAAAATTTACCACCCCCCACGTCCGCGTCCCCGGCGTAATGCAGAAAATAAGCGTTTTCTTCATGCTGCGAAATTTATGCGGAGGCGGTATAAATTTATTAGGTTTTGACTGTGGCCCGGATTAAAATGTAAATAGCGCATTGCAGTTTTTCTCCCTCCTCTGTCCATGTTGCGCCCTTTATTATCCATAACAATTACCGTGCTAATTAAGCGTAACCAAGACGTTTGCGGTTTGCGAAGTTTTACACGCTATTGATTAATTTCACCAGACAATTTATTTAAATTAGTAAGTTTGCAATTCAAGTGTTATGTATGAAATATGAAAAGGCCGGAGTTTGTATAATAGAATCGGAAAGCTACGGGCGTTTGAGATATACGATTATAAAGGGATAATCCGACGTATCCACTGGGAAAAATTATAGGAAAAATTTTACCTGCTACGAAAAAGAAACCGAACGGAGGAAACAAATCTTTTACGACTTCTTATGGGCAATGAAAACGTGATCCACCTTTTTTCCCCCCAGCTATTCAATTTATTATTTAGTAATTATTATCCAGTTAGTAGATCGCATGCGATTAAAACCAGCCCCCCAATCACCACTACTTGTATTCTTAATTACCGCGGAAAATGTTAAGGAAATTACACGGTTCGCCTTGATGGGATGCAAATAAAAACGCGCATTGAAATATCCGCCGGTAATTAGGGGATTAAAGTGGCGAAATTACAAATAGAGATGCGAGTTTAATGTGACCCTAACGCAAAACTTAAACTGTAATGGATTGGCTGCTAATAGCCGCTAATGAGATGTCGTCGATCTGATATGGAAAACTGAGGGATGGGTTGCCGTAAGATGGGGGCGGCAGATTAGTTTATTGTAAATGTGGCTTACCGGTCCCGCAGTGCAGCGGATAGAAGCCAGACGAACGCTTGCGCTCTCTGCTCCCCGAACATTGCCGGGACGAATTTCGAGAGAGAACAGGAGGGCATTCCCTGGGGTACAGTTTCTTGGAAGCAGGGCACACGAACCTGTACCTTGGCATGCATTCATACATTTACAATATTCCCGCGGTTGTACTGCATAACTCTATTATATACGGCATTGCGTTCTTATGATACGATTTTTACATAATAGCAGCCCTGATGAAACTATCAAAATCTATGAGGTTTCACTTAACTTAAGATTTTCATTTGATATTATTGTATAGTTTTTATTAGTAGATTATATACATTGTGAAATAACGAAAACGGACGCACATTGTTTTAAATATTTTAGTATCTAGTATGGTAGAAAAATGTACATACATTCCCTGAAATGATAAAAATCAAATTAGCCGACTATATAGCCCACACAGAATCAAATAAAACATGATGTTTGTAAAACATGGAGAGCACAGTGCATGTAATTTTGACAATTGCAGCGTTCACGTCCTCATGTATTATAAAAATGCGCATAAATGGTGTTATAAACGTAGTAGTAGTACCATTTTATGTACATACTAGCGAGGGTTTATTCTGCTGACTAGATAAAAGGACGTAGCGTTTTCCTTGATCCAATTGTGTCGTAAATCCTGGAGATTTATACCTGGGTTAACGTGTATAGGCAGCACGCAGCTACAATTTATAAAAGGGATGATTCATTAGTCGTCAGAATCTCCCGTTGTAATAATTGCCCCACAACCCACTAAGCGCACGGAGGTGCTCTTACTTCATCACCACACATTAGCAACTTGCGGCCTTAATTTTAATCAAAAAGACATGTGACAACTCTCGTCAGTTTCACCCGACTCAAACCAGCACGTGTCAATAATTTTCGCTACTTTCACGTAACACAGTCCGACACATTCAAATCGAATCCGCACTACCCTCCTCAATTACATCAATTTAAAATCCCACGCGCAATCTCGTTTGCATACAGCGCGAAATAAGTACTAAACACAAGTTTAAATTAAGTTGCGCTTCTTGTACCCACGCAATTATTATTTCGTGACGCTCTCATCACATTTTTAAAGCACCCCCACGTGGCCCGTGGCGCCAACTAGAATTCACAGCCGCAGATTATCGTAAAGCCCCGGCCTCACTTTCGTTTAAGTATTTCATTGCACTTTTACAACTTGCGCATTTGCCCTATAAATTTTTAACATTCCGCATTGTGTAATTCCAAAGTTTAAATCGTATATCTAATAAGCGTGGCGGTTTAGTTCGTCTGGCGTGCATTTTTAAATAAAATTAATTAAACATTATTTTTATGCATGCACACATGTTGGGTCATACATTATTTTTTTTTTGCCGCCGCAGAACAATCGATAGGCATCAATAGGTTTCGTGATGCCGAGTTTGAAACACTCATTAGACAAGTGCTTCTATTTTTTAATGATTACCGTTTCATGTATGTAGCCCCATTAAGTGTGATTATAATAACTAAAATACAAACATTGCGGCACCGACGGCGTTATAAATGCATGCACACAAGTCATCATATAAATTAATGTAAAACCGATAATAAAAAGATACGCTTATTATATCCATAAATTATCGGCATTTTTTTAGGTTTAGCGCATTGAATTATACCCGTGGTTTTCAGTTTTTCATATCGATTGGTGGGATCTAATATACGCGTCCGCATTTAATTATTTAACATCGCCGCCGCCAGGATTTAATCCCGATACAAATCGACACGGTTCAAACACTAATATAAATTTAGAAAGGGTCGCCGGTAAATTGTCCGGGCCCTGACAAATTGTTTTCGCAGACCGCTCTCGTACGGCGGCGTGTCGGGCAAAAATAAACTAGGGCGCATTTAAAATACATCAGGAGACACGCCGAGATAAACCCCTTTTCGCATTCATTATGCGCGTCTTAATTTGTCTTTGCGCTCCAAATTAAATTAAAAACCCTGATTGTTTGTCGCTTTGCTAATTCAATATAATGTACTTACTAATAGAATTTAACTAACAACTATCTAAATTAAAGTCTGTTGCGGCTTTTTTTTTGTGGTTGTTTGATTCCGTCCGTGCTCGAGACACACTCAACATAAGTTTATAGGGGCCATATTGCACGAAATGGTACAATTGTAGGAACATAACCGTAAACTAAAAATGCAAAACGAGAATGTATTGTAAGCGGAACGAGGGGAAAAAAATAGCGGCGCAGAAAAAATCGATGAATAGCAAAGAGCGCCGCAGCGTGAACGGCATTCCCCTGGCAAGTAGCAATCATTATAATTCATTTTGAAATTCAAACTGCAGGAGCGCACACACGCACAGCATAAACAAACAATGCCGATTTCTTCCAATCAATAGGACACGAAATCCAATGCACTACACTACAAAATTTTCAACTGAAATGTGAAAACAGCCGCATAAGGTGAAGCGTGTGTAACGCGAAACATTATCATATCAAATGTGTCATTATTTTTACGCCCATAAAATACACTGCCGTGTAATAGCTTGAACCATATTTAATGTGCACGTGATGAAAAGTTTTACGCTACGAATAATATTATTAATTTTGGTAGAAAATATTATTGGTTCGGCAGGTGGAAATATCCGACATCCACGATAAATTGCAGCACATTTCTCAAATCCTTACAAATAGAATTTCTGCGACGCGATAGATATTTCTCCGTTTCGCCGGTTATATCAATTATATTTTCGGGGCGGGCAGTAAATACGAAAATTAAAAAGCGCGTCTGTGACGGAATCAATATCGCACGAATGTGACAGCCCCCGAACTTACTCATACAGCCTGTCAAATATTTCACGTCCCTGTCAAATTTTATGCCGCGTGCACTTTTGCACATAAATTTATGTTTCATACTTCAACAATTGCCGCCACAAATTGAGTCGACGCGCCGCCGCCAGCGCAGCGAAGATAATTAACCCCCCACTACACACACACATACAAAAATAAAATTAATAACAAAAGTTACAACGATTCGTATAATTGCTTTTTATTGATTCCGAATTCCTTTGAGCGGCTCATAATTGACTTAGTTGTCGACGCCCGGGACATTAGAATCGGGAAATAGCAGCAGGAAATAATAGCGCCGGCAAAATGGGGCGAAAGGAAGAGCGTTTTAACCGTCGTAGGAAACACAAAGTGGCAACATTCAGCGCGCAAAATTGCGTGAAATCGACCAACAAAGGACACGTCGGAGACTTTTAGGGCGCCCGATTGAACTTTTCAATTAACAAAATCGATCAATTCAATTTATTTTTCAAACCAAAACACATTTATTTAATCGCTGCCTTAACATACATATTATGACTATATAGTAAACTAATAATCATAATTAGTATATTGTTGTTAAACTTTTTAATGACAAAAATACTTTTATAGCCCATACAATTACACTTATACACTATACATTCTATTAACCTTTTTTTCCTAACTGTTCTTCGTTCTAGTACGACTCGGGATAGTCCTCGGGCAGTATTGCCATTTTAATATGTGATGCTACTTCTGATACGCCTACACCTTACGGTAGAAGTCATAGGACTAAATAAATAAAATTTCTGATGCTGCGTCTTTGTATGGCTTGCCCTGTGTAGACGAAAGTTCTGGAGGCCCTGATTTTTTCGCCTCTCTTTCGGCGGTGAGCTTCCTGCTGATAGGTGTCCCTTCTGATCAGCGGCATAACTACTCGGTTAGCAGGGTGCACTTGGGCACCCACTGACATCCAACCTCGAAATAGATGCCCCAGCTGTCTGCTTCTTTAGCCTTCTTCTGTCACAACTCGATTGCTGTTTTCGTAGTTCACTCCGTGATTGTCCCACAGTTTTTGATTTTCTGTTTTTATTTTTTATTTGGTTCCACTTCTAGTCCCACGACTACTACAAGAGATAGTAGCTTACTACTATGCATAGCCAAGATTAAACTTTTAACAATTTAAAATATACAAATAGATACAAGATATATATTGGGGAAAATATGCTGTAACATAGTCTTTATACATAATTAATAAGGTAAATACACCGGTGTGAAGGGAGCCTCTAATATCCCAGCCTCTATACCGCACGGCGAATTGTTTGCGGGTCGGTACTGACCAATTGGGGTGACCAATAAAATCCAAATTTTGAGGAATCATTTATATATGTCTTGCCGACCATTATATATAGTTCTATATTTTTATAGCTGTTGTTGTATAATGTATGTTGTTACGTAAATTATTATTTTTAAGATGCCACCGTCATACAATTGATTTGAAAAACTTACACAATGTTTATAACAAAATGACAATGGAAAATGGAAAGTCTCAACCTGAGCACATTGTTTCTTCTATTTATTTTTTATTTTTTAACTTTTTCGCTCCTATCTTGATTTTAGTGCTTGGGTCGATAAAAATATTATGCAACATATTTTGTTTAATTTTTTTACTGATTTTAGTGCAGAACATATCAGTGCACCAGATGTCCGAAGGAAATTGAATTTTTTTTTTAATATTTTTTGTTCGGCGACCAAGTCTAACACATTTCATTATTATTATTTTTACCAGGCCACCGTCATACAATTGATTTGAAAAAATTACACAATGTTTATAACAAAATGAAAATAGAAAATAGAGTCTCAACCTGAGCAAATTGTTCCTTCTATTTATTTTTTATTTTTAACTTTTCCGCTCCTATCTGGACATGCCAATTTTAGAGGCTGGGTCAATACAAAAATTATGCAACGTATTTTGTTTAATTTTTTTTTTTGGATCTTAGTTCAAAACATATCAGTGCACCAGATTCCCTAAGGAAATTGGAAAATTTTGATTACAAGTATTTTTTTTTTCGGCGACGAAGTCGAACATGTTTCATTATTATTATTTTTACCAGGCCACGTCATACAATTGATTTGAAAAAATTACACAAAGTTTATAACAAAATGACAATGGAAAATGGAAAGTCTCAACCTGAGCACATTGTTCCTTCTATTTATTTTTAATTTTTTACTTTTCCGCTCCTATCTGGACATGCCGATTTTAGAGGCTGGGTCGATACAAAAAATTATGCAACGTACTTTGTTTAATTTTTTTTTTTTGATCTTAGTTCAGAACATATCAGTGCATCAGATTCCCGAAGGAAATTGGAAAATTTTGATTACAAGTTTTTTTTTTTCGGCGACGAAGTCGAACATGTTTCATTATTATTATTTTTACCAAGCCACCGTCATACAATTGATTTGAAAAAATTACACAATATTTATAACAAAATGACAATGGAAAATGGAAAGTCTCAACCTGAGCACATTGTTCCTTCTATTTATTTTTAATTTTTTACTTTTCCGCTCCTATCTGGACATGCCGATTTTAGAGGCTGGGTCGATCAAAAATTATGCAACGTATTTTGTTTAATTTTTTTTTGGATCTTAGTTCAAAACATATCAATGCACCAGATTCCCTAAGGAAATTGGAAAATTTTGATTACAAGTATTTTTTTTTCGGCGACGAAGTCGAACATGTTTCATTATTATTATTTTTACCAGGCCACCGTCATACAATTGATTTGAAAAAATTACGCACTGTTTATAACAAAATGACAATGGAAAACGGAAAGTTTCAACCTGAGAACATTGTTCCTTCTATTTATTTTTTATTTTTTACTTTTCCGCTCCTATTTGGACATGCCGATTTTATAGGCTGGGTCGATAAAAAAATTATGCAACGCACTTTGTTTAATTTTTAACAAAATGAAAATGGAAAATAGGAAGTCTCAACCAGAGCACATTGTTCCTTCTATTTATTATTTATTTTTAAGTTTCGATTTCTTTTTGACTCCTTGTTGACGCATCAAGTGTTGTTTTCGCTCCTGAAGGACTATCAAATTTCAAATTTGTCCTGCTATTTTGTCTAAAATTATACCAATACCAATCGAATCCATTCGTCCATTAATTCCTATTTGCTGTTTGTTTTCCGCAAAATTGCTCGGTAATTGAGATAAAATAAAATGCGATGTAGCAATTATGGTGGATGTGCCGGGCTGTATAAAAATGTTATTCTATATTTTGATTATATCACATTATTTTACACACACAAAATTCTCCTGATATGCAACAATAGCACATTTCAATCTTTGTGTTTGTAATACACCAGTGGTTCTCAAGTGGGGGTCGCGACCCCCAGAGGGCTCACAAAATATATTTGGGGAGTCGCAAAAAAAAGATTAAATATTGTATATATAGAAAAATATCTTGTATTACGTGTTTCTATACATACCCATTCTTCAGGGGGTCCTTTGGAATTTTTAAGTGAATAATGGGCTCGCGGACCAAAAAGTTTGAGAAACATAGTCATATACGAAAGGTATTTTAATGAACAATGAACAATACAAGTGATGCAACTCAATTATGTTGGAGCACCTCCAAAAATGTTGTTGCAGTAGCCTCCACTACATACACATATGTTGACTCGAACTACAGGTAACGCGTGTGCCGAAAAGTATTTTTTTGTCCCCACACTCCGCTTGCTCAAATAGTAATTAAATGTAATTGTTTTTTATGGCAGTCGCGGGCAACGGTAATATTTAATTCATTACAAACAAATCCAACATACATTTCTGGCTTAATTAAATTACTCAAACGCAGGACATCCGTTTGCAGAGTTGATGCGGCAAACATAATAATGTGTAGTTGAAATTATGGAAATATCGATGTAAATAAACGTGAACGCGGTCCGTGACGTTGAAATATTGTTGCGCGGGTGGGGTTTTAGGCAATGTGGTTTCGTTTCGGGTTGTGCGGTTTTGCAGGGGGGTGGGTGCGTTGGCGAAAATCGGTGTAAAGATGTAAAAACGGGGAGATTTGCAGTGAATATCTGGGGAGAGAGTCGCGGATCTGGCTGTCAAGATCCGCACGAAAAGTTTGGCGTCACGTAGGGACCCTTACTGCCGAGATAGTACCATCCGGAGGCATTTGCATCGACCTAGCATATTCCCGTGTATTCGTTAAAACGCGATGCGTCACTTAGACATTGGATACAGATATCAGTGAGGGACAATGCTCCCGTGGAAAAGCCGCACTCGGCCCCCGTTGTCGCCGTCAGTGCCGCCGCCTGCGGATATGTATCATCAAATCTCGATTAGTGATAGCGGTGTGCACACGCGGTGAATTCCTCCAGTATGTACATACCTGTGGGAACTGAAAGCCCCCTCGATTCGCCCACCCCAACCCCACAGCATCCACGTGTAATCAATGAATATGCATTTGCTCCCGAAGTCCCGAGCAATAACACCACATCTGCATATTCTCAAGGCCGGCAATTTGCACGGCTGAATTAATGCAATTAGAATTATTTACTAATAACTTTAGGGGCGCTCCTCCTATTAAATTATAACCCTGGTCCAAATCCATCGGTATTTACATATTTCCACTCTATTTTACATCGACAAACATGCATTTCAATCCTAAACCATCAAAGTAATACAATTATTCCAACACAATTCAAATCAAGACTCGCACTGTAAAATCATTAAGTAATGTTTATGAATCCCATAAAAAAACACACGTTGGAAATAGCTGTAATTAAGAATGATTTATTTTACACAAACTCCGAGCTCCCTAATAAAACAAAGACATTTTTCTTCAGTCGGCGTATATATAAATACAAACACAGCTCGAAATCAGCATTACGGGCGTTCCGGTGGCAATTCGAACCTCGTTTAAAACAATGCCGGTAATTTAGAACGAAAGTGCCAAATTACGGGTAATCAAGCATAAAGTGTATCGACCAATCTACAAATTGGCTATAATTATAATTACAATCTATGCAATCTCTAAATGGCCGCTTATTTATGCAATAGCTTCCGTCACTTTACACTCGCCGCGTGTTTGCGTTATTAATAATAATTAACAATAAGAACCGATTGTAATTTATGATCGGTAAACGCTTTGAACTGTTATACAAACCATTATTAATGCTGCTAATTGCTGTTGGGCATATGGAGCATGTCGCATAAAATTAGGCAGTTACCAGATGCGTTATTGAAAATGTAGCGATCGGCCCTTAACAATGCGAAATTGGCGATAATGCTAATTATCTGGTGGCCGTGAGCTATGATCGATTCGGTTAATTATGCAGCGACCAGTCGTAACACGTAGAGCATAAATAACCCGGCTGGGTGGGACCAGCCCGCGCGAACACACGCGGAAAACATTTTGCCATCCGACGGTGTCGAAGATACATATTTGATGTTACCTAATATATTTAGTTCAAACATGATAAACTCGTTTCAACCCGGGACTTAAGCTTAATATCGTGGGATGGAATCACACACGCCAGTGCCCCCCCTGGACGTTAACATCGGCTCAATTCTAGCAGAAGAATCGATGCTGTAACAGCTTGCCTATCGCATATGCCATTTCACACGGTGGGATGCTTCTCCAACTTCACAATTCGCGATTAATTATAAATAGAACACGATGACACACCGCACCATCAATAACTAACAGCGAAATGGTTGAATCGAAGACACAAAAAGATACGCGTTTCATGAACGGCACGGCGTCACGGCACAAGGACATTAGCTGCATATTTCAGGCGACGTTATCAACAAGCAGCCGCCGCTTTATCATCTGATTAAGCCTACGCCGACGCGCATCATATTTTATGCAACAGCTAAAATGCAGAAATTAATGTTGTATACCCTCATACGCCGCCACACAACCCTACAGTTTTGCACGTAGCCCGCAATTACGAATAATAAAGTAACACACACACACATACATACATATACTCTCACCTTTCAAACTCGCCCCTTTCTGTTTTCAAGTTCTAATAATTATGCGTTACGCGACGCGCACTTGTTTGGGCCTGCAGTCGCCATTAATTTGCGCGCGAAAATCTTTCATACATCAGCCTCCCCTTTTATTCCCGCAAACGGCCGCGCTGAGTTGCAGGTGCTGATTAATGAGCCGGCATTCAGGGCGGCGCGGGCTCAATTGAATGGCGATGCGAGAAGGGAAAAAAATTAACTCGCATCCGCGCGGGAACTAATGCCCCAAATACAGTACAATAGCGGAAACATGTGCAGATGGTACTTTGATGTTGTATTGAGTTATATAATCGTATTCAAACTGTATTAGAATTGACGAATATTATTGGGGTTGCTGGTTTGATTTATGGTGGATGCGCCGGGTATTAATTGCTGGCGCGCTACTACTATTAATAGATTGTTTATTTATTGTTCGTAGACTAATATTATTATAATAGTATGAAGAGGCATATTTTCTTTGTATAATTTTAGTAGGCTAACAGCTGTGAAATTGCAGTTTGTGCACAAATTAAATTCTATACAGTAATAACTTGCATCATTGAGAATTTTTTTGTATATTATTTTATTATAGTATCTAAAGAAATTTTACAATTTACAATTTTTATAATCATTATACAGATGTTTCCCTATTGTATTTTCATCCCTCTTTCTTCACCTTAAGTATTTTGGTATATAGTTCCATCTTAGGCTGTTGGCATTGAGGGATGTAGTAGGTTTTTTCATCTAACATCTAACCATATATTTTCAATCATTTTGTAATCTAATGGTACTTTTGTAAAGTAAAACATTGTTAGATTAGTTAGATAAATTAGATAGATTATTTTATTATATTATATAAAGAAATTTTACAATTTAAAATTTTTATAATCATTATACAGATGTTTCCCTGTTGTATTTTCATCCCTCTTTCTTCATCTTTAGTATTTTGGAAGTAGGTCCATCTTAGGCTGTTTGAATTGAGGGATGTAGTATGTTTTTTCATATAACCTGTTTTACTTTCTTTTTGTAATCTAATGGTACTTTTATAATGTGAAACATTGTTAGATAGCTGACAGTATGTGCACAAATTGAAGTCTATACAGTAATATATAATTTGGGTAGCGAGTAGCACTCCTCCACGGCCCTGGTGAAGGATATGCTGCTACAGGTCCTGGCGAGCCTGCCCTGCGTTAGCTACTGAGTCTCTCCAAAACCCTTGCACAGGAGTCAGGCCCTTCCCCCACTTCCAATCACACCATACACAGTATCCTTATCAACACATCCCTAACCCTCTATATTCTCGCAAAGGCCAGCGCGTTAGTGTACAACCAACAATAAAGGGGTGTTGGCTCGAATAAAATCGACATTTGTACCATACGTCGATTTTAGAGTCCCCAGATGGGTTGAACAAGAAGTTCAGAATTCGGCACTGACAAACGAACGAATAAAACAAACATGGGCACCATTTGAAAAAGTAAAAGACATCTTAATTATCCCCCTGAAATTAAAACTCGAACTATACAACCAGTCATCACAAACTTAGACTTTCACAAAATCGATTCTGGAAAAGTTAAAAATAAATCAAAGAACTATAGCGAGGCGAATACTAGGCATGTCTAAACAAATACCTGGATCAGGGAAAAGACGTGGACAAACGCATTGCCACCACGAAATAAACCTAGATGGGACTTATAGCCAGAGACCAAGATAAATGGAGATGCCATGCGTCGGTCGGTCCCAGATGAGGTGGACCGACGATCTGAAATGCACTGGAAGCCTAAATTGGCATCAACCTGATCCTAAACCGAGATAGATGGAAATACTTAAGGAATCCCTTTATCCATAGGGTAAAAAACTGCTAACAATAAAACAGTAATAACTTGCTACATTAAGAGTAGTCCATGTTTAAATACATGAATATATTTACGAAATGGGTTGGGGTGGAGGGTGGTGCTGTACAGTCAGAAAAAGTTTCGTAATAGCCGGGTTCAATTTGGGAATATTTTGTATGGTAATATCCGCTTGCGGCGTAAGGGACAAATGATAAAATAAATAGCGTCGCTGTGTCACGCAATAGTTCACAAACAGAAAGAGCAATAAAAATAAAAATAAACTTTCGTTAAGGAGCAATTTTTTCAAATTGCGAAACTAATTTGAGGGATTACACAAATCCGTAAATGCATCGATCGCCGCCGCGTTTGAAGGCTGTACGAAAATATCCGCCCGCAATGCCAATTCCATTTAACAGCAACAAAACTTCCCTCTTATCTATCATTGTAAATCGTGTGTAACGGTTAAGGAGGTTTCTTAAAAGAAGATTACTGTGTTCTCCGTTCGTAAATGCATGTCGTAACGAGGTAATTAACAGCGCGAGATAGTTCCATATCACATGAAAAGTTAATACGCTTCGCCACAGCCCCATTCCGCTGATGAACAGAATCTATTCAGGGAATCCATTTGAAAGAGATGGATCACGGTCCGTTGTTCCCACAGCAAACTAATTTAAGTAAATGCAGAGAACGCGCGGACCAAAACATTGTTGCTACCTTTTCCTCCTGGACATCTTTAAATCACCTACACCCCCCAAACCTTAAGCTAAGTAGTTTCTGCGGTCCCGAAATATTTATCCGGGGAAAGCTCCTTAAGCGCCCGGGAAAACTTTACTTCCCCCGCCCGGAACCTCGCAAAGTATCAAGTGTTGTCGCCGCCTCCCCCCCCTAAACCTATTCTCTGATAAACACTAAACAACCCATCTATCTGCGGAGCAGAGTGTCAAAAACGGCGCGATCTCTTACGCGGGATATTCCCCCAGAGGAAACTTTTAAACCGAAACTAGCTGGGAAAAGCTCGAAATCTACGTGATACGAATGTTTTTCAATTAATCCGCCGGCCCACCCACCGTATCGACCGTTTAGCCGCAAACTAAACCAACGCAGCATCAAATCCCTCCGCACTGCCATCAATTAAATACTTAACAAAATTAAGCCCGCTGTATTTATTTCACAGCGAAACCGCGAATTTATCGGCTGGCAATTGAATCATAATTCCCAGCGTGGAAACCCCACTTAATACGGGGGCGTGATATAAATTTAAAAAAAAACACCTTGCGCATTATTTTTTCACTACCAGCCCAGCTCTAACGTGCGGACTTACAGGATAACGCTGCGCGAAATAGAAAGATAATTGAAAACACCGGCAGGGGGGAAGCGACTTTTTCAACAATTGCAATTATAACCACGACACGTTTTAAACGTGCGATTATAAGAATGAACAGCCGCAATGAACGTGTTATGCAATCGCAATCGAGTTAAAACTTAATTGATAAACGGGTATCTATGGTGTTCAGATTTAATTAACACGGGCTGCCAGATTATCCACTGCAAACAGGATCAATACAGGAATTTACAGGAATGTATCACATAATTATGCTGCCACTTGTAACGTTTTATTATTAATATATTCGCTGTGGGCATGCGGGCTAATCAATTTATAAATGTTTAGTTATTTATATCACCATGCATGTTCGGCTGCCAAATAATAATTACAAGTTAATTAAAATGTCGCCAGCGGGGCGGATGTAATTATTAAATAATCTAGTTCTATTAGTTTTTGTAATACACGATTTTTAAATATGCAACGATTTAGATTTCGAACATCAAGGGATTTAATTGGAATATCTTTGGGTTTAAAGGAAACAGTTTAAATTTCGAATTGGACGATCTCATCTTCAAGTGCGAATTGTTGGACAACAAGATGACTTTTAAAGTTGCTCAATTACTAATAAATTACATTTGTATTTGGCTAATGTAGCCAACAACCGCCTAAATCGAATGCTGTAAACTAGAAGTTTGTATCTGTTTTTGACATCAATCAATCATATCGGTTTTAAAATGGCTTTCGCTGTTGTTTCACGCCATGTGCTTCTATCTGGTAGATCTCTAGTCCCTATTGCCTTAACTATTACTTCCTTCCAATTGCTTTTGGGTCTTCCTTTTTTATACGATGTTATGGTATCCACTTCATGGATATTTTTGGTAGTTGAGGAAAAACTAGATGTTGCATGGTTGAAGGAAAATGATATTCCTCACCAAAGCCCTGATCCTGATTTTGTATATGTATCCCGACACCTATTTTGCACTGTATCTCGATAACAAAAAGAGATAGAGGGTTGCAGTTTGTTGCATTCCTTGCAGCTTCGTGTTTTCTATACAGGCAGCAACAGTAGTTGAGAAAAATCCCGCTAAAATGTGGATGGTTGAAGGAAAATGACATTCACCACCTATTCACCCTGATCCTGATTTTGTATATGTATCCCGATATCTCGTTTTGAAAACGCTTATTTTGCACTGTATCTCTATAACTAAAAATAGAGGGGTGCCATTTGTTGAATCCCCTTAAATTCCGTGTTTTCTATACAGGCAGCAACACCTATTTTGCACTGTATCTCTATAACAAAAAGAGCTAGAGGGTTGCGGTTTGTTGCATTCCCTTCAGCATCGTGTTTTCTATACAGGCAGCAACAGTAGTTGAGAAAAATCCCGCTAAAATTTGCATGGTTAAAGGAAAATGACATTCACCAACTAAGCTCTGACCCTGATTTTTTATATATATCTCTATATTTCGTTTTGAAAACGCCTATTTTGCACTGTATCTCGATAACTGAAAGGTCAAATACCACCAATTTCGGACATATGGCCTATAAAACAATATTAATATTTAGCATCAACTATTCTAAATAGAATTTCAAACCTGTAAGTCGTCCAATTCGGCCATGTATGTTGAAAATAAAAGCAACCTAAAAGGAGTATAACACATAACACATAAAAATCATAAATATCTAATTTTCAATATATTTTTTAATAAAGAAATAAATGTTTTACAATAAAATGTTAATTGTATATATATACAGCATTTGTTGAAATTAATACACAATCAAATATTGAATTTTAATTATATTTAGCGTCAATATTAGAATACATTAACATACATTTATATTAAAAACAACAAGATTGATTTATACAACTCTGTTTTGTGTTTTTTTTTAATATTCATTTATTTATTTGCTTAAGGGAAGAAAATTTTCGTCAACCGACACATATATTTGTGATTGTGGAAATCTATGAGTGTCCGATGAGGGGGGTTTTTTAATGGGACACCTTGAGGGGGGGGGGGGGGGGGGGGGGCACGGTTTTGGAAAATATATTCAGTGAAATATATTATAATATATATTTATATTAATATAATTCGGGGGCCGGCGGTATTAGCGACTTTTATTAAATAAAAAATATCTTTACGTACGCATTTGTTTGAATACCGCCGCCGCTCGTTTTTATTTTTTTTTTGTTTATTAATTTGTTTGTGCAGAAGGCATGTGCGAAATGAGACCATCATCCGTTTACACAAAGGAGAAACATTAACTAAGCTCAATAGAAAGTTATCACAATTTTGAATCAATACTAATTAACCACGATCGCAAGACAATTTAATGTTTTACTAGATCTGCAATGATTGTTTGCGGTCGTGGGTGAATACATTTACATTTTACATATTAGTGGAAGGTACTAGATAGAAACAAGGAGTTCTCATCTGTTTTAGCTAAATACACTTGAGACTATAGTCGAATTCTTCTTACATCTAATTACTGCAATGGAGTAAGCACCATAATTCATGATAAAAACAATGGCTCTGACAAATTTAACATCCAATGCGTTTGTGAGGGTATTGGATGATTCAAACTAGATTTGTATATGGTTATTTATATTATAGTGTGAAGTATATCAGTACAGAGTAGTGTAAACAGTGGGACCGTGCAGACAAACGGAGGAAGTATTTATTGGCAGTCAGCGCGAATGTCTGCACGAGCACCATTGCTTACTCCGCCTATTTAAAGGTAACCGGATATGCTTTTCTATCTGTTGTGTTTTTAGGAAAACCAAAAACTCTCTAGAGAGGCTTAAACCTATAGGAATACAAAACACTCAGCTTGTAATGCTGTGGTCGAGAAGTATTGTCCAGTCGATAAGATTCGATACAAACGCACGCCACTGACTCACTTTATAATTTTTGTTTGACACCACTTACTTGGCAGTAGGACTATTTTTCTGATGAGTCATATATTCATTTTTACTCTTTAGTTCATTTCCTTATTACTTTTTACATTTTCTGACTAAATAGATCTAAAAATTCATAACAACCGTGACTTGGAAAAATTTAACCGACATATATTTTAATAATTACAAATACAAATATTGGATATTAAATATTAAATAAAATGAATGATGCAGGGCTTTGTGAAGCCCGTCACTCGTCCCACCTCAACACTTGCCTTACACTATACACTTTCTCTTAAAATATAGTCTTGCAATCATTATTTGGTTCTGATACTTAATTTTTTGTTGTTTTGTTTTATATTTATATTTCTTTTTATAGAAGCACACAGATCTGTTTCTTTTTCTGCTTTTGCTTCTTCTCCGGTGACTTTTTGTTGATTTGTCGCACTAGATCGTAAAATATCTGAAAACATACATAAGTCAGTTCACCTACAACTCTGCTGATTGCATCAGCCTACTTACATCATTAACATTTATTTTGGCTTTGGCAGAGGTCTCCATGAAGGCACAGTTGAACATACGCGCTAAATTAATTCCTTGGTCTTTTCCCACCACTCGCTCCTCCTCCAAGTCACATTTGTTACCCACGAGAACCATTGGAACATCATCAGTATCCTAAAACAATAAATAATCATATTTTATAGATAAAACAAATTCTACACACCTTGCTATAGAATTATAGCGCTGATTACACTAATACATTTTTAAACCTATCAAACCTACAATAATTTATAAGATAAATGTATACCTTTTTATGGTGAATTTGAAATTCTATTGACATTTTTTTTGTAAAAGCTACAAAATGGTATAGCAAAATTGAGGTTAGTTAATTACAATACTTTGTTTTTTTTTATTCTAAAATTTATCTTTAAAGATTAGTTGTATCTCATACAATGCCTACTATAGTCTACACAACAGGGGTGGCCAAAGCGTCGTATTTTCTCTTATTAAAATAACTTGATATTGAATATGTATTAGTATCATCTCTGTTTTTGTTTTTAATTTAAACTTATTTTTGGCTTTAAATTACTACTTTTATACATACGATGTTGCTAGACCGCCGCCTAACAAGTCGCCCAAGGTGATCAAAAGTTTGGCCAAGCCTGGTCTACAAGTATGAAATTTAGTTTCAAGCGTGAATTACATTGTACTATATTCTCCAAGAACTAAGTTTCTATTTTCAAGTCTTCATGTGCTATGTTCAACTTGTACTATGACCAATCGTGTATTGCGCATGTCTTATTGATGATTGGTCATAGTACGAGCTCAACAATACTTGGAACTAAATTTCTTGACGAATCTAGTACAATACACGCTTCAGGCCTGTCAACAATTCTATTGCCTAGTTTTTACAACCAACAAAACCCCAATACAGTTTCGCGCCATAAAAAAAGATATAAAGTTCATGTAAAGCCCCACTTTTTGTTCTAAAAAACGGTCATTCGGTAGTTTCCATTTGTAATTTGCAGTTTTTATGAGCGTTTATAAAATTCTAAATCACTTTCAGTGCCCTTGACCGTGGTCTAGTACGTGATTGCTGCCGCTAATAAAGCAAAAGGGTTTGGCGTTATAGGATCTTTATATAGGATTGTAAAATAGTTAATTAAACAGTCTCATATTAAACGTCGTCTTGTTTCAATAATAGAACGCAGTGCCAACTTATTTTAAACAAAAATATCACCATGGTTTCCTCCGATTTCAAGAAATAATTTTTTTAGCTCCTTCGCTAAAATCTATATTGATATCCCATTTTTTCAGATATACGAACAAAATACATACAACCGACAGTTTGTAGACTGAAAGGTATTTTTTTGATTACGTCGTCCTTTATGAATATAATAATGTTGAAATGATGACAATTTGTTGGCCAGTTTTGTAGAAAATGATTTTTTGGTAGTCCCGATTTTTGAATGTACAAAAAAAAACATAACGACGGATGATGAACTTGAAGTTTTTTTTCTGATAGTCTCATCCCTTATTAAGGTAATAATGTAGAAATTATTACTATTTTGTGGTGATGTTTCAAGAAATTGATTTTTTGCTACGACTTCTAAAATCGCTATTTATACCAGATTTTCGAATATACGAAAAAAAAATACATAGCAATGATTGATGAACTTGAAGATTTTTTTTCTGATAGTCTCATCCCGTATGAAGGTAATAGTGGCCAAATTATTACGATTTTTTGTATCATGTTTCAAGAAATTGAGTTTTTGGTATACTTCTAAAATCGCTAGTTACACCTGATTTTCGAATGCACGAAAAAAATACATTGCGACGATTGATGAACTTAAAGATTTTTGATCTGATAGTCTCATTCCTTATGAAGGTAATAATGTCAAAATTATTACTATTTTTTGGTCATGAATCAAGAAATTGTTTTTTTGGTAGATTTCTAAAATCGCTATTTTCACCGAATTTTCGAATGCACGAAAAAAATACATAGCGACGGTTGATGAACTTGAAGATTTTATTTCTGATAGCCTCACCCCTTATGAAGATAATAATATCGATATTATTACAATATTAGAGTCATGTTTCAAGAAATTGTTTTTTTGGTAAACTTCTAAAATCTCCATTTACACCTGATATTCGAACGCACGAAAAAAATACATAGCGATGTTTGATGAACTTAAAAATTATTTTTCCTGATAGTCTCATCCCTTATGAAGGTAATAATGTCGAAATTATTACTATTTTAGTCATGTCTCGAAAAATTGTTGTTTTTTTTTGGTATACTTCCAAAATCGCTATTTTCACCTGATTTTCGAATGCACGAAAAAAATACATAGCGATGTTTAATGAACTTAAAAATTATGTTTCCTGATAGTCTCATCCCTTATGAAGGTAATAATGTCGAAATTATTACTATTTTATGGTCATGTCTCGAAAAATTGTTCTTTTTTTTTGGTATACTTCCAAAATCGCTATTTTCACCTGATTTTCGAATGCACGAAAAAAATACATAGCGATGTTTGATGAACTTAAAGATTATTTTTCCTGATAGTCTCATCCCTTATGAAGGTAATAATGTCGAAATTATTACTATTTTATGGTCATGTCTCGAAAAATTGTTCTTTTTTTTTGGTATACTTCCAAAATCGCTATTTTCGCCTGATTTTCGAATGCACGAAAAAAATACATAGCGATGTTTGATGAACTTAAAGATTATTTTTTCTGATAGCCTCATCCCTTACGAAGATAATAATGTCGAAATTATTACGATATTTTCGTCATATTTTAAGAAATTGTTTTTTTGGTAGACTTTTAAAATCGCTATTTATACCCGATTTTCAAATGTGCGAAAAAAATACATAGGGAAGATTGGTGAACTTGAAGATTTTTTTTTCTGATAATCTCATCCCTTATGAAGGTAATAATGTCGAAATTATTACTATTTTATGATCATGTCTCGAGAAATTATTTTTTTGGTAGACTTCTAAAATCGCTAAAATGTAGGAAAAAAATACATTGCGACGGTTTATGACCTTGAAGATATTTTTTCTCTGATAGTCTCATTCCTTACCTTATGAGGGTAATAATATCGAAATTATTACTAATATGTGGTGATGTTTCAAGAAATTGTTTTTTTTTTGTAGACTTCTAAAATCGCCATTTACACCTGATTTTCGAATGCACGAAAAAAATACATAACGATGTTTGATGAACTTAAAGATTAGTTTTCCTGGTAGCCTCATCCCTTATGAAGGTAATAATGTCGAAATCATTACGATATTTGAGTCATGTTTCAAGAAATTGTTTTTTTGGTAGACTTCTAAAATCGCTATTTTCACCTGATTTTCGAATGCACGAAAAAAATACATAGCGACGGTTTATGACCTTGAAGATTTTTTTTCTGATAGCCTCATCCCTTATGAAGGTAATAATGTTGAAATTATTACGATTTTTTTGGTCCTGTTTCAAGAAATTGATTTTTTTCTTCTACATATAAAGTATATAATACATAGTAACTTTTGATGAACTTGAAGATTTTTTTTCAGCTTACATTATTTAACTTAGGTCAAGCTTACATTACTTAACTTGAATGGAAGCTTGACCTAAGTTAAGTAATGTAAGCTGAAAAAAAATCTTCAAGTTCATCAAAAATTACTATGTATTATATACTTTATATGTAGAAGAAAAAAATCAATTTCTTGAAACAGGACTAAAAAAATCGTAATAATTTCAACATTATTACCTTCATAAGGGATGAGGCTATCAGAAAAAAAATCTTCAAGGTCATAAACCGTCGCTATGTAATGTTAGCTTGACCTAAGTATTCAAGTCATTTATTAACTTTGATTATATGGATCTAAACTAAATTAAGTTTTTAAATTTTATTTGTAAATTCTTTTATGTATGATAACAGTATCTGTAAAACCTGGTGTGAAGGATGTTGTTTGTTGTTATACTAGATCAAGCTTGACCTAAGTATTCAAGGCTACATTACTTAACTTAGGTCAAGGTTGTTTACCTTGAGTAATAATAAAAGATGGTTCAACATCTTTCTATACATACTGAAAAGTCTATATCAATATCGAATAATAATATGAAAGCATCAAAGATAATTAAAACCTAAAAGGTCCTGAATCAACTTAATTCAATCTTGAATAAACTTCAATCAAGGCTGTTAAGCTTGAATAGTAATAAAATTGTGCTCAATATGTATATTTCTGTTATCATACATAAAAGTCTGTAGAAATAAAATTTAAGAACTTAATTTATTTTAGATTGATATAATATATGTAATAGTTAATAAATAGCCTTGAATAAACATTCAAGCTTCAAGGCCATGTACCTTGTGTTAAACTCTTTCTAATCATACACAAATATATCAAATAAAAATATAGAGAGACATCAAAGCTAATTAATACCCTGAATGGCCTTGAATACACTTAATTCAAGGCTATTAAGTTTCAATAATAATAAAAGCCTTTCATTTATATATACCAAAGACCTTTCAAATAAAGTTTAATAACATCAAAATAACCAAAGCTAATTAAAAAGTATAGAATAACTTAGCTTCGATTAGGTCCTTGAATGAACTAATTCAAGGCCATAGAATACAAATAGTAACAAAAATTGGTTCAATATATTTCTAATCCAACATAAAAGATAATAATAAATCAGTATGATTGTGAATTTTGAATCAGCACATGTCTGATATTAAACGGTGCATCATGCCAGTATAATTGTGATATAAATTAAAGTGCCAAGTAGGATATACTTCAACAACATCACATTTAATTGATGTAACATTAGGTCAATTGCAGACACCTACAATTGTTAATTAAGCATGAGGAGGGGAAAGAATGACTCACCTTAACTCTCAATATCTGCTCTCTCAGGTCCTGCAAGTCGTTGAATGTGGACTGTGCGGTTATAGAGTACACCAGAACGAAGCCCTGGCCATTTTTCATGTACAAGTCCCTCATCGCTGTGAATTGTTCCTGTTGAAAGGGCACACGAATGAGATATTAATGGGTGGTCATGTTGTTAGTTGGTTTGAACTTACTGTGCCAGCGGTATCTAAAATTTCAAGCATGCACTGCTGTCCGTCCACCTCCACCTGTTTCCTATAGCTGTCCTCAATTGTAGGGTCGTACTTTTCGACGAAAATGCCTTGTACGAATTGCACTGTGAGAGCCGATTTTCCGACGCCGCCAGAACCCAGCACCACGATTTTATATTCGCGCATTTTGCCGCCGTTTCAGGGAGAGACTGCAAGTGGTAAATCAATTGTAATTGAATCACAATGCAGCCATTTATTTGCATGTGGGCAGAATTAAATTTAATTTGATAAGAAAGTAGGGTTATGCTTATCTATTGTGGTTGGAAACCACACATATGAATGTGAAACAGGAAAATGAAATGCTTTTGCCCATAATTGCTGGTTATTTGTATGCACTAGGCTATTCAATTACGTCATTTCAAGCCCTTTATGTGTTTGAATTACAGCCACAATTTGGTTCATCAGGTTTCTATTCACATTTAATTAAGCTAATGGTTGCTGCATGTAACAAGAATATAGGTAATTAATGAAAGCCCACTCATGGGTTTTATCAATAACAGAGCTTCCTGTTTGTTTGATAATTCTGCATGTTGGATTAGTTAATCAAGTAATTGAAAGTCAGGGAAGTTTGTTGTTTTGATTGTAAAAGTGGCTAGGATTCTATATATATATATGGTTGCTATTGTCATTGGTTTTCCCCAATTTAAAATAGACTGCAGTAGGGGAAGTAATAAAAATGAATGAATGAAATGGCAGTAGTAATGAATGAAATTGCCCCCTACACACACAACTTTTGAAAACATTTTTTTTTTGTAAAGCCATACATTTTATTAGTGGGAAAATGTGGGGGGATACATACATTTGCTGTAAATCCACCTTGTGGTCAACAGAAGAGGTTCCTTCCAAGCTCCAGGCCACTTCACGATCGGTTTTTATTTAACGTCAAATCAGTCCAAATAGCACTTCAATTTACACTGTCATGGCTCAATGCTCAACAACTGAAGAAAATTATTTCAAATTTTTTACACACACTGCACCCCTCGGCTTTACTTTCATACTTATATTGTGTATTGACATCGGCTGGGTGTGTTTACAGTAAAATATTTGACTTACCGTACAAAATTGCACCGTTATTTCTGCTAACTCTCACTGCTAACGGGCTATCGGGCGATGGCTAGTTGTGAGTTGGGCACCCATTCGTTGGAGAGGAGGAGAGCGAACGTTGCTACGAAACAACGTTGCCACTACCAAAACATGTTTTACCCATTTGCGCGCGCTCACACCAGCCCATTGTCGTTTCTTTAAATAATCAAGAAAATACAGTCTGAAAATGCTGTATGATCACATATTTTGAAATTTAGTAATAATAGTGGTGTTATTTTATTTGAACCACATAAATAGCCCTTGAGGTTTTTTGAATATATTTAAATTACTAACTAACCGTTTGAATACTACGTTTTTATAAACCACAATGAGTCATTTCTAATACTCAGTTTTAATTAGATTAAACTAGCTAATTAAGCTAGAGAGGAGAAAAATAAAAATATGAATCACTCAACAAAGGTTTGTGTGGGTGAATTCCTACATTCATCCGTCATTGGTTTCGATAAGCCGGCAGCGTCACTCGCGCCGGCGTCCTGGAATGAGTAATACATTCCAAGAACTAGCTGCGATTGGCAACGGTGCCGATGGCGGCTATGGACGCGCATGACACCATGCCGCACCCGAACACGGCGGGTAAATACGAAACCTTCAAGGTACAAGGTTCACCAATGGCGGCGCTACGAGCGCACCGGCGCGCCAAATACGAATTGACCCTTATTGATCAGCCCATCCATGTGTGTGTGTGTGTGTGGGCTAATGCGAGCTTTTCAATTACGCCCAATTGCATCGCATAAATTACCCCCATTGTCATCCACCAACCACCCACACACACCCCCAATCGATTCCGCGAAAACCTAAATAGCGACTCATTTGAATAATGGCATGGTCTTGTTCATAATGAACGAGTTAATTTACTAAAACAATCGGCAGCGCGGGGGGGCGGCGGCGGCGGCAGCGGGAGAATAATCGAGCGCGCCGCGCGTCATCGTTAAATTTAAATAATCGCACCTCCTGCGTTTCATTATTTCCGCGACTAGATTAAACGGACGATTTCAATATTTAAATGACATCATTTTAATTTCAAACCGGACGCCTCTGCATTAATAACAACGCCTTTCAATGGTGGTCTTACTTGAACCATCTTTATTTATTAATAATTTATTGTTTTGGACAGGATTTAAGAATTAAATTCTTTAATTTGTGCCCCTCAATGAGTGCATCCATTTCAAGATGACAGACTGCATATTTTTCTTGTGTACATTCATCCCTTCTAGAAGAAAACATATTCGTCTTTGTAAATATGCTATTATAATATGCGACATAAAACTGAACTCACGTAAATGTAGATAGTTACAAACTTTTATTAAAAAGTCAGAGTTTACCACAAGAGATACATGCCTAACATTTATCATGCCAAACAAGGACTACTCCAAACATAATTTTACATACTAAAAACATTACGTACAACATAACTAACACCAAGCCTATGCCCTAACTTTCTAGGAATTATATTCGAAATAAACATTAACATACGAATCCCACAAACACTACTCAGACACTATACAAGAAACATCACCAATGTATAGAGAAAGACTATAAAACAGAAACCCTTAATGCAGTAGCTCCAAACAGATTATGAAATTTCAAGATACAATAACAGATATAATACAATAACCAATGAACTAGAGAAGATCGAAATTCCTAGATATGACGTTGACAGTTTTTACCATACAAGTACAACGACGCCTAGAAGCCCTACTGTCAGATAACATACAAGATAAATCATCCCTGCAAATGTATGACCATATAACATCGTACCTGCATTCTGCAACCAAGGATGCAATAGGGTTAAAAGCTGGAAAGCCGATGAAGGAAAAACACTGGTGGACTGAAGAACTTCAAGCAGCAAAGAAAGAAGAACAAGACCTATACCTCAAATGGCTGCAAGCTAAAACGGGGGAAGACAAAGCTACAACACAAATAAAGCTTGAAACCCACCTAACAAGCAGTTTCGCAGTTACAGTTGTGTATCGCCAACACTGTTTAACATATATCTTGATGCTGCCCTGAAACAATGGAGAAGGAAATGCCATGGAATGGGAATGCCGGTGGGAGATAACACCCTATATACACTGCACTATGCCGATGATCAGGTCGTTGTGGCTCAAGACTATGATGAGATGCAGTATATGTCCCGAAAACTTCATGAAGAATACGGAAAATGGGGATTAGAAATGAACTTTAACAAGAGTCAGTACATGTGCATTGGTGGTAGAGCTACGGATCTGATTATGGAAAATGGCGACAAAATTAATACTTGCAGAAAGTATACCTACCTTGACACTGAAATTGATGATAATGGTAAAGTGGAAAGTGATATAAAGAACCGTATCACCAAGGGCCTATTTCTAAATCGTTGGAGAAGAATCTTCTTGCCGTAGAGATGGACTTGCTGAGAAGATCAGCAGAAATGTCCAGGCCCGATAAAATACGAAATACGGTGAGACGAAATGAAAGCGAAAGACAGAATCATACATGAAATACAAACAAAACAACTGATCTGGTTAGGGCATGTGAACAGGATGCCAGCTGAACGACTACCGAAGCAGCTTTATAAATGGGAAAGAAGACGAAGAGGTCGCCCAGCGCTTGCAAGGAAGGTTGGGACCATGAAATCGATGTCTGAAAGGAATATCAAGGAAGGAGATTGGCTCGATCGCCGAACCTGGAGGCAGGGTACCGGAAGGCGAAACCACTCGCTATGAAATGTAAATTCCGGGTGTTAAAACTCGCCCTTGACAGGCGGAAAAGCCTCACGGCTGATAGCCCTATAAATTTTTTTTTTTAGATAAGTGAAATTTATACTTGCATTATACATAGACATTACACAGATACAATGACATACACTTAAAGACAAAATACAACAGACTCATGTCTGTATGTATGTATGTGGTGAGATTCCTACAGATTTTGCCGCATTTGGCATTTCTTTTTCCACCTCTCTCTATTCTTCCATTCTCTCATTATTGCCGTAATGGCGTCCATTCACTGGGTTGTTGGATTTCTTCTATATGCTGGCCTGTTTTCGGGCTATCTGAGGCCATCTTTCTCGTATCATCCTTTGTACATGGCCATACCATTTTAATTGTCGTGTCTGTATCTCTATACCTTACGTGGTGTTATAAATTCTTCTCGTCTTCCTTCTTATGGTTTTATTTCTTACACGATCAATTTTGGATAGTCTATGTCCTTCTTAGGAAGATCATTTCTACTGTTTATATATCTTTACTTTCTTTCTTTGACATTGGCCAGCATTAGGCACTATACGTTGTTATCGGTTCTACGATAGTTTGGTTTTTCGTGTTCAGTTTCATTTCTTTAGGCCACATTACTTCATGTAGCATACGTATAGCTTTCTTTCCTCGGCACACTCGGTTTGCTATATCTTTTATCGGTATTCTTTCTTTCGAGATAATGATTCCAAGATATCTGTATTCGATTCCTTTTTTGGTCTCTCTTAAATTCAATTTCAGGTCTTTCAACTTTCTTATAATACATTGTATAATTTTTTGTAGAATATGTCTTTGGTACTTTGATCTACGTCCTCTCAGATGCCCCCTGTGATTATTACAATTCTCCAACCATGTTTCACAGTTCTAATTGTATTATCTGCTCGTCTACTGGTTCGTGGTATTTTATGTCTTTCCTATATTTTTTAACACCGCTGTATATATATGTATATATATATATATATATATATATATATATATATATATATATATATATAGTGAAGTACTTCTTGCCATTGTCGGAATATCTGAATGAAGAATCACCAGATGTATCAATGTTAATTAATAATTTCAAGTCCCACCGGAGAGTGAAATTTTTGAGAAATTATAAAATATATATATATATATATTCCCATACTATCTCCTCTCCGCTTCCATTCCCTTTGGTTTCTGTTAGTACACATATATTCATTTTCATCTTTCCCAATTCATGAAAGGCTTCTGCTTTTTTTTCAGAGGCAGATCATACTGGACAAAAAAAATACATATTTTTAAAGCTTTGGTCCACAAAGAATAATCCGTGGTACGGTCGTTGGTTAGCTCTCTTATGTAGGAGCTAATTGATTCATCTGTCGGTTTAGTTGTTGTGTGAATTGTTGAACTAAACGGCTTATAGTTTGCAATAATGAAAGGACGACAACATAAAATAAGCGATCGAGTGAAAAGAGTGGCGACGCGACACGCAAGAGGTGACTCACTGCACTCTAAGGGCTATTGACAATTCGCCTGGGGCTCAAACTAAATACCTATTACTATAGAAGTACATTTACGCCTGTTTTCACCAACGTGCCATAAATCGACTCCCGTAAAGCTTATCATAAAATAATCCTGTATGGTGGGTATTTAGGTAATAAGATTTCATCAAATCATCAGTTAAATGAATTTAATTACAAAAGAAGGTTGTTGTTTAGGATACTGTGTGGATTACACACACAATAAAAAAAAGAGTTGTATTATTGCAGTATTGATTGCATTTTGAAGCCTGTTAGTTGTTTCAATATTATCTTTGCCCACCGTAAGGATTGCAGTATTGTCACCGAAAATAGCTATTATTGAAGTCTCAATCTGTCTATGTATAAAATAAATTTGTATTTGGTTTCATGAGTGCGTCGCCAGACTTATTATTTTCAGTAATAAAAATAAATAATCAGTAATAAGTGAATTAGACTAGACTTAAATTGTAAGTATGTTTACTCTCCAAATACAGCAGTGCGGCATAAGGAATATATTATTATGGTAAAGCATACTAATTTGCATTATCAGTAATATGGTCAAAACTAATTTTTCAATCAACCCATTTTAATCATATGAAAATAAAAGCAAAATTTGAAATATTTTTATTATACATGATTGCTTTTTTTACAAACCCAGAATTCTATCAAAATTGGTCGGTTTAATCAAACCGTTTTATCACCTCCACCAGCGGAAGAGGCTGCTAATCAGAAAACCGATAGCAGAAGCGATTAAGCTCGGAATTTTTGGTCAGTAACCACTAATTTAATTGGTGTGTATTTTGCGATAAATGGTGTTTTATACGTACAGTTTTCAGCAAAACCATGTATATAATCGATTCGGTGCCACGTGTGTCCCAAACGCCGTGACCTTAGTTAATTAATTAAGCAATCGATGCGTTTACTTTGCAAAAGCAAACATTTCATTAAGTAACTTGCTAGAAACTATCAATTTCCCTGTTGGTTTTAACCGAATTGACTTTAGGAATGAAGCATTCCGCGCGTTTCATTAATGCGATAGCGTTTAATTTAGTTGAAATTAACAAGATTCGAATTGGTTTTTTAAATAGGGATCGGCCGGCGTACCCGCGTGCGAGTGCAATCAATAATTAACGTTTAGCTAAATTGGTTCTGCCCTGCAAATTAATCGCTCTTGAAAACAAGGATATTATTGTTATTTTAAGTCGCTTAGTGGGTTCCCATCAATATCAAATTATTATTATCGTAAAAGATATTAATTGTTTCATAGATTAACAGTAAGCATCCTTTTTACGTATTTTCCGCGATTGCCATGAGTACCTAATAAAAAAAAGCCCTTTATTGGCTCACAAAAAAACTCTTCAATATCACCAACCACAACAAAAATACATACAAATAAAAATACAAATAGAAATAAAAGTAACAGCAAAAATTACAAATTAACATCATACATAACCACTCCCTCTGCCCTTGCCACTTTTCCTCTCCCACGTCAGCCTCCTGCAGATTTTCACGCCTTCTCCATCCTTGCTTAACCATTCATTCGGCTCTATGAGTATTTTTTTCGGAAAAAAGTGAAAAAAGTGCTTCCCGTATAGTTAATAGAAGGCGTGAAAATCTGCAGGAGGCTGACGTGGGAGAGGAAAAGTGGCAAGGGCAGAGGGAGTGGTTATGTATGATGTTAATGTGTAATTTTTGCTGTTACTTTTACTTCTATTTGTATTTTTATTTGTATGTATTTTGTTGTGCAAACCTTCATCCAATATTTGCGTATCGTTAAAGCACATCTTTTGTGCTTCAATTGTGCGTAATTAAATTTTTCCTCGAAATAAATAATTGAAAGTACATTCAAAATTGTGCTGTGTGTTGCTTCGTATGTTATTATATATATTATATATTATATTATAACAGCAAGCTGAAGCGAATGCAACACTACCTCTTTTAGTTATCGAGATACAGTGAGATACTGATGTTTTAAAAACAAGACACCAAGATACATAAACAAAATCATGATTAAAGTATGGATTACATTTACCAAGCCCTAACCTTGATTTTTAACTGTATCTGAATGCGAATAAAATCTGCTCTAATCTAATAGTATATATTTTGTCCATCGAAATAGCATTTTAAAATTGAGATCATAAAATATCTAAATCTAAAGTACATCTTTTAACAAATTCAAGGTCTTGGCCAAATCAATGCTTTCAATGATTGACGTTAAGTATTTTATCCTGTCTAGCGCAATCACATTTCAATATTCAAATTTTGGCGATGCAGTGAAATATTCATTTATGAAAATCTGAATTATATAAGCGATGCAATTTCAATGTCATCTAAATAGTAAGGGATGTGTCCATCACAAAATAAATTAAGGCTGCCATCAACGGAAGTATTTTTATTGTTCATCGACATCTTCTATAAATATTCAAAGAATGGAAGTGCTTTAGAAAATGCATGTATAAATATCTGATTACTTATCGGAACTATTTCAAGATCGACATCAATAAATTAATAAGAACTGGGATTAGACTATAACGGTTTCTGAGGTCACAAAAACTTGTGATGTTGCTTTATGGGTTTTATTTGTTTCTATTTAAATGGTAGCATAGTAGTAGTCTGTATGTACAGATATGGAACAAGCTTATGACACCTATTGATACAGAAATACACAGGAGAAAAAAATATTTTATTGGTATGTACAGATATGGAAACAAGTTAATAAGGACATCCATTGATACAAAAATACTTAGAAGAAAATAATATTGGATTGGTATATAGAGATATGGCAACAAGCTAATAAGGACATCTATTCATATAGAAATACATAGGAGAAAATAATATTGGATTGGACACATGCTTAGAAGAGACATTATATACAGGCTTATGATTGTAATCGCGCAAGGGAGTAGAAAGGGCTCATTCTACTCCCTTGCGGAATCTAATATCATTTTCTCCTATGTTTTTCTGTATCAATAGGTGTCCCTATTAGCTTGTTTCCATATCTGTACATACCAATCCAATATTATTTTCTTCTATGTATTTCTGTATCAATAGGTGTCCTTATTAGCTTGTTTCCATATCTGTACATACAAATCCAATATTATGTTCCCCTATGTATTTCTGTATCAATAGGTGTCCTTATTAACTTGTTTCCATATCTGTACATACCAATCCAATATTATTGTTCCCTATGTATTTCTATATCAATAGGTGTCCTTATTAGCTGGTCCAAAAAACTCCTAGAAACGGATGGTCCTAAGTGAAGCCAGCGTCATCATAGGGATTTCCTGGGACCATCTAAAGCGAGACTCTCAAAATCGTGTCCTTTGGCGAGTTAATGTAGAGGCGTTACAAATTGTGTATCATTTCATGTAGTTATTATAAGATGAAAAAGGACTGGACTAATGTTTGTGTGCCTAAGCTACAGTACGTGCAATTTGGGGATATGTTGAGATATCTATGGATGGCTACAAAATTTAATGATGTGGGTTTTAAACATGTTTTCTATTTACATGTCAGCATAGTAATAGCGGTAAAAAAATTGAAATGGCAGCATAAGTATAGTAGTAGCGGTATAAAAAATAGTCCAGATTCCGATTTCTATTGTATTGAGCACACTCACATTGCTATCATAAAATACTCGACTGAGATCTGAGTTCAATATATGGTATTTGCGGCTAGATATTTGCTTATACAAAATACTCATCATTTAATAAGTGTCCCTAAGTAATTGTATGTAAAAAGTTTCATTAATTTTATCCAGATTACAACGCGTAAAACTTGAACTTGTAATCCGCGCGAATTGAGTCAATCTTAAATGATATAATTTGCAAACCTTCATCCAATATTTGCGCATCGCCAAAGCACGTCTTTTGTGCTTCAATTGAGCGCAATTAATTTTTTACTGAAAATAAATAATTGAAATTACATTCCGTTCGAACTATTTCCATGAATTAGTCTGCAATCTTCCATGTAATCCGATAAAAATGATACGTCGTATAAAAAAATATTCAACTTGTTTTTATCAATACGCTCGGTAAAATATTTGCACATCACACCTTTTGTGCTTTAATTGAGCGCAAGTTAAATTTGCTGAAAGAGAGAGGGAAAAAAAGGGAAATTAAATTCGTTTCCAAGTATTTCCCGTCCGTGTTAAATGCGTCCATTCAAATACAATAATAGAATATAGTAAAAGTGAAAGCTGCATCGGGTGATTCAATCCATTTAATTAATATTAATAACATACCGCCGGACGAAAGTAAAAGTACGGACTAATGAGCTCAAACAATACCATTCTATAAATAGGCCCTTTTAACGAGCACACTACTACAAATACTACGTTTTTTACTACAAAGCGACAATCGCATTGTTCATTTGTGCAGCATCCAATATTTAATTCTCTTTATAGTAAATTCATAACAATCGTACGCTATTACAACCCTTTAAAATCGTATTCTATAAATAGAAACTTCATTTAGCACGTGTGTGTGTAGTATTTATTTCAGTTTTACATGAATTTAGCGCACAATTTAAATAGGCCACTTTTTATAATCATCCCTCGGCGCAAAAACGCCGGTATCCCAATCGATTACGGGGGGCGCGCTCATGCGACAACTAGTTAATAATATCTTGCTATCGCGATCCTACTATAAATATGTGTTTATAAAACAGTAGATTGATTTTAATTGCTAACAGTAATTAATTTTAAATTGAAGGTGTGATTATGCAATATTATTGCGTAAGATAATGTGCGGGGGGCTCTGTTGTTTTCATATCGCGTCGGTGGGCGAATACAATACACTTCATTTATTTTAGTGCAGAGCGTAAAACGTTATTTACGCCAACGCGCAGAAAACGTTTGAGGCCGGGCGCTGGGACGAGATAAATTAGAATTTTTACACCCAACCCCACAGGCCCACTTGTGGTTGGTGGGGGTTTAATTGAAAAATTATGAAAGTAAAACGGACAACGTTTTTTTTTCTTCTTTTTTTTTGGGGGGGGGATGATTCCGATTGTGAGCGGAATTGAATGGAAAAAAGGTCGTTTGCCCGGATTGATTATCGGGATAAAGGACGCGGCGGCGGTCCGGCGGGATTATGGCTTTAAATATGCAGATCCGGCCCCCGCAGGCTGCGGCCTGCAGATATGATTAGTGCGGCATTTCTCTTATTCATATAGAGGGCAACTTTTATGGGCGGCCCTTTGTTTTGTCACTCAGATACATTATCAGCTAAGATGGCATATCGGGTGAAATGCGGCCGACCTATTTTAAAAATGAACGGAGCCAACGGACTGTGCGAAATTAAGTTTCACATAAATTCGAGCGGGCATCGCGAATGAGCAATCTGGGGGGGAGTGCTGCATTTAATGTCCTAGGGGGACACAGATGGATGTCGGAGTTTAATGAGTTCGCTCCGTTTTTTCTTTCTTTTAGAGCTAATATGAGATTAACTAGGGATGGCAGGCTTGGAGTTAGTTATAAGTGATTATGCTGGGAGGATTGTAATGCTTCTGGATAATTTCTTGCTGTTTGCCGGTGGAAATTGCTAGCTAACCCCAACGCGGAACTCTTGGCGGGCTGCACGGGGCGCGAGGGAGATGCATAAGCAAAGCAAGGACGAGGAGCGAGCATGTCCTAGTCCTAGTAGCTAGTGATCCGGTCATGATGCGGCAATGCGTTGCGCCTGTGCAGCCCTTCATTGATCTGCAGAAAGATGAGGAGGCTGCAAGTTAGGACGTGCGTGCGAAAGTCAACCGCGGGAAAGAGAGACTCTCCCGTCACCAGGGTGAACGTGCGCGAACTCCATTTACCCCACGACGTCCCTACAGCATCCCTGCCGCCGTGGCTCGGGCAGTGGGCTCGTGGTAGCGCAGTAGCACTTCGGCGGAAGAGCATCCGACTCGCAATGGCTTCAGTATACGAATGTGCAAAGTAGGCACGAGCTAGTAAACATGAAGTAACTAAATATAAACCATTCCGGTAATTCATAAATATATGTATATACATGTGTATGTGGAGTATGTGCAGTACTGATATACATAAGTATATATGTATATACGATAAACATAAATTCTTGAACCGAAGGCATAAATTAAAAGTGAATTAAAAAAAATGTTCTGCATGAAGTTAAACCTGAAACTTTAATAAAAAATTGATATTAATATGAAACCGCAATAATCGAAACGAATTTTTTTTTAAACAAAAAAAACGCTAAAGATCGTTACTACACTCAGCACTGGCGCGAGCTCTTCACTCTACTCATGGACAGTGGCATGCAGCAATGTCAATTCTACTGCGGTCCGCGAGCTCTGACGCTCTTTGTCCTCTTGCACATCTGCCTGTCGCTACCGAACGGTATGCTCCAATAACAAAAAAAAAACAACCAACCAACCCCCCCAATTCACCTACATTCCCATTAATCCAACCCCCAGCTCTTCCAATAACACTTACTTCTACTATCTGCTTTCTTTACGCCTAAGCAACTTGCATGTAAATTATATTAATTAATAGCCTGGCATTCCAACAATAGAATAGTAACAATAACTTAGCAAGAATGCATAATAATCAGCCATATTGGATCCATTATAGCCGCCCCCCCGCCGTCGCCCCGGCGGGGATTCTTTGCAACAATTTAATGGCTCCAATGGGTTTGTATAAATATCGAACACTGAAATGGCGCATGATAAAAGCAACTCGAAAGTATAGCTATATATATAACCTTGGTGAGCATCCCCCTTTTGGACGGTGCCCAAATAACTTGACATCAGATAAAGAAAACAACGCTCGATTGCGCAAACCGATTTTCAGCCGAACGTAAATAGTCCCCTTTTGTGCGGGGGAATTTAATTTTTCTTCCGCCTGGCGTACTAACGCCGCGACCCGTGTGCTTTTTGCAGAGATTTCAGCAGGTTACAACGAGAAAAGACTTCTACACAAGCTCTTGGACCATTACAATGTGCTCGAGCGACCGGTGGCCAACGAGTCGGATCCGCTGCAGCTGAGCTTCGGGCTGACGCTGATGCAGATCATCGACGTGGTACGGCGCCCCGTAGTTTAGTTTTGTGCAACTTGGTGCATGCTTTTGTGTGTGTGTGTGTTTTTTGTTTTAGGACGAGAAAAACCAGCTGCTCATCACAAATATCTGGTTGAAGCTGGTGAGTTTGGGTGAATTGGGTCAAGCGCGACTGTTCGGTGTAATGCGATTTGTTGCAGGAGTGGAATGACATGAACCTGCGATGGAATGCATCAGAATTCGGGGGCGTGAAGGATTTACGTATTCCGCCGCATCGATTGTGGAAACCGGATGTACTTATGTACAACAGGTATTGTTTTATGGTGTTATGTGTTATGGATAGGGGTTGATGGGTTGGTGTTTGTTGTTAGTGCCGACGAGGGTTTCGACGGTACGTATCCTACGAACGTGGTAGTACGCAACAACGGTAGTTGCTTGTACGTTCCTCCGGGTATTTTTAAAAGTACGTGCAAAATTGATATCACATGGTTTCCCTTCGATGATCAACGATGCGAAATGAAATTTGGTAGCTGGACGTACGACGGATTACAAGTATGAGCCGATTGTGGTTGTGCTAATCGGCGGGATTAATGTGCTTGCTCGGTTTTTAGCTGGATCTGCAATTGCAGGATGATGGCGGAGGTGACATCAGCAGTTTCATTACGAACGGCGAATGGGATTTGCTCGGTGAGACGTTGCAGGGTTTTTTTTTATTGTGGACGTATATTAACAAAATTCTTCATTGTCAGGCGTGCCGGGGAAAAGGAATGAGATTTATTACAACTGCTGCCCGGAGCCGTACATTGATATCACGTTTGTCATCATCATTCGGCGGCGCACGCTTTACTATTTTTTCAATTTGATCGTTCCGTGCGTGTTGATTGCGTCGATGGCGGTGCTGGGTTTTACCCTGCCCCCGGATTCTGGGGAAAAACTGTCCCTCGGCGTTACTATTTTACTCTCACTCACGGTGTTCCTCAACATGGTGGCGGAAACGATGCCAGCCACCTCCGATGCAGTTCCTCTCTTAGGTACATACTTTAACTGCATCATGTTCATGGTAGCGTCTTCCGTGGTATCTACGATTCTGATTCTGAACTACCATCACCGCAATGCCGATACACACGAGATGTCTACTTGGGTATGTGCTTGGGCATAAATTAAAACTTCCTTTTAAAATCTTCGTTGTTTTCTAGATAAAAGTGGTGTTTTTATATTGGCTCCCCTGTATTTTAAGAATGAGTAGGCCTGGGGAGAGCCCTAGTTGTGATTACGGTGCTAACAGGCCGCCATCCGTGGCGACTGATCGTAAACCTCTCCATTTCCAAGACGTGGAATTGAAAGAACGGTCGTCGAAGAGTCTGCTGGCTAATGTATTGGACATCGACGATGATTTTAGGCACAACCATCATAGAGGTGGTGGCACGCCAACACCTCTGCCTACCGCCGCGTTTTTCCGGACTGTCTATAGGTCAGTAAAACATACAAGTTGTTTTAATTGGCGCGCTTAAAGCCGAGTGGCTGGTTCAAGGGGTAGTTGATTGTGACAAGCATTGTCGGGTTTAAATCTTTTGTTCTGGTTATGTCTGCAGGCAAAACGAAGATAACGGAAACGGCGGGCGGCTGCACGAGTCTTTAGTGTCGAATCACGCATGCCTGAGCGCCGACTACGAGCTGGCCCTCATTCTGAAGGAGATCCGCTTTATCACGGACCAACTGAGGAAGGAGGATGACGCCGCAGACATCACCAGAGACTGGAAGTTCGCGGCTATGGTGGTCGACAGACTGTGCCTTATTATATTCACTCTGTTCACGATCATTGCGACGCTAGCGGTGCTGTTTTCGGCGCCCCACATCATCGTGTCGTAGCGGCCCCGCACAAAACCTCAGTTCTTCCGCCTACTCGCAGGAACCCTACTGAAACTCTACCGGTTAGAGATAAATAGCTGCTACGGCGTATACAGCATACTTAGTACGGCCCTTGTACAGCGGGACCGCACTAGATATAATACCCGTATACGTATCGATCCCGACGCTCGCGCCACAAACTCCCATCAATAGTTGGCAGTCATTTTATACGGAAATTTGGTTTTGTATAGTGTTCTTTAGGGTATTAACACAATCATACTGTGATAAATCAAGTTAAATGTTGAGTTAACGTTGAGCACACGTGCGCTGCATCCTAAAAGCGATATGTTTTTGATCAACCGCTTTGAAGATTCATATTTGTTGTGAACAGCAAAATTCCAAGATGCGACAGATAGACGACGCAGCGCTCGCGTGTCTACTAAATGTGATGTGCAATGTTTTGTCTGCATAGCGACGAGCGCACATGCACCATGTGCGACTCCTAGCTCCGCATTTGTTACACGACCGGACATTGTTAATGACATTTTTATTTTATACGACGTGTAGAACTATATTTTTCTCGTAGAACTTTTAAAAAGAGGAAGTTACTTTAAAATTCTTAAACAAAAAAAATTCAAAAAGATTTATAAATGAAATAACGACGATGGACGTGGATACGATTTTCGGATAATGCAGACCATCTGCTTTATCTTTGTTTCTGTTGTTGTTAACTATTCTTTATCCGTCTAGCATGCTAAGTAGAATGTCATCTGTCGACTTCTCTATATCCTGTACATAAAATTTATATTTAGAGCATGGCTGGTGAGAAAACCGATCAGAAATTTCCAACATATCCTTTCAGACTTGTTACGAAAGGGACGTTTTTATCATTTGATTTTTCGTTAGCTGCAAAACAAAATCGGGCGTCGCAAGGGGTGGGACAACGTCGGCCGCACCACAGACTGGTCAGGCGCGGGGTTGATGCCGAACATTAGCCACGCGCCTGTTAAAGAACGATGACACACTTTGTAAGAGGCCACTCGGTGTCGTGCATATCGAGCATCCATTGTATAATTTCAACTTGTTTTTATTTTGTTTAAACGTGTGTTGGTGGTTGTTTCACTTATTGCTCAAGTGTTGGTTTGGCTCCCAATTGTATAAAAGGAAGTTGCTCAAATATAAAAAATATACGCCGAATCAAAAATAACGTTTATTAGTTTGGGAGTCAAAAGGATGGCCTGGCTTACTCTGTGTGGGATCGTTCATCAATCGCAATAATTACACGCACACATCGGCAACGTTCTTCCACTGTCAAGACAATATCTTATTAACCGAAAATAATAGGGCTATAATTCTCATTCTTAGTCTTCACTTACATCTTAATAAATTGCGCGCGCGCGCGCGATCGTTCCGTCGCGGGACTTCGCGACTAGTTACACACACAAAAAAAAACTCATTAAAAGTCATGTTTATATTTTTAGCTAGCTGGGTGAATGACATGTTAAGATTGTTATCGCGTTGAAAACGCGACGTATAGGGCTCAGGCGTCATCTATCTCTCTTAATAAATTTAACGTGGGTATGATACGCAGATGGTATGAATCCTGGGGGTCTCGCTGCGTGGTCCTTGCAGGCCGCACCGACCACACAGCTACCGCCGCCGGGCCACATGGTTTGATTACAAATCTATTTCTATGATATTCATATTATAATAATAAAATCTCGCATTCCATTGTTATATAAATAAATAATTCCCAAAAAGAGATAAACTGCAAAACCAAACTCATTGAAATTTAAGACATTGACTGGGTTATAAATTCTACATTAAAGAAAATACGACAATCCATTTATGGGCGCTGAACAAAGCCTTCGGAGAACCATACTGGCGGCCGCTGGACAACAAAGGCTGTAATAATTGTGGATCGCTCTCCAATGCGGCAACTGCATTGTTTTCTACCGAAATTGTTGTAATATTGTGTCACAATGGATTGTACTTTGTTAAATGAATTTAAATTAAACAATAACATATTGGATAAATATGCCATGTCTTTACTTTTTTCCTCCTCCCTTAAGAGCGTTAATGACTTGCTTTCTTAATGAAAACGATTTGCGTCATGTGTCATATGTCATGTCGACAGAGGTTGCGTAAGTGTCTTTCATTCTTAAGCTTGGAGGTTAATAAGTACTGTCGTCACCACTTTCTTGGTGGCTGTCTCGGGCACGCGCCTTGTATCGGTTGCAGATCGATAACAAGGTGGGTGCTGCACCCATTGGTTAAAGGGGTTGATTCTGCGCCTTATACCCCGGCCTGCCATCTAGACACGACTCGAATAATTATTGCCGAGGGGGTGGTGTCGCGCAACGTTCCACGCTGTCGCTCGCGGTATGGCAAGGAGGGTGTGTGGGTGCCCCTGTGTTTAGTTCCCAGTGTACAGGATATGGTGTTTGCGGTGCATGATGCTACTGTGGTGTAGATTCAATTGGAATCCTTGTAGCACGGGGGGCGTACAACTGGCACGCGCCCTAGTCTCGGACCGAGTCATGGACTTGTCTTGTCGCGCTCGATCCCGATGATCTAGTGATCACCAACGAGTGCAATGCTCGCCATTTGGAAAGCTTCGCCGGCAGGCCTTCTGCCTGTAGTGGTGATAATAACATGTCTCTTCGCCAAAGGTAAGAGCCAGCCGGCACACCCACTACCATGCTGAATGACATGTAAACACTGCCCCTCCCCTCCGAACTGAAACAAAGAATGAAACCCCACGCTATCTATAAATAAACCAACAACAAACGCGTATCAGTACTAATGACCCACATTATCAGCCGATATTGGCGACACGCGAAAAAGATTACGATCACAGATGGTGGCTATAATTGAAATCTCCCCCAATATCAAATCAATCATCCTCTTCCAGGCGGGTGTTCCGAGGACGAGGAGCGGCTAGTCCGTGATCTATTTAGGGGCTACAACAAACTCATTCGCCCGGTCCAAAATATGACCGAGAAAGTCGATGTTAGATTCGGTTTGGCTTTCGTTCAACTCATCAATGTGGTACGTGCTTCAGCCAAATAACATAAAAACATTCCCAGAACTCCTTTGTTGTTTGCTTTCAGAATGAAAAGAATCAGATCATGAAATCTAATGTCTGGTTGCGATTGGTATGTATTGCATTTTTACCGACCTGCATATGTGCTAAACAGGAACATTTGTAGGTTTGGAACGATTATCAATTGCAGTGGGATGAGGCCGATTATGGGGGCATTGCGGTTCTGAGGCTACCCCCGGATAAAGTCTGGAAACCCGACATAGTGCTCTTCAATAAGTAATAACAATGCAAACCAAATTAATAGTTATTACCCATATTTAATATTTTAGTGCTGATGGTAATTACGAAGTCAGATATAAATCGAACGTGCTAATTTACCCGAACGGGGAAGTGTTGTGGGTGCCTCCCGCGATTTACCAAAGCTCATGTACGATAGACGTAACGTACTTCCCGTTCGATCAGCAGACGTGCATTATGAAATTCGGCTCGTGGACTTTCAATGGGGACCAAGTGTCGCTAGCGTTGTACAATAACAAAAACTTCGTGGATCTATCGGATTACTGGAAGTCCGGAACATGGGATATAATTGAAGTGCCCGCCTACCTCAATATTTACGAGGGCAACCACCCCACTGAAACGGACATCACGTTTTATATTATAATCCGGCGCAAGACCTTGTTTTATACAGTCAATTTAATACTCCCAACCGTTCTGATCTCATTCCTCTGCGTCTTAGTTTTCTATTTGCCCGCCGAAGCCGGTGAAAAGGTCACACTTGGCATTAGTATCCTGCTGTCGTTGGTGGTGTTCCTGCTCCTCGTGTCGAAAATCCTACCGCCCACCTCGCTTGTATTGCCTCTCATTGCCAAATACCTCCTCTTCACATTCATCATGAATACCGTCAGTATTCTAGTCACAGTTGTTATAATCAATTGGAATTTTAGAGGGCCCCGAACTCATAGGTATGTACAAATTTATAACAAAACGTTTTCCAGTTACACAATTTTTTTCTTCTTTTAGAATGCCCTCGTGGATACGTTCCGTGTTTTTAAACTACCTACCTGCAATGTTGCTCATGAAACGGCCAAGAAAGACGCGGCTGAGGTGGATGATGGAAATGCCTGGAATGGGCGTGCCACCACATCCGTATGGATCACCAGCTGATATTCCAAAACATATAAGGTAGTCCATTCCGAAACACATGTTTAAATCATTAATAAACTTTTTTTTAGTTCAATTGAATCACAAAGTAAAGTGGAGGTGATGGAATTGTCCGACCTGCATCACCCTAATTGTAAAATAAACAGAAAGCTCAATTCAGATATTGGTGTTGGTGTTGGAGGGGATAGTTGTAGGAGAGAAAGTGAAAGTTCAGATTCGATTTTGCTATCACCTGAAGCTTCCAAAGCAACAGAAGCTGTTGAGTTTATAGCAGAACATTTACGCAACGAAGATTTGTACATACAGGTAATTCATTAAACATTGCTTTAACATAAAGAGTTTTACGTACTTTCTTGTAGACGCGAGAGGATTGGAAATACGTAGCCATGGTAATTGATAGGCTGCAGCTATACATGTTCTTCATAGTAACAACAGCGGGTACCGTTGGAATTCTCATGGACGCGCCCCATATTTTCGAGTATGTGGACCAAGATCGCATCATCGAGATCTATCGCGGCAAATAGAAACTTGTTGCTGCCGCAATAAATTCATCGCTGGCAAAAATCATGTGGCTTCCACGGGCACGCTGTTGTTGGCGCTTCCACGGTGGCTCAGCCAAAATCGAAAGACTATGATGGACCGGTGCTTAAATAGAAGCGTGCCGCGGGTGGTTTTCTAAACAAAACAAAAGTAATAATAAAAGTCTTGTTCCTTTCATTTATCGCCGAGTGACAATCGATTCATCAAGTTGCAGCGGTACCTAAACAAAATAGTACCTGCGGTGTTTTATTTTTTATTTCGGTTCATCCTCCGGTGTGGTTCCGCTCAATCACACATACTAACGTAGGATCCGTTGTGGTCAGCAAAGTAACAGGTATTTAAAACAGGCCCAATAAAACAGTTGTTACCGATATCGCTGTTTAATTAAACAAAAAAAAACAAATATTGTTATGTAATGATAGCGAGCAGAGATTCGTAGTCAAGCTCAATTCACACGATTGCAATGTTTGCGGGAGCCCAAAATAACTCATTTCTGTTTTCAAGTGTGTACGGATAATAATTACAGACTGATTTGTTTTTATAAGTGCGGTTTGCGGCCTATTCCTGTTTCACTATTGAAGTCTCTACGGGTACACATGTTCTTAGCGCGCACAAACACATACACACACACAAATAGTGAAACCATGGATCTTAGTGTAAAAAGTTCATAAAAGCTCCTGTAAACAATCAGTCAAATATTAACACTGTCATATGTTAGTTTAGAGTAGAAAAATGGATGAGAATGGGCAGTGTTATACTGTAAGCTGCGCTTGTTGAGGGCCCTCTGCGGGCAACTCAACGAATCCTATCCACAAATAGCATATTTGTAAGTAGCATGTATAACATTACAGGCGTATAGAGACACCAACCACTTATACTTTGTACATAACATATAATAAGAACGTATACAAAAAAAAAGAAGAAATCAGAATTCATTAGAAATAACTTCGATTTAAGCGGGCCCAACTTCAAAAAAAAACCCAAAAGGCGCAATTTCAAAATTCGACGTAATTGCTCAACGGTATTTCGCAATGATAGACCATAATAAAATTAAAATAATAAAAACACATTTCACCCCACATCTGAAATATCAATAAAACAATATTAATAAATAATAAAATTAAATAATAACAATTGCAAAATAATAATTTAAAAAAAAAAGTGGATACGATTAATTTCGCTCGACGGGTGAACGGTTGTATATTGAATGGTCTTCCAATTCTTAATATTGTTTATTGTATATTTCATGTCCAACCAAAACATCGCTCTCTTACGGTAACTAGCGCGAGTTGTAATCATAATAATACTAATAATAAGTAACATTACTTTAAATGGGTCCTATAATTGTAAATTATAAATCGAAACGTGCTAAAATTAAAATAAACGTAATAAAGAATGGTTAATAAAAAAAAAACATGTAATATAATATTGTTGTTACATATATTTCAGATAAGGTTAGATTTAACGAGAATATGGTCTAAAAGTAAATAAACCAAAAAAAAAAAAAAATAACATGATTCTGTACCGTATAGCACTGCCTAAACATGTGTTTCAGCACATAATCGCTTGGAACACCTATTGACTATTAATACAATAAATAAATAATCATTTATCTGTTAAAATGTTAATGTACCAAACAGATGCATTTACAATAAAATAACGCAGAATAATTGTTATCATTATTTTAATCATTTAATTTCGCAACTACCTTTACTGTGATGGATTTCAAGACATTTCAACTGTAGCGAATTGTTTGTACTTAATACAACTAGTGGGTCTAATTGAATTGCTCAGCAATAAAGGTATTGTTAATTAGTTGCCGATCTTATACACGTGCTGTGCAAATTGCATTTGCTACCAATAAGGCTGCGGAAAGTACTTGACTATACTACTTGAAATGTTGTAGGAAATTAATTGGTGCTTATTTGGTTGAAGATTATAAAGACAAGGGCGCAATATTGATAAAGGGATTTATTAGTATGTTGAAGCGAAATTGTGCTTTGTGTATGGATTGTAAGGTAATGTTGGTTTTTAAGGGTTTGTTCTGAAGTTGAACAGTTTTTTTAAATTACAGAGTGGAAATTACACAGACAAGATTGGTCTGAAAATTGTGTATTATTATGTTTATTGTGGGTTACTTGTAATTTCTTTAAAATGTATACATAATTTACTGTTACTCACAGCAAGTGCTAGCGGGGAGCAAACACGCACGATGTCCATGGGCGGCTGAATTAAGGGACGAGGTCCTGTTGACTTTTAAAATTTTACACAAATTGTAAAAATAAAGGGATTAGTTTCAAATTAAAAACGGAATAATGGTAATTTTAAAAGCTGTTGAGATGATTACTAAATTGTATCCCTCTTAAAGTATACTATATTTTTTCTGCCTCCATATACATACAGACATTTGTCTGTAGTATATTGATACACGGTTAGAAATCAGATTGAATACTATAAGACGTTTTTATCTTAAATACATTATTCATAGTTAATCTGATGATTGCTATGTGATAACCAAATATAAAATATATGGTATTTTTTATTTTGCCAATTTAGATCACATATATCCCGTAAAGGGATTGTACTTTACGAAAGGTTGGACTCAGTAATATTTTATTGATGTGATTGCCTATTTCACCACCCTGCTTTGAAAAACCCACTAGATTTTGCAAGGTTCAAGCAAAATGATGTTCACCACCTATGCCCTCATACGAAAACCTGGACAACTTAGCAAGCAACAACTATGAATAAAAATATAAAAAATCTTCATTACAATTGAAAATAGCTGCAAAAGTGTATGGTTTTTCATTCAATCTAATATATTTTGTTATTATACATCATAGTAGCATACAAATCATCAATTATTAAACTTGAACGAAATATTTGCAAGTGTGTATGACACTAACTTTAAAAATTTAATTAATTAGTCATCAGACGCATGAATAATATAAATTATAATAGAATGTGACTATATATCAGTGCTTGTGCTGCTCAAGATAAGATAAACTATAAATTAAGTGCATTAAGTGCAAAAATCATCAACCTTAGTTATAGCAGTAACGGCCTGCACGTTTGCCACGTCACTACAATCAACATTTCGGAAACAATAGCTGCCGTGCTGCTTGGATTATAAATAAATGCACCTATTGTGCCACAATAATTTGGCTCGTTCATTACAAAGGTGCAAATAAGAATTTCGCCATCATATAGTGGAAATATTCAAATAGCACCGACTGTTGAGTGTAAGTTGACGCGTTATGTTTTCTACTAAAATATACAATTAACAACACTTACTAAACTATAATAATATTTAATACATAGTTTAATGCTAGTAGAACTTGTTTAAATTGTAAGGTTTTAAAAATTAAAAGGAACTTTTTTTTTATATTTTTAAATGGCGACCGCGACGCCATCTTTGTTCTACACAATAATATAACCTAAAATCTATAAATATAATCAAAACATTGCAGCTTGGCAATGAAATATCCGTCGAAATGATCGCTAAAAAATAAATATAGGTGAGGTGCCATATTATTGATGCGTTTTTCCGCAATATTTTACGTGCGCGGAGTTTTCTTATGCAATCATAATTTCAGGAGCTAAATCTCAACTAGCCCAATTATATAATTGGTAAATTCTGCTTGGAGTTGCCTTGAACAGCTTTGGGGATGCCTGGAAAAGTGAAGGTGAAGATAGTGTCAGGCAGGAACCTGCCTGTTATGGACAGATCCAGTGACACCACTGATGCTTATGTTGAGATTAAATTGGGCACCACAACTTACAAAACTGATGTGTGCAGGAAGTCCTTGCATCCCCAGTGGAACTCTGAATGGTATCGATTTGAGGTAATAATTAAAAAATTAGTTTTCTTTGTGAATAGTTAATCGATTATAAATTACTCTTCGAATACTTCTGTACTTCAAAATACTACATTTTTGTACTTCGATGTGCTTTTTCAATCATTATAATAATAGTTTTATTACAATATATACTTATATACATTCCTCCTTTCATTCGATTATTTGTGAATAGTTAATTCAGTCATAAATTGTCTTCGCTTAGCATATTACATTTATATTTTGATATAATTTTACAATTCGAATCATTTGAAACAAACTAGTCATATAATATTGTTATAGGTTGATGATTCAGAGTTGCAAGATGAACCATTACAAATAAGACTGATGGACCATGATACTTATTCAGCGAATGATGCTATTGGAAAGGTGTACTTAGATTTGAATCCTCTTCTTCTCCCCACTGCCAGTGCTGCAATGAAATGGAGTGAGGGTGACAACCCAACCAACTCAGTTATGTCAGGCTGGATTCCAGTTTATGACACTATGCATGGCATCCGGGGAGAAGTTAATGTTATTGTAAAAGTAGAGTTATTCTCAGATTTTAATAAGTTTAGACAGTCATCATGTGGAGTACCATTTTTTTGCTGTGAGTTGTAATGAGTTTTCTATTTAGTGTTCGAACTAATATGTTACATATTTTTAGCACCTACTATACCACATGGATTTTATGCTCAAGTTGTACACGGCTTTGTAGAGGAGTTGGTTGTGAATGATGATCCTGAATACCAATGGATTGATAAGATTCGAACACCCAGGGCTTCAAATGAAGCAAGACAGACTTTGTTTTTTAAACTATCTGGTGAGCTTCAAAGAAAAATTGGTGTGAAGGCATTAGATCTGGGGGGCAATGCTGTTGTTGGGTACAACCAGTCATTTGATTTGGAAGGAGAGTCTGGAATTGTTGCAAGGGGAATTGGCACTGCTGTGTCATTAATCAAAATCATTGATGTCCCTAATGCCCAAGGGACTCCTAATGGAAATTCGATTGAAGAGTAAGTAGACTACTAGCTTAGTTTTTTTTTAATGTTTTGTACAAATTAATAATTTTTGACTTTGGAGTGGTTTTAATAAATATAGGTACATGTGTTTTTGATTTTGTGTGAGGTGTTGGGTTAATGTGGTTATTTGAAATATTAGTGGAGATGAGGGTTATCTAATGTGGGGGGATAAACTCACAATATTAAACGTGATGATGTTTTTTTGTTTAATTTCTAAACGGTAAACGGCACACTCACCAACTTATGTTCCTACGTCAGTCTCTCTTACAGATTTGCACGTCATTCCCATTCATTCCCATTCACTCACCTTTCCGCAAGCCCCCACCCACTCTGCTTTCACACCCTTACATTCATCGTTTACATGTTAACACGTGTCGCTCCGCTTACTACACAGTGCACACGAGTTATTCACACTTTCCTTCCTCCTTCTTCTGAACCGCAACTTGCTCTTGGCATACATACTTTGTCTCAGTTCCACCATTCCCTGGTTATGTAACCTTTTGTACGCTTTTGCCTTCAAAATGTCTTCTCCCAGATCTATGTTTATTGTATCCTTGTTTCCCTTGCGTTCAGAATAATATCTCATATATCCATCCGCCATCTCGCCTACTTCATCTTACACTCATCAAACCAGCTCTCACTCTGGCCTTCACTCTTGTTCCTCACCAACGCAGCCACCATCACCGTCATCAACTGTTGCATTCAATATACCTCCTCCCATTTCACGTCCTGTAGCTTTTTCTCGTACATTAACAATTCTGGTTCAGTCTATCCAAATCCCTGCTGTGTTTCCTCTCCTCACCTTCCTCGCCCTTACCACCACTTCCACTGACACATGATCTTACCCCCCTACGTGTTCCACCTTCCGAGTCCTTTGACTATAACGTAATCCAGGACCACAGACGCACTGCGGGCTAAGAGGACCTGCCTCTCAGCCCTGAGTGCGTCTCCTTCCCTTCCAAGTCCCCCGCACAATATCCATTAACCATATTCTACCACACCAATTGGATCCACTCTCTTCCATGCCGTATAGAAATTTAAAAAAAAACATATTCATGGCGGTAATGGCACTAAAATTTAATTTTTAGTGGTCGCAAGGAAATTATTATGTGTAGCTAAATGTGGATAAACGAATGGCACTTCAGTTTTATCTATGTCAACTTTAATACAGACATAAATGAAGTTAGTTCCTAATTTTCATTTATACACATACAAAAATTGATTGAATATCGGCATAAAGGAAAAAATGTATATGAAATGTATGAAATTTCATTTTCAGTTGTTGAGAACGACTGCTCTAATTGACATTTAACTTCCACCAATCAATTGCCCAAATTTGCAATCTATCAGAATCGTACTTGGCATGCAGCTATTTTCGTTTCTCTACTAGTGTAATCAGGCTGAATAGAATCTGATTACAGATATAATTTGCACGACAACTCTATTGTACATGAAATTCTATAAACTAATACTTCTTTTTCTTTCTCTATTGTTCTCGCATATAGGCGCACACAAAGTTACTTAAAGTTCCTTGGCTCGGCCAAAGGCTTCTACCTTAACAGTACTTCTAATCAATTTATTAGAAACCCCGTTCCCAAACCACTGCCCTCGCCCTCCCTTTCCATACGTTCATTACGATTGGACGACATAATTTTCAAATCGGACTTCAATAGCCAGCACATGACTCGACATTTATCCGATCGCGAGTTCAACGAAATACTGCGACCACCAACTGAGCTGATCCACCACAGCACGTCCTTACAAACATTGCTCAAACAGGAGGACATGCGAGGAATACCAAGTTATGGCATCTCGCGTAAATTTAAGAATCTAAAGTACTCGTCTCAAAACATGCTTTCGAAAAAAATGACCGCACTGAAGGCGAAACTTTCCGACTCGGGCGGCGCTGATGAAGGCGATGATAAAATCCGTAATTTCTATAAATACCGCCGCACCCAAAGCGATTCAACTGGTATGGCTGAGATATTGGTTAGATCCGTTTTTAACGCAACATCCAGTTTGGATTGCATTGCTGAAACACCGCACTGCACCAAACCAGAAGAAGAAACCCTCGAGGTATCATATCTGTCACTACCGGATGAATCAATTGAAACGCGCTCATCAAACGCCTCATCAAGTTCCTCCGATACCTCAAGTTTAGAGGAGGATGATGCTAAAGATAGCGTTGAGTTAGATACTATTAGTCATATAGTTGAAGTTGTACGTAAACTTAGTATGCCCCCTACTAATAACCCGATCATTGATGTTGATGAATTAATGTCCGATGAAGAAAAGCTGTTATTTGTTGTGGGGGATGATGATTCGCCCAGCGAGGACGAGATGAAATTAATCACGCGCGACACCAGTTTAATAGAAACGACTGTGCAAACAGATCTGCGGGAGAATGCTAATATTGTGCCAGCATTAAAAAGCCCCGGGGCGACAAGCGAGTCGTTCTTTCCGCAATTCGCGCAAACCTTTAAAACAATGAAAAAAACTCCCACTGCACTATCACTATCTGAAATGAACTCAAACAGTCAGCGTTTAGGGGGGACGAAATTTACATCTCTACACGATATTCACGGGGAGTCATCTAAGGTTAACAAATATTCAGCACATGAGGGTAAAATGACTGTTTTGGGCGAGCTTTTTCATCGGGTGGATGGTAATAATGGACATCATATTGAAGCGCATAATATTGATAGTCCTAGCCATAAAATGTATGAATTTTTTAAGGATGGAAAAGATAAAATCTTCCACGGCCCAAAAGTGCTGTTTCATCGGTTAGACACGAAAATGCATCATAAAAAAGAAGATAGCCCCCCTGAAAATAATAGCGAGATAAAAGATTCTAATGGGCTATTAGGAACGGCATTAGGGAATCTCTTAATGGAAAGCGTTAATGATATATTAGTAACATCACATGTCGACAAACAACAACCTTCTAAATGCACCGGGTTTTTCTTAGGCGAACACTTCGCTAAATCGGATGGCTCGCAAACGCCATCATCCCCAACCACACCGTCATCACCCCAAAGCCCTGACAGTTTCTCGAGTAACATCCATTCAATTCAAAGTGGCGATGAAAGCCCAACAACCCCGAGCACACCGAAATCGAAACACGATTTTAAAAACAAGATTTTCAAAGCGCCTAAAGTACTTCTCCAGCATATCGATTCCAAAATTCACCATAAAAAGAATGAAAGCAGTATTAAAAACCCGGAGGGCCTACTAAACACCGCGCTAAGCAACGTGCTAATGGATAGCGTTAATGAGGTTTTAGTAACATCCCATACAACCGACATCCCGCAATCGCAACAACAACGCGCGCCCGAAACCAGCTCCCCCGAGCCCTCTAAAAGTTTTTTTAAAGAAAGCAAGAAGATTTTGAAAGGACCCAAAGTGCTTTTCAAGCGGCTGCAGCATAAAAAAACGACAAGCAATGACGATCTTGTTACCACCGCGCTTGGAAATGTTTTAATGGATAGCGTTAAAGATATGCTGGCTACGTCGTCCCAATCCGATGATCCTAAAACCTCTGCTCCCTTAGAAAATAAAAACGCTAACCCTTTAACTGTACCGCCCGTCAATACGGAAATTGATGCCGGCAATAGTGTTAGCATTAATAACTTGCATGCTTGCTTAACACCGTCTCTTAGGGACACGGAAGCGCCTCCAGTGGAGTTGCGGGTGGAAATTGCAGCGCAAAAGTGCATGGAGCCAATGGCCGCCAGGATGCCGCACTCGCCGGCTAACTTAAACTCCATACCGTGCATCCATCGCAGATCGTCCGACTCCGATTTGAGCATTACACCAAAAGGTACATATTTGTAGGCTTACGATCTGCACATAAAACACACAGTAGTTGTGTATGGTGTTTATACAACAACACGCCCATCGTTTCGGTTACACATTTTAAAATACATTATTTTTGTTTCTTGATTGGTAAATTCTTACCGTAGGATTTCTTAGGAAAAGTGAGTATTTATTTGGAAGTATCTGTTTGCATCCACCGGCATTTGTTTGCATTTTGGTTCTCTCTCTATCTCTAAATGTGTGCAACAACTCCTATAGCACCCTACTTGTTAGTCACTGGTGTAATAATAAACGGACGTTTTGGTGTAGACTTTCTAAGTGTTTCGACGTTTATATGTTGTGTTTGTATGCACGCGTGATGGGGTTTACAAATTGTGCGTTTTATCGTGAAGGAAATAGCTTGACTGGGAGCGATAGGTCTGCAGGGTGCGCCAGCGGGCAGTTCATGCGCGGCGCGATGATCCGATCGACCATACCGCAGGAGAATTTTGATATTTTGGAGTATCCGTTTCTCACGTTGTCAAAGTACCCGACTGGTTTTATCACGTATTTAGGTAATTAATTGTTTGGTTGGTTGGATTCGAGATGGTTTTGATTGGGGTGTGCACGCGTAGGTGGTGCCGTCAGCTCGCGGTCTGTTAAGTTGCTGGAAAGGATCACCAATATTGAGGAGCCGGAGTCCAGGGACACGTGGTGGTCGGAGATTCGGATGGAAATCAGGTCTCATGCCAGGGCTCTGAATTGTAATGCGGTTTTGGGGTACACTGAAGCGGCCACTATTTGGTAAGTGACTTTTACTTAGATTATAGAACTACTCGCAAAATAGTACTATTGTATATATTTTCCTACCAAAAGTTTACTGCATGCCATTTAGTAAAACAAGGTAGGTCAATACAATTTCCAAATAATTTTCAGCGACGAGGTATGCGTGTTGAGTGCTAGCGGCACTGCAGCAATAATCGGTTGTCAGTACTCGGGTGAGGACAACGACAACCTCAGTGGCCTCCCAATTATCCCCAAGGTCCTAAATAATAAAGAAATGATGACGACGTCACTAGACCGTAATGATTTTGAGAAAGAAAAACCCGCGAGGGTTGAAACGACTAAATCGTTCATTGAAAGTCCTGAAACGGAGCCCGTTATAAGACAAGCCTGTTGTGTTTGCCACTTGCCGTACATGGGCAACTCGGTGCCGTCCCGCCACTCGCCCTCCAAGTGCTGCATTTGTCGGTACTTATATAACTACAGATGCGGCTCTAGATGGGTATTTTGGGGTTTATATATAATTGCCACCTAAATTCTCATCCTCTAAAATCGTTTTATTAATTTGTAGCGACTACTATTATAATCTTTATTTAGCTATAATAGAAACAACCCATTCGCACAAATATGAAACAATATAATTTTACACTCGACACCTCATCGGGTAAAAGAGGAAACGATTAAGAATGAAAGATAATTCTACGTTTAAAACATTTTAATAATTACAAACATTTGCTTAACATACTTTTTTAGTGACCTAGAAGTTTTACTATTGTTCTGTTGTATTTTGTGGATTGATTTTATAGCACCCACAAAGAATTTGTATTAATACTTAGTTCCCTAAGGCATTTAACTAATGGGGTAACTATCTGAAGAAGAAAAAAGAGGATGAGAATGGAAATGATACATACTACTTTCATATTAATATATTTGAATATATAAGCCTAAAATATTAATCAAGACCCGCATCAAGACAAATATTTTTATTTAAATAAGTAGACTACACCCACATTTTTAGGATGGGAAAAGTGCCTGATATTCTAATAGCCACGATTGAAATGCCCGACGCGATCCCCAGTTTGGGTAGAGGGTGTTTCGTGCAATCATACGTGTGTCGCCCAATGCGTGACTCTAAAGGCGAGGCTTACGCTAAAGAATTGTCCGAAGGGCTACCTTTTCTAGAGTACGAACTGCACCGGTTGTTGATCAATAAATTGAGGGTTAAAGGGATGAACGCTGTTTTCGGTTTAAAAGTACGCGTTTCAATTGGGGAGCGCATGATTGTGGGCATTGCAACAGGCACTGCGGTTTACCTTACACCGCTACCACCACCGCCATTACCTAAATTGCGTTCCGATCGCACGACTGATGAGAAGAAGTTGGCACAATTGCAAAAGTCTCTGCAGGAGACTGTTCGGAAGAATAGGGAAATTTATCAGCTGATTCTGGTGGTGATATGCGTTTTACTGTGGATGAGTGTTTGGTGTAACTTTGTACGTTATAGGAGGAGAACGGGAAGTTGTCTGATACGGATGATTCGGACGACGATTTGCCGTCGTTAGACTTGCGGATGGGCAATAAAGATTGTTGCATATTAGAAGTATGTGAATGTGTGTTAATTTTATATATTATATATATTTATATGGTATTTAGGTTGATGACCCCGAGGACGTTGACGTGTTAAACTCTTTAATGGAGCCGCGTCCTCCAGACGGGTTTCACGTGGTGAACACCGAACTGGTGCCCGGTTTAGAGGACTTAGAGATTGTTAAAAACCTGCAGATGTTTACTCAAATATGGAGGGCAAAAATATCTCCCCCATACGGGCTCGACAAACATTTCCATCGTCTCCTACAAAGCGTGTATTTTAAGTTGCGCCGAATGATTCCTTGCGCGTTGTGCGATTTGCAATTCCGCGTGGACTCGCCCGAACCGGATGAAATTCAATTATGCGTCTTAGGTAACCGAATTCCTGTACCAACAATTTAATATTCACGCGTTTAATGTTTTATAGGCATGGCATTAGGTTTAGGCGAACCGCAAAAGTCCACAAAACCCAAACGTAAGAATCTACTACTAACCAAACGTACAGGTAAAATAATCATTCTCAAAAAAACATAATTAATTGCATACACTAATAAATTTTAGAAGATGATTTAATATTCAATTTAGAAGAAGATCAAATCCCTGAACATAGCGTTGTCCCAGCCGCCCCCAACTACCTACAAACCCAACAATTGAAATACAGACAAAAGTCACCTATTAGAAACAGACTCCGACAAAGACATGTATGAAAATTCGATACGTATTAATGCAAAAAAAATAACTAACATACTTTATAGGTACCTTATAAAGAAAGGCATGGTGTTGATATAACCCCCCTTTCGTACGTCCCTGGAGGTAAAATTGAAAAGTACTTAGGAAACTTAAATTTCTTCTTTATAAGAGAAACAACCTCATTAAGAGAAGTAAAAAATTCAATAAATTCAATAAAAAGCCGTACTAACAAATTTTAATTAACAGGAGGGCGGTCTTAGTGGTTTCATTCACAGCTTCGTTACGGAGATCCTTGCAATAGTACGCGCGCACGTCACCGCGTTGGGGGGCAACGCGATGGTAGCATACTTCATCAACGAGTGCGTGCTTAATCACAACTTACACAAAAATCAGGTTTGTAACTCCACCTCCATCCTCCTTTAACGATGCAAGCATAGTTGTATTCAGTGTCACCCCATGTGAGTATATTGAAACCCTATATGCGGCCGCATTATAGTTCAAAGAATGAAACTGTATACACCCCGCGCTTTGTTCGGGGGAATTCGCGAATAATGAGAGGTATTACGCGACCGTACATTGGCCATTAGAACCGATAAGACGCGAATTCAAATTCACTGCATGCGAAATGCGAAGATTTTTCTATTCACTACAATTATTCACCCCTCCGCGGTAAGCGCCGCGCTGCATATATAAACAGGAGATATCGCATCAAGCTTCAATAACATAATGGACGCCGTTTAATATTTGCAGCGTATATGTTGCAACAACTGTAAAGGAGGTGTGCAACCGCAGGGATTGAAGTATAGCTTAATTGTTTTCCTCCTGGCGAGGACATGTGTTTAATTATATGCGCTTAACATTTTCAGGGGCAATGTCTTGTGAACGTCGGCGGGGATGTTGTCTACGTCACCTACGACAACAACTAGCCGAGTCAACCCTGCATAACTGTATTACAAAAAAAAGAAATACCTCATTAGCTGTTTTTTTTTAGTAGGAATGTTTTAATTTGTTCGATAAAAAAATATTTTCCGTGATATATTTGTGTGTCAGCTCGAAACCAAAGTATTTTTTTATACACATATATTTTTCTATCCCACATATTTTTATTTGTATCGTATTTTACTCGGAGATGGTAATATGCGGCCGCTTGCACTTACAAATGTTAAGTTGCAACGCGAGTTGCCTCTTTACACGCAAGCCGATAGCTTAGCCTTTTAAACAATATTATGTTCATTCGAATGTTTACTCATACCTGTTATTGTATCAGTTTTGTTGCTGATTTTTATTTGCGAATTCGATCAGTTGATCTTGTGCCGATTTGAGTTGTTCAGTTGTAACAACCAACGGTTGTTTAAATGTTGAGCATTACAAAGTTTTCAATGTTTTATTTATTGTGTCATGTACATCCTCCTATTAATCCAAAAATCCATACTCTATAAATTATTTATATTTCAGTGGACTCAACAGTAAGTTATATTGGTAGGTTGGAGTGCGATTTGAAATCATCGGATTTAATTTGGACTACGGCCAGAATTATATGTAATGAGAGCATTCGGGCTTTTAATGTCTAGGGCCTGGTGAGATGGGACTATCAGAAATAATATCAAAATTATATTTGCTCTTTGGGGGTAGATTTTTGGGTTAACAAAGAGAAAGATGAAAATAAGTCGAAATTATATCTGTTTCGATGAATTAGAAATATTTTATAACCATCGTAAACACGTGTGAAATTCGCATTTAATTTACCATCCTGGTAAATGAACTTGGCATACTTCTCATGGGATATCAAGCTTCTAATAAATCCTTGAAAACTATGTTTTCATCTATCGGATAGCGATTTTGTGGGTACACTAAATAATTAATATATAATTTTTTTAATATGACAATAGATAACATTTGAAAAGGTATATAATTTTAATAGATTTTATATATACTTAATTATCATCTCTGCATTATTAGTTTCTCATAAATTCTTGAGAACTATATTTTTTCATATATCGGAAACACGTTTAAAAATCGCGATTTTGAGGGTACACTGAAAAAGTAATATCTTAAATATGGCAATAGGAAGCATAATGTTTTTAATAGTTATATAATTATAATAGAGATAGTTGTCTGAACCAAATAAATAAGGGCTCTCATAGATCCTTGAGAACTATATTTATTCATCCATTGCAAAAACATTTAAAATTCGCGATTTTGGTAGTACAATAAAAATTAATTTTATGAAATGAACAATAGAAAACGTAATGATTTCAAGTGGTATATAATTCTAATAGGTGTATTGATTAAAAATAAATCAGGAATATCATCGCGCAATGATAAGTATTTGTTTGGACCACCCATAGTAAATTAGAATTAGGTCGACTTAATTATACAAAATCTGCAACTGAAATCAATACAAGTTCACATGTATATAATTATAAATTCAATAGATGTGGTTATATAAAAATTATTTACATGTGCTATATACGACGTCCTATATTTTTTCATGAATGGCTAAAACGTTTAAAATTCATGAATTGCGGGGCTGCTGATAAAATAGTTGCGACTTTGTGAGGTCCGCTTTTAAATTGTATTCACAAAATCGGAAATGGAAGTGTAACATGTGTATAATTATAAAATTTAAAAAAAATTGTTATCTGAGCGACGTATATTTTTTTTCATGAATGGTAAAAATGTTTAAAATTCATAATCCGCTGATAAAATCGTATTCGCAAATGATTGGCAACTGAAATAGAAACAAGTTCAATGTTCTTATGAATATGAAATCATTCAAGACATTTAATGATCTAAAAATAAGTCCCCATGTCACCATGTATTCGTAAACACGTTTAGAAATCATATATTTCGGGGTTCGCTGATAAAATCGTCATTTCACACAATCGGCAAATTGCATCGAATTCATTTCAACGGCATTATACTCTTATGAGAAGTAGCTATACGAAGTAAGGCTATTATCGATTGATAAAAACTATTTGTTTGCGTGTAATAAAAAAAATCGCTATGTTATAAAAATCGGTAATAGTTACGTATGTTATTTATATTGTCAATATAATAGCAAATTGATTTCAACATAAACCGACATTAAATCACGGTTCAGACGAGCAATATTAAATAATAACAAATGCTGTTGTTTTTCACTTGAAGATTTAATTCGGCGCTAAGTCCACAGTCGAAAACACTTAAAAACTTTGCACCTGGAGGCGCTTTATAGCAGAATGAACTTTTTCCACACGAAAATATTTACACAGCAGGATAGATCATTTACCTACTACCGATTTCCGCATAATTCGGTTTCATTCTGCAAACAGGGACGCAACAGGAGGGTTGATCTCTGCGCGTTCACAAGTAATGACGGATTGTGGAACCTCGTAGCACGGTTTCACATGAAAATTGCAACTGTTGTAATTGTTCTGCAATATTTAGTTTTCACGCTATAACCGTCAAGTACGAAAATGATGAAATTTCACACATTTTTCGCGTTCAAACTCGGTAGCATTTTTATTTTAAATACTAGAGAGATGATTTATATATCAAAATGTAGAGTATCTCAGGGCCTACAAATTGAGGCTTAGGCACTTTTCTCTAGCTCTAACCGTTTTCGCGCTATAACCGTCAACAAGTACGAAAATGATGAAATTTCACACATTTTTCGCGTTCAAACTCGGTAGCATTTTTATTTTAAATGCTAGAGAGATGATTTATATATCAAAATGTAGAGTATCTCAGGGCCTACAAATTGAGGCTTAGGCACTTTTCTCTAGCTCTAACCGTTTTCGCGCTATAACCGTCAACAAGTACGAAAATGATGAAATTTCACATATTTTTCGCGTTCAAACTCGGTAGCATTTTTATTTCAAATGCTAGAGAGATGATTTATATATCAAAATGTAGAGTATCTCAGGGCCTACAAATTGAGGCTTGGGCACTTTTCTCTAGCTCTAACCGTTTTCACGCTATAACCGTCAACATGTACGAAAATGATGAAATTTCACACATTTTTCGCGTTCAAACTCTGTAGAATTTTTATTTCAAATGCTAGAGAGATGATTTATATATCAAAATGTAGAGTATCTCAGGGCCTACAAATTGAGGCTTAGGCACTTTTCTCTAGCTCTAACCGTTTTCGCGCTATAACCGTCAACAAGTACGAAAATGATGAAATTTCACATATTTTTCGCGTTCAAACTCGGTAGCATTTTTATTTCAAATGCTAGAGAGATGATTTATATATCAAAATGTAGAGTATCTCAGGGCCTACAAATTGAGGCTTGGGCACTTTTCTCTAGCTCTAACCGTTTTCACGCTATAACCTTCAACAAGTACGAAAATGATGAAATTTCACATATTTTTCGCGTTCAAACTCTGTAGCATTTTTATTTCAAATGCTAGAGAGATGATTTATATATCAAAATGTAGAGTATCTCAGGGCCTACAAATTGAGGCTTAGGCACTTTTCTCTAGCTCTAACTGTTTTCGCGCTATAACCGTCAACAAGTACGAAAATGATGAAATTTCACACATTTTTCGCGTTCAAACTCTGTAGCATTTTTATTTCAAATGCTAGAGAGATGATTTATATATCAAAATGTAGAGTATCTCAGGACCTACAAATTGAGGCTTAGGCACTTTTCTCTAGCTCTAACCGTTTTCACGCTATAACCGTCAACAAGTCCGAAAATGATGAAATTTCACACATTTTTCGCGTTCAAACTCTGTAGCATTTTTATTTCAAATGCTAGAGAGATGATTTATATATCAAAATGTAGAGTATCTCAGGGCCTACAAATTGAGGCTTAGGCACTTTTCTCTAGCTCTAACCGTTTTCACGCTATAACCGTCAACATGTACGAAAATGATGAAATTTCACACATTTTTCGCGTTCAAACTCTGTAGAATTTTTATTTCAAATGCTAGAGAGATGATTTATATATCAAAATGTAGAGTATCTCAGGGCCTACAAATTGAGGCTTAGGCACTTTTCTCTAGCTCTTACCGTTTTCGCGCTATAACCGTCAACAAGTACGAAAATGATGAAATTTCACACATTTTTCTCGTTCAAACGCTGTAGCATTTTTATTTCAAATGCTAGAGAGATGATTTATATATCAAAATGTAGAGTATCTCAGGGCCTACAAATTGAGGCTTAGGCACTTTTCTCTAGCTCTTACCGTTTTCGCGCTATAACCGTCAACAAGTACGAAATTGATGAAATTTCACACATTTTTCGCGTTCAAACTCTGTAGCATTTTTATTTCAAATGCTAGAGAGTTGATTTATATATCAAAATGTAGAGTATCTCAGGGCCTACAAATTGAGGCTTAAGCACTTTTCTCTAGCTCTAACTGTTTTCACGCTATAACCGTCAACAAGTACGAAAATGATGAAATTTCACACATTTTTCGCGTTCAAACTCTGTAGCATTTTTATTTCAAATACTAGAGAGATGATTTATATATCAAAATGTAGAGTATCTCAGGGCCTACAAATTGAGGTTTAGGCACTTTTCTCTAGCTCTAACCGTTTTCACGCTATAACCGTCAACATGTACGAAAATGATGAAATTTCACACATTTTTCGCGTTCAAACTCTGCAGAATTTTTATTTCAAATGCTAGAGAGATGATTTATATATCAAAATGTAGAGTATCTCAGGGCCTACAAATTGAGGCTTAGGCACTTTTCTCTAGCTCTTACCGTTTTCGCGCTATAACCGTCAACAAGTACGAAAATGATGAAATTTCACACATTTTTCTCGTTCAAACGCTGTAGCATTTTTATTTCAAATGCTAGAGAGATGATTTATATATCAAAATGTAGAGTATCTCAGGGCCTACAAATTGAGGCTTAGGCACTTTTCTCTAGCTCTTACCGTTTTCGCGCTATAACCGTCAACAAGTACGAAAATGATGAAATTTCACACATTTTTCGCGTTCAAACTCTGTAGCATTTTTATTTCAAATGCTAGAGAGTTGATTTATATATCAAAATGTAGAGTATCTCAGGGCCTACAAATTGAGGCTTAAGCACTTTTCTCTAGCTCTAACTGTTTTCACGCTATAACCGTCAACAAGTACGAAAATGATGAAATTTCACACATTTTTCGCGTTCAAACTCTGTAGCATTTTTAATTCAAATGCTAGAGAGATGATTTATATATCAAAATGTAGAGTATCTCAGGGCCTACAAATTGAGGCTTGGGCACTTTTCTCTAGCTCTAACCGTTTTCGCGCTATAACCATCAGCAAGTGCAAAAATGATGAAATTTCACACAGTTTTCGCGTTCAAACTCTGTAGCATTTTTATTTCAAATGCTAGAGAGATGATTTATTTATCAAAATGTAGAGTATCTCAGGGCCTACAAATTGAGGCTTGGGCACTTTTCTCTAGCTCTAACCGTTTTCGCGCTATAACCGTCAACAAGTACGAAAATGATGAAATTTCACACATTTTTCGCGTTCAAACTCGGTAGCATTTTTATTTTAAATACTAGAGAGATGATTTATATATCAAAATGTAGAGTATCTCAGGGCCTACAAATTGAGGCCTAGGCACTTTTCTCTAGCTCTAACCGTTTTCGCGCTATAACCGTCAACAAGTACGAAAATGATGAAATTTCACACATTTTTCGCGTTCAAACTCTGTAGCATTTTTATTTCAAATGCTAGAGAGATGATTTATATATCAAAATGTAGAGTATCTTAGGGCCTACAAATTGAGGCTTGGGCACTTTTCTCTAGCTCTAACCGTTTTCGCGCTATAACCGTCAACAAGTACGAAAATGATGAAATTTCACACATTTTTCGCGTTCAAACTCGGTAGCATTTTTATTTTAAATACTAGAGAGATGATTTATATATCAAAATGTAGAGTATCTCAGGGCCTACAAATGAGCCTTGGGCACTTTTCTCTAAAAAACGGAAGTGTGTTTTAATTTCAAAATTTTTTAGGATATGAGTGGGGAATTAAATACGTTAAAAAATATGCATTTCATAATGCGATACATATGCAATTCAACCCCTCTTGGGATATCCAATGGTAGTCGCGTTCAAGCGTCAAGGGACTATAGGAAAATTAGTGGCATGCAAAAGTAGTTTCAGCCAGTAATAGGATTTCTCTTTCAAAAGGGTGGCTGCAATTAAAAACGACTCACTTACACGGTGCTAAATATATTTACATATTCGTGCACACAATTTACAAGTCACCAAAGCAATGTGTTACAAATATATACTGATTGGCAAATACAGGACAAATTATACAATAATTTTGGGGCGGCTTGTGGAATGAACTAAAGCGCCATCATTTTCCCATCCTCTCTCTGTATGAAAGCGGCCTGAAATGAAACGAGTTTGAACTATTATTACGAAGGTAGCCCGCCTAAAGACCGAGTCGCCTGCCGAACCGCAGGAAGACGTGGTCGACGTCCTGCCGCTTGGTGCCGCGCCCGTAGAGCTGTGTGTCCATGGCTTCCCCTGCAACATTTAGCATTACTTTCACGTGTTCACACCGGGGTGTCTGTAAAGCATGAGCATACCTAAGCCTTCATTAGCCTCCTCCTGTGGGGCATCCACGCGCTCCATCAGGGCGACGCAGAGCTGTCGGATCTTGGGCGGCACCTCCGCCATCGCGTTCGGTTGGCAATAAAACACCGGCACCGTCGACCCCGCGGTGGTGCTCAGCAGCATCGCCAAAACACCGAAAGTAGCCACCAAGATATTGTACATGTTCATTCTAAAATTAACAGACATTAACGAGCTTCTCTACTCAATTTAGTCATACATCTTGCAAATTTCTTTAATGTTTTTCACTTACACAACTATACAAAACAAGATACCACACAACATATGTTGCAACTAATATGAAACCTAAAAAAATGTTTTACTTTTTTTACTCATATTACGTACTTATATAGTTATATGCGTGTTGCGTTTATGTATTATTTTTAGTTTAATAATATAAAACACAATATATATTGAATAATAAAACAATATTTTTTTTTTAAATAACTAATGGTTATTGGCAACTATAGATTGAAAATTAGTGGCAACATAAGTTTCACAACACAGTGGCTTCGTCGGGAATAAAAAAAAATAATTTTAAAACTAAACAATTTAAATATTTCCGGTATAAGAGATCTCGCCAAGTTCATAATATTGAGCATCTCTCAAATCCAATCCTAAACTTTGTTTTGTCCTTGTTGGTGCAAACTGCACAAATTACTACACGTTTTCACACGATTTTGATTGAAGGGAGACGCTGCGTAAAGGGCGATAACAGGTGGTTACAAGTATCCCCCGGCGATATGATCCTTATCGCGCACGGGAAATTTAGAAACGCGATTTGATTTGCTTTGCTGTTCACTCGAAAGTGATATGAATCGTTAATATATAAAAAATATGATTGCATTTTAATTGAAAACGGCGCACTATATCATGCGAATAAATTGCTGACAAATATAATTAAGTTGCTGCAAGCCTAGTTTATCGTTAATAGAGTTATGTGTGCGTGTGTATATTATAAAAGGTATTTGGAGTGCATGGAAAATCATAAAAAAAAACGTTATGTAGATAAAATCAATTGCACTATGTATTGATTTATTTGTTATAATAAGACTGATATTAATTGTTATCAATAAATAAAAAAATCTCTCGCCGTTAATTCAATTATATTATTACATAATGATTATCAATAATATGGATATATCGCAGTCACTAATTGAATTAGAGTATTACATAAATATGTTATTGACAGATATAAATTGTTATCAATAAATATCTCTTTCTATTAATTTAATGGAAAGAGTCCATTAAATGAATTATATTATTACATAAATATGATTTACACGGATTGTCAATATCTTTCCATTAATTCAATTATATTATGCCATAAATATGATACATATTTATTGAGAAATAACACATACACACAAGTATTGATATGAAACAGAATTGAAATTTGTTAGTAATATTTTTTAGTCTACAATTTACAAATGTATCCATTTATATTTTATAAATAATAATAATAATAATAATAACTTCAGCTTATAAACCCTTAAATCAAACTTGAAGGTTTGAAATTTTGACTTAAATTGACTTAAATAGAATTAAAATAGGGAAATTTAATTATCTATTTAAATTATAGAAACTTATTAAAACAATGTAAAACTGTTTACGAGAGACAGAGAGAAAATGTGCATTAATAAACATATATAAATACAACTAACAATTAGCTACCGACTTGTATATAGATTGCAGCAAATTAGTTAAATTTAGTAATTTAGTAATTTTTTCCGCGGGCAGTTGTTCATGTTCCAATAAAAGTTTATAAATTTTATTTTCATTGTAGCTTGAATTGAAATGAAAGTTTGAACAAACTTACTTGATGGTACAAGCTGGGAGCTGCTGGATACACTAAAAACTAGAGTTCTTGTACTGATGTGTGGGGCATCCAGCAAGATCACATCTTTTATATACAGGGGGGTTGCGCCTCCGTCGGTTCGCGCTCCCCACGCCAGCGCAGGGCCGTGCCGCGAGGCTGCGCGTCCCATAACCGCCCCAACGTACCCTCTCGAAAAACGCGCGATCCTGCTAAAATCGCGAACCGCAAACGGAACGGTTGCGGGGGCGTCGGTGCCCGTGGCACGGTCCTGGCTAGCGGCGACCGCCCCCCTTGTGCCTATCTTGACGCGCCCTAATGGCACTTTATTAACAGATGTAATTGTTATTATGATGACATTATCAATGGATTAGGGGCACTTACCGTGTAACCACGCGATCTGATGCGCACGTACGCAACTTTGACAAATGATTTTAATTAGTTATTTTTAGGAATTAAATTTAATCCAGATGCGCGCACAAAATCCTGCAGAGAATTGTGTGACAAACGTCATAATTGCAGCTAATTTGCATTTGTTTAGAGCTGACGCTGTCCGGATTAAAATTATTAAATAAAGCCCGACACAAAAATATTGCATGTAAAATTTAGGTTCATATTTACAAAAAAAAATTCATTTCAAACTAATTTTATATAAAATATTGCATATCATACGGGATTTAAACACAAAGAAGAGCTGAGAGCAGAATATTAATATTTATGTTAATTTTAATACAAAAATTTGAATGGATGCCGTTTATACTTTTTACCTTCTGGGAATTGGCATTTTTTTAGGGAGTCCCACTGCACGGTCAGTTGTACTCCCCCATTTTATTTACTTTCATTCATGAGCTCTGTGACGTCTTGTATTTGATTAAACCACTTGAAAAAGAATAATATAACAGGGTTGTTTTGAGTTTCAAATAATATTTTATTATAACATGACAATTGCCTCCCTGTAATAATCTCTCAATTGCGTTTTGTTTATTATCATCATTTTTATATCGATATTAATTTTTCCCGAAAATATGTACAGCAAAATAGACGAAAAAGATGCTAGTCTATCGGCAAGAAGGTTTCCCGCTTTTACAGAATTAAGAACTTTCAAGAATCGAGCGTTCTTGAGAACATCAAAATTAAATGTTCTCGGTTCTCCCAAACATTAATTAATATATTGATATTTAAGCATATTTACGTATCAATACTTTCATATTTTCAAACCCTATGAGAATAATTAATATGTATCAAACCACACCAATATCGCCAGAACGTAGTATTTCATGTCAGTGTAAACTGTACACTATAAGTCGTGACGCTATTTTTGGGTTTGGCGGCGAGAGTGATTTCCCCGTATAGATGTAATTATATCCGGCTTTGACCTAAACAAACCGGAATTCAATTATGGCGTTTCGCGAGTAGCCGCCCGCCGTATATTTGTACTGCCTCCGCAGCCCCGAATGAATTAAGGGACTTTGAAGTCCCCGCGTGATGAAGTAATATGTCGCCGCTTGATGGTCTTCGCGTTATCAGATTTGTGTCGCGCAAAGACAAGACACCGCTGTCCAGTTTTCCCATCTGAAGCAACCCCACGTGGTTTGGCGGACACTGGTCTACCACACGTATTCGTTGCGACAACGTAATCATATTCCCGTCCCGCGCAACACACGTTTTAATTGACTAGACGGGGAATGTTATAAATAAAACGTGGCGGCGAGACGACACCTGTTTTTTTCAGTTGAAACATGCGGCCTATTGCCAAAATGCTGTTTTCCCCCTTTTCTACAGGTATTTAAAGAATTTGGAAAGTAAAAAGTTCTTATAAATACGTAAAAGGGCAGCAATGCAATATCGAAGTTGTTTCTTGCTGTAATTTAACCACAGGGGTGGTTATAAATAGCACGGTAGATCCTTTTATATCATCTTTTCTGGGACGTCAAGTCAATTTAAATTTATATAATAAAAATACATATGATACTTTTGAAAAATACCGAGCTGCATACCAATTGGTTGTTATATTTACTGGTTATATAAATGTATGATTGTGAAACTCAAGAAATTTAAATCCCTTACTTTTTATCACACAATATAGTCAGTTTAAGAGCGGACGTAAGAAACAATATTTCGTGAGTTTCACTCGTTTCGAGCTTCTAGTTTTTCAGTTATGACTCGTGGAAAACTGGCTTCTATGACTTAATTTTCTTGTTGATTACAAGACTATAACTCAAACAGCTATACATGAAAATTGCCAAGATTGCCTCCGACGTTCAAAATAATGTGGAAATTGCTTGCGCAAACTTTCAAGTCGATCGAAATTTCGAGGTGAAAAAATCAGAAGGTTAACAACAACTTACGATTTTTTCGATTTTTCCCGATTTTCGCAATCTCTTCGATTTGGTTCAAAATTTGCATATATATTATAACGGACATAAGAAACAATATTTAACGTGTTTTACTTGTTTCAAGCTGCCAGTTTTTCAGTTATGACTCGTGGAACATGGAAAAATAGAATTAATCATTCCTAGGTCAACACATCTCATGTCCTGTCAGTACGCTTGAACTTTGTCTCTCTTGTGTAATTTATCTAGGAGAGCGATGATTCAGGTGTATTGACACACAGAAATCTACAAATACTTTTCCCAAAAATGGCATCGGTATAATGTTGAAACAGAAAATGACTACATTATGAGGAAGTAGGTAAGTGTTATGATTTTTAAGCGATTCAGGCCATTTCTGAGCACTTTACAACCAGAAGGGGGGAGTACATGGATCATGAAATTTTAAAAAATCGTCAAATCTGGTCGAAAATACGTGTAAAGTCTCCGCAGAACGTCAAAACGTTGGAATATGGAGTAACAATCCCAAGAATTTCACGCTTTTTGGTCGAAAATTGAAGATTTCTGAGCACTTTAAAACCAGAAGGGGGGAGTCTTTGGATCATGAAATTTTAAAAAATCGTCAAATCTAGTCAAAAATGCTTGTAAAGTCTCCGCAGAACGTCAAAACGTTATAATATGGAGTAAAAATCCCAAGAATTTCACGCTTTTTGGTCGAAAATTGAAGATTTCTGAGCACTTTATAACCAGAAGGGGGGAGTCTTTGGATCATGAAATTTTAAAAAATCGTCAAATCTAGTTGAAAATGCTTGTAAAGTCTCCGTAGAACGTCAAAACGTTGGAATATGAAGTAAAAATCCCAAGAATTTCACGCTTTTTGGTAGAAAATTGCAGATTTCTGAGCACTTTACAACCAGAAGGGGGGAGTCTTTGGATCATGAAATTTTAAAAAATCGTCAAATCTAGTTGAAAATGCTTGTAAAGTCTCCGCAGAACGTCAAAACGTTGGAATATGAAGTAAAAATCCCAAGAATTTCACGCTTTTTGGTCGAAAATTGCAGATTTCTGAGCACTTTACAACCAGAAGGGGGGAGTCTTTGGATCATGAAATTTTAAAAAATCGTCAAATCTAGTTGAAAATGCTTGTAAAGTCTCCGTAGAACGTCAAAACGTTGGAATATGAAGTAAAAATCCCAAGAATTTCACGCTTTTTGGTAGAAAATTGCAGATTTCTGAGCACTTTACAACCAGAAGGGGGGAGTCTTTGGATCATGAAATTTTAAAAAATCGTCAAATCTAGTCGAAAATGCTTGTAAAGTCTCCGCAGAACGTCAAAACGTTATAATATGGAGTAAAAATCCCAAGAATTTCACGCTTTTTGGTCGAAAATTGAAGATTTCTGAGCACTTTATAACCAGAAGGGGGGAGTCTTTGGATCATGAAATTTTAAAAAATCGTCAAATCTAGTTGAAAATGCTTGTAAAGTCTCCGCAGAACGTCAAAACGTTGGAATATGAAGTAAAAATCCCAAGAATTTCACGCTTTTTGGTCGAAAATTGCAGATTTCTGAGCACTTTACAACCAGAAGGGGGGAGTCTTTGGATCATGAAATTTTAAAAAATCGTCAAATCTAGTCGAAAATGCTTGTAAAGTCTCCGCAGAACGTCAAAACGTTGGAATATGAAGTAAAAATCCCAAGAATTTCACGCTTTTTGGTCGAAAATTGAAGATTTCTGAGCACTTTATAACCAGAAGGGGGGAGTCTTTGGACCATGAAATTTTAAAAAATCGTCAAATCTAGTTGAAAATGCTTGTAAAGTCTCCGCAGAACGTCAAAACGTTGGAATATGAAGTAAAAATCCCAAGAATTTCACGCTTTTTGGTAGAAAATTGCAGATTTCTGAGCACTTTACAACCAGAAGGGGGGAGTCTTTGGATCATGAAATTTTAAAAAATCGTCAAATCTAGTCGAAAATGCTTGTAAAGTCTCCGCAGAACGTCAAAACGTTGGAATATGAAGTAAAAATCCCAAGAATTTCACGCTTTTTGGTCGAAAATTGAAGATTTCTGAGCACATTATAACCAGAAGGGGGGAGTCTTTGGATCATGAAATTTTAAAAAATCGTCAAATCTAGTCGAAAATGCTTGTAAAGTCTCCGTAGAACGTCAAAACGTTGGAATATGAAGTAAAAATCCCAAGAATTTCACGCTTTTTGGTAGAAAATTGCAGATTTCTGAGCACTTTACAACCAGAAGGGGGGAGTCTTTGGATCATGAAATTTTAAAAAATCGTCAAATCTAGTTGAAAATGCTTGTAAAGTCTCCGCAGAACGTCAAAACGTTGGAATATGAAGTAAAAATCCCAAGAATTTCACGCTTTTTGGTCGAAAATTGCAGATTTCTGAGCACTTTACAACCAGAAGGGGGGAGTCTTTGGATCATGAAATTTTAAAAAATCGTCAAATCTAGTTGAAAATGCTTGTAAAGTCTCCGTAGAACGTCAAAACGTTGGAATATGAAGTAAAAATCCCAAGAATTTCACGCTTTTTGGTAGAAAATTGCAGATTTCTGAGCACTTTACAACCAGAAGGGGGGAGTCTTTGGATCATGAAATTTTAAAAAATCGTCAAATCTAGTTGAAAATGCTTGTAAAGTCTCCGTAGAACGTCAAAACGTTGGAATATGAAGTAAAAATCCCAAGAATTTCACGCTTTTTGGTAGAAAATTGCAGATTTCTGAGCACTTTACAACCAGAAGGGGGGAGTCTTTGGATCATGAAATTTTAAAAAATCGTCAAATCTGGTCGAAAATGCTTGTAAAGTCTCCGCACAACGTCAAAACGTTGGAATATGGAGTAAGAATCCCAAGAATTTCACGCTTTTTGGTCGAAAATTGAAGATTTCTGAGCACATTATAACCAGAAGGGGGGAGTCTTTGGATCATGAAATTTTAAAAAATCGTCAAATCTAGTCGAAAATGCTTGTAAAGTCTCCGCAGAACGTCAAAACGTTGGAATATGAATTAAAAATCCCAAGAATTTCACGCTTTTTGGTCGAAAATTGAAGATTTCTGAGCACTTTATAACCAGAAGGGAAGAGTCTGTGGATCATGAAATTTTAAAAAATCGTCAAATCTAGTCGAAAATGCTTGTAAAGTCTCCGCAGAACGTCAAAACGTAGGAATATGAAGTAAAAATCCCAAGAATTTCACGCTTTTTGGTCGAAAATTGAAGATTTCTGAGCACTTTATAACCAGAAGGGGGGAGTCTTTGGATCATGAAATTTTAAAAAATCGTCAAATCTAGTCGAAAATGCTTGTAAAGTCTCCGCAGAACGTCAAAACGTAGGAATATGAAGTAAAAATCCCAAGAATTTCACGCTTTTTGGTAGAAAATTGCAGATTTCTGAGCACTTTACAACCAGAAGGGGGGAGTCTTTGGATCATGAAATTTTAAAAAATCGTCAAATCTGGTCGAAAATGCTTGTAAAGTCTCCGCACAACGTCAAAACGTTGGAATATGGAGTAAGAATCCCAAGAATTTCACGCTTTTTGGTCGAAAATTGAAGATTTCTGAGCACATTATAACCAGAAGGGGGGAGTCTTTGGATCATGAAATTTTAAAAAATCGTCAAATCTAGTCGAAAATGCTTGTAAAGTCTCCGCAGAACGTCAAAACGTAGGAATATGAAGTAAAAATCCCAAGAATTTCACGCTTTTTGGTAGAAAATTGCAGATTTCTGAGCACTTTACAACCAGAAGGGGGGAGTCTTTGGATCATGAAATTTTAAAAAATCGTCAAATCTGGTCGAAAATGCTTGTAAAGTCTCCGCACAACGTCAAAACGTTGGAATATGGAGTAAAAATCCCAAGAATTTCACGCTTTTTGGTCGAAAATTGAAGATTTCTGAGCACTTTATAACCAGAAGGGGGGAGTCTTTGGATCATGAAATTTTAAAAAATCGTCAAATCTAGTCGAAAATGCTTGTAAAGTCTCCGCAGAACGTCAAAACGTAGGAATATGAAGTAAAAATCCCAAGAATTTCACGCTTTTTGGTCGAAAATTGAAGATTTCTGAGCACTTTATAACCAGAAGGGGGGAGTCTTTGGATCATGAAATTTTAAAAAATCGTCAAATCTAGTCGAAAATGCTTGTAAAGTCTCCGCAGAACGTCAAAACGTTGGAATATGAAGTAAAAATCCCAAGAATTTCACGCTTTTTGGTCGAAATTTGAAGATTTCTGAGCACATTATAACCAGAAGGGGGGAGTCTTTGGATCATGAAATTTTAAAAAATCGTCAAATCTAGTCGAAAATGCTTGTAAAGTCTCCGTAGAACGTCAAAACGTTGGAATATGAAGTAAAAATCCCAAGAATTTCACGCTTTTTGGTAGAAAATTGCAGATTTCTGAGCACTTTACAACCAGAAGGGGGGAGTCTTTGGATCATGAAATTTTAAAAAATCGTCAAATCTAGTTGAAAATGCTTGTAAAGTCTCCGCAGAACGTCAAAACGTTGGAATATGAAGTAAAAATCCCAAGAATTTCACGCTTTTTGGTCGAAAATTGCAGATTTCTGAGCACTTTACAACCAGAAGGGGGGAGTCTTTGGATCATGAAATTTTAAAAAATCGTCAAATCTAGTTGAAAATGCTTGTAAAGTCTCCGTAGAACGTCAAAACGTTGGAATATGAAGTAAAAATCCCAAGAATTTCACGCTTTTTGGTAGAAAATTGCAGATTTCTGAGCACTTTACAACCAGAAGGGGGGAGTCTTTGGATCATGAAATTTTAAAAAATCGTCAAATCTAGTTGAAAATGCTTGTAAAGTCTCCGTAGAACGTCAAAACGTTGGAATATGAAGTAAAAATCCCAAGAATTTCACGCTTTTTGGTAGAAAATTGCAGATTTCTGAGCACTTTACAACCAGAAGGGGGGAGTCTTTGGATCATGAAATTTTAAAAAATCGTCAAATCTGGTCGAAAATGCTTGTAAAGTCTCCGCACAACGTCAAAACGTTGGAATATGGAGTAAGAATCCCAAGAATTTCACGCTTTTTGGTCGAAAATTGAAGATTTCTGAGCACATTATAACCAGAAGGGGGGAGTCTTTGGATCATGAAATTTTAAAAAATCGTCAAATCTAGTCGAAAATGCTTGTAAAGTCTCCGCAGAACGTCAAAACGTTGGAATATGAATTAAAAATCCCAAGAATTTCACGCTTTTTGGTCGAAAATTGAAGATTTCTGAGCACTTTATAACCAGAAGGGAAGAGTCTTTGGATCATGAAATTTTAAAAAATCGTCAAATCTAGTCGAAAATGCTTGTAAAGTCTCCGCAGAACGTCAAAACGTAGGAATATGAAGTAAAAATCCCAAGAATTTCACGCTTTTTGGTCGAAAATTGAAGATTTCTGAGCACTTTATAACCAGAAGGGGGGAGTCTTTGGATCATGAAATTTTAAAAAATCGTCAAATCTAGTCGAAAATGCTTGTAAAGTCTCCGCAGAACGTCAAAACGTAGGAATATGAAGTAAAAATCCCAAGAATTTCACGCTTTTTGGTAGAAAATTGCAGATTTCTGAGCACTTTACAACCAGAAGGGGGGAGTCTTTGGATCATGAAATTTTAAAAAATCGTCAAATCTGGTCGAAAATGCTTGTAAAGTCTCCGCACAACGTCAAAACGTTGGAATATGGAGTAAGAATCCCAAGAATTTCACGCTTTTTGGTCGAAAATTGAAGATTTCTGAGCACATTATAACCAGAAGGGGGGAGTCTTTGGATCATGAAATTTTAAAAAATCGTCAAATCTAGTCGAAAATGCTTGTAAAGTCTCCGCAGAACGTCAAAACGTAGGAATATGAAGTAAAAATCCCAAGAATTTCACGCTTTTTGGTAGAAAATTGCAGATTTCTGAGCACTTTACAACCAGAAGGGGGGAGTCTTTGGATCATGAAATTTTAAAAAATCGTCAAATCTGGTCGAAAATGCTTGTAAAGTCTCCGCACAACGTCAAAACGTTGGAATATGGAGTAAAAATCCCAAGAATTTCACGCTTTTTGGTCGAAAATTGAAGATTTCTGAGCACTTTATAACCAGAAGGGGGGAGTCTTTGGATCATGAAATTTTAAAAAATCGTCAAATCTAGTCGAAAATGCTTGTAAAGTCTCCGCAGAACGTCAAAACGTAGGAATATGAAGTAAAAATCCCAAGAATTTCACGCTTTTTGGTCGAAAATTGAAGATTTCTGAGCACTTTATAACCAGAAGGGGGGAGTCTTTGGATCATGAAATTTTAAAAAATCGTCAAATCTAGTCGAAAATGCTTGTAAAGTCTCCGCAGAACGTCAAAACGTTGGAATATGAAGTAAAAATCCCAAGAATTTCACGCTTTTTGGTCGAAAATTGAAGATTTCTGAGCACTTTATAACCAGAAGGGGGGAGTCTTTGGATCATGAAATTTTAAAAAATCGTCAAATCTGGTCGAAAATGCTTGTAAAGTCTCCGCACAACGTCAAAACGTTGGAATATGGAGTAAAAATCCCAAGAATTTCACGCTTTTTGGTCGAAAATTGAAGATTTCTGAGCACTTTATAACCAGAAGGGGGGAGTCTTTGGATCATGAAATTTTAAAAAATCATCAAATCTAGTCGAAAATGCTTGTAAAGTCTCCGCAGAACGTCAAAACGTAGGAATATGAAGTAAAAATCCCAAGAATTTCACGCTTTTTGGTAGAAAATTGCAGATTTCTGAGCACTTTACAACCAGAAGGGGGGGGTCTTTGGATCATGAAATTTTAAAAAATCGTCAAATCTAGTCGAAAATGCTTGTAAAGTCTCCGCAGAACGTCAAAACGTTGGAATATGAAGTAAAAATCCCAAGAATTTCACGCTTTTTGGTCGAAAATTGAAGATTTCTGAGCACTTTATAACCAGAAGGGGGGAGTCTTTGGATCATGAAATTTTAAAAAATCGTCAAATCTAGTTGAAAATGCTTGTAAAGTCTCCGCAGAACGTCAAAACGTTGGAATATGAAGTAAAAATCCCAAGAATTTCACGCTTTTTGGTCGAAAATTGAAGATTTCTGAGCACTTTATAACCAGAAGGGGGGAGTCTTTGGATCATGAAATTTTAAAAAATCATCAAATCTAGTCGAAAATGCTTGTAAAGTCTCCGCAGAACGTCAAAACGTAGGAATATGAAGTAAAAATCCCAAGAATTTCACGCTTTTTGGTAGAAAATTGCAGATTTCTGAGCACTTTACAACCAGAAGGGGGGGGTCTTTGGATCATGAAATTTTAAAAAATCGTCAAATCTAGTCGAAAATGCTTGTAAAGTCTCCGCAGAACGTCAAAACGTTGGAATATGAAGTAAAAATCCCAAGAATTTCACGCTTTTTGGTCGAAAATTGAAGATTTCTGAGCACTTTATAACCAGAAGGGGGGAGTCTTTGGATCATGAAATTTTAAAAAATCGTCAAATCTAGTTGAAAATGCTTGTAAAGTCTCCGCAGAACGTCAAAACGTTGGAATATGAAGTAAAAATCCCAAGAATTTCACGCTTTTTGGTCGAAAATTGAAGATTTCTGAGCACTTTATAACCAGAAGGGGGGAGTCTTTGGATCATGAAATTTTAAAAAATCGTCAAATCTGGTCGAAAATGCTTGTAAAGTCTCCGCACAACGTCAAAACGTTGGAATATGGAGTAAAAATCCCAAGAATTTCACGCTTTTTGGTCGAAAATTGAAGATTTCTGAGCACTTTATAACCAGAAGGGGGGAGTCTTTGGATCATGAAATTTTAAAAAATCGTCAAATCTGGTCGAAAATGCTTGTAAAGTCTCCGCAGAACGTCAAAACGTTGGAATATGAAGTAAAAATCCCAAGAATTTCACGCTTTTTGGTCGAAAATTGAAGATTTCTGAGCACTTTATAACCAGAAGGGGGGAGTCTTTGGATCATGAAATTTTAAAAAATCGTCAAATCTGGTCGAAAATGCTTGTAAAGTCTCCGCACAACGTCAAAACGTTGGAATATGGAGTAAAAATCCCAAGAATTTCACGCTTTTTGGTCGAAAATTGAAGATTTCTGAGCACTTTATAACCAGAAGGGGGGAGTCTTTGGATCATGAAATTTTAAAAAATCGTCAAATCTAGTCGAAAATGCTTGTAAAGTCTCCGCAGAACGTCAAAACGTTGGAATATGAAGTAAAAATCCCAAGAATTTCACGCTTTTTGGTCGAAAATTGAAGATTTCTGAGCACTTTATAACCAGAAGGGGGAGTCTTTGGATCATGAAATTTTAAAAAATCGTCAAATCTAGTCGAAAATGCTTGTAAAGTCTCCGCAGATTTTCGATTTTCGCAATCTCTTCGATTTGCTTCAAAATTTGCATATATATTATAACGGACATAGGAAACAATATTTAACGAGTTTTACTAGTTTCCAGCTGCTAGTTTTTCAGTTATGGCTCGTGGAAAACTGGCTCCATGACTTAGTTTTCTTGCGGGTTACAGAACTAAAACTCAAACAGTTATATATGAAAATGGCTAAGATTTGCCTCCGACGTTCAAAATGATGTCGAAATTGATTGAGCAAACTTTCAGGCCAATCGCGAAGAAAAAAATTTCGAGGTGAAAAATTCCGAAGGTTAACCCCTTACGTTTTTTTCGTTTTTTCTCGATTTTCGCAATCTTTTCGATTTGCTTCAAAATTTGCATATATATTATAACGGACATAAGAAACAATATTTAACGAGTTTCACTAGTTTCCAGCTGCTAGTTTTTGCGTTATGGCACGTGGAAATCTTACTTTATTACTTCCCCTTATGGTTGTAAAGTGCTCAGAAATCTGCAATTTTCTACCAAAAAGCGTGAAATTCTTGGGATTTTTACTTCATATTCCAACGTTTTGACGTTCTGCGGAGACTTTACAAGCATTTTCAACTAGATTTGACGATTTTTTAAAATTTCATGATCCAAAGACTCCCCCCTTCTGGTTATAAAGTGCTCAGAAATCTTCAATTTTCGACCAAAAAGCGTGAAATTCTTGGGATTTTTATTTCATATTCCAACGTTTTGACGTTCTGCGGAGACTTTACAAGCATTTTCGACTAGATTCGACGATTTTTTAAAATTTCATGATCCAAAGACTCCCCCCTTCTGGTTATAAAGTGCTCAGAAATTTTCAATTTTCGACCAAAAAGCGTGAAATTCTTGGGATTTTTACTCCATATTCCAACGTTTTGACGTTGTGCGGAGACTTTACAAGCATTTTCGACCAGATTTGACGATTTTTTAAAATTTCATGATCCAAAGACTCCCCCCTTCTGGTTGTAAAGTGCTCAGAAATCTGCAATTTTCTACCAAAAAGCGTGAAATTCTTGGGATTTTTACTTCATATTCCAACGTTTTGACGTTCTGCGGAGACTTTACAAGCATTTTCAACTAGATTTGACGATTTTTTAAAATTTCATGATCCAAAGACTCCCCCCTTCTGGTTATAAAGTGCTCAGAAATCTTCAATTATCGACCAAAAAGCGTGAAATTCTTGGGATTTTTACTTCATATTCCAACGTTTTGACGTTCTGCGGAGACTTTACAAGCATTTTCGACTAGATTTGACGATTTTTTAAAATTTCATGATCCAAAGACTCCCCCCTTCTGGTTATAAAGTGCTCAGAAATCTTCAATTTTCGACCAAAAAGCGTGAAATTCTTGGGATTTTTACTTCATATTCCAACGTTTTGACGTTCTGCGGAGACTTTACAAGCATTTTCGACTAGATTCGACGATTTTTTAAAATTTCATGATCCAAAGACTCCCCCCTTCTGGTTATAAAGTGCTCAGAAATTTTCAATTTTCGACCAAAAAGCGTGAAATTCTTGGGATTTTTACTCCATATTCCAACGTTTTGACGTTGTGCGGAGACTTTACAAGCATTTTCGACCAGATTTGACGATTTTTTAAAATTTCATGATCCAAAGACTCCCCCCTTCTGGTTATAAAGTGCTCAGAAATCTGCAATTTTCTACCAAAAAGCGTGAAATTCTTGGGATTTTTACTTCATATTCCAACGTTTTGACGTTCTGCGGAGATTTTACAAGCATTTTCGACTAGATTTGACGATTTTTTAAAATTTCATGATCCAAAGACTCCCCCCTTCTGGTTATAAAGTGCTCAGAAATCTTCAATTTTCGACCAAAAAGCGTGAAATTCTTGGGATTTTTACTTCATATTCCTACGTTTTGACGTTCTGCGGAGACTTTACAAGCATTTTCGACTAGATTTGACGATTTTTTAAAATTTCATGATCCAAAGACTCCCCCCTTCTGGTTATAAAGTGCTCAGAAATCTTCAATTTTCGACCAAAAAGCGTGAAATTCTTGGGATTTTTACTCCATATTCCAACGTTTTGACGTTGTGCGGAGACTTTACAAGCATTTTCGACCAGATTTGACGATTTTTTAAAATTTCATGATCCAAAGACTCCCCCCTTCTGGTTATAAAGTGCTCAGAAATCTTCAATTTTCGACCAAAAAGCGTGAAATTCTTGGGATTTTTACTTCATATTCCAACGTTTTGACGTTCTGCGGAGACTTTACAAGCATTTTCGACTAGATTTGACGATTTTTTAAAATTTCATGATCCAAAGACTCCCCCCTTCTGGTTATAAAGTGCTCAGAAATCTTCAATTTTCGACCAAAAAGCGTGAAATTCTTGGGATTTTTACTCCATATTCCAACGTTTTGACGTTGTGCGGAGACTTTACAAGCATTTTCGACCAGATTTGACGATTTTTTAAAATTTCATGATCCAAAGACTCCCCCCTTCTGGTTATAAAGTGCTCAGAAATCTTCAATTTTCGACCAAAAAGCGTGAAATTCTTGGGATTTTTACTTCATATTCCAACGTTTTGACGTTCTGCGGAGACTTTACAAGCATTTTCGACTAGATTTGACGATTTTTTAAAATTTCATGATCCAAAGACTCCCCCCTTCTGGTTATAAAGTGCTCAGAAATCTTCAATTTTCGACCAAAAAGCGTGAAATTCTTGGGATTTTTACTTCATATTCCTACGTTTTGACGTTCTGCGGAGACTTTACAAGCATTTTCGACTAGATTTGACGATTTTTTAAAATTTCATGATCCAAAGACTCCCCCCTTCTGGTTATAAAGTGCTCAGAAATCTTCAATTTTCGACCAAAAAGCGTGAAATTCTTGGGATTTTTACTCCATATTCCAACGTTTTGACGTTGTGCGGAGACTTTACAAGCATTTTCGACCAGATTTGACGATTTTTTAAAATTTCATGATCCAAAGACTCCCCCCTTCTGGTTATAAAGTGCTCAGAAATCTTCAATTTTCGACCAAAAAGCGTGAAATTCTTGGGATTTTTACTTCATATTCCAACGTTTTGACGTTCTGCGGAGACTTTACAAGCATTTTCGACTAGATTTGACGATTTTTTAAAATTTCATGATCCAAAGACTCCCCCCTTCTGGTTATAAAGTGCTCAGAAATCTTCAATTTTCGACCAAAAAGCGTGAAATTCTTGGGATTTTTACTCCATATTCCAACGTTTTGACGTTGTGCGGAGACTTTACAAGCATTTTCGACCAGATTTGACGATTTTTTAAAATTTCATGATCCAAAGACTCCCCCCTTCTGGTTATAAAGTGCTCAGAAATCTTCAATTTTCGACCAAAAAGCGTGAAATTCTTGGGATTTTTACTTCATATTCCAACGTTTTGACGTTCTGCGGAGACTTTACAAGCATTTTCGACTAGATTTGACGATTTTTTAAAATTTCATGATCCAAAGACTCCCCCCTTCTGGTTATAAAGTGCTCAGAAATTTTCAATTTTCGACCAAAAAGCGTGAAATTCTTGGGATTTTTACTCCATATTCCAACGTTTTGACGTTGTGCGGAGACTTTACAAGCATTTTCGACCAGATTTGACGATTTTTTAAAATTTCATGATCCAAAGACTCCCCCCTTCTGGTTGTAAAGTGCTCAGAAATCTGCAATTTTCTACCAAAAAGCGTGAAATTCTTGGGATTTTTACTTCATATTCCTACGTTTTGACGTTCTGCGGAGACTTTACAAGCATTTTCGACTAGATTTGACGATTTTTTAAAATTTCATGATCCAAAGACTCCCCCCTTCTGGTTATAAAGTGCTCAGAAATCTTCAATTTTCGACCAAAAAGCGTGAAATTCTTGGGATTTTTACTCCATATTCCAACGTTTTGACGTTGTGCGGAGACTTTACAAGCATTTTCGACCAGATTTGACGATTTTTTAAAATTTCATGATCCAAAGACTCCCCCCTTCTGGTTATAAAGTGCTCAGAAATCTTCAATTTTCGACCAAAAAGCGTGAAATTCTTGGGATTTTTACTTCATATTCCAACGTTTTGACGTTCTGCGGAGACTTTACAAGCATTTTCGACTAGATTTGACGATTTTTTAAAATTTCATGATCCAAAGACTCCCCCCTTCTGGTTATAAAGTGCTCAGAAATTTTCAATTTTCGACCAAAAAGCGTGAAATTCTTGGGATTTTTACTCCATATTCCAACGTTTTGACGTTGTGCGGAGACTTTACAAGCATTTTCGACCAGATTTGACGATTTTTTAAAATTTCATGATCCAAAGACTCCCCCCTTCTGGTTGTAAAGTGCTCAGAAATCTGCAATTTTCTACCAAAAAGCGTGAAATTCTTGGGATTTTTACTTCATATTCCAACGTTTTGACGTTCTGCGGAGACTTTACAAGCATTTTCAACTAGATTTGACGATTTTTTAAAATTTCATGATCCAAAGACTCCCCCCTTCTGGTTATAAAGTGCTCAGAAATCTTCAATTTTCGACCAAAAAGCGTGAAATTCTTGGGATTTTTACTTCATATTCCAACGTTTTGACGTTCTGCGGAGACTTTACAAGCATTTTCGACTAGATTTGACGATTTTTTAAAATTTCATGATCCAAAGACTCCCCCCTTCTGGTTATAAAGTGCTCAGAAATTTTCAATTTTCGACCAAAAAGCGTGAAATTCTTGGGATTTTTACTCCATATTCCAACGTTTTGACGTTGTGCGGAGACTTTACAAGCATTTTCGACCAGATTTGACGATTTTTTAAAATTTCATGATCCAAAGACTCCCCCCTTCTGGTTGTAAAGTGCTCAGAAATCTGCAATTTTCTACCAAAAAGCGTGAAATTCTTGGGATTTTTACTTCATATTCCAACGTTTTGACGTTCTGCGGAGACTTTACAAGCATTTTCGACTAGATTTGACGATTTTTTAAAATTTCATGATCCAAAGACTCCCCCCTTCTGGTTATAAAGTGCTCAGAAATCTTCAATTTTCGACCAAAAAGCGTGAAATTCTTGGGATTTTTACTTCATATTCCTACGTTTTGACGTTCTGCGGAGACTTTACAAGCATTTTCGACTAGATTTGACGATTTTTTAAAATTTCATGATCCAAAGACTCCCCCCTTCTGGTTATAAAGTGCTCAGAAATCTTCAATTTTCGACCAAAAAGCGTGAAATTCTTGGGATTTTTACTCCATATTCCAACGTTTTGACGTTGTGCGGAGACTTTACAAGCATTTTCGACCAGATTTGACGATTTTTTAAAATTTCATGATCCAAAGACTCCCCCCTTCTGGTTATAAAGTGCTCAGAAATCTTCAATTTTCGACCAAAAAGCGTGAAATTCTTGGGATTTTTACTTCATATTCCAACGTTTTGACGTTCTGCGGAGACTTTACAAGCATTTTCGACTAGATTTGACGATTTTTTAAAATTTCATGATCCAAAGACTCCCCCCTTCTGGTTATAAAGTGCTCAGAAATTTTCAATTTTCGACCAAAAAGCGTGAAATTCTTGGGATTTTTACTCCATATTCCAACGTTTTGACGTTGTGCGGAGACTTTACAAGCATTTTCGACCAGATTTGACGATTTTTTAAAATTTCATGATCCAAAGACTCCCCCCTTCTGGTTGTAAAGTGCTCAGAAATCTGCAATTTTCTACCAAAAAGCGTGAAATTCTTGGGATTTTTACTTCATATTCCAACGTTTTGACGTTCTGCGGAGACTTTACAAGCATTTTCAACTAGATTTGACGATTTTTTAAAATTTCATGATCCAAAGACTCCCCCCTTCTGGTTATAAAGTGCTCAGAAATCTTCAATTTTCGACCAAAAAGCGTGAAATTCTTGGGATTTTTACTTCATATTCCAACGTTTTGACGTTCTGCGGAGACTTTACAAGCATTTTCGACTAGATTTGACGATTTTTTAAAATTTCATGATCCAAAGACTCCCCCCTTCTGGTTATAAAGTGCTCAGAAATTTTCAATTTTCGACCAAAAAGCGTGAAATTCTTGGGATTTTTACTCCATATTCCAACGTTTTGACGTTGTGCGGAGACTTTACAAGCATTTTCGACCAGATTTGACGATTTTTTAAAATTTCATGATCCAAAGACTCCCCCCTTCTGGTTGTAAAGTGCTCAGAAATCTGCAATTTTCTACCAAAAAGCGTGAAATTCTTGGGATTTTTACTTCATATTCCAACGTTTTGACGTTCTGCGGAGACTTTACAAGCATTTTCGACTAGATTTGACGATTTTTTAAAATTTCATGATCCAAAGACTCCCCCCTTCTGGTTATAAAGTGCTCAGAAATCTTCAATTTTCGACCAAAAAGCGTGAAATTCTTGGGATTTTTACTTCATATTCCTACGTTTTGACGTTCTGCGGAGACTTTACAAGCATTTTCGACTAGATTTGACGATTTTTTAAAATTTCATGATCCAAAGACTCCCCCCTTCTGGTTATAAAGTGCTCAGAAATCTTCAATTTTCGACCAAAAAGCGTGAAATTCTTGGGATTTTTACTCCATATTCCAACGTTTTGACGTTGTGCGGAGACTTTACAAGCATTTTCGACCAGATTTGACGATTTTTTAAAATTTCATGATCCAAAGACTCCCCCCTTCTGGTTATAAAGTGCTCAGAAATCTTCAATTTTCGACCAAAAAGCGTTAAATTCTTGGGATTTTTACTTCATATTCCAACGTTTTGACGTTCTGCGGAGACTTTACAAGCATTTTCGACTAGATTTGACGATTTTTTAAAATTTCATGATCCAAAGACTCCCCCCTTCTGGTTATAAAGTGCTCAGAAATTTTCAATTTTCGACCAAAAAGCGTGAAATTCTTGGGATTTTTACTCCATATTCCAACGTTTTGACGTTGTGCGGAGACTTTACAAGCATTTTCGACCAGATTTGACGATTTTTTAAAATTTCATGATCCAAAGACTCCCCCCTTCTGGTTGTAAAGTGCTCAGAAATCTGCAATTTTCTACCAAAAAGCGTGAAATTCTTGGGATTTTTACTTCATATTCCAACGTTTTGACGTTCTGCGGAGACTTTACAAGCATTTTCAACTAGATTTGACGATTTTTTAAAATTTCATGATCCAAAGACTCCCCCCTTCTGGTTATAAAGTGCTCAGAAATCTTCAATTTTCGACCAAAAAGCGTGAAATTCTTGGGATTTTTACTTCATATTCCAACGTTTTGACGTTCTGCGGAGACTTTACAAGCATTTTCGACTAGATTTGACGATTTTTTAAAATTTCATGATCCAAAGACTCCCCCCTTCTGGTTATAAAGTGCTCAGAAATCTTCAATTTTCGACCAAAAAGCGTGAAATTCTTGGGATTTTTACTTCATATTCCAACGTTTTGACGTTCTGCGGAGACTTTACAAGCATTTTCAACTAGATTTGACGATTTTTTAAAATTTCATGATCCAAAGACTCCCCCCTTCTGGTTATAATGTGCTCAGAAATCTTCAATTTTCGACCAAAAAGCGTGAAATTCTTGGGATTTTTACTCCATATTCCAACGTTTTGACGTTGTGCGGAGACTTTACAAGCATTTTCGACCAGATTTGACGATTTTTTAAAATTTCATGATCCAAAGACTCCCCCCTTCTGGTTGTAAAGTGCTCAGAAATCTGCAATTTTCTACCAAAAAGCGTGAAATTCTTGGGATTTTTACTTCATATTCCAACGTTTTGACGTTCTGCGGAGACTTTACAAGCATTTTCAACTAGATTTGACGATTTTTTAAAATTTCATGATCCAAAGACTCCCCCCTTCTGGTTATAAAGTGCTCAGAAATCTTCAATTTTCGACCAAAAAGCGTGAAATTCTTGGGATTTTTACTTCATATTCCAACGTTTTGACGTTCTGCGGAGACTTTACAAGCATTTTCGACTAGATTTGACGATTTTTTTAAATTTCATGATCCAAAGACTCCCCCCTTCTGGTTATAAAGTGCTCAGAAATCTTCAATTTTCGACCAAAAAGCGTGAAATTCTTGGGATTTTTACTTCATATTCCAACGTTTTGACGTTCTGCGGAGACTTTACAAGCATTTTCAACTAGATTTGACGATTTTTTAAAATTTCATGATCCAAAGACTCCCCCCTTCTGGTTGTAAAGTGCTCAGAAATCTGGAATTTTCGACCAAAAAGCGTGAAATTCTTGGGATTTTTACTTCATATTCCAACGTTTTGACGTTCTGCGGAGACTTTACAAGCATTTTCGACTAGATTTGACGATTTTTTAAAATTTCATGATCCAAAGACTCCCCCCTTCTGGTTGTAAAGTGCTCAGAAATCTGCAATTTTCTACCAAAAAGCGTGAAATTCTTGGGATTTTTACTTCATATTCCAAAGTTTTGACGTTCTGCGGAGACTTTACAAGCATTTTCAACTAGATTTGACGATTTTTTAAAATTTCATGATCCAAAGACTCCCCCCTTCTGGTTATAAAGTGCTCAGAAATCTTCAATTTTCGACCAAAAAGCGTGAAATTCTTGGGATTTTTACTCCATATTCCAACGTTTTGACGTTGTGCGGAGACTTTACAAGCATTTTCGACCAGATTTGACGATTTTTTAAAATTTCATGATCCAAAGACTCCCCCCTTCTGGTTGTAAAGTGCTCAGAAATCTGCAATTTTCTACCAAAAAGCGTGAAATTCTTGGGATTTTTACTTCATATTCCAACGTTTTGACGTTCTGCGGAGACTTTACAAGCATTTTCAACTAGATTTGACGATTTTTTAAAATTTCATGATCCAAAGACTCCCCCCTTCTGGTTATAAAGTGCTCAGAAATCTTCAATTTTCGACCAAAAAGCGTGAAATTCTTGGGATTTTTACTTCATATTCCAACGTTTTGACGTTCTGCGGAGACTTTACAAGCATTTTCGACTAGATTTGACGATTTTTTAAAATTTCATGATCCAAAGACTCCCCCCTTCTGGTTGTAAAGTGCTCAGAAATCTGCAATTTTCTACCAAAAAGCGTGAAATTCTTGGGATTTTTACTTCATATTCCAACGTTTTGACGTTCTGCGGAGACTTTACAAGCATTTTCGACTAGATTTGACGATTTTTTAAAATTTCATGATCCAAAGACTCCCCCCTTGTGGTTATAAAGTGCTCAGAAATCTTCAATTTTCGACCAAAAAGCGTGAAATTCTTGGGATTTTTACTTCATATTCCAACGTTTTGACGTTCTGCGGAGAATTTATACGCGTACACGTGCATGGGTCAATAATTCTTAACAATTCTTTTTCTTTTACTTACCAAAACGCCATTAAAATCTGTAGGTTTCGATCTGTCAATACACCTGAATCATCGCTCGCCTAGTATAAATGTACAGAAGAGACAAAGTTCAAGCGTGCTGACATGACTCGAGATATGTTTACCTAAAGTACAATACAAAAATGCAAATTGTTTTACAATGCGACAGATTAACAATGTTTAAGTATTTTGCGATATGAAAAATCCATCGAAAGGTGAAAAATCCGGATTTTCGCAATCTTTTCGATTTGCTTTAAAATTTGTATATATATTATAACGGACATAAGAAACAATATTTAAATAATTTCACTTGTTTCGAGTTTTTAGTTTTTCGGTTATGACTCGTGGAAAACTGGCTCTATGATTTAGTTTTCTTGCGGATTACAGAGCTATTACTCAAATAGTTATACAAGAAAATTGTTAAGATTTGACTCCTAAGTTGAAAATGATGTCGAAATTGGTTGGTTGTCTGCTATTTCAATTGTATATTCCCGTTTGATGTATTCGGGTCAAACCCTTCGAAAGCTTTCTTCAGTCATTAGATCACTTCCTAATGTATCGCCATAAGAAATACCAATTATCGCCCAAGTAATAAATTAATTTCGGTGTTTATTTGACCGTCGTCGATATTAATTGCGAGTTATATTTATGGGACCTGTGCTGCGAAATAATAAGAATACGCAGTATATAAATTGCTCTTTATGGCGGCCCCCGTCGGGCGCCTATTAGATGCGACGTTTTAATACAATTTTTCCCCACACACTCGCAACATATTCAAATGCATCATGAATAAATCAAGTGCGGTCCGGCAATATCGTTTAGCTTGAGGATATTCTATTATCTAATATAGCGGGCAGCGATTGTTTGAACCTGCGCGGCTCAATGAACAACACACGGACTTTTAATGTAGCTCGTAAAATGATAGAATTATAACGGCGTGGGATAGGGGTGAGATATTATTTTAATCGAGCACAGCATTACACCACACGGGATTAGCTTGCTATCTGGCTAAAAAGTTGTGTAGTAGTGATTTAGTTCGTTACACGTTTTGATTTAATGTCCTTCGTATCTCGACTAGAATTAATCTAGAGAGGCTTTATAAACGACCAATATTAGATTACATGCATTACAGTATATACCTCAAATTCTTGCTAGAGCAGCAACAAATGTCAAAACTTATTTATTTAAAAAAAAACAGCAGAAACCAATGTATGATTAGAATCAATATGTGAATACAAAACGACTCCAACTTCAATTTATTAATTAGAGGCTGAATATTATACAGTTTAGTTTCAAGTATTTTAAAGTCCGCATCGTGTTTACGTTTAGCTATATGGTAGGAAATAAAGCACATTTATTATTATTAATTAATAAACTAATATAATATGCATATAGTAATCTCGAATGTTATAGCGATTAAAACAGCTGTTCATTCAAATTTTAATTGCTCTAGTAAATAAAATACCGCGCCGAATTAATCAGAATAAAGAATCGTGATCCTTGCACCGGCAATCGAAGATCCTGCAGCCCTGCACTAAATCCACACCCTCGATGGCGGCGCTAATTTAATAACCCCTTCGCGGCTTACCGACGGCAAGGTGGGCGGCGGGCGTTTAAAATTAATACCCATTAAAGCCGGGCGTTTATAAATCTTTGGCCCCCGTTGATAAATTAAATAGTCGTGCGCAAATATGGGGGATTTGTGATCCGAATAGCAAATTAATACTGCGGATTCTCCAGTTGAATCTGAAACGTCTATTAGGACATAATTGTTGTTTATCGCCGCGCGCTCGCTGCGATCGCAATTAAGTATTCCGCACAAAACCCCTTGTATAATTTAAAACCGGTCCTTCCTTATCAAACGAAATTAAAAACACACGGGAGAAACCCTTTTGTATTATGATTAATTAAACATTAACTGTTCGGGGTAAGACGTAGGTCATTTCACTCAAAAAGACTGGTTTAAATGACTTTATTATTATTATTATTATTATTATTAAAGGAAACATTGCAACTGACGAAAGGCCATTATTAAAGTGCATATTCTTATGAATAATTTTACCAAAACATACGTGCATGTTTTTGAATATCTACACGATTCATTTAGGAAAAATTATCCGATGAACCCAGCTAAGTGGCCTAGTGGTTATAGCCGTCCATCTCGTACTGAGCATTGGGGAGTGAGAGTTCAAACCCTGCTGTGGGCGTAATATCATCTTTCGCAACTTTTCAGGGGTTTTCTGAGAAGTTAATGTATATACAGCTTCTCCCTTTACCAGCGGAAAAGCCTATAACTGTAAAGATAGAAGTTTTTTTATCCGATTAGTTTAGCATTATATTATATTTTTCATGCAGCCTAAATCTACAAAAATACCTTAACAGTGCACGTAGGAATTAATAATAAAAGTACATACATTTAAGTATAAACTAACAAACATTTAAAATATACAAGATTGTTAATCAGTAGCCGATTTTTTAAATAGTTGAAAATTAAAATGTATCTGGTCGTATTATTACACATTGACATTGTTTTGACAATTTATCACAAATATGTTAACAAGTAATTCATAATATTTACTATTTAATTAACAAAGAAAATATGTTGTTATGATTATTATATGAATATTAAAAAAGCAATACAAAAATTAACAAACTTGTTGTTCAGTAGCTGATTTTTTAAATAGTTGATAATTAATACGTATCTGGCTTTTTTTTAAATAAGCACATAATTGTATGTATTTTATATGTAAGTGTTTATTTAATAAGAAATTTACAGTAACAAAATAATTAAATCTGTAAATAACGATAATATTAATATATTTATTGTATATTGTGTGTATTATATTATGTATATTGAAAATGTTGAAATGAACAGACTTGTTAATCAACGGCGGAATTTTAAATAGTTAGAAAATTAATATGTATCTAGCATTACCACAGACATTGTTTTGACAATGTTTCACAAATGTCTGAATAATTTGTTTATGTTTATTTAAAAATCTCTCAAACTAAAAATGTTATGCCTTTTTTTGGATGGGGTTTCCAAAAATAACTTTTTCAAATAATATGAGCGTGTATATATTCAAACATCGAAAAATCAACTTGCCGAAAGACTCAGATACTGATTATATTAAATATAATACACACAAAATCATTATTGAATTTTAGTTTAGTTGAATGGTCCCTCTCTCGTAATACAATTAAAACATAATGGCGAATTGCAGGCATCATTATTAATTACCAGGGGTCGATTTAATTAGGGTTGAAGCGCGTTCCGAACTTCCAAATATTTCATGTGTTAATTTGGGAATACACAAAATCGGTGCGTTTCAAATAGCGGCCCTGAGACAGTAAGTGTGGCGGGAATGGGGGAAAAAGCAGTGTAAGTTCAACGGGCTAAAGAAATAACAAAACGCGGTGATCGTGATGGAGTATCGCTGCAGCGGTGACGTACCGCGGTGAAATTAACAACAATGTACATAAATCGTATAAACTTTCTGGAAATGAATAAAAGGAAAGCGGCCTATCAAGAAAATGTGCTGGCGGTGTCAAAGGTGGCACACAATAAGATTTCGTTAGTAAGGGATATTAGCATAACAATGGCCGGATAATGGATTTAATCAGGTATACATATTTATTTTCGAATAAGCATTTGTGAATTTATTGACGTCTGGCAATTATGAGAATTATGATGTTGCAGAGTGCAAACAAAGCGGAGATAACACGCGATAAAAGGGAAGTGAGGCGGACGGGTTCAGAATCAATTTGATAAAAATTGTGTCAGGTAAATAACTCTTAAAGTATGAAGTCAATTATGCAAAGGGGGAGCCCATATGGTGCTGCCGGAAATTCGAGTGCCAGCCACTTATCTTACAGCCTTCTCGCGAAATTACCGAATCAATTCTAACGCCCGAACAATATAAGGTCAAATTTCGATTATAACCAAATCGCAACGAAATCATTTCGGGTGGTAAAAAGTATTTTGAGTGGTGGGGACTAATACTATGCAGCGTGGAAATAAATTCAGTCAATTATTATTGACCTGAACTTGACAAAACAAGTTGCCATTTACATAAAATAAGTGACTGCAGTGTGTTAGTGCTAGAGCACAGAAATGTCCGGTGATCACGGCGACTCCTGCGACATCACCACCACGCGCAACCACAACGCCAACATGCGTAAATTATACGGGAATTGTGAAGGTGCCTTTTTATTATGTTAAATAGGATTAGGGGTCGCGGACGAATTCGGAATACTGTATGCGCGCCTAAATCCGATCACAATTAAACATATCTATTTCTTTTCAAGGGAATCCGTATTACAGTAAGGTGTACGAGGATGTATTCCGTAAATCGCTGGAGTATCCAGAAGAATTCTGGGGTGAAGTGGGCAAACAGTTGACGTGGTCCAAGCCGTGGGATAAAGTGCTAGATAATACAAATCAACCATTTACGAAATGGTACAGTTACCGTTTATAAATGTGCGAAACGGGTTAAATTTATTGTTTAACCGTAGGTTTGTGGGTGGCGAACTAAACGCTTGTTATAACGCGATTGATCGGCACGTAGAGGCGGGCAAGGGCTCCAAAGTGGCTCTAATTCACGACAGCCCCCTAACAAAAGTTGTGCGAAAAGTAACCTATGCAGAGTTGCTCGATAAGGTGAAAATTACAGCGCGCGCGACAAGTATTATTACTTAAGCGGATTATTTCAGGTGTCGCATCTCGCGGGCGGCCTCGCTGCCCTGGGGGTTGGCAAGGGCGACCGCGTGCTCATCTACATGCCCTTAATACCTGAAGCTATCATGGCAATGCTGGCCACCGCACGTCTTGGCGCGGTACACTCCGTCGTCTTCGGCGGTAAATTAAAATCCATCACGTGTAATTATTTTAACTAAACAAACGCATTATTTAAGGGTTCGCCGCGAGAGAATTGTGTGCCCGTATAGAGCATTCAGAACCGAAAGTCATTGTGGCGGCCAGTTGCGGGGTGGAACCGCACCGGATTATTAAATATAAGTATATTTTGAATGAGGCTATCGAGCTCGCCTCATACAAACCCGACAAATGTGTGATTTTCCAACGAAAATCCATCGATATCGCACCGATTGATGTTGAGATGGATATTTTATGGGAGGATGTGCTGAAATTAGCAGGACCACATCACTGTGTGCCAGTTGAAGCCAATGAACCTTTATATATTTTATACACATCAGGAACTACAGGTAAATTGCAAACAAAAACTAGATGCCACTAACAAAACACTATTCAATGCTAATTTTATAGTAAGAATTATAATTTGTGGGAAAATGACCATTGAACGGGAGATCCTTTCAAGTGTATTGTCCTCTAATTAATAAATACAATCGATTGGAGATTTTAAAAATACAAACTATAAATGTTTTTGTTGTCGCCTATATCCGATATTCGGATTACATTTATACACATGATTTTACCATTAATTACAACCGTAAATCGTCTAATGTAATAGGATACAGGATGTGGTATTTAAGGGAAAATGTTGGCCCAGTCGTTTCGTCGCCGATCAAAATGCGATCGTCGACTTTAAGACCGGGCCGAAAACGAAAATGAATTGATTTACAGACCAACCGAAAGGTATCCAACGACCAGTTGGTGGCCACATGGCCACCCTAAATTGGACGATGTCCGCCATTTATGGAATGGGCCCTGATGATGTTTGGTGGGCGGCTAGTGATTTGGGTTGGGTGGTGGGCCACTCGTATATCTGCTATGGGCCGCTCTTATATGGAATTACTAGTGTAATGTATGAAGGCAAGCCCGATCGGACCCCAGATCCAGGACAGTATTTTAGGTAACAAATTACATTATCATACGTACATAGCACATTACTTTATCATACGTGGGTTACTTGCTATTTATGTATTGAAAATGAATAACAAAGAACAATCATTGGGGTGAAGAATTTTATAAGTACTATATATCCCCGATATATTCGTACACGTGGCACACATAAACAACCAACTTCAATTACTAAAATAAACTACAAACTTAAGTAACGCTCTTGAAATTGTGTTTGTAGAATAATAGATGAACACAAAGTAAATGCGATATTTACTGTGCCAACGTCATTCCGGGTGATAAAAAGGGAGGACCCCCACGTGGAGTACGGGGCTTCGTACTCCCTGAAGAGTCTGCAACGGATATTCGTGGCAGGCGAGCACTGTGACTACGACACAAAATCATGGGTGGAGAAAATATTTGACGTCCCCGTATTAAACCACTGGTGGCAAACAGAAACCGGTCACGCGATCACCGCCACCTGCGTGGGCCTGGGCCACAACACCAGCCCCCCGAAGTACACGGCCGGCATGCCCTTCCCCGGCTTCGATGGTAAAATTTAATTAGACGATTTTAATTAGCGCCGAATTGTTTGGCAATATCGGATGCGCGCAATGTTAAATATGACAACAGGCGGTGTTTGTGAGATGCTTAATGAATGTTTTCAGTTAGGGTATTAAAGAGCAACGGCACCGAGGCGCTGCCCAACGAGCTGGGCCGCATTGTGGTCAAGCTGCCGCTACCCCCCGGCACCATGACCACGCTGTATCACTCCCCGGAACGGTTTTGTCAAACATATTTCAGCAAATATAAGGTAATTTTCATAATCATAATCCAAACAAAATACAATTTTCATACGCGATTCATTGTTTGAATTGTTTCAAACATATTTCCCAAATATAATGTAATTTTCAGAATTCATCAAAAAATTCTAGGCAATCAAAAAAATTCAACATACAAATCCCATTTGCGATTCACGGTTCAATGGTATCACCCATATTTCAGCAAAAATAATGTAATTGATCAAGAAATTCTAGTTAATATATTATTAAATATATATAAACGGTTTTATTCACGGTTTTCATTAAACTAGTGTGAACAACAGATATTTGTTTATCATTTGATTAGTTGATTACATATTTTTTTACAATACCGCGTGATTGTTAATAAACCTGTGACATATAAACAGTAAACCTTGCATAAGTCATGTATACGATGGAAAAAGTAAAAACTGGTTAATTATAAATTACAATGACACGACAATAAAAGTGCATTCCAGTGCTTGAATACAATGGTTGATAGACAATTAATAAATATGTGAATATATATGTTAACAAATGATTTCAGTTGATTGCAGTAGAATTTAGGAATAATTAGTTCGTTTAATGAAAAAAAATAGGGTAACCAGAAGGCGAAAGTCAAGTCAAATTAAGATTACAACTATTTTATGAAGAATATTGTAGAGCAGGATTCTTTACCTATTATTTTTAAATACATTAATATTCATAAATCAGCTTGAGGCGGAAAAGACAAATTTATCGCTTAGAAATTGTACAAAAAAAAAGTCGAGAGCTATTTTTTTTTAAGAGTCTTAGGGTTATATAAAATTACTTGTGTTAATATTACAACCATCGTCTTAACTGTGCCATCTCTATAAAATTTAATTCTTATACATAATTGTAGATCAATTATATTTCTGAAGATCCACACAAATGCAACTAAGAATATCAAGCAGCTCAGGAGCCGCAGTTTGCAAAGTCATGTTGATACATGTATTAATCTTAATAAATCCTATTATATAAAATAATTGACAAATTTATCTTTTTATATAAACAATACATATTGTTTCTTTTTCAAGGTCGGTGAATGTAATAATCTAATAATTTTAGTCTAATTAAATATTCCCCCTTGAGAAGTTAATTAAACTCGTCCGTCAATTTTAGTTGATTTGATAATCAACATTTGTTATTAAATCAGTCGAACGTAACGTTTCGATAAAATTATAGACACACATAAATAACCCATACCGCCCCCGCACGATTAACACAAACACGAGCTGTATTACGATCGTAGTATTTAGTTTGAATGGGTGGCGCTAGTGCATTACAACAACCTGTAGAGCCCACCTGTGGATCAATAATATTATTAGATTTGTTTTGTAGGGTTATTATGATACTATGGACGCCGGCTACACCGACGAGTTCGGGTACATTTACGTGACCGCCCGCGACGACGACGTCATCAACGTGGCAGGGCACCGCTTATCCACATCGGCGTTGGAGGATGTGGTGCTATCGCATCCAGATATCACGGACGCCACGGTGGTGGGCGTCCCCGAGCCGACAAAGGGTGAAATCCCGCTGTGCCTCTTCGTGCTCAAGAAAAGTACGCTCGCGTTAGATTGATGATTTTCCAGCGCAAATCGAGTTAATTTCCGGGGCGTTAAACATTTTTATTTGTTGGTGTTGCAGATGCGAGGAAGAGCGAGGAGTCGGTGGCGAACGATTTGGTGCAGATGGTGCGCAAACTAGTCGGCCCCATTGCTTCCTTCCGCCTTGCGGTGGCTACCCGTGGCCTACCGCGAACCCGCTCCGGCAAAACATGCCGGAAGTCCATCGCCGACTTGGCGAGAAATAAGACTGTGAAGGTGAGACTTAAATCTTGCAATATAGTTACTAAAATTATTATTATAATACAATATTTCAAGTTTAAACCGAATGTTCGGATTTTTATTCATACAACTGCTTTAACCTGCCGGCACTGGCGCCCAGTCTCATCGACCCGGAGCATATATATATATATATATATATATATATATATATATATATATATATATATATATATATATATATATATATATTGCAGGTCTATGAGTGCCGGAAAGTTAATATACCCCTCGTTTAACTCATGCAATCCCGCTACAATAATTCTATCATTAACATTTTGCACTATAGTTACTACAATAATAACCTTATAATACGATTTCAACTTTAAACCAAGTGTTTTCGTCCTGATGCAAATTTGTAAAATAACTTTAAATAAATAAGTAAATTTAACTCATGTAAAATCAGATACCATAATTAATTATTAAAAATTATAGTATACGATTTCAACTGTAAACCAAATTTTGGGATATTCATGGTTATGTTTAAAACAAATAAAGCTAATATTACAAGTCCCTTTGATATCATGATAAACCGGCACAAAAAACAACAATCTTTAAACTTAATTCTACGACTTATGCAAATCCCTCAAAGCGCTACTGCTTTTTAAAATCATGTGATTCAAGTTCAAAGACGGTATAGACAAACATATTGACGTAAACCCAAAGCACTTTATGTTGTTACGAAATCTTATTATATTAGTGAGATACATTCAGTGCAGCCGCATATTAAAGAGCTGCTACAGAGCCCGCAGTTACTTGTAAGATAGCGCCGGCCGTGTTGACTTTTGGTGGATGCGCCGGGTAATTAATTGTACCAAGTCGTTCTCTCGAGTTATTACAAGCGGTAGTGGTTTAAAATTTATAATTTAATGCACAATATTGATTTGTGAATGAATAATTGTTTTCAAAACATTATTTAATTTTTCCAAAAAAAAAAAACAAAAAAAAACCGGATGTATAATGGGTAGTCATAGCGCATACTGTTTTCAATTATTTTCTAATGTCATATGATTGTCAACTGATTTTAAATCAGTAATCTAACAAAATATAATAATATTTATATAGCAGATGCGTTATATAAAAGAACGTATTTCGTCCCAGGGCCGACGAACCCGCTGTAATGCAACTTTACAAAGTTCCGCTAAGCTTCCCTAAATTCGTGTCTCGATGGCCAGAGCTTATGTATTAATAGGCTTACCTTTCTGTGATCTCATTTATTAAGTTTTTAAACTAATATTCCTGGGAAAATATGGGATTGGGTCTTCAGTTGCTTTTATAAAAATAAACGTCTTAGGACGAAAATTACTCGAGTAAAGCTCGGTTAATACTGAAATAAAATAAGAAAGAAATAGATGCTTTTGGATCGTTGTGCACACAAAAAATAAGAATACGAACTCACTATTTAGTTCTTTATTATTATTAGCAGTTTTTATAGCGTCTTCTGGTCCCTTGTATCCAGCCTGTTCTATGGTTCAGTTTGCTGACATGTACCTTTCAAATCCCGTCTATCCACATTGTTTTGGTCCTCCTTTCTTTCTGTTTTCTATTGGTGCCCGGTTTTTAATTAGTTTTGGTAACCGCCCCTCAATCATCCTGTCCACATGGCCACTCCAGCTACTTTCCTTTCTATTTCTTGTGTTTACCAGTCTTAATTTGCCAGCCAATCTGCGCCAGAAATCCATTTTTTCTAATATGCACAATTTATGTTCTAAGTTCCTGCTTATTTGCCATGTTTCGCTACCATATACCACGATGTTCTTTAGAATATAATTGAAGAGGAGCCTTTTAATTTTCTTGGAGGTCTTTTGGTCCATAAATAATTGACCCTTAATCTCTTTTTTCTATATAAAAAAGCTTTTCGGATTAAGGGTCGCCATATATAAAATTACCCGTGTTAATATTACATTAATATTATATTTCGAAAAGCTATGTGACATTTATATGAAATGTGATTGTTGGTTTGAAAAGTTGTTTAATGAAACTAGCAAATAATAACATATTTTGTCGAAATCAATTAAATTGTTATCTTACTGTTTGTAGAAAATTCGAGTTGTTATAATGAATATTGATACAGGTAACATTCAGTAAATAAAACAAAACTCTTTAAAGTTACTAAATACAGCTACATATAAAGTTTATATTCAAATGAACTATGTTCGTCTTATAATAAACTTTAAATGCCAATAAATTAAAATATTTATAAATAATAACATATGAATAATCGGGAATAGATGATGGGAAAATTTAAACATGGGTAACATAATATATTTATTAAAACGTTTATATCCAAACACAACATAAACTGTATTTGCAAATAAATTATTTTTTTAAAAGAATCTAGTTGCTGACGTAAACGTGTGATTCTGTGGGAATATTCAAACGTAGGTAATATTTAGTAAATAAAACAAATCCTGTAATATTTATTAAAGAAGTATATAAATAAAGTGATGAGTATTGCTGGGCTCCATATAAATAAATCGATGTAGATAATGCATAATATATCGGTCAATCTTTAAAAATCCAATTTAGAAACAAAATTATATGGTGGAAATTTGAATATAAATACATTATGCACTGTAAAATAAAAACGAGTAGTAGGATAAAAATGCATACAAATATATAATCAACGTTATTTTATTTGTAGATATCTGGAACTGTGGAAGACCCGACAGTCTACAAAGACATCAAAATGACTCTTCAAAGGTTGGGGTATGCGCGCACGGCGCCGGATCCTCAATAGAAGAAATTGACAAATTCAAAAATATTTATATTGTTAGAAGCTTAGTGTACAATTAGTTTATACGATTTTTTTTTGTTTTAGTTCAATTCTTAACAATATCCTTAAACGGTAAGATACAATAAAAGTTGGTATAATTTAGTTCGACTAGTTAGCTTTCACGTGAGTGTTTTTTTGTATTTTTTTTTGTGTGTGTATGGAGAGCGCGGGGCGCGCGTTTGAGGGGCAGCCCCCGCAGACGCGCACCCCGTCCCACCAAGTGTCTATAAATATATATATAGCTATATCATAATGTTAACATGTCTTTTCGCACAATCAAGATCAGGATATAAAATAAAAGTTCGAAACGTGTATATGCGTGATTATATTTTTAAAATTCATGTTTAATATGAAAATATTCATAGTAATTTGTAAATTCTTTAAATTATAGTACAACGTTGGAGAACAAACATTTATAAGTAAAACTGAGAGAACAATAATAATAGTAGTAGTAATAATAATAATAATAAAAGGCCTTTTTTCACAATAAATAATCATACAGGCGCTTCTAAAAATGGAATTCGTAAAAGAAAGAGAGAGATAGAGAAAAAAAAAGAAAACAACACAACACTCTTTTTGTTTTAAACAGCATGTTATTCACCTCTCATTGAATAAGCTCGGAATACCGTTTTTGTGAAACTATAAAATGGTTTTAAGCACAGATAGACATTCAAACAAATGAAAATTTTGGTATGAAAAATGGTCGCGGCCGTACTCCGATCCACCCATATAGTCGGCGGCCGCTGGGCCTGCCAGCGGCCTAGCGTGAATTTATAAAAGGGGAACAGAGGCGGCTTTAATTATGTTGCCACCGTGTTTCTTTGCTTGCAAAAAAGGCGCAGGTACTGATCGCCCGTCCTATTATTCCCGTAGGTCGGACATCACTATTATATAGTACAGTTCGTATAAAATAACAAGCATAACATGATAACGATTTAATTGTACCATTAAAATTACAATAACAACATTAAACTTAAAAATTCATTTCATAAACAAGTTTTTTTTTTTGGCATAAAGTACATAATCTCAGATTTGTCTAGCACCCAGCTGGGCTGTTTTTCTCCATATGCATATTATCGCCAACAGATCTACGTCAAATACTAACAAACACCCCATTACAAATTTCGGTAAAACGTTATAAGAAGGTAGTTATAATGACAGTAATGCGGTTATTATTATTTTTTTTCTTCAAAAGGAATTAAAAACGTCACGACAATTGCGGCTCGTATTTTGTTATTTAGTAAATGTTTTTATATTTAATGTAATAATATCAATTGTTTTGTCTGTATCATACATAATGATCAATGATCAACTAGAAGTGTATGGAGTCTGATGGGCTAGGGCGTGACGAACCACAGATAGATATAACACAGTTTAAATTATATTACATAGTAATAGGAACGCGCACTTTCACACGGAATGGCGTGAGAGTGCGCGCTCAGCACCGGGGCGAGGGCAGACGGTGGTTTTTTTTTTTTTGGTGTTTTTTGTTTCGTTCTACTCGTCTAAATGGGCCGTGGTCTCGAGAAGCTTACTTTATGCTGATTCGCGTCTTAATTAGTAATATATGTATAATGTATGCATTGTTCCGTAATTGTTTTAAATATTAGATACATAGTATTTATTTTTATACGTTTATATAAATATGACTAGATGGTTCCCGTCCTGCCCAAGACCCGATCGGTGACCGGTAAAGTGTATTGTGCGGGGTGCGGCGCGGCACGGCAAGCGTGTGCTCCTGCCGTGCGGCTAGCCGCGTTCTTTCGGCAATCCGCAAGGACTTTTCCGGCCACAGAGCCGATGGATCCGATACGGAGTAGTGTATAAATGTGTGCGCGAGCTCACCGAGAGATGCAAGCGGCGCCCAAGAGCACATTCTAATATTTATAAATACTAAACAAATAAAAATACTGAGAGTAACATATAGGCATATAATCAATGCAATAAGTACTGGGCCGTGAGTACCGTAAGTACCATACCGCTTTTAAAATCGCCCGGGCGCAGCTTGCTGCCACCAGCGTGCCATTATACACAGCTTACAGCTTACTACCTATGTACGTAAGTAATAGTTAATAGTACTGTTTTGTATTCACCAAAGTATACACATAGATAAAGTATAAAATAAATAATTCTCTGAGGCATGACAGTGCCGTGCCCCGCAGTTTTAATTATAATCTCTAATTTTTATATATAACTTCTCGCTAGACTAACTATAACTAAGTCAGAGTTAGACCTAGGTTTTACAACAGAATGAGAACGAAGGAGAGGCAGTAGTTCGGCCGACAACTATTTTTTATAATTTTATGTATATATTTATATAAACACTAACCTATAACTGCAGCGTGGTTACTGTCTCCCCTCTGAACATTTGGCAGACAACATCTGATCTTTCTACTCTTACTCTTAAATAATAGTAAACTTTAGCGAGCCCTCGCTGTCGGCTGCAGCTAGCGCCGAGAGCGTCGACTCGCTGGCGAGGGCGCGCGTCATCGTCAATCGGATCGTGACTCGGCCAAATGGGCTCTTCACGTCAAAGCCGAGTTGGGCCGCGATGGGGGCAGAGGGGGCCGCAACTGGCTCGAGCCAGGCGACGGTGACGGTGCACGGGGGTTCCCGGTCACTGTTGCGGGCTGCTAAAGCCAGAGTGCACTGCGGAATGCGGCAAGTCGCACATGCGGACTCAACGCGGCTCCGTCAAGCGAAGCGATGCGATGCGATACGCGCGTCCTCGCCGTCGTGAGGACGTTACTGTCGCGCCCTCACCTAGGCACCTAATTAAACGCTATGGGCGAACTCGCGAACGCCCATTTATTGCTAATCATGTTTAGTTCATGTCGCCAGCACGGCAATACTCCTACGCTTCATCGTAGTATGAAACACGCAATATCCACTAGAATAACAATAAATCAACGAACAAACAATGCGCATGGATGCTGATGCGGCGTGGGCTATAGCTGCACTGGGCTGCCGAGCCAACATTAACACTGTTGCTGCTGCTGGGGGTGAGGAATTTGGTTGGTCAATTTGGGTGGGACGGGAGCGCGATCAGAGGAGCTAAACGGCCGTCTCTGTGTGGCTATGAGACGACAATCGCTCCACATCGATTTCAGGAATCGTCAGCTCATCTGGGATGTTATCAGCATACTCAATGGAAGAAGTTTGAGACAACCTCTTAGAGAGTGATGTCTGTTTGCGGAGTACCTCAGCTAGGGAAGTATTGCTGTGTTCGCCGTACCGAGCATCTAGGCCCTGACGGAAAGCATTAACTACTCGGATCTGAAATTAACAAGAAACAACAAAACAGGGAGAATTAAAATAAGAACATTCCCGGGGCGTGACGAGCATATAGCACAGCCGAAAGAACAGTACAGAGCTTGTAGATGCGGTTCGCGGACAGGCGGTTCTCCATGCATAGGGTTTCACCGGCGAATGGTGTATGTGTACGTGGCATCAGCTAGCTTTCAACCCACCGCCAAACGGCATGGGTTCATTTTGCGAATGTTGCGCGCCATGTTAACATTTGAAAACAACCGCGGCTTGATTAGGCAACTTGCACCCCTATCACCGACAAACTGCATTATAGATACCTCAATAACAAAACATATGTAATTCATCCTCCCTCAAGAGATGTCCTTCATAATTCAGCTTTAGCAACCAAGCTAGCACGCAATGAAACACCCCGGTGATACAAATTTAATCTGACCACAAATGTCAAGCGTGCGCATCATCCCCTGTTTTGTGAAATAATCTTATTAACATCCCTTCGCATAAAGAAACAGTTTCATTTAAACACCGGATGAATCGATAAACTATATTGGTGATACGCGCAAAAACCACCACCCCCCCGGGGATAACGGGTAAGCCACAACAATTGCATTATTACTTGTGTATTGCGCATTTTAATTACTAATTATAATAACAAACCGCTATTTAATTGGGATAAACAAATTCGATTTCAATATAATAAAGCCATATCATTTTGACCTTGATCCCGGACAGACTTTTTTTGCGTAGGTGGGGTGCAAATATAAGTCGCCCGGACTAGCTGAGCTCCAGCCTTGCCAACGGGGACCACAATGCATTCCTTATAGAGTTATATAAATAAATCGTAAGGGGGTAGTAATAATTTGAGTAGGTTACGAAAAGCATACTAATAAATCGTTAACGGGGGCCAGATCTATAGTTCTGAGGGGATAAAAATATGTCTGTTACGTTATTTTATGTATTGATTCTGCCCTATTTGCTACTTAAAATTCTACTAAAATCTACTGAAATACGGCTCAAGATATTTTTTAAATTGTGCACAGTGTAACATTAACTAATGTGGCCATTATAACATATAATGGGTTGCTTCTGAGCATACGGGCCGGAAGTATAAAAAAAATCTTGCACGATTGTATTAGTAGTTCAAGATAATATTGTGTTTATATAATTTAACTCGTTAAAGATTATATAACAATAATTAATTTGGCCATTATAACACATATTGGGTTGTTTCTGAGAAATACGGGCCGGAAGTAAACAAAAAGTTTCAACGAACTGTATTAGTAGTTCAGGGTATAACAACGAGAAACCAATCAAGATCATAATATATCAGAACTTTTAGTTTGCACCATCCTTTAAGGATATATTAATTTAATCAATCTACTCATTTATCTAATACTAACTTCCCGATATAGCCCGAGTAATAAGAAATATTTTTGCAACAACAGTGTGTATATATATATATATATATATATATATATATATATATATATATATATATATATATATATATATATATTATATATATAAATAAACTGTAAATATAGTTTCCATGAACAGATATTTTAAGAATTATATCAATAACATTGCAAATGTAATAACATATCTACTGTAATAATCAATATAAAAAGCCTAGATGTTCGACACGCGCAGGCGCTTTATGGTGAAAGCGCCGGGCTCATATATTAGCTTCAGTGTGTATTTTATATTGCAACCTACTTATGCGCATAGAATTATTACAGTGTATTATTGCAACTATATGCAGTAAATAATAATTATAATAGTGTGTGAGTGTTAACACTTAAGTGTACTACAAGTATGGTTCATAATATATAAAAAGTACAACAACCACATGTGGCTTAAACCATTTTACACATGAGAATGAAAATAAGTGGTATTAAATTTTGTCCCGCATCACTGGTTTATTTCGATACGTTTTAAACTTTAAAAGGTTTATAAGGCTACACGTATGTATTATTTTATTAACATTTTATTAGTTGATTAGCCTACACCGAAAAGTAAAAGGCAAATAGATAATATATATTAGTTGATGTTACAAATGTAAATAAATGGCTTTACGTATATTCAAATGTGTGTAATTTAAAATAATTACAATAGTAAAAATGAATTATTAAATATTTCCTTACAATAACAATTTTATTAATATTGCCATTCAATTGAAAATAAGAAAACATGTGTATTCAATAAAAAAGTGTAATAGTTTACTGTATACGTTTCTTGAAATAAAAAATGTGACATACAAATATTTTTTTGGCATATTTTAATTTATTAAAAAAATGACACTTCATTTAGCTTTAAAATAAAATAAAATGATGGACGAAAAACCGCAAAAAGAACATTTTTAGTTTATGTTTTGCGGGAAAAAGAGAAGTATTAATTAATTTTCTTGACATCCGCTGATATATTTCTGCACCTGCTTAAAAAATGTCGCTGCCATTTATACATTAGTTTTCAGAAATAATTTAATTCAAGCAAAAATGTAATATAACTCTCTGTTATTTATTTTACTGACGTTCGCTGGAATATTTGATTATATTTTTCTCAATAAAATACGATATGGTAAATTGAATTTCTACAATATGTACTCATATTTCACAGAACCGTGCCCGGTGGCTAGATGCTGCCCTATTTTCCTGGATTAAATTTAATCAAATTATTCACAGATTTAATCTATTGAAAGTATCTGTGACATTTTTTTAAATTGTGTTTACTTATTTACATGTGTATAATGATTAATTTATACAAACTGCCTTGCAATAATATATTTACTACAACAATTTAATAAAACTATAAATAATTATAAAGGCTATAAGAGCATTTTTGCAAACAACTCTGGTATTTGTTATCAAAAAGGGCTTTCTTATATTATTGATTATGCTTAAATAATATTTGTAGAGCTGAGATTCAAATAATAATGCTGGCTAGGGTGTTTTTTTATATATGTATACAGCTAATTAAATTCATCTTTGATCAGTTTCATTTCAATTTAACTTGATATAAAATTTATTTATTTTTTGTCCTTAATTATTTAATTTCGTCTTATCTAATATTAAAATGACCCAAATTAATTAAATTTATCCTCTATTAATTAAGTCATATTATAATTAAATTTAGAAGAAACAAAATTAAAGTCTGTATTTTAGTCTTAATAAAAATTAATATTAATATACTGTAATCACATTTCACCGTGATATATATATATATATATATATATATATATATATATATATATATATATATATATATATATATATATATATATTGCTTTACCCCTACGGAAACTATTATGCCAATTATCCAATAATATTAGATAAATGTGTAATATCTCCGCGAAACAAAATAATAAAAAAATAATTAAATTTATTACTGTTGTCTCATATGGGGGCTGCACATATAAGTTGGGGGGCAGTCTAATTAAAAAATATTTGCTGCCCCACTAATAAATCCATATTCCCGAGGTCGCTTATGTGCAGCTTATTATGCCACAGGATGTTTACATTTAAATTTAATTCGAAAGCACTACAGTATTTGCAATTGAATGAAAATCGATCGATCCGGGAGTACAGCGAATGGGGTTCTCGGAATTACGTGCACGTGTATACAATAACTTGCAACCAAATATGAATTCCAGGTAAAACATGGCATATACGAATATGATCTGGCGGCCACGGTTACTTTGAAGTGTATAATGGAAACCCCCACGCTGAGATTGCCGTGCTTGCGCAAAAGCCTGTTGCCGGATGTTAACTGTGCCCGAGTTGATATTAGCTGGTTATTGCAAGTGGTATGTCTGATGTAATATTGGACCGGAGCTGGCTATTCGTGTTCAGGTGAGTGATATTGAAACAGCGGGATGGCTTATTATATAAAAGTTTGAACCACCGCGCGTGGCGCGTAATTACATTGTGTGGGTTAGAATCGAGCTGCATCGCGCAAGTCCCGGCTGGACCGTGCTAATTATCAACAAACAAGTGGCTTTTAGGACATAATAAATATAGTTGTGTAGCGAAAGAACTCATCTAGAACGAATCTAGGTCAACCTCGATTTGATGTTACGAAATTTACGCCGGGGGGGAGGGGGTTGGTGTTAATTTCCACCTGTTATTGTGAACGCATGAATAGAGTGATCATTAATGGACTCGGATGTTAACGGTAACACACCCGGTGGACACTAGTGAGACCCTTATAGTAGTTATTTTATTGTGATAATTGTCTTTGTTCCGCCGCGACGATGGACGCCGGTGCATTTTCATCCCCGCGTGCGTGTACGAAATACTCGATACGCGCCCTTATTGTCTGGTCTAGATATATAATAAACCCCGTATATAATAAAATAAATTTAGTGTATTAGTTTGTACACTGATTTACGGTTTTCTATCAGTGACAGCGCGTTCTTCTAATTCTTCTACTATTGTATAGAAACTAATTTGGAGGTTAAACGCGTGGTATGTATACAGACATTCCGTAATGGTGATATTAAGGGTTCAAAAATAAATAAAAATGTGAGTACTGTGAAATTTACTTATTATGAAAGTTAAAATTATTCGATGTTACAGATTGTTTCATATAAGTGAATGCGCGTCTGCGTGCCAAGGACAATTTGCTACTACAAGGACAGCTGTACCAAAGTACCAGTAGTATATGATTGATAATCACTGAATTCATTGAAATCATAGTTAAGTGTAAGTAAATGTATTGATTTTTGTTTAATGTTGTGAAAAAAAATTATTATTGAAATGACGGCTTATATAATAAACATAATTGAATTTTAAACTGAATACTAGTTTTTATATGAATCATTTTGTGAACTAATACGTTTAGATGATCTCAGTGGAACGTATTCTGGTTGGTGTAAGTTTGCAAAAAAAACGTGGGAACGGCCCGAGTTTGTTCAATAGTAAGTTCATACAGTGGGTGTTTTTTTAAAATCTAGTTACATCAAATCGTAATAATAGTTAGTATAGTATTTTCCTTTTAATGATAAGGATACTTTTCTAAATATTGTAGTTTTATCTATCTTCTCATATGCATCATACTAAGCTAGATTATTCAATAAATAGACACCTAATAGTATCATCAATGGTATGAATCAATAGTTTAGAACCACCTCCTACTTTTAACATGGAGGTGTGCATAATTTAAAACTTCGTACTAATATCTAAAACATGCACAAGATAGTATGAAACAAACTTACCCGGCGCATTCACCATTTTTGTAAATGAATGCGCTGGGTTTATATAGGTGTCTATTTTACTTTTTAATATACTTTAATATGAGTTTGGTAGCTGTCAGAGTAGTTCATATATTTGCATTACCAACATCTCGTAATATTGATTGTTATATGGTAAAGACGCACTGTTTAGCATTTGTTTTTCAACCTAGCAGTAATTAACGCATGCATATTCAAACTATATAACAAATGTGCCCTGCGCATTCGCCATGACGGCAGCGTGCTTCCCGTTGACTTTTGGCGAATGCGCCGGGTTACAGTATTTAGTTTCTTTTAAAATATTTTCAATTATTAGTCTAGTATTTAATGAAATAAATAATTGGTTTTATAATGGCATGAATCAATATTATTCAACTATAGATTAGAGCCTGTCGTTTATTATAACCACACTAATCACAAAAGCATGTACAAACCGGCAACAAACCATAACGATAATTTGTTTGTATACAAATTATGGTGGATGCGCCGGGTTATATAAGTTTTGCGTTTATTTAACATACTGTTGCGCATAGAATGCTACAGAATTAATAAATATGATTATTTAAACAGTTAGGAGAGTAGTCCCGGTTACTATATATTACAAAATAATTATGAAGTTGTATAACATTTTACTCGAAATTATGAATAATTTAAATATACATTTTATCGTCGTGTATAAAAGTCATATCTAGTTTACTTTTCAACATACTGTTACGCGGAATAGTACAGAATTACAGAATCTGTCTGTAGACATGCTTGATTTATATACAGCTACAGTATGTAAGTTTTTCATATAATTCAGGACAAGTTTATGTACATTTTTTTATCAATTATTGTATAGTATATGATATTTATGGAACTATATGACAATTTCACCCGGACTCAAAATTACACTTGTTAATTAGTAAAAAAATATTGGATTGAATCGGCATCTACTTTGTGATAATTCATTATAATAAATAAATAAAACGAATTTTTTGTTTTTTCCTTTTCTTTGTTTATTTACAAGTGATAAAAAACAAAGAAAAATTCGTTTTATTTATTTATTATAATGAATTATCACCAAGTAGATGCCGATTCAATTCAATACTTTTCAATAAAAAAATATATTTATTGATTTTGAAACGTCTCGACGTTGTTCAATTCCCAAATAATTACTAGTATACTACCGTGGGTTATTTAACTTGATTTTTGCAACTTTTATATAAAAAAAATACACTGTGGTGGTAAAGTTAAAAATAAAAAAGTGTTTCATATAATTCAGTCCATCCGGGGACTATATTTACAATCACTTATAGGTTCAAGCTATACAATTTGTCCTTCAGTACCCCACGAGTATTAATAATGGTACAAATTCTGATATTTTAAGTTAATAGAGCGACAGTATGTTGTGCTATATTTTAATTTGTTTGAAGATATAAATTTAAATAATAATATTTTGTATTTTAGGTGGTAGCTGGTTGATTGGTTGAAGGATATAGCGCGACTGGCGAGGACCCTGCAGCCGTTCTGATCATCAGCAGGCGCAATACCGAGAAATCGTGAGCCTACTCAATTTTCCTATACATGTTACGGCATGCTGGGATATAAATGTATATTAGTCTCCCCGTAGCCGCGGTCTAGCCTACTACTACTAAGTGTATATCTAGCTGCCTAAATAACTAAGATATAAATATTACAAGTTGAATTGAAACGGTTGGAATTGCGCAACTTAAAACGACACCAATTAAGTTTTTTTTTTAACAATTGTCGTTCCTCACGCGTGCAAATTAGTTATAAAGAAGAATTGCGAGATGAAAGCGCATGTTTTGTTATTGTTGTTTAGATTATTGCTATTATATATAAAAAATATAAACATATTGTTGATAGAGGGTGCAACAGTGTCCGAAATTGCATGCGAAAGCGTATTTCAAAAATGACATCGAGAGAACCGCATGGCCGCGTTCCAATAAAAACATTAAAACAAACATGCAATGGTATAATATATACACATGCCACGTGTAGCTTGTGGCTGCATACATAAATGTATGTGCAAGTATAGGCAGTCAAAAATTGACATAACTGCCAGAGCAAAATGTATTTGTGTAGAGCCATCATACATGCCGTGTACTGGATTTTCCGAAGGCAGGTTTAAGCTTCACATTGAATGATTCTGATCTGCAGACTATGATATATAAAGCTGTTACATCAGTTTGCATAAACACATAAGGGGTACAAGAATTGGGGCGCCGTGTGGCTAGAGGCCAGACGGCGCGCCCGTTTCTTAACGCCTTTGGTAGCCAAGCAATTCGAATCTTGTCATACCGGGTGAGATTACGAATGAAAACATTGAACTTGCATGATGTAGTATGTTTTGTACAGATCAACACATTTGAGATTGTTTGAGCACCATTTAGAACATACACGAATAACAATATTGATATACATACAGTTACCAGATATTGGTTATTGCTTACGTGATTTTGCCCCACCTGTATGTATGTATACGTGGGTATTAGTATAAACACATAAAAACCATTAAGATTATTAGAACACAGAAAATAAACCATAATAAATAACTCTAGTATAGGCGACTGAACACAACCGAGCACTGTTTAAAAAAACTTGTCATTCGTTTATTGGTTTTATTAAAAAAATAATATCGAAAAAAACAGCAACCTGTTAGTATGTTAAAATAATAAAAAAAACATGTCTAAGTACACTTGGTATAATATAATAACAAATATAATTTCAGTGAAACAAGTTTGGTTCTATAAATAAATGGAAGCCTCTACAATAATTTAAACAGACAATACTATAACTATATGCAACGAGGCTGGTAATAAATATCCTAGAAGCGATTCAGGCATCATAGAGCTAGTGGGCATTCGAGTACAAATCATTGTTGTTATAATTGTAGCTTTATATTACTATTATGTTTTGAAAAAACGTTACTGATGGGCCACATTGTTCTCTGCAAAATGCGGTCGTCATATGAGTCTGAATGATTGAAATCTATGATGCGTTGAAATAATGCGGAATGATAATTTGAAACTCGAATTGAATTATTGAATTTTTTTTTAAACAAAAATTTTGCCGAGCAATCGTTTGGAGCGATCATATGCATCTGTGAGCTACGTGTAAAGAGACATGCAGCATGCAAACAGAAACAAAAAACTGTAGAACCTAGGTCAAGAAAGTACAGAAAGTAACTAGCTACGTTAATCTCAATTGTAAAACAAAAACAAAACGTTAATAATTGTAGTAATAATAATAATAATACTGCTATCGCTGACTGAGTTAAATATGATTTTGATTAGATTAGGAGGCAGCTACGGTTAAGTAAATGTAACGGCATTTCCAAAAGCAGTGCCTTTAAAAATCTGAACGATATATATATTTTAAATATACACATCTTGAAGCGGTAGCCAAACACAAACGAACAAGAGCGAACGAGCGGCATACAAATATAAATACGTAGCGGACAGAAAGATGTAGGAAAGCGGCTTACAGCTTGGTCAGTGGAGCTCTTGCTGTACGGAACCGGAATCAAACGCTCTTGCAACTCACCACCTATCACCTTCAAGAGTAAAGGGCAACGTTAAGAGTGGTTCGATAGACAGTGATAGACACATACAATAGATAGTGCACAGAATGAGATAGAGTCTACTAAAGTAACCTGAGAAGAGTGAAGAGTGGCAGCGGGCCGCGTCCACCTCATGGTCCGCGTACCGCCGCCGCATCAGCGGGCGTGCACATCAAAGGCGGCCGGTGTCATCCCCCCATCAACACTGTGCTATCTTAGTGCTAGTGAAAGTCTATATAGTTTTATTGTTATTATTTACGATTGTAATTGACGGCGCCAATTACGACCACCCTCCAGCGTCCAACCCTCTAGGATGCCGCCGGCCAGAGATGCATGCGCCCGCCGGTGCTGTAAAGTTACAAGTGTTACAATCAAACAGACACACGATTGCTCGAAACGTGTATCTACGTGTGGCCCACAGCCGAGTCTCAAGAACAGAGCATAATAAATAAATAGCTTAATATCGAGTGTATCGTAATCTGTTAAATAAGTAAGTCATTAATATCATTATTTACGCATTCAATGTAATTGATTAATGGTAGCATTTATACACAACATGGTCAATATACGTTTAGGTAGTAACATGTATGTATTAATAAATATTAGTGTGGGGGATTTGTTTTGTATAGTATAGTTCTTATATTTGTTTGTTTTTTTTTGTATGGCGCCGAATTTTGGCGGACCTGTCTGATTTTGTATACAATTCAACTGATATGTTTGTGGTTAGAGATAATTTTACATGACGCTGGCGATCGACACACAATACAATTGACTCGCAGTTGTTTTTTTGTTTGTTAATTTTTTTTTATACAAATATTTAGTTTCTCATTTGTTTGCTTTGTGTGCATGCGTTGAACAAGTTCAAACATAATATATCTGTCTCCATTACCACTAACCTGAGAGGTCTAAGGCTATCTAAAATGCTATACATACAGCTAATCTACAAGTGAACGACGAAATATGTACAAAAATAATACAAATACTTTAGACTTGGTCATAGTAAGATTAAGAAGGTTTACTAAGTGCTAAGCTATCGATAATAAAAAAATAATAATAATAACAAAATGGGAGACGGTCGAGAAGGTCGTTTTAAGGACATTGTTGTAAAAACTAGTGTTACGATTACGGCTACTGACTACGGCAGGGTGTCGGCGCTTGCAACGAGCGGCATGCACTGCTCGCCGTGCCGCCGTACTGGGTTCTTGTGGCAGCGGCAGCGGAAACGGCAACGGCATTAAATGGGAGTCTCATGCACTAGTTTGGGCAGCTCTGAGTTCTTGGCGGATGCGGAAGGTGCGAACGGCGGAGTGTGGGTGGGGAGCCTCAAGGTGTTAGGAGACAGTAGCCGGTTGCCGGCACCGGGCTGGTCGTCGCGCTCTGTCTTCGCCTGCAGTGACGACAGTTTGGTGGCGGATGGGTCCTCATCTATGTAAGTGATGTCTGAGAGGGGACGAGGCGGCCATGGGCCAGTGTGGCTTCGAGAGCTGCGCAAACTGTGTAAGCTGTGTAAACTATGTACTGATCGACGCTCCTCCAGATCCTCCAGGGTGGACTTGAAAGCTCTGATAACTCGCAGCTGCAAACACAGGGAAGCAGGGTATTCATACCGCTGGGATTAGCATGCACACACACGCACCATGCTCACGCTTTCAGCGAATCACGCGCTCTCAGTCGCTCATACAAATTTATACCTTGCACCCGCATGGCGCGCGCGCGTGGCCAACGAATTGCCTCGCTATGTACTCGGAATTTATCCACTTGTTTGATGCGTTCGCAGATTTGGTGATAGTTTAACATCATAAGAAGAATAAGTAGTAGAAGAGAAGAGAGAAAGTAAGAGTTGTCCAATAAGTAGAAGATCGAAACGATGTGGTGATTAGTGGTTGGTGATTTGGCGCGCCCAAGTACCGAGTTGTCGCAGCAGCGCGGTGTGTTAATTTGTTCGAGACCAATGTGTTTAATTATCGCACTCAAGCGGGAGTTGAAGCATTGAGGTTAATCAGGCGGAAGCGGTCTGAAAGCGTTCCAGCATTCCCTACGTCGATTACGTACTAATCATTCCGAAACGCGAGTTAGTTGCCACGGCAGTATTATTCAGTGGAACATCCACTTGGCTGTGTTGTCGCGGGGTACACGAGTTAGTCATATCGCATGGGTTAAAAAAACAACTACGCCTGAAGAAAGAGAGAGAAAAGAAAATAAACAGGTCGTGAAGAGGGTTCTAAATTGCTACTGCAACTACCGACGAGCTACGAAACCTACAGGGTAGGGGGGTTTGGGGAGGTTATATCATTATTACGACATCCATTGAGGTGAGGTGGCTCTAAAAACAGCTAACACCACAGTGCAACACAGCAGAACGCATCGCAGTCATTGCGTAAAGCCTACTACCAAGCTACGTACTTGTTTGTACTGCGACAGGATTTGCTTGAGACACCAACAGCGTTCCTATACCTCAGTTTCTCTCATCGGTTCCGCCGGCTAATAAATAAATAAAATTAAGTACCTATTAAGAGGGGCAAAGATAGTGAAGATCTAGACAAGCTCGAAACGTGTGTTTCCGACATTTGGGAGCAAAATCAAAATACAGCAGACAACAGAAGTTCTCTACACGACATGAGCGGTTAAAAGATCGGTAGTAAGTAAGAGTAACAAAGTTCTGTATGTTAGCTAGATCAATATAAATATAGATAGAAAGCAATCCGCTTGCAACATCGACAACAAACATATACAGGGAGGTGATAGCAAACAAGAAACAGATCATCTCGGGATGTGAAGTTCGAGTCCGTGATCGTGGGTTCTGGTGCAACCTCTGAGACAACACAGCCAACACGGGGGCGTAAGGCGGTCGGACGAACGATCGCACGAACGAACGTACATGCAATAAAAAAAACTCTACCGGCTAATTCACTAACAATGGCGCTAGTTGCCTATCTACGTGTTCCGCGGTAAGCTAAACTTCTACGTGTACTACGCTTATGCACGGCAGTGTGGAGTGGTCTTGATATATATATATATTTAAGTAAAGCATGCCCGATTGGATTGGTTTGGTTAGTCACAAGAAACATGTCGCTGCGGAAGAACGGCTAAAAAAAAGAGAGTTTGTGGTGTATGTGTGTAATTAGCCGACACAACGACACGCCAGGAAGTGTTAGTACCAGAAAAACAAAACGCAAGCAAATGCTATTTAAAATATCACCAACTCGTTTGTCAAACAACACAGGGCAGTGTATATCCACTGTTGGTAGTATTATCCAACAAAAACTACAAAAATTGCGTATTTTTCAAGACAATTCACGTCCTAGTTAAACAAAACAAAATTACATATTATATCTATGCTACAAGGAACACTGACAACTAAAGCAGGTACCGGGCCTCTTGAAAAAAAAAAACAAGAGCCCGTGTCATATCCTCGTTTTAAGTCGCACACAGTCAGATGTCAAAACACCATGCTTTTCAATAATAGACTAACACAAAGGTGTAGGTGAGGTAGTGAAGGGTTGATAATTTTCTTATAGTCTGAAGGACTGAGGATCACGGTCAAGGACCTAAACTTATGTGGATTGAAAACTACCTCCTATTTATAATACTGAGCTCTGTTCATCAATCACTCATATAAAAAAAATGTCCATCCGCGCCAAATATGCATAATGTTATAACAGTTTATAACATTATCCAATTCAGCAACATCGGACTCATCTTAAATTGAATTTTAATGTTCTGTGTTCACACACCGCCAGACTCGCGATGCGTACAACTCACGCACTTACCTGCGTTTGCAACCTTGTCAGACCCCGGATCCATAAAATTTGACCGGCTCTCGGCTTTTTATCCGAATCTACATCAAACTTCTCCTCACCAATTGCAATGTTCTCCGTATACTCCTCCGGATGCCCTCTACCCCAACTACAAAACCAACGCAATCAAAACCACTTACGCAGACATGCACTAGAGCTCCAGCTTACGAAAGGATCTTGGGAATTTTCCTCGTCGGCACCGTCGTCACCAGCTGCCCCCACAGCAGTGTTCCCACCCCGAAGAACAAGCACCACAGCCACTGCTCCAACGTTAAGCTCTTGGTGGAGAAGGCCATTTTGCCGTATTGGATAATAAGTACCTGCCGAACAAACGAGAGTAAAAATCTGCCAGCCGCGAGCTGTTAATAATTGAACAAACCTGTGACGCGCACGTGCCGATCCAGATACTGTAAAAGATGGGATTCGTGAAAATGCCCTCGAACACGTTCCTCTGCCCGTGGATTTTTCGGGCATTAAATTCATTGAACAACGTCATCATGACGAATGAATTGAATATAACGGTGAAATGTTGGGTGGGCCCGGCACCGAATTCGGCGCCCCGTCCCGATTCTATATCCAACATCCTATCACCTAAAACAAAAATGAGGGCTATTGTAATAAAAAAACAACAACTTTAATATCCTTAAATGTAAACGTCAAAAATAAATCCATTATGAAACCGACTGCCCTATTAGTTAGACCCTACAATTAATACAAGTAGTCAATATAAAGGCATTTATGCAAATACTAACCGCTAAACACATTACTAATGTGAATCGACCGCAATTAAGTAATTACCGCTAATGCATTTTGTAATCGGCGCGGTATAACCGAATATAAATCAGTTTATAAACTGATAAAATAAATAAAATAGTTTATAATAAATAGAACGATCCCTACGACTATGGTTGAGTATGTGAATAGACGTACATAGTCGGATTTTTATAAGATAGAATGTATAAGTCATGCATAAGCAAGTTTATAGCTCCATTATGTCTTTTGTCATAGCTATATAGCATATAGCTGGTACTAAATTCGACTGTTCGACTAGGCGTTCGCGCACATTCGTCTGTAGGGATGGATGATTATAGCTAAACGTCCACCGGCGCGTCCGTGAGGACACTAGTTGGCTAGTAGCGATACAAACCACTGTCCTCACGGACACGCCGGCATGTGTCTTGCTATAAAGCTTCTTACAGACAATGTGATAATTGTGATATGTAGTTTTACTCGGTTTATGTGCGAAATGTATTTTCTAGTTTTGGCATGTATTATTCGAATTGTTGGTTTACACGAGCATGAACGAACACTAATCGACAAAAATTTAACATACAGTTTTAATGTGAAAGTCGCGCATTATACAATGATTCTAATTAAGGTGCTCGTGAATCCCGAAAGGGTATGCGCGAGGCTTAAGGCCAATTTCACACGGACGACAGTCGCCGACTGGCTAAACGGGCGGTGAAAAAACCGCTGATACTGAATTATATATTGAGTTAAATGTAGACGTGAACACGAACCAGACTCGACATGGCAATCGGTTCGTGTGCATGACTCCTTTTCGCCTAATGTAGAATTTAAATTATAGTTTTTTTACACCGGGGCCTGCTATTCTACCGGCCGGCAATATTGCCGTTCGAGTGCAAGACAAGGACAACAATACCGGGCTACTCGAATAATGCATGCATACAAACGAAAAAAGTGGCCGCGATAAAAGCCGCTTTCGTTTATTATTCCGGGCTGTTCTAACCCAGCTAAGACCAGCCCATAACAATAAACGAAAGCGACTAATGGAATTTTAATACCACTATCAGTTTGTACTGTATATGCAAGCCGCTTTCATTTATATTTCGGTAGCTGTTTCGGGGTGTTCTAAGCCAGCTAAGACCAGCCCGGAACAGCTCCTGAACGAAAGCGGCTACAGGTTACTAATATCACCCAACTGCTTTTAATCGTTCATGCGCGCCTAGCTTAAACCAATCGCGCATGAATGTTAAAGCATAAGCTAAAAATCTGTGATAAAATACGTCCCGATGTTACGATCGATCATGCATCCTTTAAAATCAAACATTATAGATACTACCCATTTGTTAAAACAGCCTACTGTATAATCAACCAAATGCGCATGAACATTTAAAAGTCGCCTTAATAATAAACTTAATTCGGTTGATTTTCCGATGGTTCATGCACGTGTTCACACATGCCATAATAGTTATTACTACCCGTTTGTAAAGTCGTTTGATTTATCTATAACTCACACATGCTTTAATAGTTACCACCCTTAATCTATAAAGCGCGCATGAACATTTGAGAACGCGTTCGATAAGCTGTGAACTTAAGTCAGTTGATTTTGCGAACGTTCATACACGCTCTTACAAATGTTATAATAGTTATTACATCCCGATTATTGAAACGGCGTTATTGTTATTATAGGAAAGCCTCAACGATTAATCAGTAAGCTATACGCGCATGAGCATTTCAGCATGCGCTGAAAAACCGAGCGAGAAACGTGATTTAATGGACAAATTGATATAGAACATCCATAATTTCTCTGTATACCCGTTAGTTGATTATGTAAAACCATGTACACCGCCGAAACCCGATCCGATTTTGAGATTCTTCACGTATTTCTTAAATAAAACAATTATGGTATTACCCGATTAAACCGCGCGACTGCTTAACAGATCATGCGTGTCTAGCTTAAGACTAATCACGCATGAACGATTAAGCATCGAACGCTAGTAAATGAAATCCAATTGAATTTGTCATGCAACTGTTTTTACAAACGAAACAATAATTAGGATTGCTAGATGGATGTAGTGGTCGACTACTTAATAGTTCTAGCATATCGAGGCTAAGGCTATTAGCGCACGAACGATCATGCGGAAATCGTATTTGAATATCAGAAACCTGTGATTAATTCAGTCAAATATGCATGCGCACAATTGTTTTGATTGCAGGATTCTTCAAGCAGTCGACTGATTAATAGATGCATGCCTAGTCTAAAGCAAACAGGGCATCAATGACTAACCATGACAATCGTATTTGACTCAAAAACCTGTGAATTAATTAGTCAAATATACGAAGCTTCAAACGCACAATTGATGTAATTGCTAGATTCTTGAAGCAGTCGACTGCTTAATAGATCATGCAGGCTTAACCTAAGGCAAATAGCGCATGAACGATCGCATAGATCGAACATCTGAGACTCCAAGTTTTGCAGATTTTGCGATCATTCATGAGCGCTTTTATATCGTTACTACTAACCGATTATTAAATAAGCCGATTAATTAATGTGCGCGTTGTCTAAGGCTACTGATTAGATTACAGCTGAATATCTAACATGCATTTAATCGCGCTTTTACATATGCCACTGTAACTGTTGCTATCTCGATTGTTGATTATGCCAAATTGTTCAATTGTGCATGCGAATATTTCCATAATAGCACTATTGAATTCATGCTCTGATATATCCCGCCTTCTCGTTGTAATAGTGTATGATTGCAGTGCAGCGATGAGTGCATAGATGGCGGTGCAATGCGGTATTGAGGAATAAATTAAAATATATATAGATATTGGACATCCATTACTTACAGAAACTCAGTAGTAGTAGCTAAGTCGTGAAAGCGACGATTGTAATTAATATGAAAAAGCAACGTAAAAACATGTGATGTGAAATAATACAGGATTTAGAGATGTGACATCTAAAAGTTGATTGATGACATGATATCTATGGTAATCAGAGATGCGTGATATCAAATAAATCAGGAATTAACAGATATAGCTTCTAAAATTTATATTGTGTTGATGGATGACATGCTATCTATGGTAATCAAAGACGTATGATGTCAAATAAAACAGGAAACGGAGATATGGTTCCTAAAAACCCTATTACGTTGATGAATGACATGATGTTTATAGTAATCAGAAACGTGTGATATCAAATAAAACAGGAATTAGAGATATAGCTTCTAAAAGTTATATTGCGTTAATGAATGACATGATATCCATGGTAATCAAAGCCGTATGATGACAAATAAAACAGGAAATAGAGATATGGTTCCTAAAAGCCCTATTACGTTCATGGATGGCATGATATCTATAGTAATCAGAGACGTGTGATATCAAATAAATCAGGAATTAAGAGATATAGCCTCTAAAAGTTATATTGCGTTGATGAATGACATGCTATCTATGGTAATCAAAGAAGTATGATATCAAATAAAACAGGAAATGGATATATGGTTCCTAAAAACCGTATTACGTTGATGGATGACATGATGTTTATAGTAATCAGAGACGTGTGATATCAAATAAAACAGGAATTAGAGATATAGCTTCTAAAAGTTATATTGCGTTAATTGATGACATGATATCCATGGTAATCAAAGACGTATGATGCCAAATAAAACAGGAAATAGAGATATGGTTCCTAAAAGACCTATTACGTTAATGGATGGCATGATATCTATAGTAATCAGAGACGTGTGATATCAAATAAATCAGGAATTAAGAGATATAGCTTCTAAAAGTTATATTGCGTTAATGAATGACATGATATCCATGGTAATCAAAGAAGTATGATATCAAATAAAACAGGAAATGGAGATATGGTTCCTAAAAACCGTATTACGTTGATGGATGACATGATGTTTATAGTAATCAGAGACGTGTGATATCAAATAAAACAGGAATTAGAGATATAGCTTCTAAAAGTTATATTGCGTTAATGGATGACATGATATCCATGGTAATCAAAGACGTATGATGCCAAATAAAACAGGAAATAGAGATATGGTTCCTAAAAGCCCTATTACGGTAATGGATGACATGATATCTATAGTAATCATAGACGTAAGATGTCAAATAAAACAGGAATTAGAGATGTAGCTTCTAAAAGTTATATTGCGTTGATGGATGACATGATATCTATGGTAATCAAAGACGTGTGACACCAAATATAATAGGAATTGGAGATATGGTTCTCAAAAATCATATTTCGTTGATGGACGACATGATATCTATATTAATCAAAGACGTGTGATGTATGTCAAATAAAACAGAATTTGGAGATATGGTTACTAAAAGCCCTATTACGTTGATGGATGACATAATATCTATAGTAATCAGAGACGTTTGATGTCAAATAAAACAGGAATTAGAGATGTAGCTTCTAAAAATTATATATGGCGTTAATGGCTGACATGATATCCATGGTACTCAAAGATGTGTGACGCCAAATAAAACAGGAATTTGAGATATGGTTCCCAAAAGTTCTATTACGTTGATGGATGACTGATATCTATAGTAATCAGAGACGCTTGATGTTAAATAACACGGACATTAGAGATATGACTTCTAAAAGTTATATTTTGGTGATGCTTGACATGATATCTATGGTAATCAAAGACGCGTGAGGTCAAATAAAATAGGATTTGGTGATGTAGCTTCTAAAAATTAGATTTAGTAGATAGATGATATGATATCTATAGTAGGGTGATGTCAAATATAACAGTAATTGGAAATATGGCTTCTAAAAGTTCGTATTTCATTGATGGATAGTATGATATCAATAGTATCAGGGTACTAGCTTAGTAGGTAGCAGACATGTGAAGCAAGAAAAGAGTCATATATCACAGAAATCAGATATATGAGATAAAAAGATTACAGATATATTAATATTTCCCGTTACTTTTGGGCACATATATATATATATATATATATATATATATATATATATATATATATATATATATATATATATAATATATATAATGCATATGTTTAGAAGATAATGCGAATGAGATGTAACATACAAAGTTAAGACGAAAATGTTGATGAGACCGCAATCATCTAGGAAGAGAGAGGACGAATTGAAACAAGTTATAAAAGATAAGTGGAATAGACGAGAAGCATGCAGTAAGTGAGATTGGTCAAAAAGCTAAAGATACTGGAGATATTAAATATGAGAGACGTAGACGAAGTTCTAATACTGAATAAACATGATAAGAGAAACATGAAAAAAGTAGAAAGAGCGAATCAGAAGCATGCAAAAAAGTGAAATCGTTAAAAAAAGAACTAAAGATACTTGAGATAAGCATGCAATAAAAGTTAGAGTGAATAAATTTGTTGAATTATGTCTGAAATTATTGTAAAAGGTACTAAGTCGAATATGAAAATGTGAATTTAAAAATAATAGTTGAAAAACGTCGCGACGCCCAGTAGAGATGATACACTATAGAATTTGTTTGTTCGTTATTAAAAGGTTTTGAAAATAAGATATCAAAAAATATTCGTTTTATTCGTTCGCGAATTATCCTGCCCACAGACAATTACAACGACCGAACTCTATCCCTCAGTTGTACACAAAAGAGACAGAGGTAGAAAAAAGCACACAAACACACCACCGGAAATAACACAAAATAACGCGATGGTTGTACAATTATTTCGAAAACTGCTCGCCATAATTAATAAGCCTAACATATTACAAAATTGTCTGTTTTGTTCCAGTAGCGTAAAATCGATGTTTAGCTAAATAAGTAGAATTTGTTAATTTTAGAGAATAAAAATATATAGCAAGAAATCGATTGTACGTCTATGCACAAAATTATACATCACAGGCGCGTTTCTAAGGGGGACGGAAAATTACAACAAAATTTGTTTGATTCACAAGTAAATATTATAAAAAATATTATAAAATCCTGTGGTTATTATTTTTAATAATAAAACCGATCCCCCGTTTTGGCAATTAACCGCCCCCGTTTGAAATATCCTGATAAATTATTATACAGTACATCAAACATAAGTGTCGGTGTAACTATAGTTATAATTTCTCGCCTGAATAATATTAACAGAATATTAATAATAATAATGTTTGTGTGTAATTTGTGTCTGTGTGATAATAATATTGTGAGCACGATTACAAAAAATAAACTACTACTAGTAATTTTAGTTTGCATGAAACAATTTGTGTGAAATTGCATGCCTAACACATTAGACTGAGGCGACCACAAAAATTGCACTTTACGTAAATATTAAATTGTGAGTAGAAATGTAAAAAATAAATATTACATAAATATGGCCGCGCAAATGGCTTAAAGCGAAGCTAAACAACGCCAAACCAAGAAATAAAATTGTTACACGTGCCAAGTTTTGTACGGTCATCAGGTTAAATTCTGCTCTAGTTGCAAAATATATATATTACATTCGTCATAAACGCAAAAAAAAACTAGTCTAGCTAAACCAAACCTATTTTTCGTTACGATATTTCGATCATAACGGGCGACTTACCCACAAAAAGTAATGTAAAAATAACAGTCAATTGATATATAGCCTGACCGATGATGTTCTTCATCATAGTCCTGGAAATAAGAGGCTTTGTTCGCCCGTACGGTTTCCTCAACAACAGATCGGGTGTAGGAAGTTCTGTGGCCAAGGCTAAAGAAGCTAATGTGTCCATGATCAAGTTGACCCATAACATTTGAACAGCCTAAAAATAGTTGGATTAAAATGACTAAGAGCTAAACAAAAAATGGCTAATACCTTTAACGGACTGTCTTGCACAGCGCAGGCACCAATAAAAGCTACAATTACAGCTACGACATTCACAGTTAATTGAAACTGCAAAAACTTAGCTATACTGTCATAAACATTTCTTCCCCACATAACGGCTTTAACAATACTACTAAAGTTATCATCTGTCAAAATAATATCGGAAGCTTCTTTCGCGACGTCCGTTCCCGCAATACCCTAAAACGTAACCAAATTAAAACCACACAAAAATCATGTATGAGTTCGAGTGTTACCATGGCAAAACCAACGTCCGCCTTTTTCAAAGCCGGTCCATCGTTCGTGCCGTCGCCGGTCACAGCGACGACCTCCCTATTCTCACTAACTTTACTGTCAATGATACCTTTCACAAGGGTATACTTGTCTGTGGGCGACGACCTGGCCAGCACGCGCAACTTAGGCCAAACTTTGTCGAGCAAGTGTTGCTGGACCTCGCCCGAGCTGTCCCTGATCCGTCTGTTGAATTCTTTGCCCTCGAGAATGAGGAAGTCGTCGGTGGGTTTGATGATGCCACACTTCGTGGCGATCGATCTGGCTGTGTTAATGTTATCACCAGTGACCATTCGCACCGTGATGCCAGCTTTCTGGCATTTGCGGATGGCTTCGGGCACTTCCGGTCGGACAGGATCTTCAATGCCGACCACGCATAGACACGTGAGGTTATTTACAATGTTCTCTTCGTCATCCCAATTTGGTTCGTTCTCTATGTGAACTTGGTTAATTTCCGCTTTGCCAGGTACAAAATCCCTGTAAGCGATCGAAATGGTACGTAAACCATCACACGCCATTGGTTCTATCACTTGTCGCAATAATCTTTCTTGCATGTCCCTCGTGAACTTTTCCAACCGGCCGTCATGACCATATATGAAGGCACACCTATAATGTTACAGTTACAAAAGAAAGCACTTAGCACTTGCAAACCGGACTCGTACTTGTTTAAAATAATTTCTGAAGCACCCTTAGTAAATAGTCTGTATCCGCCACCTTGGCGAGGGATGATGGTGCTCATGGATTTCCTGACGGAGTTAAAAGTATAAACACGCGTAAACGTCTCTTCCGGCTGATCATCCCGAACTGTTTGGTAATTCTTTTGGAGACCAAGAACGAAGCCGAGTAGAGAGCATTCGGTTTTATTACCGACTTGCTTCGGAAGCTCACCAGGTTCATCGGCAGGCTACAAAAATATCAACTGCAGAAGAACTGTCCTTACGATACTAATCACGTGTATATTACCATTACTCTTGAGGTATAAGCCGAATTAACGGAAATGCCCTGCACAATTAAGTTACCAACATGTGCGGGGATATCCGAGAATTTTGGCATGGTTTTACAAAGCTGCTCGCAAATATATGACTGGACCACCGTCATCCTATTCGTCGTCAACGTGCCAGTCTTATCGGAACAAATTGCGGTGGCGTTACCCATCGTTTCGCAAGCATCTAAATGCCTTACTAAATTGTTATCTTTCATCATTTTCTAAAAGAAGCAAAATGGTCTCGTGTTAAAAACCAACGCGATTGTGTTTCAAGTAGGATGAACGTTACCTTAACACTGTAAGCCAATGAAAGCGTTACGGCTAGAGGTAAGCCTTCTGGAACGGCAACAACAAGTACGGTGACACCGATAATCAAATGGCGCACCAAATTATTTGCGTAAGAATTTTTCCATTCTTTTTGATCGATAACGAACGTTTTAACACAGAATTGTATAACCAAAATGACAACAGTAAGTACAGCGATGGTTGAGCCTGCGTAGCCGATTTGTATGGCTAGTTTGGTCAGTTTCGCTTGCAACACAGACTTCTCTTTCTTATGACTTTCGCCCGATGACGAGGCGGACGCGACGTGGTTCCCTTGTCCGTCTTCTGGTGTTGAATTACCACCGTGTTTGTTCGGAACTGGCGCCGGCGAGTTCATGTGACTATTACCTGTCACCGCAGATTCTTCGTCCCCTACATCGAACACACAATTTACCACAAAGCCGCATTCACGGACACAATACAATTGTTCATACTCAACATGCAAATTGTAATTAATAATTACTCAACAACATTGAATTGACTTTAAACATAAAATTATGAAATTAAAAAGGAAATTAAAGAAAATAAAAATTCATTCACCTGTTAGGCTTTTCTTCTTCCGCTGCTTTTTAGCCTCTGTACAAAAACACATGCAAAAGGAGAACATTAGCAATCTCAAAAACACTCCCAAAGTCCTGACATGGGTAAAGGTTTATCAAGTTATTAATTATTTATCGTGAAACGTCTGCACCGTTTACTGCATTCCGCGTACTCGTACAAAATCAAATATAATCCTTTACGTTGGATATCAAAACGGAACACGCTTCTCAATTGCCCCTTTGAACATGCAAGCACCCGATTGTTACGGGAAAACGCATTCAAGAGGGCAAAAAACACACAGGTCGATAGCCACGTAAAGAAAACATACGCGTATAAATAATTATCGAAGCTCAATAAAAACTATATATAGTAGCATCAAATGTTCTTAAAATCCAGAAGTGTTTTCTTAAAATTAGCCCGAGTACCACAAGAACGTAGTAAACGTGCAATCAATCCGCTTCACTATTAAACACGACAACTGGCCGCCAGCCAATTATTTAGTAGCATTATTAATAAATTTATTAATTTCGGCGCGTGGGGGCCTGAGGGGAGCTGGTGTGCACTAACAGAGATGGCATTTATGCATCTAACAGAATGTTTGCAAGAGAGACACAGATGGGCGGGCGGGGGGTCAAACAGTAGGGGGCTCGATACAACAGCAATGTGTCGGGACGGGGGGACACCGAATAATCAAACGCATGCCATCTCAAACACCGGCTACACAACAACAGCAGGCACATACCTTTCTTCATCTTCTTAATTTCCTGCTCCTGCTCGTCCACGGCGGCCCCGAGCAACGTGAAGATGATGCCGGCCTGCGAGTTCACGCCGACGGCGCTCACCAGCATCTTGCCCGACCCTTCCATCACGTGCGTGCCCGACAGCACCATCGGATCGAAGGACTCACCCTTCTTCACATGATCGGACTCGCCGGTCAACGACGACTCGTCGACCTAAATCCACAATTCGGTTCAATGGCGAGCCACACTCGTTATTTTCGCGGTGAAATGCGCACGGGGGAAACAATCCGCTTATAAATCCCGCAACGCGAATTAAGTGGAATAAAAAAGCGCAGTTTTTTTTTAAATTTATTTGCTCGCAATGAAATTCTGACGAAATTGTTTGATATTGCTGATCGTTCGGCTGCATATCGTTTATTATTTAGTGGTGATTGATTGAGGGAGTTTGTTGAACTTTTGGTGGCGGCGCCGGGTATTAGGCGCTGTACATTCTATGCAAGGTTTTGTTCAGTCGCCTATTATAAATATAATCACACCATCATATGCTTTATAGTACTTTTGTAATTAGAATTTACAATAATGTGCAATCATTGAGTAAAATAAGGTCATGAGGCTTTTCCGCCGATCTAGGGAGAAGCTCAGAGGAGTTTAATCACCCGGTATTTAACTTAACTTAACAAAAAACCTCTCAGAAAAATTGTGAATTGTAATTCTCGAAAATTCTCTCCGATGGGTTTTGAACCCAACGCTCAGTACGAGACAAACGACACCTGTGGCCACTAAGCTGGGTACTCAAGTTCAATATTCATAAAACTATCCAAATATATTAAAACATGTTTATATAACTATCGAACTCTATTTCACGCATTAACTACAAATATATTAACCCATGTGTATATAACTATCGAACTCTATTTTACGCATTAACTACAATTTTCACAGAAATCAATTTGATTTAGTCGTATAGTAGATTAAAATCAATCTAATTCAAGTTTGCTTGCACAAATATGTAACAAGTTTATTTAACTAACACAAACAATTGGGGCAATTAATTGTATGAAGATGTTAAAATTGGGTGAAATTATTTAAAGGTTCTTATTTAAGGAAAAGAACATGTGTTCTAAAAATATGACGGTTATTATATGCGAAGACAATAATTACAATATCTATAATATTTTATTTTATTTATCTACCACCGTATTATTGCTGTAAGGCTATCTATAATATATGGGCTATCGACCCTTCCCGGGTCTTTCCTTCTCATCTATAATATATTTACTGAATTAGGTATAATTTGAAAATAAACGAATCCATAGTATTGCATGCGAAATGTTTGTGAAATATAGCGGTCTCCACCCCGAATTCTTGCTTGAACGTATATTTACTATGTTAGTTAGAGCAATTTAGTCCAAATTATGTTTAATAACGTGAAATACTTCCACTAAAGCACGTACTTGCGCTGAATTATGCATTAATTAAGCAACCGCACGGTCCTAAACATTTATGAAATATCTGGACTGGCAAAAGTTAACGTAAACCCTGGATGACACTGTCGTTACTAGTAGGGTGGAAAGACCAATACAACATTTATAACATAATAATAGTTTTCAGTGTTTATGGCTATTTTTTGACTAAAATAACTGGCAAAAGTTAACGTAAACCCTGGATTACACTGTCGTTACTAGTAGGGTGGAAAGACCAATACAACATTTATAACATAACAATAGTTTTCAGTGTTTATGGCTATTTTTTGACTAAAAAACTGGCAAATGTTAACACAAACCCTGGATTACACTGTCGTTACTAGTAGGATGGAAGGACTAATACCGCATTTATAACATAACAATAGTTGTCAGTGTTTATGGTTATTTTTTGAGTAAAATAACTGGCAAAAGTTAGAGTAAACCCTGGATTACACTGTCGTTACTAGTAGGGTGGAAGGACTAATACCGCATTTATAACATAACAATAGTGTTCAGTATTTATGACTATTTTTTGACTAAAATATCATTTTGTATTTCAGATTGAATCCTAGTTGCTTGCAATAACGCGCATAAATTAATATCAATGCTACGTATTGGGGAATATTTAAATTATTATGATTAAAAATCATATTTCATTCATATGCAATATTAATATTGCTACTTTAGATATTAATTATGTATATGATGAAATATGATTTTTAATTATAATTATTGTACATATTAATGAAATATGATTTTTAATTATAATAATTTAAATACTACCCAATACATAGCAATGTAAAATATATGGGCCACGAACTAATGTCCACAATGAGAATTGTTTAAATTAAAGTAATGACTAAAATATGATTTTTTTTAATCAGGCCCACTTAGGTATCAGTTGTATAAAGCATATAACTTTGGAGTTAAATTTGTTTGACACATAATGAAACCTTGCGATAATAAACATAGGTACAGGTTGCTATGAAATAGAAAATTAACTGTCATTTATGCAATCATTTACACCTACACCTTACGATAGAAGCAATAGGATTAAATAAAAAAATATGCATCTAACATCTAACAATATAATCACGGGTTATAGTTATCTCCTCAGTAAATTCATACTTTTTCATATCGACCCTAGTCGTAAAGAATAAATATTTAAAATATTGGATTGTTAAAGCGTCTACTTTGTGATTCATTTTAAAGGATAAATAAAACGATTTTTTACTTTGTTTTTTATCACACTTCAGTTACACTTTGCAACTAGTTTCAGCTAAGCCATTTTCGGAGGAGCTCGAAAATGGCTAGAGCTTATCCGAAACTAGTTGCAAAGTGTAACTGAAGTGTGATAAAAAAACAAAGTAAAAAATCGTTCTATTTATCCAATAAATATTTAGCTATACACACGCAAATGCTCGAAATTGTATATGTATCCCACATTTGTGTGTGGGAGAGTAAATAATTATATTATCAATGCATATATGTTTACAAACTATGCAATTGCGAGTACAGTGCGTAGCTCTTAAACACTGAAAACTATTTGGCAGAGCGACCAGATTATTTTATGATTTGGCACTGTCAAACTGGCGATGATGAATGTTTTAGTCATCACTTATTTCACGATTTGTCATTCGTTAATTGCTACTAGAACACTGTAGCAATTTATGGAATATGTGATGTAAAAATATTCAAAATATTTATTGTGTTTAGATGAAGCTTTGTTTATTGGTTATACGTCGTTTATATCTTTCCATCTTTTCTAGTATATTGATATAAAATATCGGTTGAATATTCAGATATAATATGTCGATTGAATATTGAGATACAATATATCGATTTATATTATATCTTTCCTCCATTTATAGTAATGTTGATACAATATTTCGATTCAGTATTAAAATACAAAATGTCGATTGAATTAATATTAAATCGACATATTATATCTTAATAGATATAATATGTCGATTGAATTAATATTAAATCGACATATGATATCTTAATAGATATAATATTTCGATTTAATATTGAGATATAATATATCTATCTTTTCTAGTAATATTGATACAATATTTCAATTGAGTATTAAAATACAAAATATCGATTGAATATTCAGATATAATATGTCGATTGAAAACTCTTAATTATCTCTATTTATATAATTCTTGTTATTTGTCGCTATGTCTCTATTTATAAAACACTTTAGCTTCCAAAATATTAATATACATTACAGTTACAGTTCTAATTAGTAATTTTCATCAGAATAACATTTTTATTTAAGAATGTTTTTGAATCAAAACTGTAGAGACATAGCAACATAAGATAACTTTAAGCTCTAATTGATAAATTGATTGATTGATTTTAGAAAAATCAACCTGATTTAATCGTTTCCCATTATCATTAACATCGCTGTAACTCAAGTTTGATATCTCCCATATTGTTGAAAAATATAACTCTAAGCTCTAATTGAGAAAATGCTTGATTGATTTTAGAAAAATCAACTTGATTTATTCATTTGAAATACAAAATATCGATTGAATATTCAGATATAATATGTCGATTGAATATTGAGATACAATATGTCGACTGAATATTCAAATACAATATGACAATTAAACATTTTCACGATTAAATATATGTATGTATGTTCATAAATTAATATTATTTCCCTGTAATACAATTTCAAATAATTGCATTCCCAATGTTACATAAATTGTCTGATAGCATTTTTTAATTAATTTTTTTTTAAATTTCTAGCTCGGGTAACGGCCACATGTTGGTAAGTAATTTTTATCTATGAATATTTATAAAGGATATATAATATCTGATTTTTTTTTTTTGAGAAATATTAAAGTTATCAAATAAATAAAATTGTATACAGATTTACAAACACAAAGTTTAGTACAAAAAAAAAAATTTGCAGTAAACTATTATTCAGAAATAAAACAATTTCCACAACGGTATGAAGTTAAACGCATAAAGGCAGAACCTATCCGAAAGAAAAATAATCATACAGTTGTATTCAAATTGCACAATGTATTCAAAGCAATTCCAACTTTATGTAGCTGCCTGCAACTCATTTCCTCCCAACTAACCGAACGTAATCGAATTAATTTGTAAAGCACAGAAACTTATATTACAGCGCGAAGAAATTTTCTGCCCCAAGAGACTGGGAAAGAAATATATTTTCACGATATTATTAAATACACCGCAAATCAATAGCTACTTTTTCAGCTTTTAGTCATTTCTTGTCCACTTATAAAGTTTTAATCTTCAATTTTCTGATATTATATCGCCTGTTATTGGCAGTCATGTAATAATCAAATCATATGTGTTCTTCAACTGTTGTACCCCCCGCGGAACTTCTTTTTGAGATATTTTATTTAATGGAATCCTTCATACACAGATTTCATTGTAGAGTTAGAGGAGGTATTTCAATATATTACATATATTTAACTTAAATTAAGGTGTAATTTGCATTTATTCAAACAAAAAGTAATTCCATATAAAATATTAAGGAATATAATGTAACGGGTTAACGTTCGAATTGAAGCGTGACTCGCGGAACCTAGGGTTTGAGTGGAACCCTAGGGTTTGAGTTGAACCCTAGGTTTCCGCGGAATACAGGTTGAAGAACACTGTCATATTTAATTATCTACACTTTTATAACAAATTACAGCTAGCTGAAAATTAATTATTTATTTATTTATGATTAGTTAACCCTCAAACCACTCTCCGGTGCCTCCGGCTATCGCGGCATGTGAACTTTTTGAATTAATTAAACATTTGAAACTCTGATGATTGCATTCAGATTGCCGACACGGTAATAATTATAACTAAACTATATTTATTTATGTTACTTTTATACAATACAATACAATTTTTAAGTATATATAAATAACACAAACCCGTGAATATGGTACGTTGCGACGCAGAGTTGAGAATATCGCTGCTACAATATAAAATATAAGGCGGGAATTTAAATGTAGGGGAAAATCAAATGGATATTTTTTGTTTGCCCTTAAAAGAGCAATTAGCAATTAATATATATCATGGAAAAATTGCCATAGTACGTTTATAGGCATTGTCGCTTGAATGATAATAGAATATCAATATCCACACGGAATAAAGGAAAAAGAGCTCAAGTGATCACCACAACTAAATGAAAATTCACAAATGGGACGGACGCTAAACACCCATGTTCTACCTAACATGGCACTAACTTAAAAATAATCCAGCAGTTACCAATATTTTTTTTCTCAGTCCACAGAATGAGTCGTAAATTGTATGACATAAACCGGTAGGTGGGATTCAGTTCAGAGTTTTCGCTCCAACTGGTCTACCATCCACTTACAAGAATAAAATATGTTCACGTGTTATATAATCATTACTAAAATTAATTGGACTGCAATAATTGCACGTACAGTTATTGTATTAAAAACTGTGGTGCTGCATATGAAAGCGATGATATATCATCCTCGCTGTCATTGTTACTAACGCATCCATTAGCAGATCACACGAATAGAATTATTTTATTCCAAACGCGTTGAATTATGAAAACAAATAAATTCGCACGCGAATGATATCACATGAAAATTTAATTTCATAGCAGCGGAGTGGCGCTATTCAATGATGGTCTCGAGGCTCTCTAATTTATTAAAAGTCATAATATGTGACATTGCATGGAGCATTTTATAACATGGCCTGCGGAGTAATACGTGCGAGTTTATAAAGGTCGCGACTGCTCTGTATCTGTAAATATTTCATTATTCTAACGTAACCCAGGAGAAATGGGCAGATTGTAGATCCCCTTTGAAGTTAAAAAAAAAATTGTGTTATGAATGAAATTGATAAATAAGCTAAGAATGTAATAAGTTGGAGTTTGCATACTATGTGTAACGAAAGTAATGGAAAGTTCAAAGGCTCTCTAACTAAAAGTTAACTTTAACTATCGATGCTGGAATTTTATGAATTACAGCTGGTATTTATTTTATATCGTATACGCAAATGGCGGGTTTTATGCGCAATAAATGTCCTATACGTGCGTTTTATTGAAGCAATGTTACAACTATACACGTCTATTGATTTTTCAATATGAAATTGCATAATTAATTATTTTTTTAAATTGATATAGCAACTTTATATAGCTAATTTTTGTTTTAAATTGTTTATATATATATATATATACAGGGCGGTCGTGATCGATAAATCAAGGACAACAAACCACAAAAAAGTATATATACCAATGGTGGGCAAATGCGACTCCAAACACCGCATGCGTCTCCAAACACCACATGTGGATCTTGAGTTAAGTGCGGCTCCCATATTTTGAAAATTATAACATTTTTTTTTTTTGGGTTCATATGTTCCTATATATGACTAAATCATCTTCAAAAATATGTGTATCTACGTATGGGTCTAAAATATAAAAAAAACTTTTTGGCCTTATGTGTGCCCACCCCTGATATATACATACATAAAAATGTAATTCTAATTCAAACGTTAGAGGCTCGTTAAGAGCAGAAATCAGAACAATATTGTAAAATTCATATAAATAACCAGCTCAGTGGTCGAGTAGTTAGAGGCGTCGTCCGTCTCAATGGTCAGAGTTCGAACGCTATTGGGGCGAATTTTCAAAAACCACCTATCACAGTTTTTAGAGATTTTCTGTGAATTTAAAAGAAAATACCCGGTGATTAAATAGCTTTGAGCTTCTTCCTTAACTGGTGGAAAAGCCTCACGGCTGATAACCCTATACGGTAGTTTTTTCTATATAAATGCTTGAATTTTATGAGTTACGTCTGATACATTATATCATATAATGGTCGAATTGAATGACAGAAGAGTAATAATAAATAGTATCTGATATGCATAGTGTATGTATATATAGAAAACAATAAAACAAAAAATTATTGTATAACATAATTAAATAAAAACTATATTTTTATATGTCATCATAAATGGTGGACGCGCCGGGTATGAAAATAGCAAACCCATACAAATAATGATTATAAGACCTTAATTGGTATAATTATCATCAAAAAATAAATCAAAATCATATCAGATACAACAGACAAAAATATACAACCACCAATTCTTTCATATATCCTTCCTCTATTTTTTCTCCATCCGGTTTCTGCCCTACTCCTACATCTCATGTACACCTCTCACACTAGTGACTATTATGCCAACTCCTGTGATCTCTCCTCGAAATTTACTAATCTCGATATTTCGAATCCTAGCAGACTATTCCGAAACCAGTCTTGCTCCCTGTCGTTTACGTTCCACTCTTGTAATCCCCACATTACCCCTCTATAGGCGCTTTCGTTTATCATGATTTATCATTGCTAGTCCCGTGGTGTGCAGTATCGCTCAGGTCTTGCGGTCGTTACAGTTATAGTTTACTGCTACATGCATTCTAAATTTCTCCGTGAGATAAATATTATTAATGTAATATAAGTAACATTTAAAATGTACTTATAAATTATTTCACGTCGTAAACGAATCGGTCGAATTTCATACCGACAGAGTGGATAAATAATATCTTATATACGTGTTATATAATACGTTTTATATAACCGAAATAACTTAAGGTAATATTAAGTTTTATTAATTAATTTCATTCTCAATAATGGTTGTAAATTGTAATACATTTTAAAATCAATCAGTTCTAATTAAAAAATAATAACGGGCATGCAATTTATTTAATTCCCAGCGTACAATGCATTTGATTTCTAGCTACAGCGCGGAAAATAATTACCTGCCACGCTAATTGCAATTAAAACAAACAATTAAATGAATAAATAGAGCCGAGTGTTTTCTGTGTAATGGTGGCTTACTCGCGGAATTGAGTTAATTGGATATATTTGTAAATAAATTCGCGAGGGCACTGATAAATTGATGTTGTCCTTTAAATGGAAACAAACTTGTAGACTATAAAAACACGCTTAGTAAATAATAAAACATATTTATACGAGCTTGAGGAAAGAAAGGTGCTCGCTCAGTGTTTGCGTTAAAGTATAGTATTTAATATTTTATACTACATTGTATGGTACGAGCGGTGGTGTGGAATTATTTAGACCGACATGTACACTCACAAGAACAATTCGCTACAAGACAATCAATGATCTGTAGAATCGATTCTCGTGGCGACAGTGGCGGCGTTACGCAATGCCGCGCCGCGTGCTTTCGCTGCGCGCCTCCCCCGGCCCAATATTTATTTTTTTAGCACGCGCCGTTTTTAAATTAAGGCCGCGCGGGCCCGGGTTTCTATTTTTTGTGGAATTTTTTGACCGGCGGCAGACATAACAAATCGACGTCGCACTATAAATTACGCTTAATGAGAGCGCGGCGGCCGTGCCCGTAAATGCAAATCGGGGTGGGTGAAGCAAATGTACACAAGGCCGGCGGGGTGGTGGGTAGTAACAGATGTTTATTAGCGCGGACGGATTGGAATTAGAGCGCGCTCCATTTCGGATTTGCGCGCCCGACAACAAATTAAATAATGCAGGCCGGCCAAGCCCGGGGCTGGGGGGGTGGCTGTGGAATTGATCGTCGGGGATACGAAATGAAGTAGGCCATCGGGGCGGTTTTTCTGTTCTGGCGTGATTGTTGATATTCAGCGTTTTAACGATTATCTGTCGCTGGGGGGTCTCGCGAGGGTGTGCTGCGAATGGTTTTGTTTAACGTATCGATCGGAGACAACACCCCACGCATTAAGTGGTAATTGATCTGGGGAAATGCCGGGTTTTAAATACGTGAAGGGCAGAGCGCGACCTGAAAAAAAAAACTACACGGCAGTTTCATCACGGCGGCGGCGGCGGCGGCGCATGTTTCAGAATTAATTGAAACCGCGTCGGGCGGAAGCTTGGCAAAAATAAAGTTTTTCGTACGTCTCGCCGATGTTTTATTTCTACTCAAAAATGACCTACTTTACTCGCATGTCTGACATAATCGCTATTTTTTAACGGCGCGGCCGCTTAATACAAAACAATCCGCCTTTTCACCACAGCATAAAAATACATGCCTGTCGGCGGCGGGTGTAAACGTACTTTTTTTTTAATAAACCTCGCAGGTAACGGCCCAAAACGGCTAAATTTAACCCAGCAAGTAAACAACGCGCGCCCGTAAAATAATAACGAATTAATATTACGTAAGCGCGGTAATTCCCGTCGAATTATGAGCTAAAACGGGACTTGCCTTCAACAAACACACCGAGTTATTTATAATTATCGGAGCGACGGCTTGCTAATAATAACGTCAGATTGTTATTTAAAATCGCAAGCGAATGCATATGGTCTCACAAGCATAATAAATGCCGCTCGCAAAACATTAATAATCATCAAACATAGCGAACTGCAGCACCTGCTAACTGCAGGTTTCGCTTAATAATAGCCGATTTCCCTCAGCATTAAGCGCCAATTTATGCCCGCACTATCATATAACGAAATTTAATTACATCAGTAACGTTTGTTTGTTATTTAAGACGAGATTTTATCGACTGTTCCAATCAGCTGTTTATTAACTGTAACGCAACAAGAACACGGGCATTTTCTGTTAATAACTGCTGTTGGCATTGATATCGTATTTTTAGATGCTAAAGTAACGTTATGTACGTATGATATTCGGTCCCGTATGCACTAGCTACAGCCGGTGCGCTGTAGAGCAGCGGTTGTCAAAGCCGCCCCCTCCTAAGAGGAGCCGTCAAGGTTTAGTCGAGGACCCCAATACACAAACTGACATTTAAATCAATTTCTTATTATAATTTGAGTAAACCCGATTTTCTATTAAATCGAGGGTCCAGTCCTTAATCACCAGATGAATTGAATTTCGTGCCTATTCTGCACGACTGTAAGAAGCCTGGTGTACATATATGAAGGCTGTTAATGAATATTCACTACAAAAATCGTGGGGCGTATAAACCGATACCATCAGTGTGATAGTGCTATTTAAATCGACTAACATATTGGTGGTATCGCATTGTACTCCTCAATCACCAGAGGAACTGAATTACGGATCCACCATGGTGGTGAAATATACACTACAATTCTTAGGGTTTACAAATCGAAACCGGCAGGAGTACAGTGTTATTTATACCGACTGATTATCTTACTAGTTTCGATTTGTACTCCTCAATCACCAGAGGAATTGAACTTCGTGCTCGACTATTTCCGATCCACCATGGTGGTGAAAACAAGAATATTCACTACAAATTTCTTGGGGTTGTAGAAACCGAAATCATCACGGTGGAAGTGTTATTTAAACCAACTCCACACTGGTGAATTCGTATTGTACACCTCAATCACCACAGGTCCTCAACTGCGTGACTTGGTGAAGAAAATAATGAAGAGCGTTAATGAATATTCACTACAAACTTGTCGAAACCGATACCATCAGGATGACAGTGTTATTTTATAAAATTGTCACTCTGTTGGCATTGGATTTGTACTGTTCATTCGCCACAGGAATTGAACTGCATGCCTGTTCCACTCCACTATGAGGAGCCTGGTGTATATATACATGAAGAATGTTACTGAATATTCACAACAAACTTCGTGGGGAGTATAAGCCGATACCATCAGTGGGGTTGTGATATTTAAATCGACTAGCACATTGATGACATCGTATTGTACTCCTCAATCACCAGATGAATTGAGTTGTTCCGATCCACCATGGTGGTGAAAATTTGAATTCACTACACATTTTTTGAGGTGTAGAAAACGAAATCATCCGGGTAGAAGTGTTATTTAAGCCGACTTATACTTTGGTGGAGTCGTATTGTACACCTCAATCACCAGAGGTCTTCAACTTCGTGCCCCACCCTCGTGATGAAAATATGAAGAGCGTTAATGAATATTCACTACAAACTTCTTGGTGTGCGAAAATCGACACAGTCAGGAGGAGTGTTATTTAAACCTTCAATCACCTGGAATTAAACTTCGTACCTCAATATAATTATGAACGGTGCCAATAAAAACACTACATATTTCTGAGACGTAGAAATCGATGCCTTCAGGGGTAGAGTGATATTGAAACCAACTAGATCCCTGATGACATCGATCTGTACTCCTCAATCAACTATTCAATCCGATCCACATACTATGAAGAGCCTTGTGAGACCACCACTCTTTCGACGTCTCTGTATATGCTTATATATCTGTTGCAAATCGTATAATTTAAGAATTATAAACATTATAAAGTCATAAATAGCTACAGCGAAAGCATAATTTGTTTTATTATTAGATAAGATAATTTAATTCATTAAAACATGACATTTGAAAAGCTTCTCGGTGTGTATGCAAATTTAAAATGTGATATATAATATATTTCATTAGCATTAATCTTATATTTTTTTCTCCTCTCGTTTTAAATGATGATAGCCGCTCCATCCACCTTTGATGTTTACAGAAAGTCTTTCAACAACTGTGAACACACACAGCGCAGATGGGATTCAAGCACATGCTTCTATTTATAAAGAAAACTAATTCGATTTTTATAACTTGTCAGCGTATTAAGTGGTCTGAAATGAATTTCGGTGCACTATTTATTTACGGGTAATTTTATCGCAGGTAATATTTATTTTTGATTAGCGATCAGTTTCGAGGTTTCTTCTCCAAAATACGAATGCGTATAAATGTATATTCAAAATTTAGGTATTTTAGGTACGAAAAATCATAAGTTACGAGGTAATATTGATACAGGGATCAAATTTGTTACAAATTAAGGTAATATATTGGAATATAATATAAAATTAACAGCCTTGTTAATTGTACTGTTTGAAAATAATAATATAAGGCAACATTTCTGAAGGTTGAATAATGCAAGAACATTGAAGGATGACAATTGCAACCTCAATAAAAAAATCATAACTCACGAGTTAATACAGGGATCAAGATCAACTTTGTCACAAATGTAGGTAATATTATAAGCTATTGTGTAAAATAAAAAACAAGCTTATTCATTGTAATGTTTGAAAATTATAATATAATGCAACATTTCTGAAGGTTGAACAATGCAAGAACATTGAAGGATGACAATTGCAAACTCAATATAAAAAAATCATAACTCACGAGTTAATACAGGAATCAAGATCAACTTTGTCACAAATGTGGGTAATATTATGAGCTATTGTGTAAAATAAAAAACAAGCTTGTTAATTGTAATGTTTGAAAATTATAATCGGGTAAAGATACATATGACTAGGCTATGACAATTGCAACCTCATACAAAAAATCATAACTCGCGAGCTACTGTAGTTACAGGGACCAACTTTGTAACAAATGTAGGTAATATAATAGGCTATGGTGTAAAAAAAACAAGCTTGTTAATTATAATGTTTGAAGATTATAACCGCGTAAAGACACATATGCAAAGGCTATGGCAATTGCAACCCCAAACAAAAATTCATAACTATTAATATAATACAGTTAGCAGATATTAAATGTATTACATATGCAGCTACTATAATAGGCAATATAGCAAAAAATTAACAGCCTTTGAAGTTGTTAGTTTTGAAATATATAGCCATGTAAAGATATAAATGTCAAATTTCTGAAGTCTATGGTAATTACAACCACAAACAAGAATTCATAATTGACGATGTAAGACAGTTGCAAGGATCAAATTTGTTACCCATGTCGCCAATTTATGGGCTATATAGGGAAAAAATCTTGCTAATTGTCTTACTAGACCATTATCGCCGCATAAAGTTACATATGCAATTCCAAGGCGTTTATAACCACAAATTAAAAAGTATAACTCGCAATATACTACTAAATAACTTGCAGTTACAATGTGTAAGAAATGTAGCTAATAGAAGATGTTACATAGCAAAAAATCAGCAGACTTCTAAGCTGAAAATTATTAAATTCAATCCGAATCATGTTCCGGGAATATTGACATGATTTTTCCAATATCAATAACGTTAAGCTTTCGCGGTATATAATTATTAATACCCATATTGTTGAATTAGTTGATTATATCCGATATGCTATTATGAAATAAATATAGAGATAATAATTCAATGGGATTTTTTTAGAATCAAACAATCTCAGAGAATATTAACAAGATTATCCTAATCAGAGTTGACGAGTTATCGTATAAGCAGGTTTAACTAAACTAATCAGTGACTTATGCCAATCAGTGACGTGTTATCCTATAGGCCAGCGGTGGCCAACTTTTGTGTAAATAAGATCTACTTTTTATCTTCAATTTGTGTCGCGATCGACTTGTTTTCATACGAGGTGTGAAATACATACTATGTTTATTTACTGTGTTTCAGTAAGAGCTATAGGTAGATAAGCGAAATATATGTCGAAATACACATATCTATTTAAGTAGGTAGCTAAAACATCGCGAGCGATCGACCAAAATTGACTTCGACTTGTTGGCCACCTCTGCTGTAGGCAAATCTATAGGACCTAAATGACTGCTTTCGAGGGCTTAAGGCTTCTAATAAAGCAGCCATAAAATCGATATTTCAAGAACTTCAGTTAAGTATTTATTCTAATTAAACGACTTATGCATTTCTCTCGTGTAAAATCATGTAAAGTGAATTGCAAAGTCTTAATCGATATGAATCATGCTGCTAATATAAATGACAACGATTCTGAAAAATAATTAACTAAGGTCCCCAATTAACAATTTAAGAACTTCTATTTATTCTATTAAATTAGAACAATTTACGCATTTCTCTAGTGATCGCTATCAATTATACTGCGAATTCAACGTTAATTAAAAAGAGCATATGAATTTTTTTGTAAAGAAAGACGGCTATAAAGTACCAAATTTAATAAGACATTTTCAACTTAAGACGAAGCAATCCCCGAGATTATTACCGATCGTTATTCCAATATCAATATTTTGGGCGGCCGCCGTGTTTTCACTAAGAGGACGTAAGACTATAAGTAGACGCCATTACAGCAAATTTTAGTGAGACCCCCCTGCTGAGAATCGATGCTACGGGAAGATATATAGCACAGCACGGGCTGACGACCTATTAATGGGTGCTGAAATCAATTTTCTGGGTCGCGACATTCATAGCCGAGAACAATGTCCCACTTCCACCCTTTTGATCGTACAAGATTAAACTATTTTAATATTAACGCCACTACTCATGAATATTACAAATTTTCCATTATTAAATATATAATGAGAAATTTTTAATTATAGCAGCTACCGGATCCAAACTGCTAGCGAAACGAATTCCGGACTAACAAAAAAGTTTTAGTTGGGCTCAAAGTTATGCAGAGTCTGATTTATGAGTGAATTTTAAATGATAATGAACAGTGGTGTGAAACTGCTATCGTGTTTACAGCAATTCTAAAACATACATGTAATTAATACAATGTTTGTTTAAATTATATCAAATATATCATACAAAAATAAAAACTATTATGTCTAAAAATTCATACTCTGGTAGATTATCTCGTGCGGTATCATATAACCCTCGTTAAATATATTAATTCTAAAGGATAAATAAAACTTTGTTTTTTTATCACACTTCAGTTACACTTTGCAACTAGTTTCGGCTAAGCTCTAGCCATTTTCGAGCTCCTCCGATGACGGAGATGTCATGAAGTGTGATAAAAAACAAAAGTAAAAAATCGTTTTATTTATCCTTTAAAATGAATTATCACAAAGTAGACGCCTTAACAATCCAATATTAATTCTTGATCAGGGCAGAAAGACTTCGGTTGTTAGCCCACTGTGGTATTTAATGTAAATGTTATGTATCACAATAAATATTTGTATTATTATCATTCTTATTATTAGAGTTCTAGACATATTATTATATTTAGGTAGGTTTTGACGCGCTCCTTCTCACTACTGTCACCAATTCACTGACCTGAACAGCCTAGTGTTGTTGTATTATATTAATACATTCTGATAAATATTACAACCAAAAGGATTTTTTTTTTAATTATCTTATTTAATAAAATTGGCCATACAAATACCGATCTAATTTTTATTTGACTTGAAAGTTATTTAGCTTTCATGGATTTCTGTGTAAAACCGTTGATTGAAGTATTTATACTTCAATACTTCAATCAACGGTAAAACCCATACAGAATTACAATAATTATTAAATATATATTTCAAATAATAATGCATATCAAATTTTGCGATAATAATATTTTATTTATAAAAACGATGATATAACTAAAGCTTTCAAAACATATACCCCGCCGCCATTGCGCAGCTTAGAACATCCACGTCGACAAATGTTGTCACATCGTTCAATATTCTAAAGGGCGCACCCTACAAATTGAAAGACGCAATCATAGTTTTGTGAAGTGTAATTAGTGTGTTTGAAATATGAAACGTGTCCTGTATGAGTAGAATAGTTATATAAGTTTTAAATTATTTTACAATAACAGTACCCTGGATAAAAAAAATTCCCCGTAAAGAGTGAAATTTTGTATATAATGTTTTCCATTTCAAGCAATTAATTCTGACCTTTTGTTAAATAGAGCATCATAAAAAGGCTATTAAATATGTTTCACTCGAGCAATCACGTTTGTTTATAGCAACACGGACGTTCTTCATTCCGCTAACTGCACCACGCGAAGCTTGAATATTTTAAATATTTATTGGGGGGGTAGTTAGCGAAACAGCCGACAATAAGGTCATTAAATACGCGAATCAACAGGTAATTAATGCGCCGTGTTTGTGTGCAAAAGGGAGGAACAATGTTTTCGCGCTAAAGAGTTCGTTAGCGTGTAATTAAAATCGGCACGGCATTGTGCATTATTATTATTATTATAATGTGCAACTAATAATCCCCGCTATGCAACTATTAATTATAAACGCGCACTTTACAATGGAATCCCTCCCCAATTAAATTCGCTAGAGGGCGTATAACTGCAGGCCCTTCATTTCTGGCGGCTGGAATGTTTTAGCGTCAATAAATTCCATAATCAATGGGGATGAAGATGACTGCCTGCGGGCGCCGTTACCCGCCGTTGGAAATAATTGATTCTGAATCCACCCTACCCGTGCGTTTCCGTTACAAACCCGTTATCATACTACCCTAGAGATTATTACACACCCAAATGTTTAATTAACTTAGTATTGATTATGTATGTTCTAAAAGATATACACATTTAATTGTTGGCAGTATTTGTCAGTATAATATGGGTATGATATAAACTTTTGTCATTATGGTGACATTTTATGATTTTATGATGTCAGTTAATGTCTGTCATTTTGACAGTATATATTATGAATTATTTTCCATGTCTCTGCTCTGGGGGTGTATTTTTGAGCAATCGCCATGAATATAGCGATCGAAAGAGATGCAAATGGTACCGATTTGATACCTCATCTGCCTATCCTTGACAGAACTGAAAGCTCAATAGTAGTTATGTTTTGACATTAATGTTTGTGTTCATTCTATTAGTTCCGCGCTATGAAATATGTACGCATGGTAATAGCGATCGGTCAAAAATTGTACCCCTGGCTAGTTGGTTTATCAGTCCTGAAACTTTATTGCAATCCATTTTTGCTTTTTGCTTTTGAAACACTGCAGTAGGGCTCCGGGTCAATTAAGAGTTTTGATGCGTCTTCTCAGGCGAGTTTGTCTGCCCTTTTATTGTCTCCGATGGCACCATGCCTACCTTCAAGTTTATGGCGATTTAGACTTGTTAGTACTCTTCTTGTTGTATAGTTGACTATTGTGGTTTTCAGAGGGTTTATGGACAAGCCTTCCTCCGCACGCCATTTGTCCAACAATATTCAGGGTACGTTGTGTGCACTCTGAGATTATTCTCGCAAATTGTCCTTTCACGACGATTGCAATGTCGTCCGCGTATCGTACGCGACAGCGGATGCCTTCTGAGGATAGCTTCTCCATGAGATCGTCTACTAGGACTACCCGGAAGTAGCGGTGATAGTTTTTCTCCCTGCGGGCACCACCTTCCAGTTCGCGGCTTTATGGTGGCCTCGCCAAATTTGAATATTACGATCCTGTTCTCTAGGCTGGCTTGTACCTAATAGCATAGTACTTGGTATGCCTTTATTCCGTAGTGCCTTGACCATTGAGTATGTTGAGACAACGTCAAGGTTGGCCGAGGCTAACTCTCCATCATCCAGTGTCTTTGCCAGTAGCCTGTTTAGATTATCTAGCGCCAAGTCGGTTGACTTTCCGGGCTGGTCAGCGTACTGTTGATTGCTTAAAAGGAATTTTTTAGTGTACCATTCCTAATCTGTCATCCTTTCTACCGTCTTAAGGAGAAAACACGTAATGCTAATGGGTCTATATGATTTGAATGTGCGGTCTTTGGTAGGAAGATGACTTTGGCCTTCCGCCACCCCTGCGTATGTACCTCAAGGCTATTCTAGCTCTAAATATTTTCCACAGGTGTGTTAGTATGATGTCAGTATGATGTCAACTTCATCTCAGTTTCACAGTATGATATCATTTTGTTAGTATCATGTCAGTATGATATCAGCATGATGTTAATTTCATCTCAGTTTTAAAGTATAATGTAATTTTTTTAGTATGATGTCAGTATGACATCAGTACGATGTCAATTTAATGTAATTTTGTCAGTATGATGGTAGTTTCATATCAATTTATCAGTATGTAGTAGTTTCATGTCAAGTTGTCAGTATGGTGGTAGTTACATGTCAATTTGTATCAGTATTATGTAAACTTGTGTCAGTATGATGTCAATTTGTGTCAATATGATCTCAATTTGATATCAGTTTGACATTATATCAGTTTGACAGTATATCAGTTTGACAGTATGATATCAGTACGATGTTAAGTCAATGCAATTGTGTCAGTATGATGCTAGTTCCATGTCAGTTTGTTAGTATGATGTCAGTATGATATAAGTATGATGTCAGTATGATATAATTATGATGTCAATTTGAATTCAGTTTGATAGTATGATATCAGAACGATGTCAATTAAAAATATGAGCACTAATAAAGCGTCAAACATTAGTATTTGATATATTTGTATAACCTTAATCTATGTAGATTCATTGAATAATCAATTGAAGTTACCCCTCACGAAAATATGAGACAGACAAAGCATGTAGATAATAAAACGGTGTTTTACAAAACAATATTGTATAGAGTTTGAATAGCAGTGCACACACTAATTAACCGATTAAATACATAAAACACTTGCAAATGCATGTTGCTCATCACCCATTCAAACCATTTAGCCATTCTGTTTGCGACCCGCTGCGAATTTGCGTGTCAGTTGTCGCCCACAGTGCACATACATATTTTTTTTTTTTTATGACGACGCGTGAGCGAGCGGCCGCGTTGAATCACCGGAGACGCGTTTCTAATGAAATATCGGGTTAAAATTGTGCGTCCCACTTATCGGCGGCGGGTTAATTAAGGGAGCCGTGGGTGTGCTGCCCGAGCTCGACGCTCTCTCAGGGGGTGCCGGGCGTCGTCGGTCGGTGGCGCCCGGACGCCGGGAATCCGGCTCATCCGCAAGAGCCCTCCTTGCTTGCGCCTAAAATGGTATCGATTTAAACATCCGCCCGGCCCCGAGATGAAGTTTTATTTATAAATTCGGGGCTCCGAAAATAGCTGGCACACTAGCCGCACACACATACATACGTTTTATTTATTTCATATATAATCAGTGAGCATTTTCGGGTTACATCGTAACACGTTTATATGCATTACTGCAGCACGCAAGTTTTCAAACTATTTCCTGCTGCCCTGGATAGGTGGGGTTTATCCAAATAACCGATTCATTTCAAGCTGATTCAATTAATACTATTTATTTTAACTAATGTAACGTAATACTGATGTTATTTATTCGCTGCATATCAGAGAGATGCAGGATCAATTAGAAGAACTTTATTTAGTTATTGAATAAATATTTCTACTATTAGATTAATACAGAAAAATTGTATATCTTAAATCTTTTTTTGTAAAGGGAGAGCTTAGATAAGTTTAATCACCTTAAGGGTAGGATCACGATTATAGTTTTTGAATAAATATTTCAAGAAAATTTATATTTCTACTATTAGGTTAGATTATTTTAACTAATAATATAAGGAGCTCAAAATGGCTAGAGCTTAGCCTTCTACTATTAGATTAATACGTAAAAATTGTATATTTTAAATCTTTTTTTGTAAATGGAGAGCTCAGATAAGTTTAATCACCTTAAGGGTAGGATCACGATTATAGTTTTTGAATAAATATTTCTAGAAAATTTATATTTCTACTATTAGGTTAGGTTATTTTAACTAATAATATAAGGAGCTCGAGCTAAGCCGAAACTAGTTGCAAAGTGAACAAAAAAAAGAGTAAAAAATGATTTTATTTATCCTTTAAAATGAATTATCACAAAGTAGACGCCTTAAGAATCCAATATTTGAATAATATAAGGTATTATTAATATAAAATAAAACGTAACATAATGGTAGAAATGGTATATTTTCTTGAAGCACTTGGTATTTCATGCCTCTCAGTATATGACCAAGATATAAGATATTGCGGTACTTAATTACTGCTAGTATTTGGAGTCACCTTACAATGTATATTATAAAAAAACTTTAAAAGGATGAAATCCATTCTGTTCAGATATCTATGTGATGAACCATATTATATTGAAGATTTCTATGTAAATGAAGTTGTTACTGTGACGCCTTTCATTTACAATCCGTTTACATGTGTTTTATTTATGAAATAAAGCATTATTATTATTATTATTATTATTATAGCTCTTGAAATGGCATGGGAATATCCTCAACAGAAAAAATTCCGTTTACTATGGCAACGCAAACTTTTCACTGTTGAAGCATATCGCCCAAAGTCGGGCAGGCAAGGCATCGATCGTTAAATCCGGACATCTCGCTCCCCCCGCGGCCGTTTTAATCACCGCAATGATGAGCTTGTAATCACATAAGACACATAAGCTATATAAGCTACAACTAATCAAATATTTTATAGCCTTCCATAAATACACGGCGCGCATAAAACTATTTCATTTAAAAGCCGTAGATCATTTGGGAAGTGCAACAAAGCTTGTCAACTTTTAATTATCCCATCCGAAACGCGAGTGTAAAAGTGCTCGCGAATCGCCATTCATTATTCAGGAGCAGCCGTGCAATTTCAATGCACCAATTCAATTCCAGCAACGCCGGAATATACAAATTACTCGATACAATTTTTTTTTTAGTGTTATTAAATATTTTATTTGCCAATTTCATGTTATTATGAAATTCCACATTGCACGCCATACGTAAAACATTTGAATGGAATTGCCGTGTTAGAAAATACTTATTTAAAACAATCTTATTTCATTTATAAGATTGTTTTAAATGTAGAGTCCTTGATAATATGTAATAAGGTGGCAGTATATTAGTGCTTTTAAGCCATATCTAAATAACAGTATTTTAAAGGAAGAAGTAGATGGGAGGTTATACTCGATGAAGACGTCCCTGTCTTCATCGAGTATAACCTCTCATCTACTTCTTCCTTTAAAATACTGTTATTTAGATGTGGCTTGAAAGCACTAATATACTGTCACCGCATTACATATTATCAAGGACTCTACATTTAAAACAATCTTACAATACATGAAAAACAAATCATTAAAACAGAGTAGTTGTATATATCTTTCATTTATAGCTGTTTTCGTTTATCACTATTTGCTACTCCGGACGTATTGTCTTTCCCGATGCGCATCGTCCCTTACAACCAGTACACGACCACACAACTTGGAGCGATACAGCACGCCACGGGGCGGTTTAATGAAAGCACCTTATACTATTATTATTAGAGCTGCTTTCGTTTATCGTTACTAGCCGCTATGAACGTTACGTTTCCGAGCAACTCGTTTGTGTGCGTGCGTGTCCTAAATAATTTTAAATTTTAAGTCCTGAATAAAATGTATATATAAAAAACGTTGATAAAGTGGATAGAAATAATTTATTTCCTTGTGGTGACGTCGAAAAGTAAATTAATTAGTTTAAAACAATACACTAAGTATTAGGAAATTCCATCAATACCTCATTAAAAATTGAGTTATGGCATGAATAACTAAGTATAGTATAATCGGTATTGACACTAAGTAAATGTGTCGTAAATTGTTTCAAATAAAAAAGATGTAATAACATTTTATTCCGAACTAAACTAGCCGTTAATATTGCAGTCGCAGTGATTCAATTTGCAACATCCCATTTTCCAGCAGGCCATTTAAGGCGCAGCAGCGTATTTATGGCGGCCGTTCACATGAATACTTTATTAAATTTCGGCGCATTCGACAAACGAATGTAGCAAGGAAAATGCCAAGACGCGGAAAGACTTCGGTCGATAGCCGCCCTCCACCGCCCTCCGCGCGCACAGCAAATTGGTAAATAAAGATGTTCGTTGCGAAAATGCCCCGGCGAGACATGTATGTTGCCGCTTTTATCATATTAGCCAGAGCCGGAAAGACGGGGGGGATAATAAGACACCTCAACTAATTTTTTTCAATTACCCCTTGTGTTGTTTCCAACGGGCACTTATTACGTAATTAATTTGTCGCTTTTCATTCGGGATGAGAATGCGAGGTAAAATGGATAATGAGTTGTCACCATTTATAACACCTTTCTTTTATTTTTTATGGTAAATGTTTATTTTCTCTACTACTGTTTTCATAAATAATCCATTATGTTGATCAATTCCTTCTCATTAATTTATTTGTCTGGAAGTAAAACAACTATTATGTATGTATGTCCTATAATTCCCATCTAGGAGCCATATGTTCCTAGATGGGAATTATAGGATATACATACATAATAGTTCATCATCCTAGTAAACTACTGGATTTCTTTGGTTTGATATTTACGTCGATTTATTGTGTAAGTAACAGAGTGCTACGTTACCAACAGAACCAAAGCACCGTGTAGCATAGCTGTTTTCGTTTATCACTATTTGCTGCTCCGGGCGTATTGTTTATTGTTCTATGTTTTGCTTCCGATGCGCACTTTCTACCTTGTCCCTTACAACCGATGCACGACTGCAAAACTTGGAGCGATACAGCACGCCACGGACATTTAAACGAAAGCACCTTAAAGCTGCTTTCGTTTATCGTCTGTAGATGTCCCTAATGGTTCTCACCGAAGCTACTTATCGCAGAAGTATAAAAGAACGCACACACGGGTTATAAGTTATAAATAAAACATAACATTATATATAAATTTAAAAAAAATGTGTTTTAACTTGATGGAAATTAACTTTATACCTTAATATTTTCGTAAAATTGTAAATTTAAAAACGTTGTAATTGTTTATTTGAATGCAATTCGCAATACAGATGATCGTATCAATTTTAGGTAGGTGCAACCGCTTTAAGGGACGAGTTAAACTTATGAATTCCAGGAGTAGCTCGTAAGGATAATTGAACACGAGCAAGAAACAGCTCGCAAACGATAAACGAAAACGGCTTAGGTTGCATGCAAACGCGTCACCGAGTATTGAACTCGGCTCCTGATGTTTGCCGAAATTTATGTCCAGCGTTTTACCGCACTTACACTAATTAGCGCCGTTTTCATGTACCTCCCGAATGTTACATGAAAACGGCTCATGTAAGGGCTGTTCTAAGCAGCTAAGACCAGCCCAGAACAAATCCCAAATGATAAACGAAAGCAGCTTTAGGCAATACAATTGAAAGAAATGTTTACTAAACAATAATGTGAATTTAATTTATTTCCTCTTTTACTTATACCGAGAAACTAAACTAATCAATTCAAAACAACACTATTGATGAAATTCCAGCTTTTCTCAATAAAAAGATTAATGTTTGATCTAGATTTTTCAGTGTAACAATATTAAATATATTTCTTTTTCGAATAATAACACAAGCACATCTAACAGCTCCCAAATGATAAACGAAAGCAGCTTTAGGTAATACAATTGAAAGAACTGATTACTAAACAATAAAGTTAATTTAATTTATTTCCTCCTTTACTTATACCGAGAAACTCAACTTATCAATTCAAAACAACACTATTGATGGAATACCAGCTTTTCTCAATAAAAAGATTAATATTTGATCTAGATTTTCAGTGTAAACAATTTTTTTTTTTCGAATAATAACACAAGCAGTGAGTTTCCTTACGAATGCTTTCGTACTTTTATCCTATTCCGTGCATTATATATGCATTTCGTAAAACCGCAAATACCCTTGTGTTACCCACATACAACATATACTGTCAAGCTGCAGCACATCATATCGTTTGATGTGCACTCTTATTAAAATTCCTCAAACAGCAAATCTCATTGTGCATTGCCAGGCGAAACCCGATATTTAATATTTTTCCAGACTTGATTATGTTTATGTCAGGGTTTTAAAGCACCCACTGATGTTCACGAGTATAGACGTATTAGTATTGTTATTATATTTCCTCAAACAACAAATTTGATTGTGCATTGCAAACGAAGAACCGATATTAAATATGTTTCATGGCTTGATTATATTTATATCAAGCTTTTAACCGATTTTCTCGAGTAAAGAAGTGCAATAATTGTATAAGCATTCTTATTATTAATAATAATAATAATTATAATAATAATAATAGTAATTGTGATACAATTTACATTACATACTAACAATGGGCTAACGACTGCCTGCGTCAATTTTTTTAGTTGCATATAAATAGTTAATTCTTATTATATTTCCTTAAACAGCAAATTTTATGGTGGAGAACAGATATTTAATTGTTCATGATTTTATTATTATATTTATATCAATGATTATACTGATATTCATGAATATGGAAGAACAATGATTGTATAATGACTATTAGGATATATAATATCAGTCATTATACAATTATTGCCCTTCCATATTCATAAATATCAGTATAATCATAGACATAAACATAATCAAATGAAAATATTAAACATCTGTTCTCCACAATTAAATTCAAAACTCATACTGAATTTGAAATAGATATTTAATATCTGCAATAATAGTTTATCCAGGATATTATAGTGAACGATCGTAAATTTATAATGTATGTCATATAAAAATATATCAATTTCAGAGGACTATTTTCCATAAATTGCCAATATAATTTATACCCGTATTCACCAACGTTGCGTAAATCTAGATGCTAATTAGTATGGTTGCAAATGAAAGATTATTTCACATAGTTCATATTATAATAATAATAATAATAATAAGAAACTATCCTTATTTTTCATGAAAAAAAACGTTTACAACAAAATTTAGTCCTTGAGTCGATATGTGCACCAATGTTCCGTAAATCTAGATGCTATTTAGTATGGTTACAAATGAAAGATTATTTCTCATAGTTCATATAATAATAATAATAATAATAAGAAACTGTCCTTATTATTTATGAAAAAACATTTACAACCAAATTTAGTTCTTGAGTCGATATGAGCACCGCAAACGTTCAGTAAATCTAGATGCTAATTAGTATGGTTACAATTGAAAGATTATTTTTCATAGTTGATATAATAATAATAATAAAAAACTGTCCTTATTATTTATGAAAAAAACATTTACAACCAAATTTAGTTCTTGAGTCGATATGTGCACCAACGTTCCGTAAATCTAGATGCTATTTAGTATGGTTACAATTGAAAGATTATTTCTCATAGTTCATATAATAATAATAATAATAATAATAATAATAATAATAATAAGAAGAAGAAACTGTCCTTATTATTTATGAAAAAACATTTACAACCAAATTTAGGTCTTGAGTCGATATGAGCACCGCAAACGTTCCGTAAATCTAGATACTAATTAGTATGGTTACAAATGAAAGATTATTTCTCATAGTTCATATAATAATAATAATAAGAAACTGTCTGTATTTTTTATGAAAAAACATTTACCACCAAATTTAGTTCTTGAGTCGCGTTGCACCGTATATACAATAAGGGGCTAACTCGTTATGCAACATCTAACTAATATAATCATGAGCTATATTTAACTCGTCTTTATACAATCGAGCCTGAACATTTTAAACTGTACACGTTAATGTAGTGGCGCGATTGTAATTTGAAATAAGCGAGTTTCATATTTCATCGCCATATTGATCGTTAAAAAACGTTATTTCCTTGGGCGATTACGACGGATGATTGCTGAATTTTTTAAAGGGACTGGTAAATGATATGAAATGTAGGATTAATGACCTCACGCTGTAGGGTAGATAATAAATTGAACGAAAAAAAAAATATGTCAATATAACTATGCACGTAGGTACAGACAGCGGTCGACAACCCTCCCCCCAAAGTGATTGATTACGGAATTGTATTTTAATTCCAATACCCGAGTATAGTGTTTTGTATATGTATATAACACGATATCGTGTGGTTTATTATTATAAAAAATAATTAATGTAGATGTTAATTGACTCTATTTTAAGTATATGTATGAATTTGTTATAATTGATGGACTAAATGTGTGCAGCCGGAATAATTATAAACATGTCAGGAAATTTAAACCAAACACTTGAATAGTTGGCAGTGCGAAATATGTATTAATAGGTGCGATTTTTGTGAGAATTCCCTACTACTGACATTCGTTTTGCGCTATCGATCCATGACACTGTTTGGTGGCCGCGCGGCGGGGGCTGTTGCGGGGAGGGAAAGGTTAGTAGGTCCAATATTTACGGGCACGCCAGAAGGACGTGCGTGGAAAGAAAAAAAAAATAGAGGCTCTTATTACGCCGACAAATGAATAAGGAATTGAGACAATACAATAATAATGCGAGGCCACCAAAATTAACGGTTTAATGGACGAATAACGTGGCCTTTTAGGGGTGCATGGCGCGTATAATTACATGATAAATGATCGTATTAGATAAATACGATATTTATTGGGACTTTTAGTACTAAATAGGGGTGTTAGTGCTTTTTAATCGTGATGGACTATTTCTAACGACATGAATTCGAATTTAGGTAGGGTGTGCGTCTAATAAAGTATACAAAAAATATCTACAAAATTATGTCCTTATAGAACGAGTTACAAGAACTAGATACCAATTAATCCATCTGTTGTAAAAAGGCATGATCAAGTTCGTAAATGTTACAAAAATCTAATCGGGGCGTTATTGTTTTTAAATGTTTAATAAATCTTTATTATTATTATTAAATCTGAGAGAGGAAGGGTGAGAGAAGAATGACTAAATATTACATATGGTTGACTCTTTTGTATGGAATGGAGTCACTAAGCATCAGTACCATAAACCGTTTTAATAACTTGATCTGAGATGTAGTTGCATCATAGAATGTTACAAATACCATTGGTGTATCACGTTACCAACATAGAAGTACTACAAACAGCTGGATAGTTCTGGATAGTTGGCTAACAGCTAAGACGCATCGGAAAATACAACTTGTCGTAAAATTACATTTCTTGGTCATATACTGAGATATGTGAAATACCAGCTGCGCCAACGCATAGGCAAAATAGAGGGACGTTGAGGACCAGGAAGAAAGCAATGGGTAAAAAAACATCCGAGAATGGACTAGCATAATATCCAATGGTGCATTAATTCATATGGCATTGGACAGAGCCGCCTGTTCCATGGTGATCGCCATCATCATGATGAACGGGCACGGCATATGAAAGAAGGAGAAACTCCGATGAGATCCCTTGGACTGATATCTATGTAAAGATATCCTGCGGTTGCCTAAAAACGGCTAGCTAAGGTCGCTACCCGCAGCCTAGACCTACGCTCGCTAAGCGTCATTACTTTTAAAGGACATGCAGTTGTTCATATGTTGTAATAATATTTCTGATGTATCTACTGATATACTGATGGTTCTATAAAGATAGTTATATTTAGCAATTTGTTTTTATACTTTCTATCTCTATATTTATCAGAGATGTTGCGTTAGCAAAGGGAGTATTCCAGAAATTGTGAAAACATATCCAGTTTTTTTTATGTAATAATTTCCTGCAATTGTCGTCTTTAAACTAAATGAAACTGCGAAATAGTCTAACGATTCTCCTAATGGCATTTGCGCGAAAACGCCGGCGAGTTTTAAATATGGCGCCGCGCAGGCAAACTTTAAACGGAATCTCAAATTACATCAGAACTAAAGTTGCCGGTTGTTAGTTAAAAACGTACGGCGCTGAAAGCCCACGCAAAAACTCGTAAATATTTGCTGCGAGCCGCGGTTGTAATCGCCAAAAGAGGGCAGAAAAAAATTTACACCTACTGCATTGGGTCGGATTATGAGCGCTGACCTTTAGAAGGCGTTTTAATTAAATACCGAGCTGAAATATATGTTTCTTTCAAATTAAATCGGATGTGACATTTGAACGTTAGTGTAATTTTAGGTATCATATAAATAAAAATAAATCGATTTTAATTTTTTAGATTTTAAAAAGTTTCTTTCAGAAATTGAATGGTTGTGGTAATTAATTTTCTATGAGGCATTGTTAATTAATGTTGGTCTATTAATAATGGTGGGAAATTCAAGACATATAAAAGATGTCTGTTTAAAAAATTCTCAAAACGATAACATTGAATTCTAACGCTAACAATTAGCTAGACATAGTTAAATAATTAAACAGTCGGTGGCAGGAAAATGTATATTGAGTAGTGAATTTACTCTACTACTGCATTTATAATGAACCGCAAATTAATTTTTTTTAAAACCGTTCCATCAAACAGAATCTATTATTACTGGATATATTGAATATTTAATGGATGAAAAAGCGCCCCATTTACAGTAGTGAATCATTAAAAACCGATAATGCGCAAATAAAAGCATGCAACTTTGAAATAAATACAATTACAAAGTGTACACGTGGAATACGCACGGCTATAATTACAGGTGCAGTAGTATTAAAGAGAATAAACCGTAGTAAAATTACAAATAGTACATGGAGTGCTCGCCGAGAATTTAAATCCGTCTCGGGTATTACAACCGGGAAGTTCAAGGAGTTTATTTATAGATCGGCCGTACGATCCATTATTGAGTAACGTATTGTGCGTGAAAGCGCATTATGCCGGTATATAGGTCGGCAATAAAATTGAAATGCGACCGTGGCCGATTTCGCGAACTCGCCGCGATTCCGCACTCGCTCATTACATATTAGAAATATATGACGATGGCAAATGGGAAAATAATTGAAGGCTGTTCATAAACATGAGCTAGAAACAAACAAAAAAAAGGAGTCGGCCATACAAGGGAGCTTATAGATTTTCCATCCATATCAGGGTCGCGCGGCGGCGAAAACAATAGAAGCGCGTAATGCGACCGCCACGCAGCCGCCACCCAAAAAATAAATAAAACTAGCGCATTAAAAATGCAAATCAGTCGATCGCAATTAGTAGGTATAAATAGATCCCGTTGGTGGTTTATTTTAACGTGTGTATTGTTTCCCCCGATCAGATTAAATTATAAAACGCCGATCTCCACCACAAATTCCCAACAAAATTCAATACTTGTTTCGGAGATGTAATAATAAATAAAATCAATCCGGATTTTATGGGGTGTCGACAGGTAATTAGAACCGATCACAGTAGAATACAAAAAGAAAAACTCCTTACCTTCAGATCATTGGATTGGATGAGGATGCCGTCGGCGGGCAGGAGGTCTCCGTATTTAATTTGACAAATGTCCCCAACGACGATGTCGCTGACAGCCACCTGCTTGACCTCCCCCTGCCGGATGACAGAGAACTTGTGCTCGCCCTCGATCCTGTTCTGCAGCCCCCGGAACTGCCGCTCCTTGGTGTAATCATTGAACGCGGTAACGAATACAACTACGATAACAGATATTAAAATAGCCAGCCCCTCGATCCACCCGTGATGCGTCTCATCATCATCGAAAATAGCTGCAAGCATAAAAGAAACAAATTAAGAAGAAAATTAAAATTAAAAGTCCGCTCTGTTTACCTTCGTCTTCGCTAGGCGGCTGATAAAATGATAAGCCCAGTGACACTATAGCGGCTACCTCGAGGATGATAAGCGTGATATCCTGCAGCGCCTCCCACACCAGCTGAAAAAAGGTTTTCGGGGGTTTCGGCGGGATCGAATTCGAGCCGAACGTCTCTCTCCTGTGTTCAGTGTCCACCTGCGAGCCACTAAGTCCTGGAATGCACAGAAAGAAAACACGCCGGTGAAAATCCAGCTTTCTTGAAAACACCCTAATTGAATCTCATGCGACGTTTCCAGGAATCATTTGCGACAGCAATTTTTCAAGCGCACAATACCTGGTTAAGCGCGAAATGCAACGAGATTCCCGTCGGATTCAGCGGGGGCAATCAAAAGATTATTCGGAGAAACCCGTGACGTTGTAATATCTAGGGGTTTTATTAGAAATGGCTGCACGCTCAAGCGTCAAGCTGGAAGCGCATGTAATTGATATTAAAAACTATGAGCTATGCGAGGACGCCAAATAATTTAGCACCTCGCGTAATGGATTTTTTTAAAGGACAACGCCGAATATAAATATGCATGACACGTTTGATAATCGGAAATAGATACAAATATCATACACGTCACACTGGTTTACAATGAAATATAATCGCATTGGATGTTGTTGGTACGACCAATACGGCATATTTGTTTTAATTTAATTAATATATTGATTTATAAGTTACAACATGTTAAACTAAGTAAATAAAGGTGGATTTATACTGACATAAAATAATATATAGCAAATACAATCATCAAAGTAACATAAATTTTATACCAAAATATTTGCATTAACATCACAATTCTTAGTTGGGGTTACAATAAAAAAAACAGGCATATTTAAGATAATTTATGCTCACAATTCACTTACAATTTAGAACTTATTTTGTCAGAATAAACACTATTATGAGCTTGTGGATAGTTTTTGATTTATTACTGTCAGCTTACGACTAAATGCAGTTGAACTCATGCGGACATGCATATATATGGAGGTACAGTTAGTTTACAGTTAAATATTCTGTTTAACCCTTACATGCATATTGTTGCAGAAATGCAACATTACCTTTTAAAATATTCACTTCCTAATTAAAAACGTTATTTTAGAAACTGAATCATTCTGTATAGATATGTATGCAGATATCTATACAGAATGATTCAGTTTCTAAAATAACGTTTTTAATTAGGAAGTGAATATTTTAAAATTTTATATGATTCATGATTTTTAAATTATAATTTAAAACGTTATTTTAAAAACTAAATAATTCTGTATAAATATCTGCATACATATGATTCATGATTTTGGTAATAAATGGCGATTCTTGTGTTTTGTAGCGAGTGGACGACTGGCGGTAACTATTATTTAATATCAATTTAAAAAAAAATATGCATTTAAGGGTTAAAAAACCAGAATGTTATGGAAAATAAACCTATTAATTTGACTCATTATTTATTATTCTATGTCACTATAAACCCAACTTTAAGGCATTTATTGCACATATGTGCTATTGGCATAGTTGTAGATTTAGATGACATGGCTGCTTATCATTTTCAACAGCCTGTAGGTATTGTTTGAAGCAATAAATATTATTTATTTCTATAAGAACGTCGAGTTCTTTAGTGATTAAGAACACGATGTGATTGGGCGGAAACAAATTTCAACCCTTTGAGAAGATAATTATTTTTAATTAACAATAACTGCAGCATATCGTTTGTAAAACAATGGGTGGGCGGCTGAGAGAATATCAAGGGATACAATAAGCTCCTTTGTTCGCTATGAAGTCTATAAAGGTACCAGAAGTGAATAATAAATTTAGGAAACTTTGTACTAAAGCCTAAACGATAAAGAGCTGATGCGCCCCGCCAGCACGGCAAAGTACAAAGTACGTTGTCCACAATAGACTCCTCGATGGTAATTTTAGATGTTTTATGTAACATTTCTTGAGTTGCTATGTGAATCTATACGAGATATAGATTATCATACGATTTAGGCATATTCGGAAATTTTGTACCATACACTATATAAACTTTTACCATTATAGATGGATAGATAAATTACAATTCGACATATATATTTACATAAAATCAGGGTCGTCCTAAGATATATAGTGCCCTAAAAATCATGCACCCTATGAAAATACGCTGCACTGTATACAGTTCTCGATAACTGTATACAGTACAGTCTAAAATAGGCGTTTTCAAAAAGTTATCGAGATATACTTGAAGAATTAGGGTCACGGCATAGGCACTGAATTTCATTTTCCTTCGACCAGGCAAAATCTAGCGGGGTTTTTCCCATCTATTGATGCTCCCCGTATAGAAACCACTGAGCTGAAGCGAATGCAACAAACCACTGCCCTCTATGTTATACAGTTATCGAGATACACATGAAGAAGCCCTCTATATCTTACAGATATCGAGATACACATGAAGAAGCAATCTATATCTTACAGATATCGAGATACACATGAAGAAGCCCTCTATATCTTACAGATATCGAGATACACATGAAGAAGCCCTCTATATCTTACAGATATCGAGATACACATGAAGAAGCCCTCTATATCTTACAGATATCGAGATACACATGAAGAAGCAATCTATATCTTACAGATATCGAGATACACATGAAGAAGCCCTCTATATCTTACAGATATCGAGATACAGTGCAAAATAGGAGCATTTAAAACGTATTACAGAATTAGGGGCAGGGCATAGGTGCTGAATTTAATTTTCCTTCAACCAGGCAAAATCTAGCGGGCTTTTCCCATCTAGTGTTGTTCCCCGTAAGAAACCCCCGAGCTGAAGCGAATGCAACAAACCGGAACCCTTTATCTCTTACAGTTATTGAGTTAGGTGCAAAATAGGCGTTTTCAAAAGTTATCGAGATACACATGAAAAGACTCAGGGCATAAGAATTTAATTTTCCTTCAACCAGGCAAAATCTAGAGGGTTTTCCTTATCTATTGTTGGTCCCCGTATAGAAACCACCAAGCTGAAGCGAATGCAACAAACCGCTACCCTCTATCTTATACAGTTATCGAGATACACATGCAGAATTAGGGTCAAGGCATAGATGGTGAATTTCATTTTCTTTCAACCAGGCGAAGTCTAGCGGGGTTTTCTTCAAGTATTGTTGCTGCCCGTATGGTAACCACCGAGTTGAAGCGATTGCAACAAACAGCAGCCCTCTATAGCTTACAGATATTGAGATATAGTGAAAAATAGGCGTATTTAAAACGAGTTAGAGAATTAGGGATAGGGCATAGGTGCTGAATTTAATTTTCGTTCAACCAGGCATAATCTAGCGGGATTTTTATTAACTATTGTTGGTCCCCATATAGAAAGCACCGAGTTGAAGCGAATGCAATAAACCGTAACCCTCTATCTCTTACAGTTACCGAGATACAGTCCTAAATAGGCGTTTTCAAAACCAGTTATCGGGATACACATGTAGAGTTAGGCTCAGGGTCAATTTCATTTTCCTTCAACCAGACAAAATCTAGCGAGATTTCCCTCAACTACAGTTGCTCCCCATATGGAACCCAACGAGCCGAAGCGAATGCAACAAACAGCAATCCTCGATATCTTACAGATATCGAAATACAGTACAAAATAGGAGCTTTTAAAATGAGTTACAGAATTAGGGGCAGGGCATAGGTGCTGAATTTAATTTTCCTTCAACCAGGCATAATCTAGCGGGTTTTTCGTCAACTATTGTTGGTCCCCATATAGAAAGCACCGAGTTGAAGCGAATGCAATAAACCGTAACCCTCTGTCTCTTACAGTTACCGAGATACAGTCCTAAATAGGCGTTTTCAAAAGAAGTTATCGTGATACACATGCAGTGTTAGGCTCAGGCTCAATTTCATTTTCCTTCAACAAGCCAAAATCTAGCAAAATTTCCCTCAACTACTGTTGTTCTCCATATGGAACCCAACGAGCTGAAGCGAATGCAACACACAGCAATCCTCTATATCTTACAGATATCGAGATACAGTACAAAATAGGAGCTTTTAAAATGAGTTACAGAATTAGGGGCAGGGCATAGGTGCTGAACATAATTTTCGTTCAACCAGGCATAACCTAGCGGGTTTTTCGTCAACTATTGTTGGTCCCCATATAGAAAGCACCGAGTTGAAGCGAATGCAATAAACCGTAACCCTCTATCTCCTACAGTTACCGAGATACAGTCCTAAATAGGCGTTTTCAAAAGAAGTTATCGGGATACACATGCAGTGTTAGGCTCAGGCTCAATTTCATTTTCCTTCAACAAGGCAAAATCTAGCAAGATTTCCCTCAACTACTGTTACTCCCCATATGGAACCCAACGAGCTGTTGCGAATGCAACAAACAGCAATACTCTATATCTTACAATTATCGAGATATAGTGCAAAAAAGGCGTTTTCAAAACGAATTCTCGCGATACACATGAAGAATTAGGGTCAGGGAATAGGCGGTGACTTTAATTTTCCTTCAATCAGGCAAAATCTAGCGGGTTTTACCTCATCGACAGGATAAATATTTTTAGCTACTAAAATTTGTATTTAGTTTATGGTTTAATTGGAAAGAATAATAGGAATTACCATTATCAATACCGTCATCAATCAAAATTAGTTTCATAGCAAAACAAAGTGTTTTAATTAACTGGAATAAATATTATACTAAATTTTACTGAAAACTCAAGAGAATTTCACAATCCGCGCTATGTGAAAAGTTTAGACGTGACCCCACCCTTAAAAGTCGTAACTAGCAACCCCGAACTGGTTAACAGAATACACAAAGGCGGATGTAGGATATACTCGAAGTTGTCATGCATAACGAAATAAATTGCTATAGAATTCGGAGTGAATATGTCACAACTACTGACGTCATTTCGTGAAAATGCTAAACGCGCAAGTCTCCCAGAAATGCGTCAAAATCCAAGCTACACGAAGATGCCAGACATGAATCATAATGCGGAACACTAAGATAAAAGACGGTAAGTGCTGCAAAGTCCTCGGCCGTCCTTACAAATAAAACCTGAAACGCTGAAGTCAGGATGGGAATTGTGGGTCATGTAATGAACACAAAAGACTGCCGGATGTAATTAGTAGCTCCCAGTATAAAACTCCATAAAAAAAAAAAGTTAAATTCAAGTTCACTGCTACATTATAGTCGATGTTCCCCGCAACCCCCAATAAACAAGCACATGCGACAACCAATAATGCGCTGTAAAACCGTGTTTTACGGACATCAATATTTAATGCCGTACAAAACACCGCACTTACATTTTCATTGCATTTAAGCGCGCGCCGGAAAATCATAACATTCGATAACAAGAGCTGTTTTTAGTTTAGTAGTTTCTAAAACCGGTCATACAATTAAAACCGTAGAATTTGCAATGTTTACCTTCACTGGGCGACGTGTATAATTTCTTGCACAGCTCCTGCACACCACCAACGTCCGTCACTTTGCTCACACCCTCGGGACCTCGATGTTCCATGAGGTCCCGCAGCTGTTTCAGGGTGATTCCATATTGCGCGGGCCGGCCGTCTATCGTAGCCATTTCTCTTAGCTAGATCTGCAACAATAAAAAAAAACAAATATTAAGCACACACAATTCGGGGCGTATCGATTTTAAACGCGCCCAAAACATTTAGCATCCTGGCAGCCGGCCAAAAGAGAGGAAAAAAAATCTAGCTCGCCACAAAGGAAAGAGGTCAAGCAGCCGCCCTCCTCGGTTTGCAAGTTAACTCATCAAGACGTGCTAATCAGCCCCGCATTATCACGGCAACAGGTCCATTGTTTAGTTTTGCGAGTGGCCGGCTAAATTAAAAATATCGCTATTTTGATACAATCCCGCGGATTTTATTTGAAATAATCGCCGGAGGGGGTTTATTGGGCGGCCGGAAATAATTAACAATCAACAATTAACGGTGCAGCGCAATTTTCGATGCCGCCAGCTGTTTATCAGTAAATATTTTTAAAACACATTACGGCCGCGGAATAATTACCGGGCTCGGGGAGAGAGCGAGGGTTTCTTTTTTTAAATGCAAATCGACATAATTTTAAATCAATATTTGTTATAATTATTAGCTTGATTGGATTTAAGAAATATCGAATGGCTACATTTAGTACACATTATTTTGCCTACTATATTATCACCCCAAATAAGATGGTGTTAATGTAAATATTTTGATATAAAATTTCTTTGAAAACATTGAAAAAGGCTAGGTTATCATAGATCTATGCCACATATGGTAGATGTTTGAAAGAAAAAAAATGTTGACTTGAATTGTATAATGGAGCTGCTTGCTTATTATGCAAAATTTCTAAGAATTCGCGTAATATGCAATTACACGCATACAGTGTAACACATACACAAATCCATGTGTTTAAAGAACGCAATTGCGAATGCTGTTATTAATTAGTGCTCGGAAAAAATAAACCCGCTAGTCGAGCAGGGTTTCAAAGGTAGGCGTATAATGAACACAGCAGATTTATGATGAGCAAGTCGATCAAATCGGATAATACCAAAGTAAACCGATTGTTGCGTGTTGTTCTTTTTTTTAAATAAACATCTGTTATCGCTTATCGGAACGAAATCAAACACTTCATTCGGTGTTTCAGCTACGAAATTATGCTGCTAGTCTACTAGTGACCGCACCCACACTTATCATTTTTTCATAATAAATATATATATATATATATATATATATATATATATATATATATATTCATTTATTTTATATCATCAATAAATCATACAAGAATAACAGATCAAACATTCTTCCATCATACTTATGTTAATCAAAAAAATAATAATACTGTACTGAATGTAATTTCAATGTCATTATTGTTTCAAAAAGTTTTTAATAATACACCAGTCAGCTCAGGTATTACGAAATGTTCAGTTATGTTCAACAGCTAATACGACTTGAGCTGCTGAGTTTCATAATTTATCAAATCTATCAATAGTTATTAAACCAATCAGAGTATTTATGCCATATACCAAAAATAGATATTCTATAAAACTAGAAAACTAGGGAGATATCCTTTTGGAATAATAGACAGATTTTAAAAAGACGCCCTAAGATCAAACGCTTTTACACAACATTTTTTATGTTATTATATTATGTTGTTTTTTTTAGAATTTCTGCTAGTATGTCAATATACCCATTCAATAGCTTATGCAATCTATTTTATGAGACAAGAACAAATACGTATATATATATATATATATATATATATATATATATATATATATATATATATATATCTATATATATTATTATTGTGTAAATACTTGTACTTGTATACTAGTATATGTGAATGAAATAAATATTATTATGTTTATAAAATAATTATAATTAACCATCATGCAACAATTATATTTAAAACTTTCAGCAATCCGTGATCCTCTCCGAATGATTTTTGTTATCGCTCGTGTAACACAACGCGTCTGTTATCGGCGACAAAACATTCCGAACGTTTAATACCCGCTAAAACCGGTAAATGTACTCAAGTGTACATTTTACGTGGGATTCGCTTATAATACGGTTTCAACACTCGCTACCTAGAAATGAAAATGCAAAGGCAATATTGCACAAACTTCGCGTGTAGACAGAAAATTGCTCAGCATATTGGAAACGATGGAAGACACTGAATCGATTGATATGTGCCAGATAAATCAGGTGAATGAAGCGCGGCGATACACAAGACTCAATCAATGCTCTCGTGTTTGATACTGACTGCTGCTAAACGATTTAAATTTGATTGAATGAAAATGCTTGCAATATCAAATCACATTGACGTACAAAAAGGACGCAAATATTAAATCTCTATATGATGAACTTCACTATACGTTTATTTTCAAATCATTTAATATATTTTAGTATCTATAACTAATTTTAGCATACAATGAGGAAAAAAACATGAAATCAGTTTAAAATCTTTACTAAAGCTATAAAAGCAAATTATGATCTAAATCATGAATGGTTACCATTTTTTAGCTGTTTATAGTCATTTAAAGAAAGAAAGATCGTTATTTAACTGAGCTATATACATATACATAAATTAAAAAAAGTTCATATTCAAAAAAAACTCAAAAATTATATCCGCATTACCCAAAATATGTTTTCCGACTCAGTTCAGTCAGTTTGTCGTTTTAGACAAGACAATTTCTTGACTCAAAAGTTAAGGTCGTTTTAGACAAGACAATTTCTTAGCTCAAAAGTTGTTCAAGAAATGAATTCATATATCCTCCTCCCATAAAATTTGTCCTTGACAAATAGAACGCGTTATATTTTTCCATTCGATGTACCATCCAATTCAATACTTCAAATAATTTGCTGTATGATACGAGACAATTTAGATTGTCTCGCATCTTGACTAAAGGTCGTTTTAGACAAGACAATTTCTTGACTCAAAAGTTAGTCAAGATGCGAGACAATCTAAATTATCTTGTATCATACAGCAAATTATTTGAAATATTCAATTGGATGGTAGATCGAATAGAAAAATATAACGCGTTCTATTTGGAAGGACAAATTGCATTTGAGGAGGATATATGAATTCATTTCTTGAACAACTTTTGAGCTAAGAAATTGTCTTGTCTAAAACGACCTTAACTTTTGAGTCAAGAAATTGTCTTGTCTAAAACGACCTTAAGATTAAATTTTGTTTGAATATGCTAGTATTATACATTTAAACATGAAGTCTCATATCAGAATAAAATCATGTACGCGACTACATTTGAACTACTTTCTTTCATTAAATCCCGTTATCGCCCTCACACCTCCAGTAATAAATATAATGAATGCACATGAATCACAGGGGACGCGAATGGCCGTTTTTGATTGGGCTCGCCCGAAAACACAGAATCGCCATTATAAGGATTAATAACAAGGAGGCCGGGCGGCCGGCAGGACATTCAATTCAAATCAAAATATCCCACGAAGCACAACCGCATTCTTTTGCAACGCGCACAGCGAGGGAAAAAAAGCGCCGGCGTAGTCATTTAGATTATAGATTTTTCCACCCCCCGGAAGGGCAGCAATTCCGTTCGGCTTGAATAATCTCGGGCGAAATTAAAACAGAAAAGCTGCGTATTAAGCCCTGGCCGTGATTAATTCCGCGCCGCCGCCGCCGCCGCCGCCGACGACTTATTTGCGAATTTAATAAAGGGCCCGCGCGGGTTGCTGCATGTATACGTTTATAATGAAAAGTATTTAACGAAAAACCGCCGCCGGGCTTATACAGCTCGTAAAAGTGCACCGTGTGTTTCAGATTCGCAAATAGGTTTACTGCAATTTCATTAGGGGCCCCGCAGAAATAGCCGTGATTCATCCGCAATCGCGCGCCGGGACTCTAATTAGGTGTAAATGTATTTTCTTTATCGGACGATTATAGCCGGGGGGTCCGCCGGGTGCCAAGTCCTAAGATTTGGCTGATTTCTATTTTAACCCGACCCCCCCGATTCGAATGCAAATTGCATTATTGTGAGTATGCACAGGTGTAATTTGTTATTTACGTGCGCTGCGTGTTGTTTGACCGTCGCTCCTGCGGCTGGGAACGACAGCAGCGAGCGCAAAAGCGGAGCGAAATATTGTTGTTCGGTTAATAATTACGTGCTGGCTACTGAAAAACTATTGAACAAACGGAGCTTTTGCGGTATGCTATCGACACCCGGAATTATTTACTGATGCTTGAGGACGATGAGGAAATGAAGGGAATGGGGACGAATACGACGTCATACCGTGTCCTTCGAATATATAACTATATCCATTGAATATCTAACTATATCCATTGAATATCTAACTATATCCATCGAATATCTAACTATATCCATCGAATATCTAACTATATCCATCGAATATCTAACTATATCCATCGAATATCTAACTATATCCATCGAATATCTAACTATATCCATCGAATATCTAACTATATCCATCGCATGTCTAACTATGTCCCTCGAATATCTACCTATATCCCTCGAGAACCTAATTTGTTAGAAGACAGTTAGGCATTCAAGGAACATAACTAAACATGTCCCTTGAATGCCTAACTGTTTATCTCGAAAGTCTAACTATAACCCTCGACTATCAAATTGTATCCCTCGAATATCTAACTATATCCATCGCATCTCCCTAGAATGTCCCTATATCCCTCGAGCACTTATTTTGTCACTCGAAAGTCTAGTTGTGTTGAATGTATAACTGTATCCCTCGAAGGCTTGATTATACCATATCCCTCGAATGTCAAACTATGTACTTCGAATATCTAACTATATCCATCACATGCCTAAATATGTCTCTCGAATGTCTACCTATATCCCTCGAGCACTTATTTTGTCACTCGAACGTCTAGTTGTGTCCGTTGAATGTATAACTGTATCCCTCGAAGGCTTGATTACACTATATCCATCGAATGTCAAACTGTGTACCTCGAATTTCTAACTATATCCATCATATGCCTAAATATGTCCCTCGAATGTCTACCTCTATCCCTCGAGCACCTAGTTTGTCTCTCGAGCGTTTAGTTATGTCCCTTGAAGGGATACAATTATAAGTTCAATTGGTAAAACTAAACGCTGGACGGATACAACTAGACGTTCAATAGACCAAACTAGACGCTGTAGGGATAAATCTAGACGCTCTAGAAATAAATACAGACGCTGGACGGATAAAACTAGACGTTCAATAGACAAAACTAGACGCTTTAGGAATACATCTAGATGCTTTAGTAATATAGGTAGACTTTCGAGCGTATAGTATTGTCTATTGAACTGTAGTTTTATCCCTGGAGCGTCTAGTTTCGTCTATTAAACGTCTACCTTTATCCCTCAAGCAGCGTAAATTTGTCTAAGTTATATCTCTTGATCATCTAATTTTGTCTAAGTTATATCTCTTGATCATCTAATTTTGTCTAAGTTATATCTCTTGATCATCTAATTTTGTCTAAGTTATATCTCTTGATCATCTAATTTTGTCTAAGTTATATCTCTTGATCATCTAATTTTGTCTAAGTTATATCTCTTGATCATCTAATTATGTCTAAGTTATATCTCTTGATCATCTAATTTTGTCTAGTTGTATCCCTCGAGCGTCTAGTTTTGTCTATTAAACATCTACCTTTATCCCTCGAGCGTCTAGTTTTGTCTATTAAACGTCTACCTTTATCCCTCGAGCATCTAATTTTGTGTAAGTTATATCTCTTGACCATCTAATTTTGTCTAAGTTATATCTCTTGATCATCTAATTTTGTCTAAGTTATATCTCTTGATTATCTAATTTTGTCTAGTTGTATCCTTCGAGCGTCTAGTTTTGTCTATTAAACGTCTACCTTTATCACTCGAGCATCTAATTTTGTCTAAATTATATCTCTTGATCAATTAATTTTGTCTAGTTATATCACCGAGCATCTAATTTTGTCTAGTTATATCCCACGATCATCTAATTTTGTCGAGTTATATCTCTCGATCATCTAATTGTGTCTAGTTATATCCCTCAAGCATCTAATTTGGTCTAGTTATATCCCTCGAGCGTCTAGTTTTCTCTACTGAACGTCTAGTTTTATTCCTCGAGCTCTAATTTTGTCTAGTTATATCCCTTGAGCGCCTACTCTAACAGTCGAGCGTGTAGTGTTATCCCTCGAACGATTAGTTTGTCCCTCCAAAATCTAGTTATATCCCTCAACCATCTAGTTGTATCCCTCGGGCGCCTGTTTTAATCCGCAAGATGAAAACCAACGGCGCGATTCCACTACATGATTTTATCAGTCGTGGTTTCTATAAAGCTAGAATGCAACCCCTAACATAAATTGCGTGAAGCAGTTGAACTAAAACGACGACATTCTAAAAATCACAGTTATTTTCGTTCCGGTTGTGCAATTTCACCCTCTTGCAACTGTCGTTTGATTTGTAGCCGATGTTTGGGTCGTATCGAGTCTTGACAAAGCGTGCTCGCCCTTCAAAGGTAACAACGGCCGCGCATGCCAGAGCAGCGAATGCACCCTTAAATATGTATCAACAGTTGCGCCAATTCTCATGCAGAAGTGACCTTGTTTAAAAATGTATGCGTCTCTCTTGACACACATATGTTTGCGCTTGTTATCGATTTAAAAAACGGGACACTTTACTAACTGGTCTAGTTGGTAATAGGTTTATATAACGCAACTAAAATGGGTTTAGTTTAGTGGGAAATGTAGATGGAATTATAATAATACGTTTTTGATGGCAAAAATTTAATTAGATTATCGAATTTATTGTTATAGAATTACGTACATCAAAAATATACCTTGCGGTGCCTAGTAGGGCTTTACTAAACCCTATGTAAACGCAATGGTATCCATAAAAACAACTTTGTTGTAGGCTGTCAATTTTTTTTTGTTAGAATTTATGACGATGCTCTGTACACACAATTCTACATATAAGCGATCATTGTTAAAGTCAGGGTGCTATGAGTAATTTTTCAGCTGGAAAGGGGGCGGTAGGCCAAATAGTTTAGGAACCTATGCTCTAAACCATAGGTTCCCTAACTATTTCGTCATTTAACTATCCCCTTTTCAGTTAATCGCATACTAGCGTCTTCGTGTGAAAGTAGTATAAGTTGGATTCTACTCGCCTGAATACATGTACGTACACGTATCCGGGCGACTCGATAGAGAGGGAATTCTGTATCATCATACGCGACACTAGAGTATCTGCGTGTAAATGCTCTTATGTCTACAATGTAAAACGTGTATCCAGCCTACCGGTATCGGAGACGTGCGTCTACGTCAAAAGGCAGTCTATGGGTCGGCAAACTGCAGCCGCATGCAGCTGAATGGAAATTTGTGTGGGGCTCTACAGAAATTCGCGAATCAAGGATAACCACATATAGATCAATCTCTAGTTATCCTTGATTCGTCAATTTCTGTAGAGCCCCACACAAATTTCCATTCAGCTGCATGCGGCTGCAGTTTGCCGACCCATAGACCGCCTTTTGAGGTAGAAGCACGTCTCCGATGCCGGTAGGCTGGATACATATTATACATTGTAGACATGGAAGCATTTACACGCAGATACTCTAGTGTTGTATATGACACACAAATTTCTATTCAGCTGCATACGGCTGCAGTTTGCCGACCCATAGACTGCTTTTTAAAAATAGGCACTTCGTGTATTTACGTTTTTAATTGGTTTGGTTTGTATGGCAGCTAACCTTATATTATATTGTGTATGTTCGTGTGAAATAATGTGATAAGGGTCAGCAAACTGAAATTTGTATGAGGCTCTTCAGAAATTCGCGAATCAAGGATAACCATTCTCTATGAGCTATAAGTGGTTAAAATAGGCACTCCGTGTATTTACGTGTATTTTTAATTGGTTTGGTGTGTATGGAAGCTAATTTCACATTATATCGTGTATGCTCACTCCACTTACAAACGAATGAAACAAACCGAAGACGTGCTTAAATACACCAAGAGCCTATTTATATGTACCCTTCATTCGAGAATACAAAAGAAAATGAAAATAATAGACCATGTTTAATGTTTAAAAGAATTAGTGCATTTTTGCACTACGCTGACATATACGGCTCTCTGGGAAACCATATTCATTTATATATACGTCAAACTTTATTTATGACATCAAACAGACCGTTTCCCTAGGAAACCTAACTATATTCCAACAATGTAACTGACTGAGCGCTAACAGTGTTAGTCGATTTTTCAGAGTGCAGTGAAATGTCATTAAATAGAGAGACGCGGGTACTTCGATTATATAAATTATATTATTTTTTTTAATATGTTAGTCAATAATTTGTTGTGCAACTTTTATTTTAAATATTTGACTTATAAATTAATGAACTACACTGCTACAATTATTATCTATTTGTATAAATCAAAATATTTATATAAATAGATGAAAATTGTAGCTTCCTTTTCACTCGATATACACGGGTTTTGTCTTTTCGAACAAATTATATTATATATTGTAAAATATAATTATATGTTGTAAAATCTATATCAAATGAAAGAATATTAACAAACAGTAGTTATTTCTCAAATAATTTGATATATTAAATGAATGAACTGTATTGACAAATATAAATAGATGAAAATTGGAGTGTCTTTTTCACTCTGTATACATGGGTATTTGCTTTACAAACAAAATACTGTTGTAGAATCTATATCAAATGCACGAATATTAACAAACATTATTGCGAATATTGTCTAGATGGTTAATTGTATAGACCGAAAACAAGTAGGTATCGATATAATTGAGTGCCAATAAATAAACGATAATGATAAACAGTACGAAAACACGCTGTGTATATTGGTTTAAAAATAATATGAGCACACAAAAACGGGTTTATAAATGAATTCCAGTCACTTAGACTTGACAATGAAGTAAATATCGCGAAAGCAGTCAACACATAAAAATATTTTTAAAAAAGTGTAATAAACTTACATGTTACAAAATGTTAATCAGGTGAAATATCTCGACAAGTTAGTAAGCAGTTAGTAGAAGTAGCATCGAGTGTCGGCGGGAGCACTGAGCAAGCAGCGATCTGCCCCACTCAACAGGTGAACCGTATTTGATTTCGAATCGACCGGTGACACCGGCGGCGGCGGCGGCGGCAGCAGCAGCCCGCCGCCGCTGACGGATCTGCGTAGACGCATCTCGTGCCGCAATTCGTCCGGCGTCGCAGCTACGTGCACGTGCGGGTGTGTGTTCGCCCACCCACCCCGGTGCAAGGGCAGTTTCCGGCCAAACACGGAATTCCAATTGCGAAACAACGCCAATTTCTCGCCCGCGCGTTTGTTTGTGCGTTCGTTTGTTTGCTCGCTCGCTAGGCAAGTGTGAAGCGGAAACAGGCTTTTCGCGGAAACTCACTAATTAAAATCGCATTTCGCGACAGGTCGGGAACTACAGTAGTTTGCGACGAGGCGTTACTGAATACTAACAGAGATAGAAACAGTTGAAAAGAGAAATAGACCTCTCCCTAGAAATACAGATAGACCAATAGGGGCGAGATAAAACGACGCAACTAGAGAAGAGAAAAAGTTGACATTTGCGCCTCACTGCCAAAGAGCAATTATTTTTCTACGTGGTAATACATGTTACCCAATTAATACATCCCACTATATCCGGGGCCTTTCAGGGACAATACAAACGAGCAAAATAAAATCACTACTGGAAAATGTTTCTGTAGGAAAAACACTAGCACACGCCTGCGATAATTAAAATGTCCACGCGAACAATTCAACAGTTTACGGCTGATAAACATGTGTGTATGTTTAATACCCCTCAATAACACATGAGCGAGCATTAATGTCTATATAATAACAGTTTATAGACTTTTAGGGAGAGCAGCATCAGTGTTTGAGCCTAAAAGAGGAGAATCTATTTTTCACATCCATACACTTCTAATTCACCCTACGTAAAGCTATATTTGAAACATGTTTGTATGCTAAAATCTGTATTGAATGGGTAATATTAATTTAAGAGTATTAGGTTAAAACTGTTGCTAGTTGGAAATATCATCCATTAAATGGAGACACAACAGTACATACGAACCAAGTCTGATATTGCTCGTGTGCACGACTTTATGTAAGTAACCCAATGTAAATTAAATTTCAAAGGATATTAGAAAAAAAAACCAGCTCAGTGGCCGAGTGGTCTGTCTCGTGCAGCGGCGCAAATTTTCGCGAATCACCGTTTTTCAGAGGTAAATCGCTCGCACTGCGAGATACGCTGAATTCTCTCTAGTTTCGACCTTTCGAGGTTTTCAGGATTACCCCTCAAGTACGTGAAACGGCGCACTATTGCAATCTCTCTTGAAAGTTCTTTGCAACTTTCCCTCACGGTACTTGTTCGCTATCGGTCTCGTGGTCATATTTAACAATAGACAAAACTATACGCTTATAGGATAAAACTAGAAGTTCAATTGATAAAATTAGACGCTTCACGAATAAAACTTCATTCTTGACATTTAATAGACGAGGGATATAGGTAGACATTCGAGGGACATAGTTAGGCATGCGATGGATATACTTAAGATATTCGAAGGATACAGTTTGACATTCGAGGGATATAATTAGCCTTAGATGGAGTTTACAACGCACTCTCAAGCAACTCGACTCTAAGACAGAGATCCTGCCGCTACCTGCGATGGTCACTACGGGCCTAGCCGTCCTAAACTAGCTAAACGTTTAACGCGGATAGAAATCTACTAACGGTTGTGTTAACAACTCATTAAAAACCTACTCATGTCATCAGGATTAGCAAGTGTGCCCTCTACTGGATCGGAGTGTGCAAGATGTCAGATATATGCCAATCTTAAAAAATATATACGCGACGTCGGAGTCTCATGGCTGATAGTCCTATATAGTGACAGATATATAGATAGATCGATAGATCGATAGATAGATCGATAGATAGATCGATAGATAGATCGATAGATAGATCGATAGATAGATCGATAGATAGATCGATAGATAGATCGATAGATAGATCGATAGATAGATCGATAGATAGATCGATAGATAGATCGATAGATAGATCGATAGATAGATAGATCGATAGATCGATAGATAGATAGATCGATAGATAGATCGATAGATAGATCGATAGATAGATCGATAGATAGATCGATAGATAGATCGATAGATAGATCGATAGATAGATCGATAGATAGATCGATAGATAGATCGATAGATAGATCGATAGATAGATCGATAGATAGATCGATAGATAGATCGATAGATAGATCGATAGATAGATCGATAGATAGATCGATAGATAGATCGATAGATAGATCGATAGATAGATCGATAGATAGATCGATAGATAGATCGATAGATAGATCGATAGATAGATCGATAGATAGATCGATAGATAGATCGATAGATAGATCGATAGATAGATCGATAGATAGATCGATAGATAGATCGATAGATAGATCGATAGATAGATCGATAGATAGATCGATAGATAGATCGATAGATAGATCGATAGATAGATCGATAGATAGATAGATAGATAGATTTTTTATACGCGTAAATTCATCCTCACTAGCTGAACTATTTATTACACCGGCAAGATCTAAAAAGATCGAAAACTAGATATATAGATTACCAAGAAATAAGAATTTATATAGTTGAATTTCATTTAACTTCTAATGATGAGCATATAGCCAGTGGAAATTGATGTGAAAAGCATCACGTGTATAAAACGTTTCGAACGTATTTTATTATACAATTGCAGTTGATTGGGAATCCATTAAATCATAAATGCATGGAAATATTTGAATGCAAACAGCGATTTAAAAATCGAATGAATGGTGCAATCGATTGGCAGCTGTCTCAAAGCGTAACAGCGATTTTAAATGACGATGATAAGAAAATAATAACGGTGATAGTGAAATGACTGAACAAACGTTTTGCACATTAATCTGACAAACGTACAAAGTGGAATTTCCCGCGGCTCGTGTTGCAAGTTAAGCTGTTATTTATTTTTATATAAAAGCAATTTTTCAACCTGCGCCAGCGATATGAAAGCACGTAGAGGGGGATTTGTTTTATTTTTTGCGCGCACTACTTATTGTATTTAAGTTGTTACAAGTTAAAAGAGACTGGTAAACTATGAAAATATAAAGCGGCACTGAAGGAGAGCTTATGCATATAAGGTTGTGGGTTTAACTATATATGTAGCTGCTGTCGTTACTAGTTTAAAATGATATTCATATTTTTATATACTTAATATTTTATTTTCGGTTTAATCATGTTCAAACTCTATTATTATCTGGATTAATGTTTGTGATTCCAATACTATTAATCATAGCAGATTAATAGTGTTGGAATCACAAACATTAAATCTCTGTTATGCTCCCTACAGACAAACGTAAGTGAATATAGCGAATATAGGCGTATTCGTTAATTTCCCATACCGTGTCTAAAATTATATTATACAGACAAACCTAAGTGAATGTAGGCACATTCGTTGATTTGCCGCACCGTGTGTAAAATTCTCGCATAACAAATGTACATAAATGTTCGAATTCGTGGTGGTTCGCGTTTGTGGATATTCGTGTTCATGTTTGTAGAGGTTTGCGTTTGTGGAGGTTCGCTTGATAGGTGGTAAATACTACATACATCAATGAATATTGGCCGTGGCGTTTGCTCACATTCTCCACAACGTTTGTGAGTGCCCGCTTATGTTTATCGCTATGGAGCTGTCTGTGGCGTTTTCTCACATTCGCCACATCATCTGTAGGGGTATTTAGCTGCTTACGTTTAACGCTAGGGAGCTGTTAGAATAGCGCCCCCAATGAAACAGCTTTTAGTTGAATAAAATTACAGTGTACACCGCCATTATTGACCATCGTCTATATTTTGATATAGCCGCATATATGAATTCAGTGGAGCACCGCGCACGCTCGCTGTAAACTCAACAGCACTACAACCATGTTATTGTAGCGGCGCACTATTATTAAATGGCGTATATTAATAACACGCGTTAATTGATAACAATTAAACTTGTACATAAACATAAAATAACGAAAAGGACGGGTCGACGTGAGCAACATCATCCGCGTGGCTATACACCGTCCGTAGTTTCATTACATCATGTAGATGTCAATATGAATAGTGATATTGATTGAATGATTAATGAATGGCTGATATTATTACAACCTACTACTACAGGCGGGTCACGTCTAGTGCGCGTCGGGCCCGCGTGGTCACGCTTTGAATTTCAAGAGTACATATTGTGCAGAGCTCCCTACTTTTTCACCAAATTATTTAAATATAACACAGGATAGAATCCGTTCTAACTAGCCAATTGTAAACCCTGACTGACTAGACGGATAGATAATCTAGACTAGTGTTTTCAAAATTGGATGATACCGCAGCTAGTAATACTACGAATAATTTAAAATGAAAGATTAGTAAATGCCTTCCAAAATCTTTTTAAAACTAACTAACCAATAGTTCAGGTATGTGAAAACCTATGAAGACGAAGAATTGTAACCTTTAGAATTGAACAAAACAAAATTATAAATCATGAAAGGGTTTACGATGAGGGCGGACTGTCCTGGCACCTCGCAACCCCACCCACCACAGCCAACTGTTTCAAAACAGTCAAAACTAAATAATGAGACAATTTAATGTATGCGAAAGACCGGCTGAATATTTCACGGCACATTATGAATATTTACAGCGCGACTACTTTAAATAGCTTTATGCGCAATTATACACGAAACTGAAAATGCCTGTAATTAACATGTTTTGCATGAGCCGCCCGTTCGGAGATTTACTCGGAAAGAGGGCTGCAAACTGCAACAAACAACTTCTGCTAGATAAAGCACGTGATGCCGTCGCAAATAAAGGTTAATGGCATATTAAACTTAACACATAACACACTATTACGATGCTTTTAATGCACCGTGAAACTTTGCATTGATAACACTTTACTATCGGGACACGTTTGAATAATGCAATTGGGGTGGGGGAGAGCGTATCGACGGCGACTGCGACGCCGACTCGGTTAAAGATAGATTGCATTTTCTTAAAGCTTTCACGAGTTAATAAGCTTACATAAAAGTGCATTACACTCGAGTGTACTACTTTTACGCAGATGAACTTCGTTATGGTTACCTTTATCGGTGTTATCGCACGACATTTTATTATACAGACAAAAAAGGTATTGGTGTAATTGTAAGTGATAAAAAGAACTTCTATCGTTATAGGGCAATTAGTTGAAGCGACATAAAGGGAGAAGATCAAAGAAGTTGAATCACACCTTAATTTCGCGTAAAAGGTGATTCAGAAGTTTTAAATGTTTACTAATTTTCTATACTATGTGGTTAGAATTTTTAATATTTCAAATTTTAAATTAGGTGGACCCAGCTCGATGGCCGAGTGGTTAGAAGAGTCGTCCGTTTCGTACTGTGCATTAGGGAGTTCGAATCCCATTGGAGCGAATTTTCGCGAATCACATTTTTCTGTGAAATTAAGGTAAATACCGAGTACCGAACTCCTCTGAGCTTCGCGATTGACCGGCGAAAAGCCTCACGGCTGATCCCTATAATATAGAAGTTTTTTGTTTTCGTAATTTTCTAATGATTTTAGTAATAGTATCAGAATCAGAGAGCGTGATGAGAAAAAACTTCTATTTTTGTAGGGTCATCAGCTGTGAGACTTTTTTGCCGCTCAATTGAGAAGCTCAGGGGAGTTTAATCACCCGGTATTTACCTTAACTTCACGGAAAACCTGTGAAAGGTGATTTGGATAGAGGGCTCATAAAGGGAGAAGATCATCACCTGTGAAAGGTGATTTTCGAAAATTCGCCCCAATGCTCTGTACGAGACGGACGACTCTTCTAACCACTCGTCCACTGAGCTGAGTACTGAGATTCATACCTCAGTACCCAGCTCAGTGGACGAGTGATTCGAAGAGCATTGGGGCGAATTTTCGAAAATCACCTTTCACAGGTTTTCTATGAAGTTAAGGTAACTACCGGACGATTAAACCTTTCTGTGCTTCTCCCTTGGCCGGCGGAAAAGTCTGATGACCCTACGAAAAATAGAAGTTTTTTTCTTATCGCGCTCTCTGATCCTCAGATTAGAGATCATGATGAGATTTGAACTGATTCTGATGTCACAAAAATTGTGTCAAAATTAAAAGAGATTTGAACTGATATTTTCTTCAAGATCCCATAAATATAGATTGCCAATGGACATTAATTTCGCGTCGCCTAAAATATATGTAAGAAGCCATTATTAGCTTACTAAATAACACCTAGATTGGCGTAATGTTGTTCACAACAAACATTTGAATTCATATAACCACGCTCAATTGCGAGTTATTACCGGGAAATCGTTTGAATGTAACATGAGAATCCTAAATGAACCAGCGGAATAACACGCGCGGTAAACAACACTTGGTGGTGTCTTTTGAAATGCACGTAGGTGGCGGCTCACGCTTATCACCAGGCGCCTTGAAAATTTATTGATTCGCTCGATTTTCCGTGTGGGGCTGTGGCCTCTGGATTCGGGGAAATTCTAGTTGGTAATTGCGGCACGCTCCCACTAGAAAACGTGCGTGCCTGCTTGAGCCGCGTTAAAAACGAATTGAATTAAAAACTTTTGTGTGGATTTGGAGCGAATTAAGACGTCGCACAATTACCGTTTAGATTAATGGCGGTGAGTATTGTCGCGTGTCAGATAATTTCCAACAACTTTCAAGCACGTAAAACGCGAAATTGCCCCATCACTTTACGGTTTACGGCGAACTTGATCCGGGGAAATAATTGTATGTGAATTAAAACGTTTTCCAATACAAGCTGTTTGAGCAAGGCTGGTGGTATGGATCTTTGATTCGGCCCTGACCCAAATCGACCCCGGCGAAGTGAATCACCACAAATGGAAATTATAAGGGGCTTAATTATATTCTACATAAGAGGGGCTAAACATGTTGACACTGGCGAATGAAATTTATTTAAAAAAAAACATACATAAGGAATTTAATTAGATTAGCGAATACGCGCAATAAAACTTGTATTTTTCCTAGGGGTAATAAAATCCAACCAGTGACGATGTTAGGGCGAAACGTGTTTACGTCAACAATTGACGCATATTTGCGAAGCCTTCAACTTTAATTTTCCGTTTACCCAGCAACGTTTGAACGCGTTTATTTGAAAATAGAGGGATATTTAATATTCCAGCTACGAATCTACGTGTGCAACATAATAATAACTCCACCCGTGTAATAAGCATTCACGAGTAATCAGCCGCTACTCTAAATAATAACAAGGTGCGGCGAGTTTTCTATTTACCGAGCGAAGAAAAACGTTTCTCTCTCCACCCCCCTAAGCCAGACCGTTTAGATGCGCCCGAGATTGTTAAAACAACGCCACTTTGATCTTAAATAAAACGCGCGCCCGTATACAAAAAGATGGACAGTTATATAAACACGACGTGCACTTTTTTTTTGTTGGGCGCCACAATGAGGACAAAGCCATTAAAACGATCGGCGCCGATTTAAACAACACTGGCAAATTGGCAATTTGGCACCTTCCCCGCGCGCGTATTAACGCACAAAGTAATAAAATTGAAATCCGTACCTTCGATAATGCTATCAATTCACAATACTATTTGTAGGCAGCGGTGTTATTTTTGTATCCCTCTATAATCCATGCTCAATATGGAATTTTCAGATGATTCCAGTTTTATTTAGCTGAAGCCACTCTTTATTTATTTAAAGCAATTACCCCCGGCTTCCTTCGAACTAATCGCAATCTTTATCTGGATGACGAACGCGAACAAAACCAAACAGTATTATCGACACACAGCGAGATAAAATAACACACATGCTCGCGGTTTCGCAGCCGACGAAACACTTGGGGGGGCCTGATAATGATAACAATAAAAGGCCTACTTTTATTAAAAAGCTAAGAATTACAATTATTTATTTATAGCTGGCTTTATAACAGTCAAACATGTGTCAATATAATATAATTTAAAGAGCACATGAATTTTAATCTTGTATGATTATAACTAATTGGATGTAGAGGTTATAATTAGGTTAAATATCCCGCACTATCTGGGAATCGGACAACGTGTCATATCTATATATATAGTATGTATAGATCGGTTTTCGTACGCTCTATATGTATTACATAGCATATGACTTCATTTAACATACAAGGGAAATCTAATATTAAAGGCGGCAATCCCCCGTTTCAGGGATGATACGCCCTAAAACAAACAATCAAACGAACCTTTGTTTGCTTGCAAATTATTTCAGGTAATTTCATTATATTCCATTTGATTGTTAGAAGAGAACTAGCATACTATAACTTATTATTAGAGTAATTATTGATTTAAACTTTACCTGAAACTAATATTAACTTGTTATTAGAGTAATTATTGATTTAAACTTAAACGTTATCAGAGAAATCGACACACCAAGGGTAAATAATATATAAGAGTTGAGCTGAAAGACAATATGTTGATATTCAATCGACATCAATACGTATTGTTTCACCCTCTTTTAATAACAAGTATAAATCAATAATAATGTCTATGATCATTTTCTTCTGTTAATCACTTCCTATATTAAGAATAAGAATATTAAAGACATTTAATTTTTACACATGACACTGACATTTTTATTATTTAACCTTGTCATTAAAAGAGGGTGGAACAATATTTATTGATATCGATTGGATATCAACAAATTGTCTTTCAGCTCAACTCTTATATATTATTTACCCTTGGTGTGTCGATTTCTTTGATAAAGTTTAATTTTAAATCAATAATTACTCTAATAAGAAGTTATTATTAGTTTCAGTTTAAGTTTAAATCAATAATTACTCTAATAATAAGTTATAGTATGCCAGTTCTCTTCTAACAATCAAATGGAATATAATGAAATTACCTGAAATTATTTTAAATCAATAATTACTCTAATAACAAGTTTCAACTGTTATTATCAGTATGAGGTTTAAAAAAAGCTTGGCTACAGCAGAATAAAACTCAAGTCTTTTCTTGAGAGGTGCACTGTTTATAAACAATTTTACAGACAAAAATGATTTTTGTGTGACTCAAATTTATTTATCAACGACTACTCGCATTTCGTTATTTCGTGTATACTTGTTTAGCCCTTAAGTTATAAATGTTGACGACCAAATATAACGCGCACATTACGTGTGGTAATATTCAGCATATTATAAAAAGCCTGAAATTGTATGTAAATAATTTTTCATGATAACAATTACTTTCATATAACATTTCTCAATATCATTTAACAATTACACTAATATACTATTCGGATTATGTTCTGACATGACAGCAACCATATAATAAAATTTGTGTGAGTGAGTGAGAAATGAAATATCTAGCACTTGGATTATGATAAAATAGTTATAATAGTTACATTTTTTTTTATTAATAACAACCATTCTGTTCCATACATTGTGTCTACCGAAGTGGCATGCATTATTTTTATAAAACCGCTACTTCAGATAATACTGGAACAATTTGTCGGTTCTAAATGTGGAGAGATCCGATAAGATTAGTAATAGAGTAGCAATTTGCATTACAATATTATATTTATTGATATATTGTAACGTTCTGTTAGGTCAAGGCGAATCCAGCTGGATGGCAGTCAGGGGGAGGCACGCGCGCTCTTTGAGGCATAGCACGCCGGTAATAAATCTGATGATGTCTCTCAATTTAACTTTGATGCGATTAGTTGAGAGACTTCAGTTAATTGAAATTAGTTTGAGTTGAGCACGTATCGGATGTTGGAAGTTGACGCGCGAGCGAATGTGTTATGTGTGGAGGTGCAAACACGTACAGGCGGCGGCTCAGGGCCATTAGCCTAATAAAAGTTCGGTTTTTTGGGTTGCTCTGTGAGAAGAATTGCTATTACTAAAATAGTAAATTAGCATAAAAACTGTATGTAGGCTGATATACCGTTGGATGCTACCATGTTTTCGGACATAATGGTGAAATCCTTTCAAACATATTAACGTACGTTGAAATATCTATGTGATGATTCATTTCTAAAAGACAAAAACGTGCCAGTGTAGTATTCTAGTCTGATATAAATATCTCTGTACAATAAAACATTGTAATTGTTTTATATACACTATGTATAAAAAAAATTAACAAAATAATGTAGGTTGTAATTACATTAGATGTGACCTATAAGTTTATACTTCATTATTCCGCAACCATCTAGAGCCGGTTTGGGTCGCCTATATTTATAATATCAATCTTTTCGAATCAAACTCGCCACCATAAAATTCTATTAAAATACACAACAAGGTCGCAGAAAGCTATAAATTGCTGTGCTATTAAAAAAAAGCAATCTCAGACACAACAACATTTTCCCGTAAACTCCCCCCCCCGACAACATTTGGCTCATTCCAATCAAGCCCATTAATGATCGGCGGGGCATAGGCTGCGCGAAGGCAAACTGCACGCATCACCCGCAATGATGAGCTCAAATTGCACTTTAATTTAATAAGGCAACTCCGCCACGGCGAGGCAATTCAATTTGAAACCACTTTTCGCTGGAAGTATGTGTGTGTGTGTGTGCGGAAGTGTCAATACTGATTTGATTAACACCTCCGCGGACCCCGCACTACCATTGAAAATACACATAAATTTATAGTGTGGGCACCACACGAATTTCCAAAATTAATTAATTCATAATTTTAAGATAGACTCAATTAGATTCACATGTTCGCGTTTTTACGTCTTCACGTTCCACATTTATAATGTTTTCACGTTTTGTCTTCAGGTTTTGTCAAGTGTTTTTCACGTTTTCGTCTTCACGTTTTCTAATTATGATTGTGGAAAAATGCGAGAACTTAACACATAAATTGATGGTGTGGGCACCACACGAATTTCCAAAATTAATTAATTCATAATTTTAAGATAGACTCAATTAGATTCACATGTTCGCGTTTTATGCCTAAAATAGTCTTCGCGTTCCACATTTTTCATGTTTTCACGTTTTGTCTTCAGATTTTGTCAAGTGTTTTTCACGTTTTCGTCTTCACGTTTTCTAATTTAGATTGTGGAAAAATGCGAGAACTTAACACATAAATTTATGGTGTGGACACCACACGAATTTCCAAAATTAATTAATTCATAATTTTAAGACAGACTCAATAAGATTCCCATTTTCGCGTTTTTACGTCTTCACGGTGCACATTTTTCATGTTTTCATGTTTTCACGTTTTGTCTTCAGGTTTTTCACGTTTTCGTCTTCACGTTTTCTAATTTAGATTGTGGAAAAATGCGAGAACTTAACACATACATTTATGGTGTGGGCACCACACGAATTTCCAAAATTAAATAATTCATAATTTTAAGATAGTTAAAGACTCAATTAAATTCACATTTTCGCGTTTTTACGTCTTCACGGTCCACATTTGTCATGTTTTCACGTTTTGTCAAGTATTTTTTCACGTTTTCTAATTAAGATTGTGGAAAAACGTGATAACTTTCCGGTAAATAAACTACACTATCAGGAAAGTATTATTGTCGTGAACAATTTAGTAACAAAAAAACAATTTTCTTTACTTTTTATGCCTAAAATAGTTGAAATAAAACCGATTTTTGCGATGTCAAGTTTTTTTTTACGTTTTTTCGAGTTTATTCACGTTTTGTCAAGTTTTTTTTTTCATGTATTTTCAATTGAATATTTTGATACACGAAAACAGCAAAAGTGACGTCGCTGTTTTCGTTTATCAATTATTAGTTGTACCGAGCAATCATTTTTCGGTGGGGCCATATCCCATGATTATTTGTATTAACAAAAAGGTTGCTGGGGGCTCATCAGTGGTAAATGGTTTAATTTGTCTCATATTCCATCTATTTGCACTATTCATTTTCAAATATATATGATGTATGTGCGTAAAATACAATGTACTAGTTGACACAAATAAACTATTTGTCTCATTTTGCCTAATTTTGCTTTAATTTGTCTTATTTTGTTACATTTTGTCTCATTTTGCCTAATTTTGTCTTATTTTGTTCCATTTTGTCTCATTTTGCTCAATTTGTATCAGTTACCACATAAAATGCATATTTTATGGCTATTCCGGAAATTCAAACTATTCTAATCGGTGATGCAAACAAATTTACATGTTGGAGCCTGCGTTGTACGATGATTTGAAAGTTCATTGTGCGCGCCCGTAATTGTGCTATGAATTTCCCTATACAATAGAATGGTTTGAAAACAGATTTGCAGCTGCAACAGTAAATATAGACGTAAGGTGAGTGCAGTTCAACGCGACTTATATAAAGGTGTGAGCTCGGATTTCCGAATAACACCGAGAACAATTCAAACAGTATAATAATAATAATAATAATATTACTTTAACATCTAAATTACTTTATATTACTTCCTTATACAGTATCTATATTAATACTTTTACTTTCCGAATACATCACTGATGTAGAGGAAGGTTTTGTTTTACCACAAATGTCTTCACGTTTTCTAATTAATATTGTGGCAAAATGCGATAACTTTCCGGCAAAAGGAACTACACTATAAGGAAAGTATTGTTGTCGTGAACAATTTAGTAACAAAAAAATCAATTTTCTTTTCTTTTTATGCCTAAAATAGTTCAAATGTTCACTGGATCGTCCCAGATAGTAAACTCAGCTATGTACCAAATTTGGTAGCAATCTGTTGTCCCGTTTTCCCGGAATTTTGTTCACAGACAGACATATATGCATACATTCATACATAGAGACACACATAAATCGCAAAAATCGGTTTTAATTTTTGCGATTTATGGGTGTATCTATGTATGTATGTATGTATGTATACATGTATGTGTGTATACATGTATGTGTGTATACATGTATGTGTGTATACATGTATGTATGTATACATGTATGTGTGTATACATGTATGTATGTATACATGTATGTCTGTCTGTAAACAAAATTCCGGGAAAACGGGACAACAGTTTGCTAACAAATTTGGTCGCCTATATTTATAATATCAATCTATCCGAATCAAACTTTTCTTTAATTTTTATGCCTAAAATAGTTGAAATAAAACCGATTTTTGCGATGCTTGTGTGTCTCTATGTATGAATGTATGCATGTATGTCTGTCTGTGAACAAAATTCCGGGAAAACGGCACAACAGATTGCTACTAAATTTGGTCGTCTATATTTATAATATCAATCTATCCGAATCAAACTTTCCTTTAATTTTTATGCCTAAAATAGTTGTAATATAACCGATTTTTGCGATATCTGTGTGTCTCTATGTATGAATGTATGCATGTATGTCTGTCTGTGAACAAAATTCCGGGAAAACGGCACAACAGATTGCTACTAAATGTGGTCGTCTATACTTATAATATCAATCTATCCGAATCAAACGTTCCTTTTATTTTTATACCTAAAATAGTTGAAATAAAACCGATTTTTGCGATGCCTGTGTGTCTCTATGTATGAATGTATGCATGTATGTTTGTCTGTGAACAAAATTCCGGGAAAACGGGACAACAGATTGTTACCAAATTTGGTACATAGCTGAGAATACTATCTGGGACGATCCAGTGAAAATTTGAGCAAAATCGGTCGCCTAACAGAAAAGGAAACTTGATAAAAACGTTGTACTGGGCATAAGTGGGCGTGGCCGCAACAAAACAACAACTCGCGGCGGGAAAAAAGACACAAAGCATCGCGTCCAAATTTAGAAATCTGGTGAGAACTCGCCTCTGATATTTAAGCATCTGAGATAATAATCTGCTTCCGATAGTTAACCTTCTGTCGGGCACATTTGATCTCTCAGGCACAGGGCACATTTAGTATGCTATCTAGGTTCGATTTGCTTGAAACGTTTTTGTTTTGTAGTGCATGTTCAGTTATGGGCTCATATAATCTAGAATAATTATATATATATATATATATATATATATATATATATATATATATATATATATATATATATATATATATACATAATATATATATATATATATATATATATATAATTAAATATAAATATTTTTGAAAAAATTATTGGTATAGTCGTAATTAGCCGTGGCCTCTCAGGCGCATTGCGCCCGCCCCTGTTAAAATTTGGCCCGACGAAAGGTTAAGGTACGAATTGATTAGCTTGTAGCTATCTGGATGTAAATTATAGAAGTGTAATTTTGGCAGAAGTAAGTAATGGCATATAGTATCAAACACTTTGCTTAGTTGCATAAATGTAGCAATATAATATTCCTTGGATTCATATTCAAAGTAAAATTCTTCAACTAGATCGGGCATTGCTAGCGATGTAGATTTTTATATCTGAAACCGAACTATTTAGGTGAGAGTATTTTGTGATGCTCTACATTGCCAGTATAGAAACTTTGGACAGAAAGTTTGGACATTATTGTTTGAAATGTAACAACTCGAGTTTTATCCCATCAATTTAGCACATGATATCAATATTTATTTGATGCCACTCCTGGTCTATGTGTCACTTTAACTAAAATGACATTGTCTGCAATTAATTGATATAGTCTTTTGAGTCGGTGGGTACGTACGCTGTTGTTTAATAGATTTTTTGAAGTAGCAAGTCCTCACATACACAACACTAATACACGGCAAAAGGACCCCCGTAGGTCGATAGCCAGTTACAAATTATAGTAGTATATCAGGTGTGTATATAAGATCTACTTATTATCTTAAAACCGTGTAGCGATCGACTTGTTGTCGTTAGTGCCCTATTGTATCAAGTATGTAGTCGCGAGCGATCGACCAAAAATGGTTTCCACTTTTCTACAAAATGGGGATCGACTTGTTGGCCACCAATGCTGTATATGAATATAATCAATCAAATTCACATATTTACATTTCAAACTTATAGATTATAGAAAATTTGTTATGAACAGTATTTTGTGCGATTTTCATTTGGGGTTGACTATTCAAACGAGATTATCTATATAGTATATGTTACATTTAAACCATATAGTTAATTATTATGTATAAAGGGGCGGTTTAATGTAGTGTTAAATTATTCGATGTCTGTTAGATAATACTAACGTTATTCAAGCAAGTAACATTTCGTGAGCATTAGGACCGTCCTTGACCCACCACCGGCGGTGGGTAGATGAGATTGTAAACCGAAACTGGCGCCGCACGGTCTTTTTATGATATGACGGCCACCCCTTTTGTTGTCAGGACGACACAGCACTCGGGTGCATTAGGTAAGTATATATGACATCATTGAATCGCGGCAGCTGAGTTAATATAATCGCCTCTTTGTCGGCAAGAGACGCAATACATGCACGGACCATTTCGGCGTGCTGTTATCAACATGAACGACAATGACATTGGGGGAGGCGCTAATAGAGGCGATGACACATAAACACGTTATTGCTGTAGACACTGCGGCTACCAACAATTTTATAAGCGAGGTGATGACGGTCATCGCGTGTTAAATTAGAGCTAATCAGTGATAATAAAGCAGAAATATGGTTAAATGAATTTTAGAAATATAAAATAATTAAAGAGTTGTTGCAAAGTGCGATCCAAATTGCGGAACACAGCTCGCGCTGGATTTTCTAAAAATAAAAATATTGAAGCAAATCTGGTTATTACCGGTTGCACCAAACAAAATAGGTACAGACAGGACTGGGTGACTTTCGTACTAAATATAAAGAAACCCCTCAAAACGGACGTGCATTTCATTTAAAACCCCAAAAGTTAACCTATAAATTGGTGTCAATCGATTCGTTGCGTCACAAGACGGCTTTACGCGGGAAACAGCACGCGCCGCGCAACCCCTATTAGTACGCCGCCACACCGCCGCCGCAAGACAAAATAAAAAATAATCAAAACTCACTTTCTCCGCTCGCCTTTCAATAACTCATCATCGGGTACTAGGCACAAGAAAAAACACTCGCCGAACTTGAGACCGAACTGACACTCAGTGTTGCCAAGACGCTAAAAATAAATAACGACATTTGTAACAAACTTATTTTTAATCGAAGACAATAATGGCGGAAATTTATAATGGTTTCGCAAATAAAAACACACGCACCAGCAGCGCACACACACGCATACACCGACACACACACAGAGAGACACAAACACGAGCGCAGAGAGACACCGCTTGTCTGGGTTGAAAATAACGCAGTCTGTGCGTGGAATTCGCGCCAGTTATAAGGTTACAAAGCGCGAAACGCCAGTGGCCATCTTATTTTTAACCCGAACTTGTACCCGCACACACAGCCGCACGGCCGTCTCGGTCGTCACAAAGCGTTTTTAAAATAAAAACGGCATCATTCAAAACCGCGGCGCCCGATTTAAAATAAAACGACCTACTGCTGCCGCGCGAACAGGACCAACCGTTTGGGGCGCGCAGCAGACAAGGGGGACAAAAACGCGCAACAATTTGAAATCCCGGCGACAAAATAGAGGCCTGATAAAATCTTAATCTTATCGGGACTATTTATTATTATTTTTTTCCGGTGGGAAGATAAAAAATCACCGCGTCTCGGCCCGCGCGCGCGCGCTATTTTTAAGCGGAATTGGAACGCGGCTGTACCCAAAAAAAAAACGCGAAAAACAGATGCTCGCATTTCAATTAGTCCGCGCTATTTGATTTGTTAAATGCTCTAATTAGCCGCATTGCGTAATCGCAAGTGTTATACAACTGAGGCTGCAGAGGTTTCGGTTGCACGTTTATTATTAAAACCTGTATCATCAGTCCCGCATGATGCACCTTGGGATGCGGCCTTGACCACAATTCGATTCATATTATATCATTCCATGGAAATGCAGCCTTACATTTATATTTATATACAAATTCGCGCTGATTTATCGACAAACTGCACAATTTTCCCGTTCATCTGCTCGCAGAACACAATGATTAATCGGGCGGCGCGCTTGAGCACGATGTTTCGGGGGGGCAGCAATTTATTAAATTTTAATAAACGATACCCGGCGATATTTCTTCGGCGGCTATTAATCGCGCAGTGTTTGATAACGTGTAATCAATCACACAATTATTGGATCTGCTACTTATTAAGGTGCAGTTGGAAATTCCTATCACACAATATGTGATATAACAACGAAAACAGACATACAGACAGACAAACAGACCAAAATAGTCTATTTCCACAATTATAATTATGAAACATAAATAATAGTAATAAAATACCAATTCGAATTTATTCACCGATAACAATACCTTCCTTAGGGCCGGTTCTACAATTGACATTTAACTGGAGAATAAGGCTATTCGTGGAATAGGTTTGACATATTGGCGTTAGGGCCGGTTCTACAATTGACATTTAACCGGAGAATAAGGCTATTCGTAGAATAAGTTTGAGATATTAAGGGCCGGTTCTACAATTGACATTTAACCGGAGAATAAGGCTATTCGTAGAATAAGTTTGAGATATTAAGGGCCGGTTCTACAATTGACATTTAACCGGAGAATAAGGCTATTCGTAGAATAAGTTTAGAGATATTAAGGGTCGGTTCTACAATTGACATTTATCTGGAGAATAAGGCTATCTGTGGAATACGTTTAAGATATTGGCGTCAATATCTCACACTTATTCCACGAATGGCCTTATTCTCCCGTTAAATGTCAATTGTAGAACCGGCGCTTAATCCTAACATTTATCTAGCTGTACTCTGCTTGCCTTGATTTCGGCGAATTCATCAATGAATTCATCAAAGTTAATACTTGATAGAAATAGCTCGCAGCACATCCTACAGAAAGTCTTATTATATATTTTTTATAGAAATTCGTTTTAATTGTTCTAATAATTTATAATATTTAATTGTTCTTAATCCTAATATTTATCTAGCTGTACTCTTCTTGCCTTGATTTCGGCGAATTCATCAAAGTTAATACTTTGTACTCAATTGATATTATTGAAATATTGATAATTTCTCTTGAGCTAGTAAAGCAAATGGATGCCAAATTAAGGTGTAAACATCTGGTGCGAGCACCACAGAGTCAAACTGATTATACTTTCCGAATATAACATAGGTTTACTAACAGCGGCAAGAATTCAAAAGTCGGGACAACACACTGTCAAAACTATCAATGCTGTAGCATCAACAATTAGGCTAGGACGTGAAGAAATAACCAAGTACTTGCTTTGGTTATTTCTTCACGTCCTAGCACTTAAATACTGAAACACGGTAAATCTGCAGGGCCTGGAGATATCCTAAAGGCGCTTTCGTTTAGCATGGTTTATCATTGCTAGTCGCTCCCATGTGGCGTGCAGTATCGCGGTCGTGCGCCGCCTGTTGTAAGGGCCGAGGTAGAATTATGCGAATCGGAAGCGGCAAATAGAAAATAGAAAGAAAAAACAATAAGCCCGTACCAGCCCAGAGTGATAAACGAAAGGCACTTAACTGTACACCTTAAGTAGTGCACAAACAAACTATACTACCAACTCAAAACACTATTCCAAAAATGCATCAACACATACATTAGAATCTCCAAAAGAATGGTTATTGTCGTATATGACCTCAATACATAATAAAAGAGGGACACAACGAAATGCGAGAACTATCACATAATAGTAGTTACAAGCACTCTCAATACACATTTGTTTTTAATCATATGTCTTCTACCGTAAGGTGGGACGAGTGAGTGGCCTTAAAGGGAGATTTCACAATGGGCTCATTTTGAGGCCTAAGTGTCTGTAGCTATGCTACCCACCAACCAACTATCCAAACTATCCAGAACCGTAAGGTGTATGCGTTTTTTGTTCTTTTATCCTTTGTATTTGTATTTTTCTTTCTATTTGTTATTTGTTTCTATATCATGTTGATTGTTTTATATATGGTATGAGTACACATATAAAAAATATAATTATGAAAAAGAAAATAATTATAAAATTTAAAAAAAATGGGAACCATTAATTTACATTCTAAACCGTTAAGCAGAGCTTTACTCTTTTTCATCATTTCACCGGAATTGTCCTGTTCCTGCCATGCGGCTTACCAGGACTCCAAAGCATGCTGTCGGTAATTTAGAATAAAATTCTGAATTGTTAATGTCTAGTGGATTTTACAAGTGTTACAATTCTTAGCTTTCTCAGAACATAATATGAAAAATATGGCAACCGCAATTGACCACATGCGGCTCTCGTGGTCGCATTTGCCCACCGTAGGTATAAAAAAAATACTTCTATCTTTATAGGGCTATTAGCCGTGAGGCTTTTCCGCCGGTCAAGGGAGAAGCTCAGATGAGTTTAATCACCCGGTATTTACCTTAACTTCATAGAAAACCTCTGAAAAACTGTGAAAGGTGATTCGCGCAAATTTGTTCCCCGCTAGGGATCGAACTCAGGCTCCCCAATGCTCAGTACGTGACGGACGACGCCTCTAACCACTCGGCCACTGAGCTGGGTCCGTAGGTATATTAAGTGAGATATTAAAAAAAATGCTACACATGAAAAGTATACCATTTTTTAAATTCTCACTTAATATACCTACGAAATACCGGGTGATTAAACTCCTCTGAGCTTCTCCCTTGACCAGCGGAAAAGCCTTACAGCTGATAGCCCTATAAAGATAGAAGTTTTTTTTATACCTACGGTGGGCAAATGAAGCCCCGAGAGCCGCATGTGGTCAATTACGGTTCCCATATTTTTCATCCTGTTTTTATAATGCCAATATTCATTGCTTGGAAATCAATAATAACGAGTTAATAATAACAGTCTAACCTTATTATCAGTTGTTGGTCGTATTCTCTCGCACTACGAATGATTATCCCGGTTTAAAAACTCACTGCACATCAAATATGTTTCAACATTTCACTACTGCGGGGCCACAACTAAACCACAACTACCGCACGCGGCGGACCACTTACGACTGACTCACGATTTCTGTGTCACTGCGAGTTGCTGCGCGCCGAGCGCTGCAGGCGTGCAAAAAACGGGCTATTTTTACGCGCTTATCTACAAACGAGTCGATGCTAGCAGCAAATAGAATCGCAATACCGGTTTTATTCAACCCAAAACTAGTCTGATGGAATATTACTAACAAACCAACAACAACAAAAATTAGGATGAAATTGAATGGTTGTTGAATTCATTTTCAATAAATAAACTAGTAAATATGTGCGTATAAACATAAAAAATCTAATATTGGTTTGATAATGCGTCTACTTTGTGACAATTCATTTTAAATAAATAAAACACTACGAATATAATCGATAAAGATGATTATTTAAAAAAAAAAAATCAACCACTAAATACAACTAAACGATAACAAAACTAACAAGTATAATGTCAATTGGACAACGAAATAGGCACCTTATAGAGAAAATAGTTAATGAGTAGTTAAAAAAAATGAAAATTAGGATTGAATGGTTGTGGAAATTCATTTTCAATAAATAAACTGGTAAATATGTATGCGTATATACATAAAAAATCAAATATTGGTTTGTTAAGACGTCTACTTTGTGACAATTCATTTTAAATAAATAAAACAATACGAATATAAACGATAAAGACTGGTTGATTTTATAAATTTAAATCAACCACTAAATAGCGATTAAACGATAACAAAACTAACAAGTATAATGTAAAATGGACAACGAATTGGGCATATTATAGAGAAAATAGTTAATGGGTAGTTGCGGTTTAGTTATACCACCTTGAGATTTCAGAAAATCGTTTTTTTTTGGCTAAGTACATTCTTTAGAATTTTAAGAATATTTTAAACTTTTAATCATTTCAAAATTCACACTATTTCCAAAGTTATACCAATTCAAATTAAGCGCGGCTGGATGCTTGTCCGAAATTCAGGTATCGATCGGACATTTTTCATTTCTCGTCTATAGTATAGTGATGAATTTTGGAAATTGTATGTACAAACAATAAAGGTCGTTTTAGACAAGACAATTTCTTAGATCAAAAGTTGTTCAAGAATGGAATTTATATATCCTCCTCCTATACAATTTGTCCTTGACAAATAGAACGCGTTATATTTTTCCATTCAATCTACCATCCAATTCAATATTTCAAATAATTTGCTATATGATACGAGACAATTTAGATTGTCTCGCATCTTGACTAACTTTTGAGTCAAGAAATTGTCTTAGCTAAAACGGCCTTAACATACTATCAATATTGTATTTTTCCAAATTCACCAAGACTATGCCATGTGTTTATTTTATGTATATATTTTCGAAATAACAAAATGTAAATTATCTTGAATCAGGACACATACAAGTACTACGTACTTAGGTGCAATAATGAAGTTATAAAAAAAATTATAGAATAAACACAAAGTGTATAAATGTTTAAATGTAAATATAAGTGAAATAAATAAATACAAATTTAATCCATTAATATCCTTATATATAAGATCGAATTGGTTTAAAAGAATTCAATCTTATATATAAGGATATTATTGGCTTAACTGGTTTAATTGTATATATGCATCACTATAGTATACTAGAGACGAGAAATGAAAAATATTTCATCCGTTGCGTTTTTATGTTTCCATCCAAAAATAAAATTTAAAAAACGCGTTCGTGAGATGAAAAATACAACGGTTTAAACCGGTTCGGACTACATTTTTTTTATTCATAATTAAATAAAAAGGTAAAAATATAGGCGTTTGTTAAAAATAACTGTGCATGAGACACCGCGTATGACCGTCTTGATGTATTCTTGGTGTGTTAAGGGGCCGTTCACATACCACGTCATATAGCCAACAATTTGGCATTGGGTAGTGCTAATGTGACGAGTTATTAGAACATAATAATGCAAAGCTATATAGGCATTGTAGTAGTGTTAATGTGACGAGTTATTAGAACATAATAATGCAAAGCAATATATTTTATTTCAATCATGTATTATGTATGTCTTTTTGTTATCTTGGGAGAAATACTTAATATTATTATTATATAAATTGAAAACACGATAAAAAGTGCAAAACACGATTGAACTGCGTGTATACGACCACCCTAATAAAAATGATAAAGGTAAACAAAGAACAAAGCATTATTTGAGTGAACTGACTCATAATTAAACAATATATAACTATAAAGGGGCAAATATCGTCGCGATGAATATTTACCTCTATGTAGCTATAAAGCAAATATTGACTACAAACGGATACAACGCACGCGGGTTCGCTCCAAAATCGATTTAACTATTGATTGAACTAGACCGTAACACAATTGCTCCAGTACTTGATTGCACTACTAATTGCCACCACGAAAGTCAGTGCTCATTAGCATTATTAACTCATCCATAATCTGCATCTATTTTTCTGACGTTAATAGTTTAGTCTTACTAATCACCTCTTATTCTTCTAAGGTTATTTGTATAAAACCACTAGAGATATTATGTGAATTCATCCTCACTAGCTGAGCTACACTGATGAGATCTAATAAGATCGAAATCTAGATATGTAGATTGCTAAGAGGTTACATATCTTATTCTTCTATTATTATATACAATGATGCTAGTTATATTTCGTATTTTCGAACGATTTTGTCGTGCTTCCCATCCCCAAACAGTTTCGCTGGTAGGGCCGTTTGTACTTCGACCGCCATACACAAATATTTATTGTTTACAACCTACAGTAAACAATCAATATTTGTCGAAATAAAGCCTGCGGATACAATATCTGATTGTGTGTGATTAGTGTGCATCTAATCAGATTAGCCATTAAAATCAAATAAATATAACAAGGGTTTATGGACCGTCACAAACACATGCAAGCAAAATCGCTAGAGCCCGAACAAACACGTTAAATCTTACAACTAACCCCCTAGGAGGAAAGATAAGCGCCATCTGGCGGCACCATATCAATTAGCAATGCACATCCATATAGGTATGGTGTGAATTCATCCTCACTAGCTGAGCTACACTGACGAGATCTAATAAGATCGAAATCTAGATATGCAGATTGCTAAGAGGTGGATTCACACTTATATACGTTAAATCTGGTTTAGTAGACGAACAAAATAGTGGTGCCTAGAGTTAGCCCTCGATTTTTCAAAATCAAAATATTTTTTTCTTTGTTAATTTATTATTACGCTTATTCAGACATATTAAAATTCAAAAGTTTCTAAAAGTGCGCATGGATTTTCTTTAAAATGCATTATTGGAATGAAATTTAATGATTACAAGCTAACATATGGATAGGCATTGTAAGAAGAGGCCTGTAAATGTTATGGGCCATTCACAATAAGCGCAGTGGTGGTAAGGTAGCGGTAAGCAATGTTTTGCATGGCTATAAAAATTCAGACGTTCAGAATTGGGCAGTAATGCTATGCGATAATTATGGTAGAGATAATTACCTATGTTCTGTCATAGTTTTACTGCGCTGCTGTAAACGCCCGCTTTTTTTACATGTGTGCAATTTCGCTTACCGCTACGTTACCCTTATCACGCTTATTGTGAATGGTTCTTTATGGTGGCAAATGCCACCGGGAGGGACCAAAGGGTTAAATCAAGATAGAAATCGTTTTTGCATAAACTTTAAAAATATGTTTTTAATATTTTTCCTCTAATTCGATATTATTATTATACCTTGTCCATTTTAACGCATAAAATTTAAAAAAGTACTGCAAGGGTTAAGTAGTGGATGAAGATATGTTAAGTAAGTATAGATAGGTATTGTAGAAGATACCCAAAATTATGGGGTATTGATGAAAACGATCATTAATGTTTCAACAATTGAGATTATGATTTAATTTTCAATTACTCCTAGTTTGCATGATAAAATTTCTGAATACCGCCTTGCAAGTTTCCAATTAAATTAAGCCAACCGAGAAAAAGGATTTGTGTAGCTTATCCTGCCAGGGCGTAGTAGCGTCAAACAAATTGTTATACGTGGTTTTCATTATAAAAATGAGTGCAGCTAATGAATCAAGACAATATTGCGCTTCGGGGCCTGAAAAACCTGGTCGTTCGCAAAGAAGGATTTTTATAGCAGACGTTAATTGCACCGGTGTAATCATTTTTATGCCGCAGGCTGGATTTCACAATGGCTCTTTTTTTAACGAATAGTGGCGGCGGAATAAAACTGCCGTTAAGCCTTGCAGCCTCGTTGCATTTAGAAATTAGATCAGGCGCCGCGAACTTTAGTGATTGGCGGGCGAACGTAAATGTTTTCATATTTCCATGTTTCGTTACGAGTTTTCCGGGCACTCGTCGCTTTTCCGTCGCACCGCTCGGCTATAACCGGACGCTCGATTTTCTGCACGAATTCTTTTACACTTGTTGGAAGCGAACTATTTTTTAATTAAAACTAATTGTGATACAGTTTAGTGGGGGGCGGCAGCTAAGGGGTGACTTTGCTCGAGTTTTGTATTAAGACAGGAACGTGAACGTTTCGGCCATGTTTAAAACGGAAGGAAATATATAAAACAATGCGCTTTAACCCTTCATTGCATGATTTTTATTTTTAGACGGTATAAGTGGATATATAAAAATATGTCTGAATAAATATATAAAAATATGTCTGAATGGATATATAAAAATATGTCTGAATAGATATAGAAAAATATGTCTGAATAAATATATAAAAATATGTCTGAATGGATATATAAAAATATGTCTGAATAAATATATAAAAATATGCCCGAATGGATATAGAAAAATATGTCTGAATGGATATATAAAAATATGTCTGAATGGATATTGAACAATATGTCTGAATAAATATATAAAAATATGTCGGAATGTATATATAAAAATATGTCTGAATAAATATATAAAATATGACTGAATGGATATAGAAAAATATGTCTGAATGGATATATAAAAATATGTCTGAATGGATATAGAAAAATATGTCTGAATGGATATAGAAAAATATGTCTGAATAAATATATAAAAATATGTCGGAATGTATATATAAAAATATATCTGAATAAATATATAAAAATATGCCTGAATGGATATAGAAAAATATGTCTGAATGGATATAGAAAAATATGTCTGAATAAATATATAAAAATATGTCGGAATGGATATATAAAAATATGTCTGAATAAATATATACAAATATGTCTGAATGGATATATAAAAATATGTCTGAATAAATATATAAAAATATGTCTGAATGTATATATAAAAATATGTCTCAATGAATATATAAAAATATGTCTGAATAAATCTATACAAATATGTCTGAATGGATATATAAAAATATGTCTGAATAAATATATAAAAATATGTCTGAAAGGATATATAAAAATATGTCTAAATTAAAGGGATATTTTGAAAAAACGTATTTGCTCGCGGAGTTTGCAAGGATTTTGCTTGCATGCGTTTACGGGTCAGTTCCAAATTTGCTAGTTTTGATTTTTTATTCTTCCATACTCGGAAAACATCTATGCATGTATCATATATGAATCAAATAAAGGGTGGAGAAATTAATAGTTTTATCTATTTATTTATTTGTTTTGTCTAGTAGTATTTTATAAATTAATTTTTGCTATTTTATATATGTTATATTTATAATTATAAATGTTTTTGTTATGTTCATGCATGATATATCATGCACGAACATTATAAATTATTATATATTATAATAATTATTATAAATATTAAATAAATCTATCTATTTTTTTTTTATATTAATTAAATTTTTTAAATATATTATTCAGATCATATTGGTTTTAATATCTTCATCCTTCAATTGTCTTGTAATTTGGCTGTTAACATTTACGAGTACAGTACTAAAGAATTAACGATGATAAATCTATATATCTTTACCCGTGATGGAAAATCATTCAGTACCAAATAAAAGAAATACATTAGATTTACCATGTATATAGTGGTGAGTAAACGATCACAGTACTAAAAATGTAATGATGATAACATTATAAATCTTACAACTACAATCCTATAAATCTCGCAGTCAATCACAATAGTCTAAATATATAATCGTGTTAATGAAGTCTGTGACGCATTTGTGCCGTCTAGAATTTCTATATACGTCAGAAAGTGTTCTCTGAAAGGCCACTGTATCCGGAGATATGATTAATTCTTAGGATTGGTGTTAAGGCTTATCACAGCTATTACTCACTATAGAGTTACTAATATCTAATTAAAGAAATTATTGATCTAACTACATCTTTTTAAATTAAAATCGTTAATATTAAGTGATTTCTATGATGAAGAAGCTTTTATCATTCGAAAATATCCAAAAATAATTGTATTCAATCAAATTTTATTTTATAAAAAAACCGTATGTATTGGATCAAATAAATCGCACTTAGTGGCAAAAAGTAATTAAAAATTTTTGATTATTCCTATTATTTTATTGATCTAACTACATTTTTTTTTATTAATATCGTTAATATTAACTGATTTCTATGATGAAGAAACGTTTTTATCATTCGAAAATATTAAAAAATAATTGTATGCAATCAAATGGAAAGCACTTAGTGGCAAAAGGCAATTATAAATAATTTGATTATTCCTATTATTCATATAATAATTAAGAAATGAACTGTCAGTTTACTCATTATTAAATGTAATAGCAATCGTTTTTTAGTTTATCAATAATATTTAATTAATTTTTGTTATTAATTATAATGTTATATATGTATGTAAAATGGAAAAATATTTAATGCATTTTTGTTATTAATTGTACTGTTATATGTATGTAAAATGGAAGAATAAATTTTAAAATAAATCAATTATTATCAAGTGCAAGTCTCTTTAGCACATCCTTAATACAGCTATATAAACTGTAAAAAAAATGTTAATGTTAAATTACAGATAAAACTAAAACCACGTTACTTTTAAATCCACTTCATCCACCCACACTTACACGTAATGGTGACTCATTTACATCAACTCGTTTCATTGCAATAAACACACGGAAGAGCGAGTTTTTATATGTTTCAACATGAATCGCCTATAACTCCCACACAAATCAATGAGTAAACACAATATATATTTGGAACAGGTTGATAAGAAAGACCGTTGAGTGAAAAACGTTAATTTTTGACTGCAATACACATGTTTATTTGCGGTTGCAATTTATTTAACCCCGATAACACTACAATAATTTTGTATGCACAGTGTGAACTGTGTTAATTAATATAAACAACTTTGAAGTAGCATATATCATATTTTACGTCCGACAATAAATCAGTTTTAGACAAATCGCACATGGTATTAGCGCGCTGTTTGAAGTTCGAGCGCAAATGGGCCGAATCGTAAAAAATCACATAAAATAAAGGGTAATAAAGCTTGGCCTCGATAATTCCACCCTAACGAGTCACAGCAGATCGATGACTAGAGAGAGAAATTTGATGAGAAATTATGTTGAATTCAACAACAATTCGAGTTGATTTACAAAAAAATTAGGCAAATGTATATTTCTACAATGATATTAGAGTTAGAGTGTTACTCGTTTTTCAGTTCTAGTTCTAGAAATTTCCTGGTATGTGCCAATCTCACATAGTGAAATACTTTTCAGTTTGTACGCGCTCCTACTCCCTTACTCCCTAACTCGCATGACCAGCGTGGGATTTCACGGCTAACACCCTTCTCTGGTCCAGAGTAGATCAACCAAAACCTACTCCAGTAGTTCGGAATCCACTTGTAATTCTTGTAATGTCAATTGCCAGCACAATAGGCGGAGAAAAGACAAATACGCCTATAGTAGTGTGAAAGAGGTCGATTCAGAAGTAAAGGTCGTTTTAGACAAGACAATTTCTTGACTCAAAAGTTGGTAAAGATGCGAGACAATCTAAATTGTCTTGTATCAAACAGCAAATTATTTGAAATATTGAAGATCGAATGGAATAATATAACGCGTTCTATTTGTCAAGGACAAATTGTATGGGAAGAGGATATATGAATTCATTTCTTGAACAATTTTTGAGCTAAGAAATTGTTTTGTCTAAAACAACCTTAAGTAAAGGGTTAAACATATTTAGCACGTCTCAATCTCAAATACCATAGTCAGTGATGTTATTTAACAAAAGTTATTTTATTATTACAGTACTAACTGTTTTATATTAAAGAATGTTTAGAATAACCCTGTTATTTTATAATTTGCATAGTGCAATTTGATATTAAAGAATTTTTAAAATTACATTTTACTTTGATACGCACACAGGAAGCATATTTTAATAATAATGCAGTTAGTAAGCCTGTTGTAATGAAATTTCAGTTTAATGTAGGTCTTTTTTCCCAACCGCATCCTCCATCAAGCTCAGTTTGACTTCCTTTTTATGTGTAGGATATTAAGAGCCAATTTCACTTCCCTCGTTCCCTTAAACAGTTAATATGTGTATAATGCGCGAGTTTATTAACTTTCAGCGTCGTTCATTGTCCGCTGAAGTTTCTACTCCACCGATAATGCCTTTTATGAAAACTCTTAGGCGCGCGTGGCTCCCCCCCTTTACCCGGAAACGCGCTGAAAACACATCACGTTTTACTATCGATTCGATGGGAACGGCAATATAAAGTTTCAAACGTGTTTTATTTGCTAAGTCGCGGGTGAGTCAGCCCGCAAACATTTAATACCGCTGATGAATGCTAAGGCATGAGGTAATTCATGAGGTAATTCTTTATTATAATTATAACACAAATGTTGTTTTCAACCAAAACTATGACGAAACATGCGTGGTATTTGTGCACAAATTGATTTAATTCAATCACATGCTGTATGGTGTTAGCGGAACAGTGCGATGCGTGATAATCGGGCAAGCGCACTGCGGTGATTTCAATGACCGATAAGGCAATCAAAGCTGTTTTCAAATTCATTCAATCATTTGCAGATATTGCATTTGAATGAAATGTTTAGTATTAATTAATAACTGAAGCGAATGTAAGTAATAACGTCAGATATATAAAAATAACGTTTGTTATTGATTGGATTTATTTATAGCCATAGCTGTAAAACCAGTTAGTTCTAACTTTGTAAATGTAAAACTTTCGTAATTTAATAATATTATTATGCTCAGTGAAAAGTAATAATTATATTTTTCCTCGCACCATATCGACTGTGTAGCGCAAGAAGGGCCAATCTGCTTTTTTTAAGGACCAAATTGATATAAAGGACCTGTGCTTAGTGAAAATACAACATTTTATGCTGTTATCTTTGTATTATTATGCTATAATTATATAATTTATTTTCAAGCTTATATATAGCCATATGGAAAGTCATCATAAAAAAGCCATGTTGGATATTGTCATTAAGGGTGAATTACTGAACGAGAAAACTGAATTATCAAGAGATGCCCAGTGCAAAAAGGTTATAGGTAGAAAGGTATAATCAAAATGCCCATGTTGGAGATTATAATGCCATTTGTTTTGATGTAGTTTTAAGACTCCACTATAGCCCGTTACTGGTAAACGAACATTCCAGTCATCATTTGTCTGTAATGGATTCTCTATTCTTAAAATTGAATAAAATAAATGTTCAAGAAATTATTCTTAAAAGTAGCACTGTTGTAAACAAAAATTATTTTTAATCTAAAACGTGAAGGTATGTTTATTATTGACTAGTTTAGGGGTAGGCAAATTGCTCCTCGCAAAAAAAAGCAGATTGGCCCTTGTGAAATGAAGAATTGAGAAGGATTGGCCCTCTTAGTTTTGTTTATTAAGTCCATTAAATCAGTTTGGTCCTTTTGTTAGAAAAACGGATTGGCCCTTCTTACGCTACACGGTCGATATATTAATTTCCCTTTCAATTATATTTATGAAGAGCCACACAAAGTATACAAATAGCCACATACAGCTCGTGGCTATTTGGATACTTTGTGTGGCCCTTCATAAATATAATTCCAAGTGAAATTAATATATCGACGGTGTAGCGTAAGAAGGGCCAATCTGTTTTTTTGTAACAAAAGGACCAAACTGATTTAATAGACTTAATAAACAAAACTAAACGGGCCAATCTACAAGCGCCAATCCGCAGATCCTTCTCAATTCTTCATTTCACAATAGTTGAAAATGAATTATTAGTATTAAGTTCTTTAAATAACTTTGGTCCTTGTTAAAAAAGTAGATTGGCCATTCTTGCGCTACACCATCGATATGTGTGGCGATATATGGTATGCATATCTATAATAAAAATATTATAGATCTTAAAAGAAAATTAAATTTTTGTGAAGACTCTTCCATCACATAAGTTTGCGAACCCCTAGACTAGTTGTTGATCAGCATAATCACGCTAAACCATGGCAGATTTGATTCAGCCCGAGTGCAATCAAATGCTACCTCAGTTTGGTCCTTTTGTTAAAAAAAGTAGATTGGTCATTCTTGCACTACACCATCGATATGTGTGTCGATATATGGTATGCATTATCTATAATAAAAATATTATAGCTCTTAAAAGAAAATTAAATATTTTTGTGAAGGATACAATTGACTCTTCCATCGCGTAAGTTTGCGAATCAGCATAATCACGCTTGCACTAAACCATGGCAGATTTGATCCAACCCGAGTGCAATCAAATGTTACCTCAGCCGCCAATTGTGCGAGGGGAAAACAATTGCCGCCGCTGCAATCGATCCAGCAGCATTGGGAATTATTTTTCAGCCTCGACACTGGACGCGTTTCCCGCATTTGCCGGGGGTTGGGGGCTGTAGTTTAGACAGGTGCACCAATTAAATGCTGATTAGCCTGAATATTGCAGCGGCGCGGCGTATGAGAAGTTACAGCTAAGCGAAACTGTTCAACCCGATGATTGCGGCAAATGATAGGTTGCGCCCGCATGGAGGGCTGGCACTGAACTTTATTTTCCCTGGACGTGCGAGTGAAAAAATTACGAATGCAAACACTAATTACTAGCTGGCGATGGTATGGCATGTGAGTGCAGTATTGACTGATTGAAACGTGTATTATATTTGTCCGGTTTGGGTGCAGCTATGTGAAGTCTACAACCCCCAGAATAGTGAACAATCGACAATAAGTCGATCGCGAAGCCAATTTTGGTCGATTGCTCGCTATGTCTTAACTACTTAAGGTAGGTACATGTGTTTGAACATATATTTTACTTATCTACCCAGAGATCTTACTGAAACATACTGTTACCCAGAGATATTACTGAAACACACCGTTACCCAGAGATCTTACTGAAACACACTGTTACCCAGAGATCTTACTGAAAAACACTGTATAAACATAGTATATATTTTACATCTTTCCCTTATACTACGAGTGACATCAAGTCGATCGCGACACATTTGTAAGATAAAAAGATCCCTGTAAAAAGTAGATCTTATGTACACAAAATTTGGTCATCCTTGTGGTCTATATCGATCTCTTTCACGGCACTGCGGGCGTATTGGTCTCTTCTCTACCTATGGTACTGGTAACACTACAGGAGGACCTACAGTTTAACGTGGATTCCAAACCACTGGAGTACATTTAGATGAGAAAATCATCTAAATTCGAATCCGGACCAGAGAAAAGTGTTAGTCATTTGTTTGATGTATGATACGAGACAATTTAGATTGTCTCGCATATTGACTAACTTTTGAGTCATGAAATTGTCTTGTCTAAAACGAATTATAGTCTTACAATGTAAGACCGTTTTAAGATCCGATTTTTGTTCGGTGCAACGCTTTAAGACTTTAAACTAGTTGGAGAAACCAGGCGTTACAAAATAAAGGTCTCAGTTTTTCAAAATTACGATTGGCTGTAATGAACGAATTTCATGTTTTATATATTTACAGATTTATATAAAAACAAATATTTAGCAGTGTTTTTACATTTTACATCAGAACATTCATCATATTCATGAAATTTTAAGCTTAGCAATCTCTATACAACAGTAATTTCTGGCAATTCTCGCAATGCAACTTATAAAAGACGTGAATCAAATTGAGAGTATCGGTACGATCAAAGCGGGTTGCTATAAGACTGTAAGTAGATGAAATTTCATTGCGAACCATTCCGCAAGGGAAATCGTAAGCGATTTAAAAGCAAACAGGTTTGATTATGAACGGTCGCCGGTGTATGGGGTTTCATTTTAGTGTGGTGATTACCGTTAGTAGCGGTGCTGTTTGTAGTTACGCATTCTAAACAAACTCCAGGTATATTTAGTGATTGCCTGCAGAGGATGAGCCGACTGTGTGTAGCAGGTAGTTAAAAGTGCACAAATTACCATCCATCTAAACCGTGTACATAGGCCGGCGCGCCAATTAGCGCAATTACGGTAATTTTTGTGATGAATGGAGCGCGTTAATGACCGGGTTAACATATTTGTGTTGTGAGTAAGCCGCCCCGATGTAACATTGTGTGGCGGCCTTGATTGTTTTAGAACTACTTCGGTTAACAAACATACAAGCTCGGCCATCTGCTCGTAATAGATTCAGAAACGCGTAAAAATAGAGTTTTGCGGTCAATTCTACGATCGATGGCTGGAGCTGGGGGGGTTTAATTTTCGGTGGATTTGATCGATTCGATAAAAAAAAAGGTTAGTCGCGCGGCAACGCGGGTGCAATTAATCAATGTCAGGTGTGCAATGGGTGAAGTTTCGAGGTGCATGTTTAATTGTGATTTCGCGCGCGTGGGGCCGCCTTTTAATTAATAAGCTCGCGCTATAATTAAAACGTATAGAAAAGATATTAAAAACCGCGCGCGCGCGCTTTTTGTTTCATAAATAGATCGCCGAGGTTTTTCTAGGATCGAGGCGGCGTTGTTTTATTTTGGACGTAATGCAGATTCCAACTGGAATGCACGATACGTCACCGTAATCATGTGCAGGTGTAGCCATGTGAGATTGTTTCTGATGGGCGCGAGATAACTAAAATCGTTTTGGTGTATTTGGCAGGGGGTTTATTGTTGTGTGAATGTCGCGATGATTGTTTTATAGGTGTAATTATTGTTGGGATTAGTGGTTAAGTGAAATAATCGTTTACCTGGATAGAAAAAGCGCGCGCATCAACCAACAAACACATGCCCACTATTCCACACACAGCTATGACGTAGAGGCCGACAGTACGCTCGAGCTTCAGTTAATTTTGTATATATCTGGGTCTTGCTAGAGGAACCGTACAGTGGCCGAAACGCAACGACAGTGGCGTACTTAGAATCGACGCCGAATGCGCGGCGCTCCCGTTTCGACGACGCCGCAGCGTCGATCTTTCACACATTTCCCTAATAACAAATCGTAAATGTCGCCAGCGCGAATCGAAAAAAATTGGCTTGTGGCGGCCTTATTAAAGATTTTATTATCAGGCCGTAAATCCGCCGGAAACTAACTGATCGCAATCAACTTGCTGGTAATTTCAAAACGGATAACGCATGGTTCCGGCTATGTTTCAGTCGGGCTGCTTGGCACCAGAAATGTTATTTACGGGCCAGGCGCGCTATAGCGTGGCATGCTTTTTTGAAATTCAGGAATAACTATGAAAAACTGGGGAGTTGAAGATTCACGTGCCGATCGACCGGTGCGTTACGAGCGCAGGAATTTACTACGGACGCTTTCACGGTTGCGATTTTTCGTTTCTTATGGAGACTTTTAAACTTCCAAGTATCTTAGGGAATTCAGGGATAAGATAGGTTATTTATAATGCATGCTAGTTAGGAATCTCATGGATACATGACGTCATATAGAACGCTATACTCTACAAACGGCGCTCGTGGCCTCCAATCGATTTCTCTCTACAATGTATTAGGTATGCAGAAGCAGTATATGTATGTTTTTTTGAAGTTAAGTAACTTTTGTAATAGTTTTGAAGTAATTTTGCCGGTGCGGTGGCGCATGTGGTATCTCTGCAGTCAGTTAGTAGTAACCGAAGAGGCGATGAGCGCACGAGGGTTTTGAAGACGTCTTTCAATAGTCAGAGGTCACAGGCTTGTGTGGGATACGATGAAGACACCAGCAGATACCTGCCCATCCCACAAACTTGCGAGCGCTCTTCGTGACCTATTTGAAAAAGCGCGCTGGAAGCAACGTGCTACGCTACGTAGGGAGTTGTAAAATTACGGCGTGCAGGGGTGCACTTAGCCTGTAGTGACTTGATGTTGCTACGGCACTTACTGTATGCCCTGGTCCAATATGTTCCGGCTGCGGTAGCGGTCGCCCCGAGCCCTTCTCACAGTCCAGCCTGACTAGATGTTCCGTAGTGACGGTCAAGTTAACATTGGGCGTCCGAAAACTTGATTTAGCAGAAGCTGGGCGCCCTATAACGCACCCAGACACTACACGCACTCAAACTCAACTCGCTGCTCGCTCTCACCTCTCCGAGCCGTTCTGGCTAGTGGACATGAACAGTCCGACGTAAATGGTAATTCAGAACCAGAAAGTTTTTCAAGCTGGCGCTGTTGTCGCTGCCTCAAGTTCTGTTCAATGCTAGGTGGAGGCAGCGCTGCCTTTTAAACGACGCGCGCACAAACACCATAACGATGCCCTCTATTGCTACACGCGCCAGCTTCGATCGATTCCCCCATAATGCACAGCGGCAGGACCCCCATGAAAGTCGCGTCAGCTAACCTCAAAAACGCTCCTCGTTTCCCATACGAATTTAAACGGGTTTAAAGCCCCTAAAAATTCCCAAACCAATAAAAATCACTACAGTCCTATAATACCTAGCAGAGCAATAATAAATTTCCCTGCGCATCCACCGGAAAATGACCAAACCCCCCAAAACTAAACTCCACTACCTTAAGTTACCCTATACAACTCCCCGGCGTAGCTTCGGGACTTAAAAAAAAACAAGGACGAGGGACTTCACCCCATCACCAGTTATCGCCCAGCCGGCGCTCTTTCGGGGCGGGTGCGGGTGCTCCCTCTCTCTATGTATATGTGTGTGCCACACCACAGCGCACGTGCCGACCTTCACAAAATCGAATACGAACAATTCCGCCCTGAACAATTCGAAAAATGCCTGCCCCCCAAACGAAAAAATAACCCACCCCATTCGCATCGATCCACACATGCCCGCGGATCGAATCTTGCCGCCGCCAGCGCCTTCCCAGGCAAAAGCCACGTGGAAATCGAATTTTCATTAAAAGACACAATTAACTCGCATCCAATTAGCGCTTTAAACCGCCAGAAACAATTAATGCCGTTAGAACAATGCAATGTTTTATTCTAATTCCCAGCAGAACCAGCACAGCTTTAATTGGATCAATACAATTAAAACTCAAAACGGCGGCCGGCGTTTCAGAGGAACCACCCCGCAAAAAAACCAACCGATGTACGCGCATCAAAATCGGTATTTATTGTAATCGCGTTGAATTAAATCATGTGAAAGCCCGGATTAACTCCTGCCTCCACATTTTGGGGGGAATCGCATTAAAACGGAACGCATCTATTTTTGCGCGAATTTAAACGCGGTTAATCGCTTTTTGCTGCATTCAAATCATATTAATGGTATTATTACCGCCGGTGTATCCTATAAAATGCCGCGTGTGTATATCAATTACTAATAATTACACGGGTTATTTATTTGCCAGCCCGTATATTGTAAAATATTGCAATATATCGGATTAATTGGACCGTGAGGGTTTAATTTGTTTTCGGTTTTATGACGCTATGTTACTGTATTGTATTTGTATTGTTACTGTATTAGCTTGACACTCCTTGTGGAGTTTCGACTATTATATGAACCAAGTAATAACATAAAAAGACGAGAAAGACCTAGGAACAGGTGGAAGAAAAAAGCAAAAGCAAAAGATGAGAACAATGAACCAACAAGAAGTACGCACTAGGAAATTTACGAATATCTAGTTGAAGATGTGGTAAATTGTATGAAAGCTGCTAGAAGAATTAGATGGCTAGGTCATATATGGAGGTCGAATCCTGATGGATGGATAAGAATAATAACATAATGGAAATCAAGTAATAACAGAATCAGAGGAAGGCACTGGTCGAAGGAAAAATATCTAGGTGTAAATAACTGGAAAGAAACAGCTAAACATAGAAATCGATAGAAATTGTAGAAAAAAAATTAAGAAGGGTACTGGCTTCTTCATTATTTCTACAATTTCTATCCATTTCATTCGCAATAAAAAGTATGAAATACTACAAATTATCATTGAAGAAATGATAGACAGAAACAGACCGCCAGGAAGGAGAAGATGCTCGTGATTGAAAAACATCCGAGACTGGATCGGACTGGACACTCATGTGGTAAATTGCTGCTAGAAGAATTAGATGGCTAGGTAATATATGGAGGTCGAATCCTGATGGCTGGCTAAGAATAATAACATAATGGGAATCAAGTAATAACATAATGAAAATCAAGTAATAACAGAAGCAGAGGAAGGCACAGGTCAAAGAAAAAATAACTAGGTGTAGATAACTGGAAAGAAACAGCCAAACACAGAAATGGATAGAAATTGTAGAAAAAAATTAAGAAGGGTACTGGCTTCTTCATTATTTCTACAATTTCTATCCATTTCATTCGCATTAAAAAGTATGAAATACTACAAATTATCATTGAAGAAATAATAGACAGAAAGAGACCGCCAGGAAGGAGAAGATGCTCGTGATTGAAAAACATCCGAGACTGGATCGGACTGGACACTCATGTGGTAAATTGTATGAAAGCTGCTAGAAGAATTAGATGGCTAGGTAATATATAGAGTTCGAATCCTGATGGTTGGCTAAGAATAATAACATAATGGGAATCAAATAATAACATAATGAAAATCAAGTAATAACATAATGAAAATCAAGTAATAGCAGAACCAGAGGAAGGCACAGGTCAAAGGAAAAATAACTAGGTGTAGATAACTGGAAAGAAACAGCCAAACACAGAAATGGATAGAAATTGTAGAAAAAAATTAAGAAGGGTAACTGACTTCTTCGTTATTTCTACAATTTCATGCGCAATAAAAAATATGAAATACTACAAATTATCATGGACGAAAATATAGAGGCTAGAGACCGTCAGGCAGGAGAATATGCACGTGATTGAAAAACATCCGAGACTGAATCGGACTGGACACTCACACGCTCCTTACAAGAGTAAAAGTCGAGAAAAGTTTGCCAGAATTCTTGAAGACCTTCATTAATGAAGAGGGCACACTTAGAAGAAGCCTGTCGAGAAGAACAGTTTCAAAATCTACAAATTTTTACAGCCTAAAACTTTGCCTATTATGCACGAAATCGTTTTTGATGCCAATTCCTCGCTTTAATTGCAAATTGCTGGACAACCAGATGTCTATGAGGGCAACAGCCCGAAAATCTGAACATACCCGATCAATTATTACAGTCAACAAACGAATCAAATTTAAAAGTGGCCATTGCAACTGGAAAAGGTCAGAAAGGTTTTTTTCATTCATTGCAAAAAAATATGCGGAGAAAATAAATATATTGACCTGATATTGATCTGATATTGTCCTGAACACTCGTCTGAATCAAAAACTAGATGTCTCTCTTTTCGTTTTTGAGATACATCATGAAATACATGTTTTTAAAACGCTCATTTAGAGACAATTTGGATGTATGCTTATTAAGGAGCAAAACACGCATGAATGTAGTACATTCCTGTTTTAATAAGCAATATGCAAGTTATCTTTATGTAAGAGTTATTTACTTAACTACGATAACATAGTTCAAAATAGATTGATTTTCTATGCAAAATAAACTAAAATACCAAAATACTAGTAATTTATCCATGAATACCGGTTGCAAAATTGCATAATATGTATAACACAGATTACCAGTATTTATTCATTAATACAGTGGATTAACATCCAAATACCGCCAAAATTCGTCCGGGATTCCGCTACTCGATTTTACAATCCTTACACAAGACTTGCTCGTTGTAAACACTTCCAACTAAAATCTTAAAACAATATAGTTTTACATTATAAAAACAGCTTGATAATAGATTTTTTTTTTGCCAACGAATAGCAACAATTTCGACTAGATAAGAAGCGGACCAAATTTAATTCTCCGCTCCACAATGAAAGAAACATTAATAAGCCTTTTCAAAATTGACACGCTTTATTACTATGCTATGCAATATTTAAAAAAAGTTCAGTTTCAGGAGATGATTACTTGGGTCGAAGTTTCAAGCAAATAAAATATTGAAAATTCCCACAAAAATAACCTCTGGATTTTTGTGGGAAGAAAAAAAAGAACCCTCTTTTTTCAGCCGAAAATAATTTGTTAAAAGTTTTCAGCATAATGTAATGCTGGTCTAACACAAAACCTCTTGAAAAACTGATTCTCTGATGGGACTCCCCAATGCTCAATACGGCGGACGACGCCTATAACCACTCAGCTACTGAGGGTGGGTAAATAGTAATTTAGATTATTAGTGCAGAAGTGTGAGAAGTAGTATTTCCCGCACCCAAATCAATGCGGGAAATGACTTGTCTTAAGCCCGTATGACATTATCTAGTTTCCTATATCGTTTTATATATAAGAATTGATATATTAAACTATTTCTAAATGTAAAATTAACATTGTGTATTACGGCGTTGTTATTGTTAAGTGAATTTATTATTATTCCGCCGCGATATCATTTTCTACATGTGTGTATGACACTATGAAAGTTTGTCTCGAAAACGATATAAGAAACTAGATAATGTCATACGGGCTTTAGGACATGAGTACAAAAAAATTTTTAATATCCAATAAATGCCACTTTATATAAACACATATTATATTTGCATGTGTATTTCTCATGCTTACACATGCAATGTTTTTTTATATATTTACTACTAAAAATGCACCCACCCTGCCGGCGCCTACGGGTATATGTAAATATGCTATAGGTTATTTTTAAAACATTATTCTAGGAGCGTCCACTGAATGAATTCGCCAAGGATGGCAATCCACTTAAACCTATAAAACACGCCCTTAAACTGCTGATAAACTGCAAGTCGGATTTCATAAAAATGCGATGCGTGTCCGCGTTTATAATTGAGGTCACTCGGTTTTATTTACAAATAAATAAAATGTGTTAAGAGTCTTGGCTGGAAGACATATTTTTCTTTTAGGGTGTGGAGCATCATTAATTAAATTGCCAAGGATAACGCGCGTAGTATTTTCATTGGGGGGGATGGTTAATTGAAAAATTATTCCCGTATTATAACTGTATTAAGGGCAGCATTTTTGTGCGGGTTGTAACATTGCGAAGTTGCCGCTTTATGGATTATTTTAATTAAAATGTTTTGAGGTGTGGAGATAATCTCAATGCGAGAGGGGGGTGCCCGCCGTTAAGACTGTCCGATATTAAGTTATTTTTGGAGGGTGCGGAAAAATGTAATTAAATCGGTATGCTGACATTAGTGATTTAATGTGCTTTTATCTTAAGACGGGGGGAAACCTATGGTATCATGTGAGATTATATAGATTTTCCTTATTCAGTTACCTCACCCAACATTGTAATCCACTTGTAACGCAATATAATTCAATATTGCAGATTTTTTAGAATATTATTAACTGCAGTTTTAGTCTTGCAATGAAGTATAATTAGGGCCGCTCAACTCTAGTTGCTTGACCGGTCGGAATCATATTCGATTCTTACAGAACAATACCTCTGCTTCGTCACAACATGAACACGTATTGGGCGTCATAACATGAAAATAGTAGTGCTGGGCGCCAAAAATATGAAAACATATTGAAATTTCCTAATAAACAACCATGACCCCTCAACCCTAGTTGCTTTAAGGTCGTTTTAGACAAGACAATTTCTTAACTCAAAAGTTGTTCAAGAAATGAATTCATATATCCTCCTCACATACAATTTGTCCTTGACAAAACAAAGCGTTATATTTTTCCATTCGATCTACCATTCAATTCAATATTTCAACTAATTTGCTGTATGATACGAGACAATTTAGATTGTCTCGCATCTTGACTAACTTTTGAGTCAATAAATTGTCTTGTCTAAAACCACCTTTACGACCGGTCGGAATCATATTTGATTTTCATAGAAGAACACCTCTGTTTCGCCACAACATGAACATAATAGTGTTGGGCGTTATGACATGAAAATAATAGTGTTGAGCGCCAAAATATGAAAAGATATTGAAATTGCTGAATAAACAACCCCCACCACCCATGTGTATGTGTAAATTTATATATGTCAAATATTAAATTATACTTTAAATTGTGGCGTCTACTATCTGGTAAATAATTTTCAATGAAGCAAAGGTTATAAGTTGGAAATAAAAAAGGAAATCCTATAAATAGTTGCCTTTAATACATTTCGTTCTCCACTGACTTAACTATTGTTCAGTTCATTCGCTTAATTAACTTTCAGGATACAGTGTTAATTTCATATAATTTTATCTGCAACGTGGCAACCACATAAATGGTTATCCTACATCAAGTTTATTGTACTCGTAAAGTAAAATGTTATCACCGAACTTAGCAATGTACTTCCTTTTAAAGGTTTACTATATGCTAGTAAATCCAAACAGTATACTTTACAAGCAATCAGGTTTTGATTCAAATTAACACTGCGAAATCTATGGCACATTGTGAACAACAATTTACATAATAAGAATATATACTCGTCGCCATAAATAAATGAACACAACAAATGGCCTTCTCGTTCGGCAGACTTATCACCAATCGAACACGAGTAGGATATGGTAGGACATGATTTACAGCCGCCCTCAAACAAGGTCATTTGACATAGTGGAAACGTGGGCAGTATTGCAAGCCATGGATAGAGCTAGGATAGACTCCAGATACGCAGAAATCATCGAATATACTTACAATCACGCTACCATTCATGTTAAAAAACAAGAAGATCTAGTTACGAAAAAAACCCAGTCAAAAGAGGTGTACGCCAAGGTGATACTAGTTTAGTGACCTAAACTATTTGCTCTCGCGTTTGAGCGAGTCTTTAAAAACTTGTCGTGGGAACAAAAAGGGATTAGCATAGACGGAAAGTATCTAAGCCACCTTCGATTTTCAGATGACATTGTACTGGCAAGTAGTGACGAGGATCAGTTAGAGCAGATGATCCAGGAATTGCAACAAGCATCTATGGCTGCGGGTTTAGAAATGAACCATGGAAAAACAAAAATCATGAGCCAAAGTTATATCGTTGCGACCATTAACGGGCACCCACTCGAAGTTGTTGAAGAGTACGTATATCTCGGACACACGACTAAGCTCGGGGCAGAAAATCAAACAGCTGAAATTTCGAGAAGAATCGGGCTGTCCTGGGCAGCATTTGGCCAAAACCAAAAATCCCCATAAACCTCAAGCGTAAGGTCTATAATGCTTGCATACTCTCAGTTACCACGTACGGACTCGAAATTGCAACAATAACGAAGGGCAGTGCAAACCGCCTCCGGGTTTTCCAGAGAGCAATAGAAAGACGAATGCTGAGCATGAGCATTAGAGATAGGACCCGAAATGAGGAAATCAGAAGGAGAACAGGGGTCACTGATGTAATGGAGCAAATTGCCAAAAACAAATGGCGATGGGCGGGTCATGTTGCTAGAGATGGCATAAAATGGACGAAAAGGGTCATGTAATGGACAATATAAACGGAGCGTAGGTCGACCCAAAGCAAGATGGCGAGACGATTTCCAACGCCAAGGGGGGAAAACTGGATGCAGAGAGCCCAAAATCGACACAAGTGGAGACTGATGGAATAGGCATACGTTAAGGAGTGGACGCATACAGGCTGATGATGATGATGATGATAATTGGTCAGGCATTCCATTGCAGCTAAACGTCTCTAACCACTCGGCCACTGAGCTGGGTTAACAACCATATTATTAAAATCATTTTTGAGAAAAATACAACCATATTATGAAACGCTCGCACCCCGAAAATAGTCGAATGTCAACTAATTAGTAATAAATAAATTAATTCGAGGACGTGTAGTGCTCACCACTAATTTCAATTTGATTTTGTATCATTTTTGTTATAAATATTCTTGTTTATGTAATTATTTTTATAACAAAACCCGACAATTTCCTAAAACATTATTTTAAAACGACCTTCAACACCATAAAACACTAATTTAAACAAGCTAAATAATACGGAAATATTGCACAATTGATATTAATTCACTAATTGGGACTCGGCAAGGGAAGTTACATTTGGTTCTATTCGTATTTCTCAACACACATTATATTTAATATGCATAAATCAAGGTGCATTAACCAATTCTCGGGCTGTCGAAAACTTAGTTGGCAAACATCAAAGACTGTGGGGTGTGTACGGGGGGGTGAATCCGATTCGATTCGATTCGCTTGTTACGACCGCGGAAGTTTTAATTAAATCACATGCAACTATCGCGCCCCCTTTTTAAATAACTCGCAAAACCAGATCCAAGTGGATTTTAAGTACATTAATTTTTTTTATCGGTGTTACGTGTGTACCGGTTCGACTTACCCGCATGAATCAAGCCGGGACTGACGCAAGCACCACCACAACTGGAATAAGAATCACCAATTGACATACTTGTCAATAATATTTTCCAGCGTCTACATTTTATTATATTTGCACTGCTATCTAGCGAGATACAATTATTTCGCTATCGGTGTGCACACATGAAGCCTACTCCAAACAAGCCCAAATCCGTTTTAATTGCGGGGGTTTATAATTACTACGTCACCGGGACGTCATGGTTTCTTATCGTGAAATGATGGCATACAAATTCGTGTACCGCGAATATAAACACCAGCAAGGCCATCCATCACTATTTTTAGCGTAATTAAATAAAAGTTAGTAATTTTTTAGTATCCCGCGAGCGACAAGGTAAAGTAAATTTAGCGTTTGTTATGAAATTCGGCACATAAAGATTATTAAATTTTTGTAAACAGACATTACTTATAATTAATATGTTTGTTTGGACTAAACAGCCTGTCTATTTTTATACAGGTATTATAAATATATACCTACGAAACCCATATCGATTTTAACACGTTATATTAATTAGACCCCTCGAAATCAATTCGGGGTGGCTGCAATTACAATTATTGCCCGTTAACTAATACATTATTGAGCTGTTGTACGTTTCCGCGCCCCCCCCCCCCCCCAACTGTCGTTATATGGTTATAATCTCATTAAATCGCGTTGCTGCAATTACGGGGATGCGTTCGATCCCCCCTATTTAATTGGACGCCTTCGTGTTCAAAATTGCGAAAACAACAACGAAACAAAATATACTTTATTCCGGACGAGCAACAGGAAGCCCACTTCCTTCAAGCCCGACACGTCGCGAGCCCAGTCACATCTTATCTAACTGATAAATATGCATGCCCATAACATATAGTTTTGTAAAAATTTAATGCAGGACGTCAAATGTGTTTAGTATTATTTTGCCATGCATACACATGGGCATTGCAAATAGAATTGAATGGGGGCTATATTTATTCTGTACGGGGAATAATAAAATAGACATCCACGGAAATATTTCCTCCATTTCTGTTGTTTATGTAAATGTATTTCGTGCATTTTCTACACGCAACGCACGGCATTATATTATTACAATCAAAATGAAACAAACAACGACGCATTCTTTTTATTTAGTTAGTGGCCAACGGTTTTATGGCGCAACAATTGTGCTTTCATTAAATGGAATTGAATGAAAGTACTCGGTCGAGTGTAACTGCCATATTAATTAGAGCAAAATTTCTCTACCTATTACTTTATTTATCATAAAAATCATTATCTATATATCTTCTTTATTAGAAGAGCTATAGCTATATGCATTGTTTTGATAGTTACAGCGTCATTTTTTAAGAACGGTAGTAAGATATACTTAAATCCTTTTTAAGTAATAAGAGTTTGCTTCGCTTAGTTATATTATATTTTTGATTCTTACTTTTTATTGAGTGAGAGTATTGTTTATTGGGAAAATTTTGTATATATATATATATATATATATATATATATATATATATAGGTTGTATTTTATGAATATTGTGTTGTATGATTGATCGCGATATATATGTGTATATACACCGCCCCACAAAATACTCATGACCGCAGTCGAATTATTAACTAGAGCGAAATTTTAATCAGCTCCAATAATGTATTGATTCTGTTGTAAATACAATGAATTTGTTGAGGGTGAAATTATTAATGAAATTCAAATATTTGGCAGTGACCATATCGCCTACACGGCTATTCAATTGTATGTATATTAAATTAAATTTAAAAAGGTGGCCTATTGACTTTATGTACCGTATCATATTAATTAAAACAAATATGATATGTACATATATTTATTAGAATATTCAATTCCAGACACATTTTTAATGAGAATCAAGTGTTATTTTAATTATTGCAATATAGAAAGCTTTATGTTCCAGGATATCTTTCGAAAATTAAATTATTCAAAAGTGGACTGTACTTGTGAATAATTTAATTTTCTAAAGATATCCTACGACATAACATAAGACTATACAAAGCAAACCAAACAGCTGAAGTAACCCCACCAAATAGGCTGAATGAAAACGCATGGTGTATTGAGGCCATGAACAAGCTGGTAGTGTCTTTTACGACTTTGACTGCGCGTCTTTCTTTGATCCTGTTTCCGTGCGTATCCGATGATTTGATACCAATAATAAACAAGCTGCTTGCGCAAGAATTGATTTGTTTTTTAGATTTAGCCCATGGCACATCAAACACATAAAAATCGGGTCCGCGCGGGCGTTTCACACAATAGAATAAACACAGTTACGTTGTGTAAACGGCACCATCAGTCTATTTTGAACCGCGTCGAATTTTAAAAGCTGCTGCCTGGGAAATGTCAACGCGTGATCAAAACGATGCGCTAGTCCTCGCGCAAATTTCCCGCTGTGGAAAAGTATCACGCTGAAATTATTCGCACGTTAATCGGCAACCGCACGGCGTGTTTGTGTGTGCATCGCTAATACCGCAAACACGCTGCTCGTATTTCGGGCATTGCAATTGGAACACTAACCCGCCGCCCCCATGCCGATTCGGCGGGTGTAATGCCAATTACCGACAACCGGTTGCAATTAACCAATTACTAATTAGGATTGATTGCGCTACTACTAATAGCGAGGGTATTCTAGACATTTTCAACACTCAATTTCAATATCATCAATCTTCAATACTTGATTTCTGTAGAGGCTGGGTGCTCTACAGAAATCAAGTATTGATGAAAATTTAATTCATAACAGCAATATAATTTTAAAAAGTTAAGTTTTATATGAATTCATTTTTATTATAATTAAAATCTACTGCAAAAAAAAATAGTGATAACAACATATTTGGCAAACATGTTTTGTATAGAATACAAGCTAATTTTAATTTTTTTTGCTAAAATAGAATTAACTCTGTTTCAAACTAGGTCATAATTTTAAAATTTTATAAAATATTAATGATTATTGTAGAAAAAAATATATGACTGAATTAAATTTTATAAAACACAATCATATATCTTAATTATACTCAAAATCACTGAGAAATATTTAGTCATTTCAATTAACTCAGTTTAAGCCTGAGTTACAATTTCAAAAATATATAAAATATGAATGATTATAGTAGAAAAATGTATGACGAATTTAATTTTTTATAGTATGACAATATATCTTAATTATCTTCAATGATACGCGATTGGGATTGAACATTTTATTTAATCAAAATTTACTCACTTTAAATTCTCATAATTTCAAAAATTTAGAAAATATGAATGATTATAGTAGAAAATATGAATGATTATAGTAGAAAATATGAATGATTATAGTAGAAAATGTATGAAGATTGCAATCTTGAATGATTTTCAAAGATATGCACCTGGCAAGTTGAAAATATTGGTTAATCACAATTTACTCGTTTGAAGTATGTCATAATTCCAAAATTTAAGATAATATGAATGATTGTACTAGAAAAATGTATGACGAATTTAATTATATAAAGAACGACCGTATTTCTTAATTATCCTCAAAAATACGCCAATGAGAAGTTGAAAATACTTTGTAATTACAATTAACTCGCTTAAAACTAAGTCGCAATTTCAAAATTTTATGAAATATTAATGATTATAGTAAAAATATATATGAAGAATTTAATTTTATATAGCTTGACCATATATCTTAATTATCTTCAAAGATACGCGACTGGGAAGTTGAAAATTTTGTTTAATCTCAATTTACTCGCTTGAAGTAAGTCATAATTTTAAAAAAGCACGACCACATATCTTAATTATTTTCAAAGATACGCGACTGAGAAGTTGAAAATATTGTTTAATGACAATTTACTAACTTGAACTAAGTCATAATTTCAAAATTTAAGATAATATGAATGATTGTAGTAGAAAAATGTATGACGAATTTAATTATATAAAGAATGACCATATATCTTAATTATCCTCAAAGATACGTCACTGGGAAATTGAAAATATTTTGTAATTCCAAGTAACTCGCTTAAAACTAAGTAAACATTTCAAAAATTTGAAATATTAAAGATTATAGTAGAAAAATATATGAAGAATTTAATTTTATATATCTTGACCATATATTTTAATTATCTTCAAAGATACGCGACTGGGAAGTTGAAAATTGTGTTTAATCACAATTTACTCGCTTGAAGTAAGTCATAATTCCAAAATTTAAGATAATATGAATGATTGTACTAGAAAAATGTATGACGAATTTAATTATATAAAGAACGACCATATATCTTAATTATCCTCAAAAATACGTCAATGAGAAGTTGAAAATACTTTGTAATTACAATTAATGCTTAAAACTAAGTCAAAATTTCAAAAATTTAAGAAATATTAATGATTATAGTAGAAAAATATATGAAGAATTTAATTTTATATACCGTGACCATATATCTTAACTATATTCAAAGATACGTGACTGGGAAGTTGAAAAAATAGTTCAATCACAATTTACTTGTTTTAAACTAAGTCATAATTTCAAAAATGTATAAAATATGAATGATTGTAGTAGAAAATGTATAAATATTGTAATTTTATAAAGCACGACCATACATCTTAATGATTTTCAAAGATACGTGACTGGCAAGTTGAAAATATTGGTTAATCAAAATTTACTTGCGTGAAGTAAGTTATAATTTCAAAATTTAAGATAATATGAATGATTGTAGTAGAAAAATGTATGACGAATTTAATTATATAAAGAATGACCATATATCTTAATTATCCTCAAAGATACGTCACTGGGAAGTTGAAAATACTTTGTAATTACAATTAACGCTTAAAACTAAGTCAAAATTTCAAAAATTTAAGAAATATTAAAGATAATAGTAGAAAAATATATGAAGAATTTCATTTTATATAGTTTGACCATATATCTTAATTATCTTCAAAGATACTCGACTAGGAAGTTGAAAATATTGGTTAATCACAATTTACTCACTCGAAGTAAGTCATAAATTCAAAATTTAAGTTAATAGGAATGATTATAGTAGAAAAATGTATGACGAACTTAATTATATAAAGAACGACCATATATCTTAATTATCCTCAAATATACGTCACTGGGAAGTTGAAAATATTTTGTAATTCCAATTAACACGCTTAAAACTAAGTCACAATGTCAAAAAATTATGAAATAATTATAATTATAGTAGAAAAATATATGAAGAATTTAATTTTATATATGTTGACCATATATCCTAATTATATTCAAAGATACGCGACTGGAAAGTTGGCAATATTGTTTAATCACAATTTACTCGTTTTAAACTAAGTCATAATTTCAAAAATTTATAAAATATGAATGATTGTAGTAGAAAGTGTATGAATATTGTAATTTTATAAAGCACGGCCATATATCTTAATTATTTTCAAAGATACGTGACTGGAAATTTGAAAATATTGTTTAATCACAATTTACTCGCTTTAACTAAGTCATAATTTCAAAAAATTATAAAATATGAATGATTATAGTCAACAAATATATGACGAATTTAATTATATAAACAACGATCATATATCTTAATTATCCTCAAAGATACGTCACTAGGAAGTTGAAAATATTTTGTAATTCCAAGTAACTCGCTTAAAACTAAGTCACAATTTCAAAAAATTATGAAATATTAATGATTATAGTAGAAAAATATATGAAGAATTTAATTTTATATAGCGTGACGATATATCTTAATTATTTTCAAAGATACGCGACTGGGAAGTTGAAAATATTGTTTAATCACAATTTACTCGCTTTAAACTAAGTCGTAAATTCAAAAAATTATAAAATATTAATTATTATAGTAGAAAAATGTATGCAGTTTTTAATTTTATAAAGCACTACCATATATCATATTTATCTTCAAAGATATGCGACTGGGAAATTGAAAATATTGTTTAAGTACAATTAACTCGCTTGAAACTAAGTATATCTGACATAATTTAGAAATTTAGAAATTATATATTAGTAGAAAAAATATATGACGAATTTAATTTAAATTAAGTATGACCAAATTTAATTTAATCAACAATGCATAAAACAACTCAGTAGATCGGAAATTTCGGAATGAATACAAAAACGAGCACGGTGCTAGCGTGCGACTTTTTACACGCTCCAAATGAAATCGATAGCAGGCTTGCATTCATATTTATGACGGGCGGTATTGACTAGATTAGACATTCAGCCTCAAGGCTGATATAGCCCGTGGTAAACTATTTTTTTTTGTCGGATAGCACGTCTAAAATTAGGCGGCTACGATAATCGATACAACAGCAGCTTGATATCCTTCATAATGATTTATTTAGTAATGGGTATAGCTTGTTTTTCGGTTAACCCCTTGCGGTAAATATTTGATATGGATTTAGAAATGGCTATACACAACGGTTGATCAATACAGGCGTGCTAATATATCAAATTAGACTTTGACTTCATATAACAATTACGAACTAGCTCAGTGCTAGAGTGGTTAGAAGCGTCGTCTGTCTCGAACTGAGCATTGAGGAGCCATATCGCGACGAATTTTCAATTTAATGTTTTTCAGAGGTTTTCTGTGAAGTTAAGGCGTGCTAATATATCAAATTAGACTTTGAATTCATATAACAATCACGACCTAGTTCAGTGCTAGAGTGGTTAGAAGTGTCGTCTGTCTCGAACTGAGCATTGAGGAGCCATATCGCGACGAATTTTCAATTTAATGTTTTTCAGAGGTTTTCTGTGTAGTTAAGGTAAATATCAGGTGATTAAACTCCTCTTAGCGTCTCCCTTTAGTTATTTATTTAATCGAATGCCTATCTACCATATTTTGGTGTAAGGCTTCTCCCTTAATGGGCGGAAAAGCCTGATAGCTGATTGTCCATATACACCTGAGTCTTGAGGATATCAGCCCACTCCTTGCCACCCCATACTTCACACATACATCCCAAATAAATTTTTTTATACAAAAAGCATCCTTGAATCTGAACACAGGTATACAAGAAGGCTGGAGCAGCAGAACAGAGTTTGTGTATGAATGGGGGCATTCAGGCAGTGTTTGGTAGATACAGTTATCATTTGGAGATACGGAAGAAATCAGATTTGCAAACATAATGCCCCCTTGTTATGGTCAGATCTATAAGATAACATTCCAATATATTGAGAAGTTCAAGAATTGTTTGTTATAAACAAGGCTGTACAGTGACAAATTCTATTTTTATATGGGTGGATGATATAAATATACCATCAAATAAACCATCGTTTATATTTGAGATGAATACGAATGCCCTTAATGTATAATCCGCATGAACGCAATGCGATTAACCTAACATAATGACTCATCTGTAAAACCATGTGAATCGTATGTAATTCATAGCAATAAAAACACTACACACTAGACATCAAACGTAAATACGTATTGTCGTAACAAAACTCAATCAACTCATATTTAGCCGCATTGTTTGTTATAAAGATCCGAAAATAGTAACACGCAATTGCGTACAATCATACAAAAAGGTTTCAGAGTAATAGCAAAAACAAAACTCACTGTGGTTCTCGCGAAGAAATGGCCCTCCGGCTATGTGTAGATGGATGATACCCCGGTGGTAGAAGTCTCTAAAACGGCACCAAGATTATTTCACTAAACACGCACACGCACACTCCCGAAAACGACCGCACCGTCACAACGCTCCGCTGAATCTGCACGACAACTGCCCGCTGCAGAGCGCAATGACGCATGGTCAAGTTCAGACTAGTTTTTTTCCGGTCTTATCATCAACCATAAATACCCACTAATGTCTCGTGACTCACATGTTACAACTGAAAAGATTTTAGGAATAAGAAAATTACGCACTAAAAATTAGCTTGAACGTTAGTAAATATCAGAACCTCTGATTATTATGATTAGATCTGCACCGACACACTGCTCAACGATGGTTTTGGCTATAACTAGGTAATAAATATCTGGTGTACGACTTTCCGAATAAATTAATTAATAAAAAAAAACTTCTATCTTTATAAGTTGATCAATACAGGCGTATATCGAATGTTTTTCAGAGGTTTTCCGTGAAGTTAAGGTGATAAAAAGAACTTCTATCTTTATAGGGCTAGTGAGGCTTTTCGGCCGGTCAAGAGAGAAGCTCAGAGGAGTTTAATCACTCGGTGTGTACCTTAACTTCACAGGAAACCTGTATTCGCCGCGTTGGGGATCAAACTCAGGCTCCCAATGCTCGTAGTACGAGATGGACGACGCCTCTAATCACTCGGTCACTGAGCTGGGTAGTAATTAATATTAAATCAAAAATTTTAAATATATTGGATCAGGAGCCATAATATTTCAGTACAAACTAAGGTGAGAATGCTGAGATGTTATGTATTCTTCGACATATTCTATAGAATATAGCTTTGCTGCAATATGCTCGAGAGTCTCATGGCTTGAACACATAACTAACGATGAAGAATGGCAAAAGATCTATAGGTCATTAACACTGTCAAGAGTAGGAAACTACAGGCCTATATCGTTCTTATCTACCTCTTTCACACCACTGCAGGCGTATTGGTCTCATGTCTGCCTATCGTGCTGGCAACTGACACAATAGATGGACCTACAGTTTAACGTGGATTCCGAACCACTGAAGTGTCATATAATTCGAAATTGCAATAGATACCCACTGCTGCAAAACATAATGCAAGGCAGGCTAGAGGAATAAAGAGATGTGAGACGTAAAAGAATCTCATGGCTAAAAAAACACAGAGCCTGGTTCTCCATGACATCAATAGAGCTGCAGTCAACACAGTAAGGATAATATTGTATTGTTAAAGCGTCTACTTTATGATAATTCATTTTAAAGGATAATTAAAGTAAAAATCGTATTATTTATCTTTTAAAGCAAGGGTTCTCAAACTTTAGAAACGTTGTACCACTTATATAAACAGCTAAAAATGCTGCCCCCCTTCCCTCTTATGATATTGTGTAATTCGAACTTACATGTCGAAGAATATGGGTATATTAGGATATATTTTCGTTAACTTCAAACGTAAGTCGGAATGAATCTACATTTTTGAAATGAAAATGAAGCTCTACATTAAAAATGTGTTGACATTTCTTTTGTACCTCCTGCAACAACGTAATGGACCACTAGTGGTACATGTACTACAGCTTGAAAACCTATGCTTTAAAGTAAATGGTACTCAACATTCGTATAGAAGAAGACTAATAAACAGTAGTATGATTTTTGGATGGACGTTAAAATATTTTTAATTATTGCAAACTAAATAGGAGTATTATTGCCGGTGCCAAACTGCAAGCGGATTATATTTACTAATTAAATTAACATGCTCGATGTCAGGGGGATTTGTAAATGCTAGTTACACACACATGTAAATGATATATACTCATTAGTGCTAATTGATAATCGGCTTATAATTAAAAGTCATTGCATTCACTGTTTGTTTGCATTGAAATTTCAAACGACGTAAATGGTAATCAAACGTTTTACTATGTTTTTTTCGACTACCGGACAAAAGTGCATATTTTTATTAGAATTTCAATTGGAAACTGTTCGCAAAAAAAAAGAGAATTGAGGGAAGGACGACCCAGGTTACTCCATCTTAATCTGAGTCGTCTTTTTCTCAACGACGAAGACCCAGGTTAAGATGATTGTGGCAAACCTTAAAAAGCTAGGGATCAACAACTACTAGCAACGAGCTGCAGAAAACGGGGGGAAAGAGGATTGTTGGTAGGCGAGAATGTGGAAAATCTTTCAGCGAAATCACGCGGCAATTGGATTGAAGCTACTTGTCTGTGCGCATGAAACGAGAGTCATTAGAAGCCTGTAATGGACTTGCTAGGCCCGAAATGAGTACAACACAGCCCAAAGCTGCAAATCGAGCAGCAGGCTATCGTACTATGTTACGACATCAAGCGACCATACTCACGTTTTCTCTTAGCGTCGTTGAAGATACGCTAAGTTGAGATCTATCGACAGTTAACTTAAACCAACTTTTGAGCTAAGAAATTGTCTTGTCTAAAACGATCTTTAGTCATAAACATCTTGAATAATAAATATCCCTAATGCAAATTCGAAAATGAAATTTCAAATAATAATTACATATATGTTATAAGCCGCACAACTTCACCGAATTCCCGATCAAAACTTTTAATTGATTTAGTTGTTCCTCTGATCGAATGAATAAATTACAACGAAAGCCCACCGGAATCGCATTTACGTTTACCTCGGCGCTGTTGGCCAACGGGCGGAATTTATTTATAATTTATAATTGACACGGTTACAACAAAATCGATACTTATTAACAATCCGGTTAGTTCTAAACTGTCCATTCCCACGCAATTATCGTTTTTTTTTAATTGCATATCCCATTCCGATGTTATGAATGATGCAGCAACATAAAAGATTTAATGAAGGAGATGAATAAAACTACTATGTTTTTTACGAATTGTTTGAAACAACTAGTTTCGTCTACGCTTAAATAAGAGGTAGTTTTATTCATGTCCTTTATAGATGATGAATTAAAACGTAGTAGTAGCCACAACCATTCAATTTATAAAAGATTTAATTTGTATCCATGAGTGTCGGTTTGCTTGTTCATAATTTGGTTATGCAAGGAAGATCAAACTAGAACGAATGATTATCCTTGTAATGCCCGCTATATGCTTCTAGTAATTAAGGATTGCGCATTGCCCTGAAATACCGACTTCATCGGCATACAAACTAATGGAAATTTACCTCAAATACGACATACTAAACTGTATGTAAGGATGAAATTTGCTACATGCAACAAGAGTATACGAAGTCAGATTAGATAAAACGAAAAGGCGGCCATCGTTCATGCAAGGGCCCGTAAAAACGCTCCGATATGAGTTTTATATTAAGACCCCGCGCGATGCCACGTCCGCGTTTATTGGATCGTTAAAACGTTTGAGTCAGTATATTATTTCGCCGCATCCCCGGCTTTAATTGTGACCCCACGCGCGCAAATTAGATATAAATAGCGGCGTTTGTAATACGCCGATTCCGAAAAGCACGTAATGACACTTCCTGTAGCGCGTTTTAATATATGCACGGCACAAAAGTTGCCCATCAATAGCGGAAAACGCCCCGCATGCGACACGTCGCCAGGCATTATATAATGTGCTCAAATATAATTAAAAAAAGTTGGAGTTCACAAACAAAATATGATTATTGCTGTAATTACGCGGTTATAACTTGTTTATTATTGTCATTAAAAACGTGTCCTCATTTACGTTTATAACGTAAGGACACTGTTATTAGATTGAATACATAATTTGGACTGATTGCGGGATCGTTAAATTGCTGCAACTCGCAGAGTGCGTATGTTGAATGGTCTTCGCCACGCACATATGTACTTCTAACTTTTTCTATTGTAAAAGAACTACGTTAGTTAGTTAGTAGTGGGTAATTATTGGTAAGTGTACTTAAATTCAAATTACATGCATTGCATGTTTCAGACCTACAATTAAATATGAAAAACAGCTAGATTATACAGATTGAGTTGCACATAACTTTTCAGGAATGGTGCCTTACATACTTACACCAAGGATTCTAAACTAGAAAGGAGTAAAGTAAATAAAGGTCCGTGTGTGACGAAACTTCAAAGGCTATCTCTAAATGTCTTAGACAATTAGAGAGCTCAAACACGGACCTTTCTTTACTAGATCGGTTTTTTTGTCTATATTGGGGTGTGGTGTCTCAGTGAATGTCACTGTTGTGCTCCTTGGATATCTTAGCTTTCAATCATAAACTTTATATCTTCTATTCTAATAAAATTGTTCTGTTATCGATTATTAGAATGGTCATATATGTTACGTTATAACTGTTATTCAGCTGAAAGGCAGAGAAATCAGATTTGTATCAGTTATAATACTCTAAAATAAGAGGAGAAATCAGTTAAAACTAGAAAAATAAATAGGAAAAACCCAGCTTAGTGGCCGAGTTATTAATGGCGTCGTCCTGAGCATTGGGGAGCCTGAGTTCGACCCAAGCGGGGACCGATTTCACCTTTCACAGTTTTTCAGAGGTTTTCTGTGAAGTTAAGGTAAATACCGGGTGATTAAACTCCTCTGAGCTTCTCCCTAGACCGGCGGAAAAACCTCACGGCTGATAGCCTTATAAAGATAGAATTTTTTTTTATAAATAGGAAAACACGTACATCGGCGTGGTTTCCTAAAAAACGCCTGGTGACTGGGGTACGCGGGGATGTCAGCCCCCGACGGCCCTGATGGGACCGCCCCTGCGTAATACTGGGAAAAAAATCAAAGGCCCATATAAGCAGCCATCTAAAATTTGCAGGCATTTTATGATACATCTTAGATACGAGATATACTAAGTTATTGTAAAACGTTTAAAATGTTAGATATTTTTTGGTGTCTTAGATGTGTATTAACGATTTTCATGTCATGATATATACTGAATACCCGAAAAAATAAATATGAGACCCACAACAGCTGAATGATAAAAAAACGGCCCGGTTGATGACATAATTACCGGTGTCAAGGATTTCCCCCAAGGCGGAATATTGACGCCTTTAGCTTTGAAGTAGGAAACTTTTGTTCACGAACTACCCTTTGTTTTTAAATAAGTGGATATCGCGCTTATCGCTAACTCATACAACTTGTAATTGTGTACATCTTTTATTACTGCACCGGGTGTTTGTATTGCCGGTTCGATTTTTCAATTGTGTGCTTTTTACAACCCCTTTCGTTGTGCTACGGTGAATTAAAGTGCGGTACAACAAAAGACACCGTTGCTGTTGTTGTAATTAGTTCATATTGATTGCCATCGAGTCAGGGGTGGAGTTAGCACTTGAGAGGCCAATTCAATATTGAGGCACTTACTCAACCATTTCAAATACCAACACACGTCAGTGGGGAGCTGGAAAGTTTCAGGGGGGATATACTGTAGAGTAGACGAAATCAGTCGTATTGTAATACGCCTGGTGTTTTAGTAAGTAGCTGTTACTAAAACACCAGGCGTATTACAATACGACTGGTGTTTTAGTAAGTAGCTGAGCGAAACATTCATGATATAGAGAAATACATCATCTGGTATTTACCTCTGGTATTTACTTCGCAGAAAAACTCTTCAAACTGTGAAGGTGAATTCGCCGGTGATTATTTGAACCTTCGCTCCTCAATGCTCAGCATACATTGTCTATGATGCTCAGTACGAAACGGACGACGCCTCTCACCACTAGGCGTTCTAAGCATATTCAGCATATTATAAAACATATGCTTAATATGCCTAGAACGTCTAGTGGGGAGAGGCACTGTCAGTCACGTACTGAACATTGGGGAGCGAATGTTCAAACCATGGCGTGCGAATTTCACTGTTTTAAGAGTTTTTCTGTGAAGTTAAGGTGGATCCACCCGTGCCGCTTGCGTATGGAATTCAGTGTATTTTGTTAACATTTTATGAAGTTAGATGAGCTTCTTGCTTTACCGGTGGAACAGTCTGATAGCCCTATAAAGATAGAAGTTTTTGTATAAATAACTTTCCAGCCATGTGTTATTTGATTTGATTAAAAACTATTGTATGCACATAAAGGGAAAAAATTGCAACGCCCACGTCGACGGGCTGTAATAGGAATCCTCACCCCCTATCACTATACCGATCTCGCCTTTTCTAGGTTCACGAACGCGCACGGCCAAGGTCGCTCCAGACAGATAGGTGAAATTTTAGCCGTCCGTGTTAAATATTTGTATAATGAATCCAGTTGCTAAATAAATACTATTAAAAACGTGGAAAAAATAAATAAAAAAGCCTTACTAATCGGATTAAATGTTGAGTGCATTGCCATGTAAATAGTAATTATTATTTAATAGAGTAAAATACATATGATCCCCAAGAATAAAGTAATACATCGCGTGAGGTTCAATAAAATGAACCGACTATGATATAATAAATAGATTATCTTGAATTAATGCGCATGTGTGTGTGCAGGTGGATTGTTCGTGGCGATTAGTCGTTCTCAATTTTCTCTCTGGCCTTGGCCAGGATCGCTTTGAGCTCGGTCGTCCTAACAGTCATAAACTGAAAACAGAGGATTAGTAAAGGCGGAATGCAATCCGTGGCAAGCTCACCCCACAAACCGACTTCTGTACGTTCAGTTGCGAGTACAAACGTTTACCCTCCTGTGCACCGCAGAACTTCTCCAACTGTACCCGCTTCATCATAAAAAGCTCGTGGCCCGTATGTCCTTTGAAAATCTTCAGAACATTCCGCGAGAACTCTTTTGCTTCCAGCCACTCATGCACCTCATCGGGGTTCGACTTGTGGTTGATGTAGACCTCGGGGGTTGCTTTAATATCAATATCCTCCCGCTTTTTCTCGCGGTAGAACGCGAGCACAGTGTTGAGCTCATCTTGCATTCGATCCCCCGAGGTAGTCGCAGTTGATTTTATTGAGTTGGAGCGCCGTAGGGTTTGCCGCGGCGATGGAGGTAGCACCGGCTGCGGCTGTGGCGGCGGGGGCGGCGGAACGGGCACGGTACCTTCTAATAAACTCACTGTTGACTGGTGAACAACAAACGTCCCAAAACGCAACGGAACCGTACAAAAGCCACTTTAACTTTACACTTTTCCAAAACATATAAGCGGAGGAGACACAAGACAAGGCAGAACGAACACAAACGAGCACAAATGCGTATTTACTTTATTAAGAATATAAATATATATATTTTTGTTTTACAAAGTTAGTTATAATAATAAAATAATAACAGTTAGGACGGATATATAAAGTTTTAAAACTAATTTGGTATATTTAAATATGTTGTATATAAAAATATTGAAGGTTCTTGTTTGTAATGAGCAAATTTAGGCACATTAATCGACATCACCTGAATATACACAGCGGATAATGTACACAAAAATAAGCAGACTGAGTGGTGTGTGTGTGCGTGTTTAATTGTTTACCCTTTCCAATAGGAGGCTGTTCCTGCTAAAAGTAGCGGAATTCGCCTTTCTTACCTAAACGCTCCCTGCGAACCAAATCCGCGGGCGCAGCAGGAACCGCAGGAGGGTGCTCCGCGGCACTTGGACTTTGGCCTTCACTAAAACGATCCGACGCGGACTCCTAAACAAACACCCCACAATCAACTAAACCCCATAAAACCCCACAAAAACTTACCGGTCGGTTTCGCAAGTAATGCGTGTAAATCGGGTTGTTGTAAATGTCGGATTGGTAATTGATTTTCGACACGATCGTATGGGGAACATGCGCCACCTCGCCCTTGTGATTGCGCGCCTTCCACCATTTCCTACTGTCATCCAAAATCTACAAAAGAGTTAGTCAGTCACAATCCAAGCCCCCCCCCACAACAAACCAACCACCTCTAAAAACTCCCCCCTAACAACCGTCAATTCTTTATCGTTATTCGCGGTGCGCGGGTACGTGACCTGCACCACCTGCGCGTTCCTCTTGTTCAGCAGGTCCAGCCAGTTCTCCTGCAGCCGCTTGAAGCTCCTGTCTTCGGCCCCGTTGCGCTCAATTGAGTCCGCGGAGATGTCGCTGCGTGCCGCCGACATGTTCGGCTCCAGCTCGCGCTCCTGCTCGATTTTGGGCTCGTGGTGCGGCTCGCTGCGGGCGTCGTGCATGAACATGTTTTCCTGCGCGGAGGGTTCGTAGTCGTTGTAGTCGCTGTAGTGGCCGTCGCCGTGGGAGTCGCGGTAGTGCTTGCTGTCCGGCTCCAATTCGTCCACCACCGGGTAATCGGGGGACCATTTGTCCAGAAACACTGGGTGGTAGGCGCTCACGTGCCCTTTCCACTCGTCCCTGAGATGAATTAATGGATTGAACGCAAGTTATATCAAATTTTAGAGGTAATAGATATGAGTCGAAAGATATATGAGATGAATTCACATCCTAATTCGCTTTCGTTTATTGTGACATTATGAGACCAAATCCGAAATGACGTTATAAGAGAGGGGTGTAGTATCTCAGATATCAATCACTGGGTACCCCAAGGAAGAGAAACACATAGGAAGGATTTGTCAGGATTGTCAAGGATACATACACAATAGGATGAAGATCTATGGTAAGACCAAGGAAGAGATGGTCCGATAACGTGACGCATTGAGGAAAAACAAAAACCTACAATAAAATAAGGTACAAGAACTTTTCAACAGGAGTCTAATAAGGAAGGCGGTAGGAGTTCTCAACCACAGCCACCTACAAATGATGAACATATAGGAATCTTCAATGTACAAATGATGAACATATAGGAATCTAGAATGTGCAAATGATGATGGATGTGAAGAAGAAACTCCACTACATGTAGTAACTGTTACGAACCATTCAATGCGAGCAAAGGAAAAAGATCCAGAAAAGCTCAAAGCATGTGTTTTGAGCTCTTTCAGGATCACGCGTAACCGAAGACCTTTCGTCTGCTAGTATTGAATGCGTGAGACTATTCCCCATTGAATAAAGATACAGTGCTAAAAGCACATTAATTTATAAGACTGGCTATATACACAATAATAGGCGTCGAAATCGGTTCTTGGCTAAGGCGCGTAAAGTCCCTGCTGTGGCTTTGTTACAAATTAGATTTGAAAAATATGACTTAAGTGCAAGCATACTAAATTAGGGAGGATATCTCATACGACTGCCTGATGTCTTATGAGCCAGCCTCTCCAATTTAGATCCTTGATCTCATGAAATATGACTTTAAGAGAGAATCATATTTCATGCTCTAGTCATGGAGACTAGACATCACAAAAAGGATACACGAAATGAAGGACGTTAAATAAAAGTATGTACTTAGATTAGCAAATGGGTATGGCATGTCAATAAGACTGTAAGGGCATCAAGTTTTTATATATTAATAAAGTGAAAATATAATGTTATAAGAAACAAAACAAAATAAATGTTAGTTGCAATAAATTGAATTCTTACCTGGGAATAAGCCAGGCGTTGCCCAACGAGTGCCACAACTCAGTCTCTTTGCTCGTAACGCAATTGATGAGCAAATTAATAGCCTCTCTGGTCAAAAGCGGCGCTACCACCTTATGCGGCAAGTGCAGCTCGAAATAAGTGTCATGTGATGCTTCAACAATCAACGCCAAGGGTGTGAATAGAAAGTGCACCAGTTCGGGGGCGTTGGGGTCGTGGATATGTGCCTTGAGCTTGGCTAGTAGATTGAAAGACAGCTTGAACTTCTGGAATATGTCATAAAACTCTTTTTCTAGAGGCGGCTTAGTGCGCATAGTGAGCATCCCGTCGCCATTGTCACTCTTCTTGCTCTTCCTATTCCTCCTCCTACGCTCAAGTTCGCGGGAGGCGGCCGCGGCGTGCTGCAGTCTCGCAATAAATTTCTCAATATCATCGAAACAATGATTCAAAACGGTGACATCACGCTCATACTGTTCGCTTGTGGTGGAACTATTGTCATCATTATTCGTTGTAAGCTCGGAATCCGACTCGCGGTACTCGCGTGAAGGACTAATCACATGCTGCGGGGGTGGCTTGTGCGAGGGCGGCGGAATACTACTCTTCCTGTTTCTACTTAAAATTTTCCCCTTTTGCATCTCCTTTAAATCCTCGACTAAATCCTGCGCGGATATACTCTGACACTAAAACACACGTATAATAAAATAAATCAAGTAATAATATAATAGTAAAAAAATTCTTACCTGAAATATGTGCATTTCTGGTGGTAAAGCCGGATTAGAATTAGTCACTATGAATACCAATATATTATTATACATTTCCATGGGGTCGTGGCTAGTAAAGGCCGTGGGCTCTTTAATGGATTTCCCTGGGAACCTTTCCATCACCGACTAAAACAAAATTTCGGTTAAACTCGCAAAAGATTGCGTTGCAAATGAAATTACTCCAGTCTCATAATCCATAATCAAGACCCAAGTGCGGTCCAAGCACAGCTGCATCTTCTGCGACCAAATCCCGTTGGTCTTTTCGAGCTGCAGCAGCCGTCGCATGCCATCAGCGGGATATGTGATGCCGGTCTCTTTAGTGACCGTGAATGTGGCCAAATGCTCCATTAGATATGTGGGTTTATCACCTTCCTCGGCATTCCTGTCGTCACCCCTGTCCAGCTCGCGCTCGTCACCGGAGTACCCGTTCGAATGGTACGCCATTTTCGCCGTTTTCGTTTTCCCTCGTTCACCTTCCGGACGACACACAAATCAATTAGCAAGTGATTCGCATTAAGCAGCGACGTGGTGGGCAGATGCCAATCGTAGGCGCGCACACTAATTAGCAGCGACCATTTCTAATTTAGGACAATGTAATTCATTTAATTCAATTTTAGAAACTTATCTGAATGGAATAATTAGCGGTGCATATGGTGGTTTTAATTATATATATATATAAAAATTAAAAAAACTTGTACGCGTTTCGAGCACATCGGTTAGAAATCGATAAGATTGTTTCAATGGGTGATAATAAGACAATAAGATTTGATAACGCGAGACTAAATATCAAGGTTGTGTGTGTATACTGTAAAATTCCCAATAATAACACATGAAAACATGTCATTTTCAATTCTCAGCCACACCTTGCCCGTACAGGTATGCGAGGAATGTCAACAATCTGCATATAACTTTCATACTTCTGCTTTTACGGGTAAACAGACGTGCCTATTGTACACCGGGCCTAATTACTAGCTACCTGCGAAATTCACTGAACTCGTACAAGAATATATTCGAATTTCGCGACATAATAAGGGTACTTTAAAGAATTTGTTTCACAAAACAAATCACTTGCACACACATGCACAGCGGTTGATTGATTGATACACGCGTTGATTAAATACCGAATACGCCGTGTATTGGGTAAGCCACCGTGGCTTCCATAATAAACCTTACTTAAGTACAGTAACATGAACAGTATTCGTTCCACAATGGTAACTTCTGGTTTGAAAACCAACCCGTTTCGCACCTTATTTTCACTAGCGGACCATCGGCATATCAAACATGTATTTTAGCGAACACATTTTCACGTAACAAAATACCCACACTAAACGTTTTAACAATCGCGATTCTACAGGTGCTCGCCTACCTGCGACAGGTAACTTACACGCTAGCGCATGCGTGCGCCACACATAAAGCTTTTCCAACAAAAATTAATTAAAAAACACATATGTATATATGTATATGTACAAATAATTCGATAATAAGATTATCGATTGCGCGCACAAATAAATCGAGTGATAAAGATAAACTGAATAATACTTGCGTGCAATTACAGTTTACGGGTCATCAATTCGACTGTTTCGCGATATTACTGGAATTCTGACGAGGCGCGTTGCTGTTATCAATAGAAATTTATTAATCATAATTTCATTTATTGAACGCGCCAGAGCAACGCTATCTGAACGTGATGGTGCGAGGATGGGGCTGCGGTCATATAAGCGCGCCTCCATCTAGCGGCCGTCCTGCTCGCGCTGCTATTCAAACGCTGGGAATCAATAATTCACACGTTTCGGTTTAATAGGCTGTCAGTCTAATCGAATGCTGAATCAGGATGAGCTGAACGGAATCGGAATTTGCATAGTTTAGGGCGAACACGATAATGGGTACTTGCATTATCCAGCAGCAAGGATACTAGACCATCTAGCAATGAAGGTTTTACAATTTAATATGTTTTTGATATATTTTATGTAAAAGAGTTCCGTGTATTATGCCACAACAGAGTTCATGAATAAATTTATGCCAGTATAGGAAATGAGATATTCTCTCTAGAACATAGGATACACCTAGGTGCTTGATTTTTGATCTAAATTTATCAAATTTTCAGGATGTATCGAGTGTCTAGGTAGGATTGGATAATCCTTATCGGGTAGCCAATTATGTTCGCGTTATTAATGGCCTTAATAATCTCCGTGCCATAGGGACGAGTTAAAGGCAAAGGGTTATCATCTCGCAAAACTCGCGATATCTTATTATCTTGGTGTTTATTGAGTCCAGAGGGCGTCTATAGTGGATCTGTCGGCTTTGAATCCATACTGGTGATCGTGTAGCACTTTTTCCTTCAACTCTCCTTCCAGCCTCCCTTTAACGAGGGTTTCCAATAGCCTTCCCAAAGCGTCCAATAAGCAGTTGGGTCTGTATGAGCTGGGCGAGAATCAGTCCTTTTTTGGTTTTTATATGAGTACCAGTCAAGACTTTTCCATTCCCCATGCGTCAGGCAGTGGTTCCAGTCATGACTTTTTCCATTCCCCATGCGTCAGGCAGTGGTTCATGGCCGTAGCTAGTGTCTCAATTATTTTCTTCGCGATAGTTTTGATGATTTCTGCTGGTATTTGGTCCGATCCTGGGGCCTTTTTTTACCTTGATGCCGCTTCTAGTCTCTCTGCGGTATCGGAAAGTGGTATATCCTTCTTATTTGCTGGTATTTCCAGAGACACCCCCACCCAGGGTGTGAAATAATAGCGGGTGGGGGATTCTACAAAACTAAGTGAATGGATAAGAGAGGACGGGAATAGCGTGAACATCTGCAGAAGACAGTCGTGGGAGAGGAAGTGGACGATAGTATGTTTTTTTTATGTAGGAAAAGGATGTTAAAAAATAAAAATCCCTTTAGATTGGATAAGAGAGGACGGGAATAGCGTGGAAATCTGCAGAAGACAGTCGTGGGAGAGGAAGAGGACGATAGTATGTTTTTTATATAGGAAAATGATATTAAAAAATAAAAATCCCTTTAGATTGCGATCACTCGGTCTGTAGGGATAGTCTTCACACCAGTGTTGAAATTTGTATTTTGAGGGCCCGGTCACAAATATGAAGTAAAATAAAAATATTCCACTACCCCTACCAAACGCCCAGTTAACCAATAAAGGGTGTATAAATACTTCTTACCAAAAAAAATGGAAATATAGGAAGGATCCACACTATATAAAATACTTTAAAATTTTAATTGCAAAATATGAATCCTTACAAATAAAAGAGCATCCTAACTTAGATCACAAAATGAAGAATATACACATATTCATATACGTTTGTTTTTTTTTATGATTAAATTTTAATTAAAGACATATTTCTTTTTAGTTTTATAATTTTAAGATTCCAGACAATCAGTCTCATATTATTTTTTATTTTTTTAATGTAATTCAATATTTTTAATTTTATGCGTTTCCACCTGTTTCTTTTCCCCATTCGTCTTACATTCTGTTCCTTCAATATTCGTATGTTTCAATAATAAAGCTGAGTATAAAAAGCGCGTGTGAGCCTTATTCCTTATCTCGACGAGAGAAAAAAAAAACCAAAAACAAGAACCGAATGGAAAAAGTATGTTTACAGTAAAAATTCGAGGAGGCGGGGAACACATAACAAGTAATTAATTAACATTGATGCCATTGAAGCGTTACTAGATTTACTGATCAATCGCAACAATCAATAGTTATCTTCTTTTTTTTTTTGATCGAAATATCCTATGTACAGTATATTTAATTTTTTTTTGGACCAGAATTATAATTCATTTTGTTCCGATTTTACGATTAATCTTTTGGACCCAGCTTAAATATTTATAAGTTACTTAAAGAAAGCCTGTATATTGTAAATATATATATTAGCAAGCTCTCATGCACATATCACCACCCACTCACATCAACAAAATAAATATTTTTAAAATACCTCATGCAATCAGTAAATATAGTAACTACATGTATGTATTTGAGTATTTTTTAAATAATTCCTCGCTTGCAGCTAAGAGCGTTTGATCATGAACAATTAGTACGCATCACGTTTTGCACTTATGTATTGGTTATTACATAAACTGATATGTATTTACTAGGTGTGAATTGCTTTGGAATTATTCTAATCCGTTTCGAGTTTGTTTATATATTTTTTTAATTATTATTTTTTTGTTCACGCGTTTGTATTGAATACTGATGCGGAACTTAGGTGATAATCTGTTTTTAAGTGCTTGGAAAGGTTCAGTTTTATGTACATGCCACACTGAGCGCCCTTTAAGTGTCGAAATAGGGTTTTTGGAATTTGAAACCGGAGTCTATTCGAGGCTTGATTTCCTCGGCGACTCCACCCCATGCCAACCGGAACACCCGCGATCGCCATCTAATTGCTGGGTTGAGAAGCGCGTGCAGGAACAGGCAAGGGCCTGAACACTCGCGGAACAACCAACCAACAACGAAATCAAATTTGTTGAATGGTAGGGTTCCATTCTGAAACATAATATGGTTATTATCGGATGTTTGAAGGGTTTATTTAACCAACCTGTACGATTGATAGTAATATCCAATCACACATAAACCACAGCAATATATGTATTAAATAAAAACTTAATGAATCCCATTTAAAAAGTAAACTAACGGCCCACGCTGTACAAGCTCCGATCACCATGCACTCCGACAGCGGCTCCATCACTATAAATGTAGGTAACATCGCCACCCTCAGTTTAGCCCATCTAAAAAATAATCAGCATTGTTGACAGGGTTAAATTGCAGGATATACAATGCGCAACCTAGTGAGCCTCGCCTGGAAGCTGTTCACTTCACAAGTGCCGCAGTTTTGCAGCGCTGGCTGGCTACAGATTCGTATCCTCCAGCCGCGGTCCGTAAAGGACTTCGCCATGAAAAAGTCCTCCGCGAGGTAGCAACCGAATGTCTTCAGGCCGCCCTCCTCGTCCAGGGCTGACTTGCGCATTAAGGCGGACATGCCCGTATGGCAATTAATTCGAATCAGATCTGCTACTAAATATATACGTGATTGGGCAGTACCGAAATATATCTGCAAAACAAAAACATAACAGGAATATGAATGAATATTGCTATATATATGATTCCTCTAAATATCAAATTTCTTGAAATTTAAAGTAACAGCCCAATCAATTAGGTGTCTCGTAATGAGCATTGGTTGTGGTGGAAATTTCGCGAATCTACTTTTTCAGAGGTTCTCTGTGTAAATAGATAGAGGGTGATTATGTTTCTCTGAGCTTTATCTTTAGCCTGTTCTGTCCGCGCGAACCGCTCCTGGAACACACGGTTTTACCTCGTCCTTTACTGCGGTTGCACCAACCTGAACGGGCATGTGCGTTTCGGATTTTATTCAAATAAACAATTACAATGTCTATAAATTTAAAATTTTACGAAACTCATGAAAATATGTTTTATCACATTTACAATATCAATTTGTAAATAATGTTATATTATGAACATTTTACATGATATGATTTTCCAAGAAAATGTAAAGTTCTGACGACCGTTCTTTTATTGTAGTAGTAGCTCCGGTGGGAGCCGATCAAGGCGGTTAGAAATGATACACGAACGCAGCTTTTACCAGAAAAGAAGGATAGAAGGTTTTCTTTCAAAACAAGATGGTTAGAAATAATACACGAAAGCAGCTTTTACCAGAAGAAGAGGAAAACCCCTCGGACTGATAGCTATAAAGATACAAGGTTTTCTTTCCATAACAAGTGAAATAATTTTGATGTCTATATGTACATGAAGAATATCTGGCGGCATGTGGTGCCGCCAGATGGTGTTAAACTTTCCTCCTAAAAAAACACCATCTGGCGGGACCACATCAATTAATTGATGTGCGGCACCAGATGGCGTTAAACTTTCCTCCTAGGGGGTTAGTTGCACTTTTTTTCATATTATATATTTATTATTATTAAAGTATTACTAATTATATTTATTAAAAAATTGTCGTTCATATAACATAATTTCTAATAACATTCTCTATCAAAGATATTGAAGCGAAATATGTTTCAAATAAATTTTCTTGAGTCTCTTTAAAACTCATTACTCATATAGATCTGTTTTGCATGATGGATGGTCGTAATTATTGCGACAATTACGCGGATGAATCATGAGTGGCACTCGTTATCAAACCATAAATTATTCGTTATTTACTTAGTCACTGATAACGCCACTAAACCACAATTGAATAAATTCATAACAAGTTATATTCAGTAATATGTATATATAGATAATACGCATTATTAGCATTTATTATAAAGGCAAATGTGTGTAATACGAGCTTTAAACAACCCCAGACTTGATAAGAGTAATAAAAACAACATTTGCTAATTTTTACTAACCAATAGTAATAAGCAATAAATTTAAAACTAAATAAATGGATTTGTATATATAAACATCTTAATTGGGCCAATTTAAATTACATATGTCAAATGTCTATTGTTCGGATTGTTACTTTTTATGTACTTTTTGTTTCTTGCTCAAGCTGTATGAGCTTTGTGTATTGGGGGATATGTGTATTTCTTCAGAGGTATGCCAAATAAAAGCCTTTTTTTTAGTCTTCTGTTGGAAAAAAGAAATTTACTTACAATGAAGGACAATCGCGAAGGAGAAAAAGTTTCGCCAAACAAGGGAAGTGGTAGAAAGGGTGTGAGGAAATAAAAAGCGCATGTATCCCAGGGGAAAAAAATAAATCCATAAAGGATGCTAATTAAAAATTAGAAACCGTATTATCCCCAATCAACCTCTACTATTTTTAACGGAAATCGCGAGAAACCGAGAAATGATCCTAGGGGTAGAGATCAAATTTTTTCAATAAAAATAATTATTTTATGCTACCAAATTATACTCTTTAGTGTACTAATTAAAAATTCGAAAACCATTTGTGGATATTTCTCTTCGTTTTCGCGTTACAACCCTTCAAAGTTCGCAAAAATTGCCATTTCAAAAACGTCCTTTTCGAGCTGTATCTCGGTAAGTGTCTGTCGTACCGATTTCTAGTTTGTATTTTTGGATTCAGGGGGTGGCTTTCCATACGAGAACAGTATTATCCCTAAGCTACCTCTATTACTTCTAACAGGAATCGCGAGAAATCGAGAAATTATCCTAGGGCTAGAGGTTTTTTTCCAATAAAAATTTAAAATTTAAAAATTCATTTTATGCTACCAATCAATACTCCTTAGGGTACTAATTAAAAATTCTAAAACCATTTGTGGATATCTCTCTCCATTTTCACGTCACAACCCTTCAAAGTTCGTAAAAATGGTTTGAAATTACCATTTCAAAAACGCCCTTTTTGAGTTGTATCTCGGTAACTGTCTGTCGTACCGATTTCTAATTTGTGTTTTTGGAATCAGGGGGTGGCTTTCCATACGAGAACCGTATTAACCCCAAGCTACCTCTATTACTTTTAACACGAATCGCGAGAAACCGAGAAATTATTCTAGGGGTAGAGGTCCATTTTTTCAATACCATTTTAAAAAAAATTATTTTATGCTTCCAATCAATACTCCCTAGGACACTAATTAAAAATCCGAAAACCCGTTGTGGATATCTCTTTCCGTTTTCGCGTCACAACCCTTCCAAAATTCCTAAAAATTGCTTGAAATTACCATTTTAAAAACGCCATTTTCGAGCTGTATTCTAGTGTGCTTTTGGATTCTGGGGGTAAGCTTTCCAAAAGGGTCAATAATTGAATATAATGGAAAGATCAGCCAAAAGATAAATGAGAGAGTAAGAAAAACAGGGAAATTCATCAACATGATGAAAGCAACAATAGTTGAAAAGAAATAAAAACAGAAATAGTGAAAAAAAAAGATTTTTCTTCCCATTTCATGACTAATATGGTCGAGTAGACTATTTTTGAATAAGTTTAACATTTCATTGCGTTTCAAATTTAAACTATGTGTAAAATATTGATCTACTAAACATTATTATAGTCAAAAAGTCTATTTCTAGATGAATAGGGTCAGCTAGAATGAAGCGATTTTTTATTCATGAGTCCCTTATGAAAGTGCAAACATTGATATAAACAGAAATAGGGAATTAAAAATGTAGATAGTTAAATATTAAAGTGATAATTTCTGTTTGCTCTAGTCTTCCCATTGAAAAATACCCCTGACCATGAACATTGATTTTCTGAAATATTCAGTTTTACATGTCAAACAGCACAATAATTGAACTTGAAAAATGATACAATAACATATGTATAGTAAATATATATGTTCATTGGATGTGTATCATTTATTTTTTTATTTAATCCTATGTCTTCCACAGTATCAAATGTGTAACATACAAATATTAAAAATGTAAGCTTCAAGCTAGATGATACTTTCAGGGGTGTTATTTTAATGTATGATCAACTTGTTTGCAGTTGTGGGTGTATACAGTAGACCAGTGATTCTCAATGAGGGGGTCACAAAAAATATTTGAGGGGTTACAAATGTATTTCAAAAATGAACCCAAAGATAAGTTATTTATTTTGATGGATACTAAAAATAAATTTGCTATTAATCAATATTATGAGTATTTCAATGCAATTATGCAATAGAAACTAACTTCTTCTGAATTTAAATTACCCCTCTGGGATATTTTCTACACATACCCACTCTTTGAGGGATCCTTTGAAATTGAAGACCAAATAATTGCAGTAAACATTCCAAAAGACAATCCACAACACAGTCAGTAACAAAAGACTAAAGGTAGTTTTTAAACAAGCAGTATAGTACATTGATTTAGGAATTGTACATAATTAGTTATATGTGAAGGTAGTTTTTAAACAAGCAGAATAGTACATTGATTTAAGAATTGTATATAATTAGCTATATGTGAAGAATAGTAGTAGGGGAAAGTAGAAAAACAGTTCAGGGAAGATTTAAAAAGGGCTGAGGGAACAAATCTTCACTGTAGCAAGTGTTGGAGAAAGAAGATAAAATGTTTGAGGTTTGTTTGTAATGCAAATACAACTTACTTTTTCTAAAGTTGCTGCAAAACCTTCACGGTCACTAGTAAAAGGCATTTGATGGACTAAAGCTGTTTTCTCTGTCATAAAGCTCATCATATCCTGCAGAGTATCCTCTTTCACTAAAAGTAATAATCGAATAAATCACCACTGTTTATATAAAACACACAAACACAACATACTACGTATACCACTATCTGAGATTAGAACAAACTCGTAACTAGCTGCCTCATATGCAGTATGCATATTATTAATCTTAGGGTTAACCCCAACACAAGAACCACCCAAGAATAACCTTGCGTCCACCTTGGGGTACTTCTCCATCAGGCTATTCACCAGCATAATAGCAGGATCAGTATCATCCTCCAAGGAGAACAATAGTTCATACTAAAAACAGTTTGTTATAATAAAAACATATCACCCCTTCAAATAAACAACATCCCACCTTCGGGTAGTTCATGGTAAAAAACGTTTCCAAATTCGCGAATAAATGAGGATCCACCCCCATTAGAGGCTTCAAGATCGAGATTCCTGGTAGAGGGACATCACTGGGTAATTGTGTGGGCTTCTGGTGCAAGCGATACTTCCTGCAAATTGAAATGAAGTTTGTATAGGTTAGGAATTTGGTGGTAGTGATATAATGAAGAATAAAGCTGCTTACCCATAAACAATTGCTAAGAGGTGCAGTAGCCACATAGCACACCAAAATATGAAGAAGAAAATTGCAAAACCATATAATGTGTAAATCATTGGCGCCATTGTGAGAATTTAAATATTATGTTCGCCATTTAATTGCATTATAATAAAGGAAATAGTGGTGCTGCACGCGTCTCAACATAGCTGAGAGCTCCTTATCATCTGGCAGCTGTATGAAAACATTTTACACCACCACACCAGTAGGACACCTCGCTACTACACTACATATATATGATACATCAATATTATAAATGTACGAATGTGGGAGTCGGAGCGAGATGCAGCGCGCCGGGCGGGATGGGGGTTAGACGGAGATCGAACCGTGCGCCGGCGCCACAATTCATATTTATGCTGCAACCAGAAATTACTCAACCCCGATTGGCTCCCTTTTCGGTGGGTTCATAGTTTATTATCTTCACCACTGTTATGAATCACATCATCGCGGAATATCCGCAGCGTTGATCTAGACACGCAGCTCCGCTTTCCTAGCGCAACACTTTTTCGCGAAGGCCATCGAACCCGGAAGGTCATCCCGTTTTTCTTTTGTTTTGCACAATGCATCATAGAATAATTGTCCTAGGCCAAACAAACACAATAAAATTGTGTACAATTATCAATATTTATATATTCTAATTAGTTTTAGTGATACTAGATTATTGTTTGATACTTCAATAAATTTGATACTATTTTGTTGCTTTCCGTTACTGCATCAGGATTAATCAGATGCCTGGTTTGAAGTGATCCAACCCAGGCCTCTAATTGTCTGCTGAATAAAATGTAATGTATTTAGTGATGCAGTAACGGTAATCAGGAATATATACCCACTCATAGACAACCCACTCCTTTGAATTATGCCTTGTGTCATAAAGATAATGTTGTTTCTAGACACTTCATGCATTTACGTTCATCCTCGGTTGAATTGCGATATTTGATTCGTTTGTATGACTGCTAAACTTTCATTAGCCCCCCCACAAACGAATCAAACCAACCGATCACCAACGTAAATACACGAAGTACCTATTTTAAGCATTCGTAAATATAAACCTTTGATTCGCAACATTTACAGCGCATTTTTTTTAGCGTAATGCATGATAAATTAGCAAAAACTGTTTGCTATTGGTAACTTCAATAAATATGTAATTTGAGAATAGCAAAGGTCGAACAAGTATTGATAAATAATTAATCAGATATTACAGCTCGGTCACTTTTTTTTTTGATCGCCTGCAGTGTTTCCGGTTATAATTAATCACAATCAATAATTTACATGCACGCGTAAATGCAGGTTGCACCTATGATATATTAGACTGGCTGTAATAACAACATTACTTTGACGACTTAAATTAGTAAAATGCAAAAAAACTACCAAATATCCGATTTTTGACTATTTTCACAGTTTTTCCGCCACAACTTTTTATTTCTCATGATAGAAAGATAATTAAAGTGGCAGTAAGATAATTCAGATGGCGATTGAATGTTTTGACATTCAATAAATATGATTAACATTAAATATGAGTACTAGGACAAAATATATTGGTCCCAATAAATGTATTTAATTATCTTTATCTAGTCTTTTTTTTGGGCATAGAGTCTATGAGTAAATTTGGTTAACCGCACGATCAGTAAAGTAATACAGCACAATCAAATCAATCGCAGCTACATAATTAATTCGGGCTTATTAAATAACTCAGGCAGTACGCCTTTCGGCCCACTTTTCGGTACATGTTCGATGGCCCATTAAATGTGTGCCAGTCTCCACGGCGAATCAATCGAATTAATCACAGTTGAAAACACAACTTAACGACCTCCCAAGTAGTCGCACCGACTATCCGTGCCATTATCGGCAAATTGAAGATATGCCCTCAAATGAATAATTTTTCAACTACAAATGCATGCATCTTTGACAATAATGAAGATATCTTGTATGACCTTTGAAACTAATGAAGATATATTGTAGTCTTTTGAAAGTATTCACTTCCTTCCATGTTTTTCAGTAAGAATCAACTGTATATAATAATAAAAAAAAATCATTTTCCTAAACCCTCTGGTTGATAGGGAGTGGTGTCATAAAAGCGATTGTTATTAATGTCACAAAAATCTTCTTGAGAACTGGGAAGACAACTACTGTGACGTTCACCTGAACTGCGGGAAACAAAAAAGAGTACAGGAAGACGCCAATCATGATGGATCGATAACATCAATACCATAGCAGTGGATGAAGACAGCAAACGTTAGAAAGATATGGAAACAGATGAAACACAGGCATATATATAACAATAGAAATACGAAGGCTAACGAAGAAGGAGTCACTCTATATGTCCTTCAATTTTGTGTGGCTTGTTGTATTATGTTGTTGTATTTGACAGTTGTGTCATATACAACAACATAATACAAAAAAAAGTTTCTTGAGTTGTCTTGAGTAGTCAAGAAACTTTTTTTTGGGATATTGCACCACATATTGTAAAATTGTATGCCCTTTTGGTTTGAAAAGTGTGATAAGTCTAGTTCAGGTGAACGTCATATAGTCGTTTTCCATTGGAGTTGTCTTCCGAATAAGCGATGGACCTCAACGTAATGCAAACAATTAGTGAATTACACAGAATTATGGTGTTTTCGTCACTTTATGGACGTTTGTGACGTCATTTGCACATCACAAGAAACGTTTTATGTATATGCCAACATCAAAAATATCTTGTGATGTGCAAGTGACGTCACAAACCGCCGCTTTCTTTAAAAGAACAGGGGTTTAAGCAAAAATATGCATCGCATGCTAATTAGTAATCGACAACAGTCAATATGTACACAGTTGAACGATATATCGATTAGTTCACATGCGGTGAAAAATTTAAACGTCTCGTGCGCTCAAATGCATTAGGTACAACGTTTTAAAATGAGTGTGTACGGTGTTTTCTTTAAAAATTACACCGCTCATCAAAATTCATCCGGCACAAGCCGCTTTTTATTTTGTTGTGGGTTCAACCAATTCAATCTTGTTGATGAAGGAGATGAAATGATTGAAAATAAATTATCACATGGTAGACACCACAACCATTCAATTTCTCAGCGGGCTATGACTCAAGTTTTCCTACATTGCAGCTGTACGAAATGTCTTAGTCTCCACCTGAGATTATTACCACAATGCCACTTCTAGTTCGCTTCGAATGATAACGTAGGTGATTTCCCATCATAAAGGGCGAAATTGTGTAAAATAGTTACTCCTAGCCTTCAATATTTTCAAAGATACATGGTATTTGAAGCAATTTCTTCAATTAATTCAAGTGACCATGTTCTAGTAAGTAGAAGCACAATTCGTTTCTACCATAAAACACGTGATCAATTAAATTTTCAAAAGACGTGCAAGATATTTTCATTATTTTCAAAGAATAATGAATAATTTTCAACTTTTGCAAGCATGTATCTTTGAAAATAATGAAGATATAATGTATGTCTTGAAAATTCAATTACCCGCACATTTTCAGAAAGAATCACATTATGATCACTTGAACTAATCGAAGAAATTGCCTGAAATGAATAATTTTTTTGATTGAGATGCATGTAATCTCAATCCAAAAAAATTATTCATTTGAGGTAATTTCTTCGATTTGTTCAAGTGCTCATAATGTAATAATTAGTCGATTCCTTCTGAAAATGTGCGGGTAATTGAATTTTCAAAAGACATACAAGATATCTTCATTATTTTCAAAGATACATGCTTGTAAAGTTGAAAATTATTCATTTGAGGCATTAGAATATTTCAAGTGACCGCGTTGTTATAACTAGAAGTATAGTTGATTTCTACCAACAAAACATGTGAAGAATTAAATTCTCAAAAGAGAGCTCGAGTATAACTGTTCTCCACCAGAGATTCAATAGAGAAACTATGTTTACCACCCTGAACTGAGTTGTAATTTGAAGCATAATGAAGGTGATTTCACGCCTTGAAGGCTTATACTGCAAAAAGGTATGATTGAGTTTATTGATGTAGTTCTATTGGAAAAAAAACTGAAGTGATTTCCATTACACAAGAGTTAGATTGAGTAACAGCATGGCGCAGGGGTTTTGATAATTGAAGAATATTGAAGGTGATTTCCCGTCTTAAAGGGTTACACTGTAAAAAAAAGGTATGATTGAGTTTATTGATGTACTTTTCTTGAAAATAAACTTATGTGATTTCCCATTATACAAGAGTTAGATAATTGAAGGATAATGAAGGTGATTTCCCGCTTTAAAAGGTTACACTGCACAAGAGGTATGATTGAGTCTATTGATATACTTTTCTTGAAAAGAAACTGATGTGATTTCCCATTATACAAGAGTTAGATTGCTGCGCTGAAGATCGTGAGTTCAAACCTCACAAAACGAAATACTTTTCACTTGCAAAAAAACAAGAGTTAGCGTAGAGGAACTGAATAGTTCAAGAAATGTAAGAGAGGGATCTGTTTCATAAGTAGTTGAAGAAAAAGCCAGATCCAGCTAGGGTCCCTCGGGATTGCCAGTTCCCGTATTCACCAGATGTGAACCCCTGAGGTAATCATAATACAAACTGCATTTTAAAGTTTAAACCCAGACAAAATTGAAGGACATATAGAACGACTTATTCTTCGTTATCCTTCGTATTTCCATTGTTAGCCTCTTTCTCTATTTCCATGTTTTTCTAACGTTTGCTGTCCTCATCCACTGCTATGGTCTTGATGTTGTCGATCCATCTTGATTGGCGTCTTTGTACTCCTTTTTGTATCCCGTGGTCTTCAGAAGGTCTATTGATCTGAGCCATTTGTCCTACCCATTACCACTGAGGTCCCCTGTTCTCTGCATGACGTCTGTTAATTTTGTCCGGATATCGGTATTGCGCACTTTCTCTCTTATGGTGATTTATAGCATTTCTCTATGTCCATGTTTTTCTAAAATTTGCTGTCCTCATCCACTGCTATGGTCTTGATGTTGTCGATCCATCTTGATTGGCGTCTTCCTGTCCACCTTTTTGTTTCCCGTGGTCTTCAGAAGGTCTATTGATCTGAGCCACGTGTCCTACCCATTATCACTGAGGTCTCCAGTTCTCTGCATGACGTCTATTAATTTTGTCCGGATATCGGTATAGCGCACTTTCTCTCTTATGGTGATTTATAGTATTGCGCGTTCTATGTTTTTTTTTTGTTTCGAAAGGTTTATAACAGTTGCCACCTATAGACAAAATGTAGAGTGTGCTGGTTGAATATTTATGAGCTATGTTTAAGGAAAACATGGTAATTGATGAAAATTACCATTTAATTTAGGTCAACTGATAATAATAATCAGTTTAGAGTTGGAACAAAACGTCCTCTTAATTTCTATGTTTATCTTATTATATTGTGATTTTTTAAATAATTCAAAAACATGTACTTTTGTTTGTGAATACTGCAGTTTCCGCTTTATTGGGACCAAGTCTTTTTATCCTAATTAAGCGACTGCCCCACGTATCCGAAGTTAATAATGCTTATTGATTGGGATCAGGACTTTCAAGGTTTGTTCTAATGAACCGCAATTTATTTTTCAAATGAATCTCCTGATGTGGTAAACCATTTAGTCGTCCTCGATTTCTCCTCATCTAATATACATAAAACGAAAACATACTACAGGTACAATTACAATTAAACACTTACTGGAATGCATTCCGTCCAAATTCACCGAGGTGAAGTGCATTAATAACCCGTTCCAAGTAATTACAGGACGTCGCGTCAATTGGCGGGAACTGGAATGGCGTCGTAATGGGGTGGATAGTTGGGAAATTATAAATAGGACGAAGATATAAGCCTGCAAAAAGTCGTAATGATAATGAATTTATTAGAAACAATATTAAAATTGACTATTTGTATATTGGAATATTGTTTTAAAACCGTTGTCTGTGTAATTTTCGTCCGCCTTTCGTTATATAATACAAATATGAGTTACCTATAAAAATGCAGTAATTGTATGTATGCCCCGTAATTAAAACAATATTTATAATATATTTATAAACGTGTATATTGATTATAAGTTAAGTATATAATAAATTTATTTAAAATAAAAAACGTATTTAAAAAATAAAATAATAAAACAAATAATAAAAATAAAGGGATCGAGACAATTGTTTACAAAGAATTTAGACGCAAAGGAATATATACAGCAATTTCATTTGAAGCTCATCACAGTAAACCACGAACTAAATATTATTACATATTTAATATGAATCAGTGCATTATATATCTGAACATGCGACAGAACATTGATATATAACAGGCGTCAGCGTCGTCAGGCAAAGTAAAACGTGTAAACCGGTACGGGGTTTATAGGTTTTAAAAAATTAGTAGACCCTAGACCCAGGAGTCTTTGCCTGCCGCCGGTGCTGGGTGCTCCTCCAAGTGATTCGCATTACCTAGGCTGGGTTGCCGGTTGCGTTTTTTCTCCATGTTCACTTGGGCGTAGAGCGGTTCCGGCTGAAATGAAGACGCATTGTAGAGTTGTAGACACGGTTTGCGGCAAGAAGCTAAAAGCGTCAAGTGTACGTACTGCTAGGCAGGGCCTCTCGTTTGCTTGGCAGCCAGTGCAGTGCAGTAAACCAAAGGCCCCGAGCAGCTGAACATTCGGATGTCTTACCTGGGCCAGAGACCGGTGGGTACTGCTGCTGTCAGGGCCTTCGCTCACTGCCCGTGTGCCCCTATGCCCTACACCCACTCCCACCCCCAAAACCTTCAACACACCGAACTAACTGTTTAGTACCAATGTTTATTCATATCATATGCTACAGCTATAGATATATAAGAGAGACACAAACTAACTAGCCGCTCCAGTGTCTGTATTCGTTTGTAAATATATATTGCACGGTCATCGGTCATCTTGCATATGGCAAAAAGGAAGACTAAACATGTGTGTGAGACCAAAATAAGTAAAAAATGTAAAAACTTGTATAGTTACATCATAGACTTATATAAGAACAGTGGAATATTAGGCTACAGTTTACTCTCTAAAAAGTCTGTACATGAACATCAAGATACAGTCTAAGTGAATGTAAGTGAGGCCTTTGTGTTCTTAATTATCATAATCATGTCGTTATAGTATACTATAGTTTAGTAAATTAGTACAGTACACGGATCGAGTGCCGAGTCACAAGTCCATGTTCACTCTCACTTATGTATGTACCCTTAAAATTGACTCATTGACTCGGATAGGGCTTGTGCAACATGGTTATTAGTGACTTACTGGAGGAGGGTTTGGGCCAGGGCCGGGAGGGTAAGCTCTCACTCCCCCCATAGGGGGTTGTGGTTCAGGGTATGCCATATCAGCCATAGGGATGTCCTCGCTCTGAAAACAAAACCACTCTAGCAAACCAGCCTAGCCGTTAAACGCCACACGCCACTTACCCTCTGATACACCGGCGCAATACCCCTAGCCGCATTCGGAGCGCTGCGCTTCATCGTCCGATCCTCATACCTAGTCCCACTCTGCGAAGCCATCGGGCGATTCAACGTGCTGTTCGCATTATTCGGCGAATTAGGCCCCGCGTTCCTCGCAGCCACCGTCTTCGTAACGAAATCCTGCTCCTTCCAGCCGTGCTTCTTATAAACATCCCTAAGATCCTGATGCTGCCACATAGTAAACAACACCTGCCCCGCAAACTTCAACACCCTAGGCGTGTACTTCTGCTTCTGCCTAGTAATAGTCATCAAGCGTTCGACCCCGCCAGCCTCCAACAGCGACCGCGAAAACTCCGCGTTCTTCTTAATTACCTCATTCAAAGTGGCCAGCACAGCCGCTATAGTGTCATCAGACGTGCCCTGGTCGTGCTGCGGGTTACCCGAGGGCAACTTCTGAACAAGATCCCGCATCGCGTATTTGCCGATCAGCTCCTTGTTGCGCTGATCTATAGCCAGATTCCGTAACGCCGTCGCCACCGCACATACAACCCTATCAACCTCCATCCGCAACAACTCAACCAAAATAGGCAAACCCTTCTCTTTCCTCACCGCCGCCCGGATTTCAATGCTCGGCTGCCAGTAGCACGCGGCTAAATTCTGCAACGCCCCCGCAGCAGCCTCCAATGTCTCCGGATTTGAGCAACTTTGCAGCAGAGCGAGATACGACTGCACAACCTCGGGCTGCCATAACAATTCAGTGCCCCTAACGGGCTCCCCCCGTGAAGCGGCACTACTCGAACCCATCCCCGATCCACCAGAACTATTCTCCTTCACTTCCACGGATTGCGAGTCTTTCTTCTTTTTACTACCACCGAAACAACCCAAATTTTCACCTAAAACAACAAGCAATATAGAAACCTTAACTATAAAATATTATTAACACAACTACCTTTTGAGTTAGCAGCCACTCTACTCTGCGTGGGCAGCGGGTTCTTGTCGTAATTCGGATCCTCCACCTCCTGACACCGGTACGACAAATTTCTTAAAATACAAACGCAATTCTCTACAATCTTATTGCCTATATTCGACTTGTCTATGGCACAGCGCACAACAAACAACAACGCATCAACAAGCCCATCACATTCGCGTAACTTTTTCCTGGCGTACTCGCCGGCCGAACTAACATTGCGCAGGACGCCCGAGGCGTTCCTGAAGACCGTGGACCAGCAGGTTTCCCCCGAGTTGCCCTGCGCGTCCCAGCCCGAGTGCGGAATAATAATACAAGTAACAATAACAGCGACGCCGTCGTCAATAATCGAACGCTTCAGGTCCTCGCAGGACGACATGTTCCAAATCACCCCAGTCACCAGCTCTTTGATCTCCGCCTCGTTTGATCGCCGCAGCAGATTGATCAACGCGGGAATCCCGCCGGCGTTCTTGATGGCCCGCTTGTTTTCGTCGTTCTGCCGGCCGTACGATAGATTCCTGAGCGCGCCGCACGCATTCCGGTAGACCTCGACGCTCTCGTGGTTTAATAGTTTGACTAATGGAGGGATTCCACCAAGTGCCCGTGTTTTCTGTTTGTTCGGGTCGTCCATGTAGCAGAGGTGCTGCAGGTAGGCCGCTGCGTTCGCTTTGATTACGTTGTTGGGGTTGTTTAGGAAACCGATGACCTCGGTTAGGTTCGGGTCCCGCCAGCGCATCCCTCTTTGATCGTCGTCGCCGCCTACGCTGCCCGGGGAGGCCATGCTATGGGCGCGGTTGTGTGGGAGGCCGACGTTGTGGCCATGCAGGGACATTTTGCTCATGTGCTTCTGCAGCTCCTCGTCCTCGAACATGCGCATGGGGGCGGCTACGGGCACGGGCCCGTTGAGGCTTTCTTCGTACTGCCGCGAGTCGTAGGTGGGGCCGGGGTGGGTGCCTGTAGTGCCGTAGGGCGATGGGGACATGTAGCCGTAGACGACGCCGGGGTCGTCTTGATAGGGGTCTATAATGGGGCCTCCTGGGGATGGGGTGACGCGGTAGTGCTCTGGGAGCTCGTCGTAACCTGAGCTGAGATAGGGTGCACCTGTTTGAGCTGCCAATGGTAATGGTGACGGTGCGCCGCTGTGCTCGCTTGGACTAGGAGGTGTTGCAGGTCTGTCTCCCCCGGTTGGGTATCCCATGTAACCCCCATAGGGGTTTGGGGGGTAGTGTTCGTAATCTTGGTAGTGTGGGTGTTGGTGGTATTGTGAATACATGTGGTGCGCTGGTTGTTCCATATAATCCACGTATTGTGGACGTGGGTGTGTTGGGTGCGGGTACGCGCCGAGAGGCACGGGCACTACGTAATCCCCCTGTGAACCGTCCCCCAACTGCTGTACCTCCCGTACGACTTTCGTTACGGTCGTCACTTGCTGCGTCGTTTGTTGCTTGTGGGTCCGCACTAACGGCTCGTCGCTATGAACAGACATGTGGCTAGAGTTTGGTGAATGTTCCGAATGACCATTGCTATGTGTATGGTACACACTGTCCCCCACAGAGACACCAGAGTCTGGTGCCCTAGTAAACAATAGAGAAAAACAAATTAATATTCAAACAATTCTTATTAGGTGTGTTGCAGTGCATTCATAAAACTAACTTACTTGTAATGTTGCATGTCTGGACCCTTATCTTGTAAAATTCTCCTAAAAATAACACATAATGAATAGATGAATGATTTTGTATAGTCGTGGAAGCAGCCCAATCCAATTCAAAGTGTTAATAAGAAAGATGTGAAATGAACGCCTACCTTTGTGTTATCTCAGTATGTGTTATACTATGCTCCTGTCTTTGTTCTACCCTTCGATTCACGAGCCTGTTACGGTGAGAAAAGCATATTTAGCCAAGCGTCCAAGCATCCAAAAACAACATGCAGATAAACACCCCCCCACACACTAAACAGTAACAGTATCTATTCAGGAATTTTTCTATGAATCACAAATTGTCCCAACAAGTTCAAAGATAACAGAGTTCCTCAATATTTACTTACAAGCACGAATCCATGAGTTGGTTAGTAGACATGGCGAAATTGTTTACTTAGAACCCTCCTCTGTCAGACATACATGCAAATATACAATTACATAAGCAATATGGAGAGACTTATAGGGAACACTGTGTTATTATTATTATAATTATTAGTATTAATATTATTTTAAAATGCACACTAGCTGCATAATCGGCACGCCACATTAATACACCTAGATGAACCAAGCTGGGGTCAGCACAAGATACTACAACAGTATGTTTTTTTTGTGCAAACCCTGTTTTGCAAATGTGTTGTGTTGTGTTGTGTGAATTTGTGTGTGTGTGCTCTAAAGCGTCTGTTAGTTTTTTTTAGTGATAGCAAGCTTAATGTACACAACATACCTGATAAAATACTGATAACTGCTTTTCAATACTTCAGGTTTCTGTGTAGATTACATCTAGCCATTTGGTTGCATTCTGTAACAAACAGGAATATCAATGAATTTACTAATTGTAGAAATATATACCCATATGGTATACAATTATGCCTAGTATAATTTACTAATTGTTTAAATATATACCCATATGGGCTTTTAACCCTTTTGGCCCTGCTGGTCGCATTTGCCACCATAACATTTATAGGCTGCTACTTCCATATGTTTGCTCTTAATCACTAGATTTCATTCCAACAAGGTATTTTAAAGAAAATCCATGTGCAGTTTTAGAATCTTTTGAATTTTGAAGAAGCATAATCATAATTATTAAAGAAAAACATATTTTCAAATTTAAACATCCAGGGCTAAAAGGGTTAATGTAATTGTTTTAGGTTGATTCAGTAATTATTATTATATAAACCATAGTTTTCTTGTTGGTTTGAATTATAAACAGAATTATATGTTATATAAACAATATTTTTATAAAACAGTTAATATTACAAGGGTTGGTTAGAGAGAAGGGATTAGATACATTATGGGTGATTCAAACTGGTGGATACTAAATTTTGGTAGCAGAAAATGTACTATAAACTAGTAAGATATCCATCATAATATCTGTTATTATATACATTGACTATAAGTCTTACTATTACTCTTCAATCACTTCTACTTCAAGATATAGTATATGCTGACCATAGCACATGGATAATTAAAACTAGAAACTTGTTTAAGTTTCTTGATGAATCTAGTTCAATGTAATTTAAGCTTTATGGCAGTGTTTCTCAAACTTTTTCATAAAATAATAATAATCTAGAAACTTATGTTTTTTGATGAATCTACTATAATGTAACAAATGTTTAACAGTTTCACACATTGTTGTAGAAGTGACTGAAATTATGTAATTTTAAAGCTAATAACATTTGATCAGCTATTCAGCTACTAGTGTATCGAACTCTTTCATGTCACTGCAGGCATTTTCTAAGCCTTCAGCTACTAGTTTGAAGAATACCATTAATGTTTATTTATAGTTCTTGTGAAGTAGCCTTATACATAGGTAAGCCTCAAAATATGACAACATATTACATGAATTACTTTTTGTGCATAGATATATTATATATTGATTTATAGACTTCAATACATTACATTGGTAGAATATTGACTCTATAGTTGATCACTTTCTGCAGTATGTAGTGAAAATCCCCAAACAGGAAATTGGTTAAAACCTCCTTAGAGACATGCCCATGGTAACCATTATGGTTTACACACCCTAAAACCCAATTATTGATATTTTGTTTATACCCATCTATTATGAAATAATCTGAATGAACAAATTACATCCATAGGGCTGAATAAGTTAAGAGTTTAGGATCATGAATGTATACCAAGCAAAATTTCTATAAATGCACACACAACCTTCTAGGTCCACACCCTGACAATTTAAATTTCATTGTATTTTATGTTTATTAAGGCTTATCAGTCTGTATTAAACAATTATTTGTATGCTGATAATTAATTATTCACTCACACCATAACAACACTGGTCTTTCTGGCTTGATTTGTGTAATTTTGTACATAATGCAATTATTTGTTTTCAGATTACCAATGATTCAAAGATACGCCTTTCCTACTATTCCTCTGATTAGATATCATGTGAAGTATTTACTATCACTATAGCTTTAAAATTGCTGCTACAAAAATAACATTGAAATTGATATAATGACATGTATGATGAGATTTATAATTATACCAATATTGTTAAAGGATATAATAATTGAATAAGACTGCAGATATTGTAAATTTAAACCAAATTTAGTAAGTCAATAATTAGGACACAAATATTTGGAGTGTAAGTACCTTAAGAATGATGTGATGATAGCTGGAGAGTATGTTTATAAATCCATTATGACTTTATATAATGAAAATATAGCAATTGTCCATCTCTGCGATGACAAATATTTCATAAACAAGAATGATAAAATTAACCACCAGCAATGATTAATATTATAAACAATAATGTTTAAACTAGATGAGTAATTGATTAGATTGAGGCTTTTGAAGCAATTACAATTAGCTGCAGTTAATCTGATAATCCCTGGGCTGGTGTTGTCAAGTCAACATAGGTTAGGTTTGTTGGGAGTGTAATTTTTTTGGGGTGTAAATATCGTAACGGGCTTACGTTAATTAACACTAGCAGGGATGAAGCATTGAATGTGCATACAAATGAGTAGTGTACTATGCGGCGGGGCGGGGCGAATAATGTTTACATACTTAAGTTCGTAGTATAGTATCGAAACAAATCCTAGTAGTGGCGATCGAGGGGGGAAAAGCGCCACTTTTGCGACTCGCACGGCGCGGCGGGGGTGCGAGCTGCTCAAAGCGCCCGATGCGCGCCGTTGTAATGTTTAGAGCCATACCTTTTTCCCTTTAACTCCAGCATAGAAAGTAATTGAGGCACGGCACGGCACAGGTATAATGGAGACTACGTCACCAAACGGGCCGCTATTCCTCGGGCGCGCGATTGCACTGCACCAACCGACCGCCCAATCACATCGCCCCCCCACAACGGCACGGACAATTCAACCTAATTCTACTTTACGAATTCACTCCATTTGATTATTTTTGCTAGTTTTTACGGATACTTTATGGTCGACATAGAGTACTACAAGGAGGAGACCAACCAGACTCACTCCCACTCATGTTGCATGATGGGTAAATACAAGATCGAATTTGCCGACTGACACTTTACGTTCGCGTCGTAAGATCGCGTTGAAATCACTCACAACAATCATTTCACATCACTTTCCAACATTAATAACATTTACACTATTTACAATCACAATAAACCAACAACGTTTTGTTGTAAACTATCACGAACAACAAACGAATGTTCGCGGGCTGTTCACGAACACAACAAACTGTTCAATAAACTTACAATTCACGCCATTTACTTGTTATACGGATGACGACTTATTTTAATACTATTATTATTGAATCATTTTGGTTTACATTTATAGTCACGAAAAGTATTCAACTGCCCATTCATAATTATGACCAGTGCTCGTTAATCAATACATGTCACTTTACAGCGGTTGGCCAACCTGCGAATTGTGATTTGAATTAAATAACCAATTTATAGTTGTTCAATTATATAACTTACTAAATAGTTTACTTTCCGAATAAAGCAACTGCTACATAAGGTTTTGTTATTACGGAAAATTTAGAATTGCTAATTTTGATTTTCCTTTAATATTTTTTTGGAAAATTTCTGTATGTGGTATGTGTGCCCGTATGTCTATGAACAAAATGCCGGGAAAGCGGCTTAATTGAACGCGACCAAATTTGGAAATCTGCCAAGAATAAGAGTTGAGATGATCCCATGAAAGCTTGAGCAACATCAGATCACAAATAAAGGAAAAAACTTGATTAAACCATTTCCTATGGGCAATTCTAGCTAGTCGTTAGTCAGAAAATTAACTAATATCTAGTGAGTAATCTCTATGTATAACATCTATTTTCTCATCATATATGTGACAACATGTACCTAGTTATATATTAAACTGTCCAAGTGATAAGAATCATGTAATTTTTCTAATCAGCTGATCAAACAATAACAAAGATCGACTCAAGAATATTGCCTGTAGGACCTATATAGACATGGGTTGCATCTGGCTGATATCAGAGCTATACTATACGCCCTGCTGTATAGACTGAGTGTTGACCCACGAAAATAGCGCATATGGTACCTGGCCGCCCCAAAAAAATGAACGCGCAGTGACGTCATCGGTGTTGTACCATACGTGAATCACGTGGAGAAGGGATATATTATTAGTTATTATTAATGATTCGGAGTTGTATGCAAAGGTTTTGCCAAATAAAGGTTGTTCGAAATTTTAACTTAACTCGCTATTATTCCATTGAAATTGAAAATGACAATATAAGACAACATGAGGCAAAGTTAGGCAAACTGACAGCATGAGATGAAATAAGACAATATATAGATAAATTAAGCTACCATAGGATAAAATAAACAAACAACATATCGAACAAGTCCAAGCATCTCAAATAGAAATTTTGTGACCAAAATGAGATGAAATAAGACAAAATAAAGATAAAGTAGGACGTTATACGGAAAAAATAAACAATAACAACAACAAATCAAAAGGAGACCAACCAGATTGGATCAAAATAAATTTTAGAGAAATATCTTAATTCTCATTCATGTGTTGCACCAGATATTTCAATTTCTCTTTATACTTCATTAGTGACGTATAAGAAAGGTATTGTTATCTCAAAATATTATGAATGGCAAATTTTGATATGGTTTTCATATAAAATAATCAAGAAAAAGAAAGAACAATCAGACATTCTTTAGTTAATAGAAACAATTTAAGATACGCATAAGTTTCATTAAGTACCGTCGAATAACCGCAGTTCCAGAATGAAAATAAGTAAATGTAAATAAATATTAAGTCAATTTTAATACTTGCAAACAATTAAAACAATAGGTACAACTCAAGTAATTAAACGGCCGCAGGGAATGTGTATTTAACCATAAATAAAGCTTTGAATCATATAAATATAGTGTGGATAAAGTATATTCCAATCTCTATATATATATTTTTTTTTCTCCAAATCAACAAACAACTTTTAATTGGTACGAAGTTGATAGTCGCCGTTTTGGGTGATGTACCGCACCCAGGGTAGCGCTTGGTAGCCACTTTTCTCTATAATCTTCAGATAACGAACCTGTAATCAAAAATATAGTTTAATCGAATGAGATTTGATAGTCTACATGCAAGCTCATGTGTTCTCTATGTAGTTACATTCTTCAGTCTATATTTTCACAAGAAACTAAAGGTTTTCTACTAAATAGTAGATGAAATTATATTCTTTGATCAGCATGTCCAGCTCCTGCCTGATCTATAGAACTTTGTTGTCAAGAACATTCAAGAATCGAGTACTAAGTAACAAGAATAGTTATGTAAGTACCAAGAACCGAGATTTGCGCACATTAGTATGTATAGATATCTGTAGTATAGTACTAGAATAGTAAAAAGTATTACAGTACTAGAGTATATGTTAGCTTGAATAGTCTTGGAATTGTCAGATGCAATTTTATAAATTACCTGAATGCCCGATGTTGTGAAATAAGGAATTTCAAACTTCACTTGAATAGGAGGCTTGCCCTCAGAATCCTCACACTCCACACTGGGCAGCCCAAAATGGGCCCGCATCAAGTACTCCTTGCCACCAGGGAATGATTTAATTGACCAAGTGATGGCGTTTTGCTCCGGGGCGTACTTAACGCTGCCGATGGTCGTTTTGAATTTGGGGGAGTCGGCGTCCCCCGGCACGGGAATGATTATTTCTACATTGTTGGCAGTCGAGCGCCGCTTGAATTGCGATTTGGCCTTAATCATATACTCAACACGACTATGGGCATGGCGCTCGATCACCGACTCTATCCAAATTAAAGGCTTCACCTACAAAATAAAACACCAATACAACAACCACATGAGTGATATTAATTGTACATTACGTGTGTATTAAGACGGTATGACATCAGTTCGAATTCTCCATCTGGAGGTATGAATGAAATAGTTCTATCATTCTCAAATCTGGAAAGACGGACGCACTGGTGGAACTTAACATCTTCGAGTTCGACACTTTTAGATTTTCCGCGGCCGGTGCTTTCGAATAATACTTTATCATTTAAACCTAATCTCAATTCAGGCATTCCGGATAAGTACACGCGCATTTTAATAGCTCCTACAATCTCACTACGCAAAACATTTCCATTTGCATTGGCTAACAAGTTAACAGATTCGATCACATCCAAAAACACCTCATTTTTCCTATATTTGATCCCTTCGGATCTCCATGAAACAGCATTTGTTACTGCCATAGGTATACGAGGTTGTATTTCTAGCTTGTGCCCCTCTTGTGTTATATATTCTTGTAGTATTTTACTATCAGTGGTCTGAGGGTAGCCAAAATCGATTAACTCATCCAACAACTCATATATAACAACAAAGTTATCGCGAATGCTCTCCTCTTCGAGCTCTTTAAAGTATTCAGTCATAACTTGAACGATTTTGTGTAGAAATACAAAAACTAAAGCTACGTTTGCATTTTTCTTTGTAATGCTCACTATGTACAGGTTATTGGTTTTGATGTAAGCGAATGTTGTGTCAGCAGTCTGTAGGATTGGCGTTAGCAAACTCTCCTCCTCCTTCTCCATCAGCAGGGGCATGAACTTCTCGATCAGCCCCATGTCTATGTCCCCCCGGTAGTTTCGGGAGATCAACACCTGCAATGAGCCCGATTATAGTGTGTATGTGTGTGTTTTAAGGGTTATTAAGTATTTATTTACCTTCCCCTTCACGTCCAAGATAAATATAGCTGACGATGACATGGTTAACAATCATCAGTTATGACAGGTGGAAATTTTGCTGCGATTCCTGCAATATGTTCGGCCCGAAAAACATTCAGCGATTGCAGCCGTTTTTTGGCGGTCACTGCACTCGCATCCCGTGCGCGCGGACGGGCACGAATTTTGTTTTATTTTTGAAACGGGGCACAACACACGGAGACCACATACACACACCTTGACAACTACGGCAGGTAAACGCGCGGTACGATTTTACCGGCCGACGTTGCCAGATTTACAATTGTACATACTTTTGAAACAAACAAACAAACAAATAAAACCTAAATGCATATTATAATTATTAATTCGCATTGTATTCGTCTGTATAAAAATTATATGTATAACTTTTTATATAAGAAATTTTATAATACACGTACACTATTAATTAATTTGTTGATGATTTGGAACAAAAATTATGAATCACATATTACCAAAACATTACGTGTTATATGAAATATTTTGAAACACACGTGTAATCGTAATTACTCATTGTTTGATAGTTGAAGCGCGTTCAGAATTGTCCAATCAAATACTTTCTGATGTCTATAAATCACTCACAACAATTAAACAGTGTAATTATTCTTATTACACACATAAAGGTCGTTTGTAGTAAAGTATTACACGCATAATTTACATCAAATATATTTAAAAATCGTTTAAAATTTCTAGTTGCAGTTGTCAAGGTTTTTAAAATTAAATCTGAACGCGCTCATACACTCACAACTTTTAGTGTCGTTAAGTTGGTGACAGGTGGCTCGCTGCAATTCGGCTGACTGACGGATTGTTTTGTCGGCTCATTTTGTGGTTGTGTACGATACACAAAAGTTGTGTTTGACGTGGCAGCGATTTTTATGGTAAATAGCCAGCGGCCCGGGTACTGATAAGGTGTAGGCACACACAAGCAGAAACCATGGGCTTGACAATCTCCAGCGTGTTGACCAAGCTGTTTGGCAAAAAGCAGATGCGGATTCTAATGGGTAAGGTTATGTGGCTGTATGATTCATCCTCCCGTTTAAATTCTATTACACGTAACGCGAGCAATTGATAACAATTACCCAAATCTGTTGCAGTCGGGTTGGATGCCGCGGGCAAAACTACAATCTTGTACAAACTAAAGCTAGGCGAAATTGTTACTACTATTCCAACTATTGGGTTTAATGTAGAGACAGTTGAGTACAAGAATATATGCTTCACTGTGTGGGATGTGGGTGGCCAGGACAAAATCAGGCTGCTCTGGCGTCACTATTTCCAGAACACCCAGGGTTTAATATTCGTAGTTGACTCCAATGATAGGGAGCGTATTGGTGAAGCACAAAAGGAGCTACAAAATATGGTAAATTCTTATAACACCTATATTCATACAGTAATTATTATACTTTATGTATACATTAAGTAATTATTATTATCATACCAATTGCAGCTACAAGAAGATGAATTGCGTGATGCTGTCCTTTTGGTATTCGCTAACAAACAGGATTTACCCAACTCTATGACAGCAGCTGAATTAACTGACAAATTGCAACTCAATCAACTACACAACAGACATGTAAGTTTATATAAATATATAATTCATTGACATGAAATGTGGGGTATAGTCTGATTGAAACTGATGCATTTCTAGATGTTTAAATCTATTAAACAGCTAGCTGATGTTATTAAATAGCTTGAACAGCTTAGTAAATATGTATAAGTGTTTTAAACAATTCAATGTGCTACAGTTCCTCTTTTAATCAGATTATGTAAAACATTTAAGTGGCTTTACATGAAACAAAGGTTGTGTCTGATGTCATGAGAATTCCTCTTGTTGAATTATCTGTGTCATGCTCCCCAGGTTCTCAAATCATTTCCCTCTACCATACTGCCTTCTACTTTCTACACTTATCATCAAACCAATCCTTCCTCCTCACCAGTGCTATGCTTGTTAATTTTTATATGTTGTATTACAGTGGTACATCCAAGCAACATGCGCCACCCAGGGTGAGGGCTTGTATGAGGGATTAGACTGGCTGTCCAATGAGCTTGCAAAGAAGTAATCACCAGCATCATAATTACCAATTGAATAATAAGTTAGGATTTCGCATTTAAATTATGTATGATTAGTTAGGATCTTTCCAGACCTGCCGTTGCAGCTTTGGAGATATTCTTATTATTATTGGTATTTACTTTTATTATTCTTAATGTTCCCCTTTTGTGATTTATATAAGTACTTTAATTATAAATAAAACTTGGATCAAGTTCAATGGTTTTTTTTTGTATGGTATCCTTGAATGTATTACAGCTATGAAACTATTTTGCAGTTTTTGTCTATAATCATGTGAAATTGTGGGGAAAAACAGCTGAATGTATAAGGACAAAATTTGGAAATTGGTTGTGGAGTGATCCCATGAAAATTTGACCAAAATCAGACTATTAACACAGACAAAAACATGATGAAACCATTTTCAATTGTGTAGTCATGTGGCAGCTCCAAAAAAAATAGTCTAACCAAAGCAAATAAAATCAAATTTTCCCATTTTGTGATTTAGATTTATTATAAAGTACTGCATGCTTTAGAACATTTAATAGTTTTCTAGGGGTATAGAGAATTGGTTTCAAAAAAAAAAATTATAAAATTACAATCATATTTATTAAATGTCTAACATGTTTGCCCCGCAATCGGACAATAACAGTATAATACTATCTAAAATACTGGAACAGAGTGAGTGTGAGAGAGCAGAGACAATGAAAATTAAAAAACGACAATCAAGTTTTTAAAATAAACAGGCACCGCTAAAAAAAACACAGAATTAGCCACAATACCTACCACAATAAATATGTTTGTTTGCCGCTACTTTACACAAGTTAGGCCTATGAATAGGATTAATTTAGTGTTTGCAAACCACCACCACATTAACGAGCTAACGTAAAGCGTCCACGGGAACATCGAAACTAAACACTAATAAGATCTAAGCGTAGTTTTTTTTTTTAAATAATGTACCCTTGTGTTCTGATTGCTTAAGTCCTACCGAAGATTATTTCTGCCATCAATTTTTAAAAAAACCATCCACAGCAACTGACATTTATGTACAAAATCCGGTCCTTCGTATAAAGCCTCTGGTCTGTGTGAGTAGGTGTATCTATACAATAACTAGTTAAAGCAACAAACCCAGATCATTTCGGGAGTTGCCTGCCTCCAGTTTCCCATTTAAACAAAATAGTCTAGAAAACAAAACCTATATCAATTCGATTGTGTAACCGTGTGTAATCCTTAAAGATGTATAACAAAGCCCCTCACCGACATCCGTCTACTATCTAATTGCATATGCTAATATCTGCAAACAAATAAAAACGAAATTAACACATTTAGCAAGCGACACCGACGTGGATTCGTTTGCATACCGATAATAATTCGGTTTAAACGGCCCAGCCTTATTCAAACCCATGTATTTAGCCTGGTCGTCGCTTAACTCAGTCAAGTGCGCGTCGAATGTGGGCAAGTGCAACGTCGCAACATACTCGTCTAAAAAATTTCAATTAAAACCCACATTTTCTTTTTAATTACTACAAAACATACCCATTTTCTTTGGTAGTAAGTACACGTCGGACTTGTAACGATTTGGGGGAGCATTAAACAGCTCTATAAGCGCCAGCGCTTGTGTGGCTGAAGTAATTGAAACCACAAATGAGGACAAGCTTGAACAGCTTAGGTTGACAAGCCGGCCCTCAGCCAATAGGATTATGCGTTTACCATCAGGCCAAATTACGTGGTCCACTTGCGACCGGATTTTCTCCCATGTTAGATCGGTGGTTCTTAAACTGTTCTAATGAAAATAATAGGCAATTTAAATTAGCTATAAACTATATGTGCAGCTAATGTAAACTGAGACCATATGTGACGTCAGTATAGCTGCTTTAGTTTATCGTTTTTAGCTGACCCGAATGATACAAAAACGCACACACGGTAGTCACAACTGTGAATTCTTTTGGTTATACTATGGTTTATAATGGTTATAATATGGTATATAATGGCTATAATATGGTATATAATGGTTACAATATGGTATATAATGGTTATAATATGGTATATAATGGTTATAATAGCAGCTTTTATCATTCGATAGCTGTTCTAGGACAAGCCCAGAACAACTCCTGAATAATAAACGAAGGGGCTAGATATTGGGACGATCTCCCGAACGATAAACGAAAGCGGCTTATATTGCAACTACATATTAATACATACTACATCAATTTCCGTGTTGGAGTGTCCCATGTTGCAGACAATGCATCCGCTCTTCATTTTATCCATATGTTCTCTTGTCACAACGTTTTTGTTGCCTGTCGCTGTTATAACGATGTCCACGTTTCTTATAACTTCGTTTAGTCTTACCACACGGTATCCGTCCATGCTGACGTCACAAAAAAGTATAATATAGGTATATTAGCAGAAAATTATAGTTTCGATAGGTGCAGTTTTAAAAGCTCATGCATTCTTAGAACTTTTTTTTGGAAATTCAAGTTGATACTGTATCTGGTGAAAACAAAATTTAAAATGACCCATTTTGCCGTTAATTGTCGATCCAAATCGAAAAAAAAGTTTATTTCGGTGTTGAAATAGATTTGGCAAATTAATTTAGGGAAATATCTGTCTGCACCGGTAGCGTACCTTCACGTTCTAGCAGGCACAGGTTTGTTATAAGGCTGCTGTTGTCAAGATATTTTTACATACAATCTTTGAAAGTAATTTTCTCAAAAACTACTTCATATTTTCTATGCGAGTTTTCTTAATGGAACAGAAAATTAGTAGGTAGGTATAAACAATTTTTCGTGAAAAATATAAGTAAATAAAAAAGTTTGCAAACAAAATATGTCATGCTGCTTTGTAATTTTGTTTATACCTATATCTTGAAAATAATTTTTAACCCTGTTTATTAGATTTTTAAAAATTATTTTAGTTGGAAATGACAATTAAACCATTTAGTGTGGGCACCACATGACCATACAAATAACTTAAAAATTAAACACTGGTGCCTTAATACTCACCTAGCCTGTAATGCGCAAATGGGGTCAATTTCAGTCACGTAAACAATGCATCCAACACCTCGCAGCCCTTGGGCGCACCCCTTGCCCACCTCGCCGTATCCACACACAACTACCTGTTTGCCACCAAACATCACATCCGTGGAACGTTTAAGGCTAAAATAAATAAATTCTTAAAATATCAGACAAAGTAAAGGCGCTTTCGTTTATCGTTCGGGGGCTGTTCTAAGTCAGCTAAGACCCTCCCAGAACAGCTCCCGAACGGCTGTAACCAATACCTATCTATAATTGACTCGCGACAACTGTACAAGTTATCGAACTTCGTTTTCGTGACGGAATCGTTCACATTCATGGCGGGCACGGAGAGCTTGCCGGACTTGGAGAGCTGGTACAGGCGGTGCACGCCGGTCACGCTCTCCTCCACGATGCCTGCGAGTGCAAACACAAATCAACATGGGCCTGAGCAAATAACTAAGCATACCCTTAATCATTTTGAACATGGCCGGGTACTTCTTCAACATAAGATGGGTGGCGTCGCCGCCGTCGTCCAGAATGATGTTGGGCTGCCAGTTCTCCGCGTTGATGCACTTGTCTATGCACCACCAGAAGTCCTCCTCGGTTTCCGCGCGCCAGGCGAACACCGGGAAGCCGGCTTCTGCCAGCGCGGCGCCCACCTCATTCTATAAAAGGTTTCCAAAATTCCCACACATTTTTCAATTGGAATCAACTATGGTATGAATTACTACAATACAGTCACTTGAACTAATCGAACTTAATATGCATATAACTCCAACTTCAAATCATTACTGCTCTATGGATGAGAGATATAGAAACTAGATGAATTTGAGTACAAAAGTCATCAACAACAAGTGTCTATGATGCATCATGCAGAGTCCTAAATTCAAACAATGATATAATATTACAAAACCTGTCAACCTGTTCTCGAATAGGTTGAATAGGTTAGGAACAGGTTGAAAATTCAATTACCTGCACATTTTCAGAATGAATCAACCAATTATTACATTATGATCACTTGAACTAATCGAAGAAATTGCCACAAACGAAAAATTTTCAACTTTAAAAGCATGTATCTTTGAAAATAATGAAGATATCTTGCAAATATCGGTTTAAAAGTTATAGTTACTTGTGTTGAATATATGTTGCAGGCAGCCCAGCGCACACTAGCCCCCAAAGCCGCTAAAGTTTCAATCAACACAGCCGTTTGGGCGTTAATATGGGTGCAACCGATTATCTTCGCATTCTTCAAGGGCTTGTCGTCACCAGCGCGCTTGCGCAGAGCCATGATTCCCGGCATTTCTGAAAAAAAGTAACAATTTCAACAGAATCCAGCAGTACAGATGTTATTATGGTAAATATTTAGTTATAAAAACAAAATATGGTGCTTTACTATGATTGAATCAAGGTTCTCATGGCACTTGGCCTCCCCAATTACAACATATACAGCTATATGATTTGAAAAGGTGTTAAAATGTTGAACCACTCTTAAAAATGTTCACACACCATACCCAAACAAGCTCTAGTTGTACAATACTGCCAATTAAACTGTAATAGCTACCCCAAGTCATATTTTGGAAAAACCTCTGCCACTGGATGGCACTAAAACTACTAAGTAATTGTACCTTGTTCAGCAATTTCAATCTCCCTCCTGCCAAACGCATGTTGATTAACATTCCGCACGCAAAAATCAGAGCTACCCAGCGAGTTCTTCTGAATTTTCTCGCGAGGCGAAACATCGTCCTCATCAGAGCTGCTCCCAGTGCAGGAGGCTGTAATGGGAGAGCAAACATATTGGAAATGTGCACACGATGGCGTTCGTTAGAATATACTTGAGCTGTAAGAATCGGTGGAGGAGGCAGACAGCGAGCGGCTGCGGTAGCGGCTCGATTTTTTGAGCGCCCCCGACGTTTTACTGTCCTGAAAATGAGAGCGAGCAAAAGTTCAGGTCACACCTGGAACACAGTAGGCCACACCAAAACCCATCTACGGCCAATCAACAACAAATACACCGGTATTTCGGTTTATCTCGAGCGCAACCAAAAAAAGTAACATGTAAAAAGTAGTACGATGGCGAAGAAAGAGGCGTGTGAAATGAATGAAGCGTATAAGGGGTGATGCCACTACACAACTAAACATGCATGGTTGAGGGAGGGGCTGAAGAAAAACAATAAGTCGGTAATCGGTTTCAAGTCTGGCCATAAGTATTGTTGGTAAAGCATACATTGAGCAACATGTATCTTACCAATTTTCTTTGGCCGACGAAGCTATTTGCTCCTTCCAAACCCTAGGATAAATTAATAAATCATTTATTAAAACGCACGCACACACAATTATTGTTAGTTTAGACAGCCCGCAGTTGTAATTAAAAATTTAGAAAACCGCGCGCCGAGGCAATTAGCAAAACTGACGAAACAATTGAGGCGATGCTACATGCAAATACCGTTACCTCTTTAATCACGCCGCTGACATTCACAGAAAAGAACAAACGGAAACAAGACATTTACATTTTTTTTTTGCTAGTTATTTCAACATAAGGAGTGATTACATCGTCCATATAAGCAAGCAATTTAAACGCAACAAACAGTAATGACGCTCAGGGTTGATAACAAAAACATGTTTTTGATTGTTTTCGAGTTTGGGCAATTGTATCCTACTGTAATAAAAATCATATGTCACCAGTTATGTGTTACTCGATTTAGTTTTAGTTAACTGTAGTAGCTACTAATTTATATCATATGTCAAGTTTGACAGCTTTTGTCAATTTTAGTTAGCTCAAATAATCCTACTGTAACAAAAATCACAAATTTATTTAGTTATAAAAATTTGGTAGATAGAAATTTATACTGTATATTGAGTCAATTTTAGTTAGTTAACTAATCCTTTTATAATATATAAGCTATGCTAATTGACTTGTATGTTTTAGTGATGAACAAATAGCCACCCTTAATGCTGAGACATGCCATGCTGACAGAAGTTGGAAGTAGCAGCCCTTCAAGAATAGTTGAACCAAGTAGCTACAAAGACTTACAATATTGAGACACTATTGCCTTGAGACTTGCATATAGCTATAAAATCTTGCAATTTTGCAATTGAACTTACAATATTGAAATTGTGTTTCTATAGTCTTGATATAGTGCTATTGATCATGTAATATTGCAATTGAAACTTGCAATATTGTTATCAATACTTGTAATATTGCTATACTATTGTGACTTACAATATTGCTATTGAAACTTGTAGATTATAGCAAATCTTCTTGAATAACCATTAATCAATCATTCTGATATATAACTTTTATCGTAATTTTGAGGGTACATTACTGAAATATTTGTATACTACAGGTGTGATTGAGACTTGCAATATTGTTATTGAGACTTGCAATATTGTTATTAAGACCAGCAATATGGCTATTGAAGTTGCAATATTTCCATTGAGATTTGCAATATTAGTATGGATACTTGCAACAATGCTATTAAAACTTGTAATATTGCTATTAAGACTTACAATATTGATATTGAAACATGTAGGTTATAGCCATGATTGTTAATTAATGATATTCAATATATAACTTTCAATATAACATTGAGGGTACTTTATTGAAATATTTTGATACTACAAGAATGTGATTGAGACTTGCAATATTGTTATTGAAACCAGCAATATGGCTATTGAAGTTGCACTATTTCCATTGAGATTTGCAATATTAGCATGGATACTTACAACATTGCTATTAAAACTTGTAATATTGCTATTAAGACTAGTAATGTTGCTATTGAGACTTGCAATATTACTATTCAATTGTGACTTACAATATTGATATTGAAACATGTAGGTTATAGCCTTGATTAGCAGTTAATTAATGATAACATATATATTTTTCAATATAACTTTGAGGGTACATTATAGAAATATTTTAATACTACAAGAATGTGATTGAGATTTGCAATATTGTTATTAAGAGTAGAAATATGGCTATCGAACTTGTAATATTGGCATTGACACTTGCAATATTACCATGGAGACTTGAAATATTTATATTAAAACTTGTAATATTTCTATTATCACTTGTAATACTTCTATTGAGACTTGCAATATTGCTATTCTATTGATACTTAGATCCTATGTTGATACTACAAGAATGTGATTGAGACTTGCAATATTGATATTGAGACTAGCATATGGCTCTTGAACCTGCATAAATGCCTTTGAGACTTGCAATATTGCTATTGTATTGATACTTAGATTCTATGTTGATGCTACAAGAATGTGATTGAGACTTGCAATATTGTTATTGAGACTAGCATATGGCTCTTGAACCTGCATAAATGCCTTTGGACTTGCAATATTGCCTTTGAGACAAGCAATATATGGAGATGCAATATTGTGATTGAGATTTGTAACATTGCTATTATATTGAGATTTACAATATTGCTATTGATATTTGTAGGTTATATCAAATCAACTTGAATGACAGTTTAGCTTTTAAGGGTACATTACTGAAATATTTTGATATAACTTGAATTATAAACTACATTAGACTTGAATGTTAGATTAGAATAATTAATTAGTTTTAAGTAGCTAAAATATATTATAATTATACCCAGAATGAACCCCACAGTTGTAATAGTTGTAGTTAAGTCTCACATGGTATTTAAGCTACACCAATTAACTTGTTATGACTGATTGAGTTTTGAGACACCCAATATTGGCTGAATTTGAAGAGACTGTTATTGAAATTTTGTAGGTTATAGCAAAACAAATGGAATGATAGCCAAATAATGGAGTACACAAATATAGCAATAGATGCTAACTGATTTCGGTGTGGGGGGACGAAATGCGCTAGAAAACATAAAAATAATTGGGTCAATTTCAATGACTTGGTGTAGTAGTAGAAATGTTTCTTGAGACAGGTTCATAAAAGAATGATTTGGCAGCATCAGACGTGCATGTACCTTTGCAGCAGATGCGGGATCCGTGACGGGGCTGTCTGAGACTATAGTCAGATTCGCCTTCATGCCGTGCAGCGTCTGTATTTCGATATTCTCCGTCATTTTCAACTGTTAGTGGCTGCAACTGAACCGCACTCAGCAAATGCTTCACTCACATTGACCCCCACGCGAAACTCCCTGCGACTAAATCTGACGTCACGAGGATTTATAATGCCCGAAAACTCACCCACGCATCAACCGGATTTTGTTTACAATACAGACGTCTATATTGTTTACGTAACTGACAACTGTAAATCGCGTTGGCCTCAATTCGGTTTTGACACATCAACTTATCAACAAAACACCAGTCGCGTTGTCATCAAAATTAATCGAAATTCCTAGATAATTGCTCGCGTTTTTTTGATAACTTTAGTGATAATGGGACTGCTAAAATGATATCAAACCGGTGATTGTTGTATGTGTCAAAAGAGTTACACGCATGCGCACAACCAACTATGCGTTTCCTACAAATATGTTTTTAGTTCATATTTAGACTAATCAAAATGTAATTGATAGTGTTATTTCGTTACAACAATTTAAAATATCCATACCACCACCAACCACAATTAGAAATTATTTAAACGGAAATAGTTAGACATGTGTCAATAATTTCTAATCACTCTGTATGAAAATTAAACAACAAATACTATTTAATTAATTTATTAGCAATATTGTAGGATCCAAATGACTTAAAAGTAGTTAGCAACGCCATAATGTTTTATTTTTATCAATTTAAATATTAATGTTATTTTTATTGAGTGAATAAAGTTAATTTGAGTACTAGATTGTTTATTGATTTTTAATATTCGTATTTTTTATTTGAGTGACCTTGGGATTTGATTTTGGCGCCAAATCCACGCTACGTCAAACGCCTGTCAAAATAACGTCCTCATATGTTTTTTGTTTTCAATACGAGATGTTGTCGCGTACGGGCATGTTGTTTTGATAGTTCTTCCGGATATTGCACGCGCGCCAGGATGGTACAACACACGTATTAGTTAGCAACTGGAAACCAAATGGGTTACCCTGTTCAATATGTCCAATAAAGATAGTATCAATGGATTTCACTTAGAAGAGCGTAGGAGATGGGAGCGCTTTTCAAACTGGATCCACTGTATTTGTATTGTTACATTCGATTTAGAATTGGGACAGGCTTTGGAGGTAGCTGCTTTATTTTATTCTTATTGGTTTCGAATGTTAGTGTTTATTTTTAGAGTGTTTACCCACCTCATGCTAGTTTAACGAAGCAGGAGATCTCCAATGTGTGCTACCTAGCATTTCCTGACTCAAATTCAGGATGTATGGGTGATACTAGTTTCATAATACGGACCCTCAGTTGTCCTACCAAACCTGAATTACGTAGTCAGCATACAAGTTACAATGCAAAGTGTCCACCGGCACTACAAATTAATCCAGCATATTACTGGGGTTATGTTTATTTCAGACAGGTTAAGGATATCAGCTTACCTAGAGGCTATTTTCAAAAGGTGCTGTCTGGTTTACTCCATTTTTTGGTTTTGTATTTATTTCGATTCTTTTTAGAGTGTTGTTATCCTTTCCAAGCTGCCATTTAATAATCTGTTCAGTAAAATCATTTCACTAATGGCACCTGAGTATTTCGATAATGGAAATCTCAGTTTGGAGGCTGCTTGTTATAATATCGACCAATGGCCTGTTCCTACACCTGGGGATACACTTAATCTACCTCTTTTAGGCTCAGTATTTCAGGTATGCATTACTACTAAGCACAATCAATTATATTTTTTTACAAGATTTGCATCTGATCAATTAATTTACACCTAGACAATTAAAATAAATGTATGTAGGTACAAAGGTTAATTGTTTGCGCGTGCGTCGTTACGTGTTGTTTAATCAAGTGCGCATGTGCAAATTAAACTACCGGCGGTTTGCTGATACCAAATCTGTTATTATGATAAACAATAACTGTTTTGATATAAACAATTAAGTTCAAATCGCCGCTAAATTAATTTGCTCATGCACATTAATGCTATCCTGAATTATTCATACTGGAACAACTGGAATGTTAAAAGGACAGTTACCACCAATGTCTATTACCTTTCTCCTTTATGTTTTTAACTATATGCTCCTTTTTGTCTTATACCCTGTAATTAATTCATCTGATCACTTGCAACCTGTTCTATTGTAGTTGAGGTGTCTTCATATGTCACTTCCTTTACTATGGGACCAGAGAATTTAGGAAGGGGGGAGAAGATAGGCATGGCATGTCTGAGATTGGAAGAGTGAGGAAACTATAGATGGGGCAAGGATACACTGCATGTGTACTATACATGTAGTGTGTCATTGTCTAAATCTTCAGATCTCACTCATGCCATGCATACCCAGTTACCATCTCCTCCCTCCTTACATATGATTTGACTATTCAGTTCCACCATAATTTGACTATATATAATTTTGTTTAGACTTATATTCCTCACCAAGGAAGCTCCTCGTCACTGATCCTACAGCTGGCGAGCGTGAACGAGGTGGCGACGAGCACTGAAAACCAGATCCAAACCTCGGTTGAGGATTTGAACCTGTTTGAAATATTCCAGCCAGTTTTATCACACATCGACATGCTCTGGGAGCTGGTGATAACAGCAGAACCTCTGATTATCATGGGATCTTCACCGACACACTGTTCGGCCATGGTTCTGGCCTTAACTAGGTAAAAAATATCGACTTTCCAAATTAATTACATCAAATTTTCATTACCACATTTAACATTTTCGCACATTTTGGTACAGACACCACTGATTCAGCAGTGCTGTATTCGGAAAGTAAAACGAATATTCAACAAGTAGTTCATGTTGGTTTGATTATTCAAATTTGTTTCAGAATGATTTCTCCATTGAAATTTTGTGCTGACCATCGGCCGTACTTTACAATACACGACAGCGAATTCAAACAGTTTACTAGCAAGGAGCACGGTCCACCGCCCGTCATTTTGGGTGTCACTAATCCCTTTTTTGGGAAAACCCTGCACCATTGGCCCCATACAATTCGTTTGAGCGAGAACTATGGTAAGTTGTATGCCTATTGATATGATATGATCGAACGATTAATCCCAATTAACCGGAATTCAATATACCTGCTATTCATCAATTCGAAAATAAACTAAAAACTTAATTTTGGGTGTCCTTAATCCATTTTTTGAGAAAACTACATCATTGGCCTCATACAATCCATCAATTAAAATTATTACTTTGGATATAGTGGTTGAATTAGGAGTTGCTCCTGATACTTTTAGAAGGTTCCAATGGTAAAACCGGAAAATATTCTCAGAATATGTGTGGATCCTAAACTACATTCCTCTACACCGCGAAGCGCATGCGCAGTAGTTAATCACACCCTCACATTATTTTTAGGCCAACAACAAAAGTATAAACTGAAACGGAACAGCAACTCGAAAGTATTCGACCCCAGTCCTGGCGTATACACCACGTACAAACCGTTCCTCCAAAAAGACAAGTCCATGCTGAAGAACGTGCACAGCGGCATCAATTCCAAGCGACCATCTGAGGTGCAATCCGCTCTACTGCGTAAACACCTGCTGGAGCTCTCCCACAGCTTCATGATCCCGCTGGAGCGCTACATCGCCAGCCTGATGCCTCTGCTAAAAAATATTTCACCTTTTAAAGTAATGCGCATCGTACTTCACCCTTATGCGACTTCTATTGATATCAAATGTAACTTTAGGCCGCTCCAGTGCCGCTGCCTTTCAACCCCGACGACTTTTTCGCCACGTTAGAGACGGCCGGGCCTCAACTGACTTCCGGTATCAAAGGCGACTGGGTTGGCCTCTACAAACGGTTCTTCCGCTCCCCCAACTTCAACGGGTGGTTCAACGCCCGGTACACGGACCTGGCGCTGAAGCTGCAAGCGTTGCAATTGGAAGCTTTGTCTGATGCTGTAAGTTGCGCATGCGTTAAAAAATTCTGAAATCCATTTGGTACGCATGCGTATTGTAATGTGATATTCAATATTAGCCCGTAGTGGTAACTTAGCAAGAAATAAGTAGAAGTAGAAATTGTTGACATAAGTGGCCATCAATATTTTTATAACGTTACGGTTGGTCGTATAATTGCTATATAATATAATATTACTGTATGTTCTGAATAATATTAATATTGCAGGATTTGAAATTATGGGTGCAGGGTAAACCAGAAGTGGAGATCGTTGACATGGTGTTGAAGATAAAAAATAAAATTAACAAGTGCGAACAGCACGACATTCCAGTCAGCTCCACTATAACAGCTCGATTAGAGCAGCGGCTAAAGGATATTATTTGCTCTCTACCTGACGACCTCCGTAACATCCTGCAAACGTGATAACAACCAACCGAGGTGTTTGTGCGATGGGGGCTGTATGGATATTAAAAAACACTACAACAAAATAAAAAAAGACAGACCTACAATACGCAAGTGAGCTGGAGAGTTAAATTGTCTTCCTCCAACTTAGTTTTTAGTCTGCAAACACGTTTGCAAATTAATAAATAAAAAAATCGCCGCGAATCGATCAATCCTACCGAAATGGAAATTTTCATTTCACGTGCCAAACCGTTTTATTTGGGGCGCCACTGCCGAAAGTTTCCATCCGTTACTATTACGTGTATACCCGAGATTCAGAATCATGGGATATTTAATTACTGATGTACATAAGCCGTTGTACTGTGTAGTATTTTTTTAAGTAGCATCTTTTATAAGGCCTACACGTCCCAATCATATTTACATCACCCATTTTTTTCTTTTACAATCTGTAAATAATTTTATTTTTTTAAATCGTGCAACTGAGAATTATATTATTGTAATGAAAAACATAATTGAGTACAAAACTTGAAATAAAGTGTATTTGTCAAACAAAACTCACTGCCTTCAACTATTTTTCAGCTGTACTTAAAAAGTTAAATCCTCATAGTACAAACTATAGTTTTGTATAGGAATACTTTCAAAATGTAAAGGGTCAGGGTATGGGTGGAGAACATACTGGGGATTCAAATTTATCAAAGCCCTGAGAAGGCTCAGGCACATCATCAGAATGGACGAAGATTGAAGCGCCAAGTCAATAACGGAGTGAAAGCTTGTTGAATCAAGGCCCAAAAGGAGACGGTGGAAGAATTGATTTTTAATACTAGATAAATTAGCTAAATTTATGAAGTAAAATATTTAATAAATTCAATAAAATAGTCATATTTCAAGAACATAAACAACAATAAATAAACAAATTGAGCAATTATTTCTTTTTGGGCGCATTTTCCAGTCCTTTAATATATTTTTTGGGGATCTTATATTTATCTAAAACATAAAATATCAATAATAAGAGTTTGAATAATAATTTAAAATCAACAGCATACCTGTTAATAAATTGAACACAAACAACACTTGGTTGCCCTGAATGAGTATTTGGTCAGATTTTTTTCCAGCAGGGCGACTCACACTGGTGCTCGCTGCCACCCCATGTTGGCACTCCTTTGCAAACTCAGACATTCGAATGTTGTATAATTCCAAATTGTCCACAATTGTTACCTTTTTGTTACCTGATCTAGTCTGGACAGATATAGCAATTGGTTGGATCTTACCCTTATTGACTTTTTCTGTCTCGCCCTCTGTTATTTTAAAGCATGACTTCATTGAGGCAGTGACTTTCTCTATCAAATCCTCCCAGCTGATTACTTCTGCTTTCTTGCACAAATTACTTAAGACAGGATCATTTAATTTAACCAACCTTAAAAATAAAAGTTATAATAGTCGAACTTGGTTAGTGTTTGTGGAAACTACATACTTTTTATTGGTTTCATCTTGGAGGTTTCTAGCTTTCACATAGCTGGTTACATGTTTTCTAACATCACCAACTTGTACACTATCACCTTTACTAAAATCATAATTTAAAATTTGGTTAAGTAACATCTACATAAAAATCAGTTTTTAGTTACTTAATTCTGCCATCACAAACATTTTTTTACAACAAAAATACTGATAATAACAACGAAGCACTTTAGTAACCCAAAATCTAGCCAGTTTTTCCTTAACAACTGTTGCTCATCATGTAGAAACCACAGAGCTGAAGCAAATGCAACAAAAAGTAGGGTCAGGCAAAGGTGGTGATTGTCATTTCACTTCAACCATACAAAATCTAGCCAGTGTTTCCTCAACTACTGTTGCTCATTGTATAGAAACCACTAAACTGAATCAAATGCAACAACAATTAGGGTCAGGCCATAGATGGTGAATGTCATTTTCCTTCAACCACACAAAATCTAGCCAGCCACTGTTGCTCACCATATAGAAACCTTTGAGCTGAAGCAAAGGCAACAACATTTAGGGTCAGAGCATAGTGGTGAAGGTCATTTGCCTTCAACCACTCAAAATCTACCCGGTCTTTCTCAGTTGATTTCCAAATTTGGTTGCGAACCGTTTTCCCGAAATTTGGTTATAGACAAACACAGACATTTTCCAAAAATAGTCTATAATGACTATATTAGTCATAAAATTACCAATTCAAATTTTTTCTTAATAATAATACCATCCTTATACAGCAGTGCTGTGTTCAGAAATTAAAAATTATACTCACTGCAATCCAACCTCCTTGAAAATAGCTATAACAGCTGGTGTAACCAAATATGACTCCACAATACTCCTATCCTTGGAATCAAGTCCATCCTCACTATCAACTTTCTTGGGCCTACTACCAATCTCCACATAGAAATGCATAAAAGTTGGATGCTGTTTATTAACATCCTCAATAGTCTCCACCCCCTTCTTCTTTTCTTTAATCACAATAAGCCCATCCTGCAACAGCCTACATAAGCAACAACACCTCACTAATACCACCCACAAACCTTTTCCATAGCCTTCAAAAACTGCCCAACTTTTTTATAGCTGGACTTTTTAATATCAAGCATTTTACCCTCGGGACAATTAGGAAGAACTTCCATTTTATAAAAAGAAGATGTCAGCATGGGCAATTCTAAAGTTTTCGAGTATTTAATAGCAGTCATAAAGCATTGTCGTAGTAAATAGTCCATTTCACCAACTTCATCAAGCACTAGCTCCTCACTAACATCATCAACATCTGAAGATGTTGTAGCAAAATCTGTTGATGTAGCAATAGTTGTTGATGAGCAGGTTGCTGATGATCCTGCAATGGTACCACCTTCAGTTGAAACAGTTGTTGATCTAGATGAGTTTAATTCAGGGAAATCTGAGTTATCATCAATTTCAAATTTAGTATACACTGTGCCTAAATTGGGTATGGGCAGTAAAGGCATGTCATCCATAACACATAACTTATCACCAGAACAGTGGTATACTATCACACATTTTCCAGCACTAGCTTGTTTCATTTCAGTTGATGACATTGCAGTTACTCCAACTGCAACAGCAGCTTGATTATCAATTGAATTTATTACAGCTACTTGTTTTGCTAAAAAATGTTCTCCATTTTCAGGTTTGTTTATTACACCAGGTACCATCAAGTCAGCCCCATGCATTATTTTTGATAGCACATATGAATTTGTGGTGAAAATCACGCCAATTCGAGGCAATTGCCACAATAAATAAACTGTTGGAAAATAAACACTGTCTACATTAAAAATCATGGCTCGCTTTTGTACTGAATATACTAAAACATGCTTCTCAGCAGCTGTCATCAGTTTTGAGCATACAATGACTTCTTTTTTGGGAAACACCACCTCTAGATCAGTCTCAGATAGGAATGGGTACTTTCGAAGCAAATTGTCTTTCAAATTTTTCCTACAAACAGATTTTGGTGTGTTTTAAATGCTTTAATGGGGGGCTTCACGTACCTTTCGGAGCTTTTTATTTGGGTGTTTGATTTCACTTTAAACGGTTTTTTGAACATCTTGAGCTGGAAAAATCGTCGGCGGTTTTTTTTAGGTTATGCTAGCCGACAACTGAAAAGAGCGGTTTTGTTTTAAACAAATGAACACTGGGGAGCATCGTTTATGAAATTATTGAACGGATTGAGATCAATATAGTGATGATTTATTGTAGTTTAAGGTATTGTTATTGTTTTTAGTTTACAAACAGAGTTTAGAAAATTGCCGCGTGTATTAATCAGGGCCGGAGCTAGGAGAATATTTTTAAGACCCTTAAATAACTTCTAGGTTATTATTTGTTATTACCTGATGTGCATTAGAGTTATATTATTTCAGTCACTTCGACAATACTGGGTGATTATTAATAACCTTTTAAGATAATAATACTGGTAATACCTAGCCATGTAGATGATAAAAAATAAACATGACTCAACATCCGTCAGCCAATTAGAGATTAGGTTTGAAGTGATAAGTGGCCTCTAATTGGTTGACGAAGAAATGAAATGGGATATACTTTATTGTTTTTGTCCAAAACTGACATCGTAGCCTAGGGCCTGTGTAGCTGAATTATGTAATTAGAATATAAATTTATTATCAATTATTATTATGACTCAACATTCATCCGTCGGCCAATCAAAGGTCAGATTTGAAATGACAACTGACTGGTAGATGAATAAATGAAATGGTTTGTACTTTGTTTGTGTCCAAAACCAAAATTGTAGCCTGAAGCCCTTCTAGTTGAATTAGGTAATTAGAATATAAATTAATTTTCAATTACTACTATAAAATTTCTAAGGTTTTAAGGGATTAAAAGATGTGATTTTGGGGTTACAAATAATTTTCAATCTGTACTAGTTATCAGTGTCTAAACCAGTTAAATATATATCACTAAAGTGATATGTTGTGTTTGGTTGATAAATCCCGGCGGCATCGCGATAATAAGTTCAACGTATTTCGCTATCTCAAAACGACCTAAAAGAGCATAGTAGTAGTAGTAGTACGTGTGTGGGGGGTTTTAAATTTTAAATCCATTTAAATGCATGTTGGGCTTACCAACAAAACAGCTCCAAAACGTGGGCTTCCTCCCGGCGTGAGATTGGTCAAGCGCGTTTGTATTGTCATACCGCCATCTTTAAAAGTTCCTGGCGTTTGTTTTGGTGCGCGTGTTTTGTGTGTGTGTGTACGTATGTGTGCGGGGGGGCCTTGCTGGATGCACGAAAAGCAATGTTTCGCACCCCGAAACGGACCAAAAGTCACGCGGGCGGGGGTGAGGTGATGGAGGTGACTCCACCGAATCGGCTGTTCAAAATGGAAACGCCTGATACGTCGCCGGCTAACGGGCTCAACGCCAGCTCCAGCCCCAACCTAGGCTCCACGTTATCCCCCAACGGGGAGACCCGCAGGGGCCGGCCCCGCGCCGAGAACCTCAACACTCTAATTCTGCAAGGCTCCACTTCACCCAGCTCTATTAAATGCACTTTTTGTAACAGAGTTTTCCCCCGAGAGAAGTCCCTGCAGGCACATTTGAGAACACATACAGGTAAAACAACTAACCAAACCCTCCACAACTGTATATTATATACCTGTTTGTTTTAAGGTGAGAAACCTTATATCTGTGATTTCCCCCGGTGTACCAAACGGTTTGCACAGTCAGGCCAGCTGAAAACACACCAGCGGCTGCACACTGGTGAGAAACCATTTATATGTGCTGCCCCTTATTGTGAACGCCGGTTTACACATGCTAATAGACATTGCCCGGAACATCCTGACTTACAACTGCGACGGTATAATTCAGCTGCAAATGTGTCTGTTGAGAATATTGATGATGAGCAATACAAACAGGAGATACACAAGTGGATGGCTGTTAAAAAGTAAGCATTAATTTTGACTAATTATGGAAATATGTAAATAACTTAACAAAGCCACATAAATTGACTCAATTGAAGATGTTGATTATTATACATGGTATTCTATATTGTGGTAATCAATAGATAATGTTTGAATTTACTTAACCAATTTTAAGGTGGGTTCAGAGCCACCTTTGAAATGGGTTCAGAGCCACCTTTGATGTGGGTTCAGAGCCACCTTTGATATGGGTTCAGTGCCACCTTTGATATGGGTTCAGTGCCACCTTTGATGTGGGTTCAGAGCCACCTTTTAGGTGGGTTTATACTGACATAGAATAAGAAATAATACAGAAGAAATCAGTTTTTCTGTGGTCTTCCTCAATTATTCTTTATCTTCACTATTTGTTTTGACTGGTGTCAAACAAAGTCTGGTTGAAGCAAAATGATATTCACCACCTATGTCCTGATACAAAAAACATACTGCACCATAGATCTGAGATCTGAGAATGAGAATCAATCTGAATTGAATCAAGAAATATCTTAAATTTTTATTTAATATTAATTAATTTGAAAATTCAAGATATGTAAATATGCTCATGTTAATTTTTCAGGCGTGAGAAAACCCAGACAGGCTGCTCTACCCCGAAAAAGTCGCGGGCCTACGAGAACTGGCTGTTCGACCCTGAGCAGAATGAGAACGTGAACACCGAGAACATCCCAGCATCGAAGGTCCGCTCCTCGCAGGAGCTCACCTACGGTTTTGCTCCATTCACTGTGAAGCAGGAGGTGGAGGAGGTTCGGCCGCCTGAGCCACAACAGGCTGCAAGCATCGAGCCGCCCGTCTTCAAGCTGCCCTGTGTGGGTGAAGAGGTGGAGGTGGAGACGTCGCCAGTGGCGGCAGCCAAGCCGCTGACCGAGCTGCCCAAAAAGCGCTGGTTGCGTGAGGCGGTGCTCGAGCAGCAGCGGTTTGAAAGCACGCAGGACCTAGCCTCGCCGATCAACTGGGGCGAGGAGTCCAAAATGATAGAACATGAGAACCAGAAGCGGCCTACAGTGCTGGTGAAAATAGGCAGTGCCGACAAATCGACTGCTGTCCCATCGGCGGACATGCAGGTGGCAATGGCACTGGTCGAGCTGGGCAACCTGCCGCCCACCAATGCACCCAGCTACTTTTATTAACTTATAGAGTTTTACGCGCGTTATGTAAATAATTTTTATTTATTCTTTCCCCTATTTTTTTGTGATATGGTTGTTGTGTTTCGAATTAGTATATTATATTGAGGATGTTTTGTTTGGAAAAAAATTTATCATCAGCGACGATGGTCTGGAAAACCGACTTACAATGCATACAAATAATTTTAATGAAAACAATGTGATGATCAAATCAAATGATGACTTGCAGTAAGCTTGACATGTTTATACATGTATCAAGTTTTATGCATAGAAAGTGATTTATAAAGTTAGCAACAATTTATGAATTATGAATTTAGATAGTACTATTCAAGTGATATCTGCCCACATATTATAACTATATTGAAGTTTTTTGTTACAATAATCTCAACAGTTGCAATGTGATGATCTAATATGATGGACATTATATGTTGGTTTGTAGTAGGCATACTATAATAACTTTTTTATTATCAAGTATCAAGCTGATTTATAAAATTAGCCACAAGTGTGCTTATGTATATCATTTTACAAAGGTAAATTTGTGCCTAAATTTAGACAATACTGTCCAAGTAATTTATTTGGACTTCATATATTATATTGAAGATTAAAATTTCCACTATCAGCAATGTGATGATCTTACTTGATGTCTCATAGCAGACGTTATATGATTTGTTTTTATTATCATACAAAGTGATTTACAAATGTAGCCACAAGTGTACTTACATCAATTTATTAAGTTGAATTTGTGTCTAAATTTAGACAATACTATTGAAGTGATTTGGTTGTTATGTTTCGAATTAATTTATTATGTTAAAGATGTTTTGTAAAAATAATTTCTGTTTGAGTTAACACAATGTGATGATAAAATCCAATTATATGTCAAAATCATGATTTATTTATGTATCAAGTTTAATACATTGGAAGCGAGTAAAAATTTATTTGCAAGTGTCTCTTTATAAATTTATGAAGGTAACAGACATACTGATTGTGAAAAGTAGAATGGGATATTGATTATATATAAAGCTAATCTGTTTTAGGGACATTTGTGGGTAAATTTATACTGTCTGAGTCATTGGACAGGTATTTGCTATTTTAATATATAACACTTGCACAGAGCATGATGAGATAATAGTAGAATTGTCACTGCTAACTATGATATTTATTGTAATCTTTTGTTTTATACTGTGAGAACTGGACCTGGGCTATTACAATTGGCTGTATTGATAAAAGTAAATTTATACATACTAATTAATATGTTTTATTACCCTTTTTTGTGAGAATGACAGAGCTTGTACAACCCTGGTTATGTGGAGTGGCAAGTGTGGAGTAAACCCCTTAGCTAATATAACCAGGGGAGGATGGAGCAGGGACAAGATATATATATATATATATATATATATATATATATATATATATATATATATATATATATCAAGAGCTAAATCTGGTTTGGAAGAGAGAGGAAGGGAAGTGGGGATTGGAAAATGATACACTGTGTACTAAGGAGAGTGACATGTGGTACAACCCATAGAAATCAGTGACACCTAGGCAATGAATGTGAGGGAGTGAAAGTAGAGTGGGTGGAAGATTGCAGAAAGGTGAAAATGGTTAAGAGAGAATGGAATGAGCTGGCATCTGCAAAAGGCTGGCATGGAGGAGGAAATGTGTGAGGGGGAAGGTTTGATAGACATGTATCTTCATAAATAATGAAGATACCCTATATGTTTTATGAAAATGCGGTATGTTTTTCAATACAAAAAGGTATCTTTTAAGTAAAGAAAACGGAATTTTAAGTCTATATTAATGCATTCCATTACTGCATTAGTGTTCATCCGTCAGCCAATCAGAGATTAGGTTTCTAACAGCTGTCACCATTTCTCACAACAAATCTGGCATCTGATTTGCTGACGGATAAACAAAAAACAGGTTTTAGGTTGTCTAAAGCCTCGTATTTAAAAATACTTTTAATATCATTATTTGTGCAGTGTAATCAATAACAATTTGAGATGTAAACAGAACATTGTTGTTTCAAAAACGAGATAATTATGAAAAATACATGATAAATATTTAATATATTGAATGTCATTAGTGTCCTACCAAAGTTCAGATAAAACCCGTGAAATAGATAAAAAAAATTATCGTTGCCACGTAAAATTTTACGGGCCGCAATTAACAGGAGGAAATAGATAATAAAAAAAAAACGCGTGAAAGTCAAGTGCGACTTTCTACAGCGCCGTTGTCTGTAACAGTCGCGCGACGTCTCCGTGAAAACAGTGGCAAACAGTCCAAAGTCCTAGAGATAAAGGTTATAATATCGTAGTAGCAGCAAATTTCGTTCAGTTCGCCCGTTTTGGTTCAGCTAAACGACAATAATGGGTCGCGTTTTTGTGATTGGGGTCGGCATGACCAAAGTGAGCTCCCTTTTTACCACATACCCATCCAAAATTCACTAATTACCAATTTACAGTTCGAGAAACCGGGCAAACGGGACGATGATTACCCTGATTTTGCCAAAGAGGCCATCGTCAAGGCTCTTACTGATGCTAAAGTGGCTGTTACTGAGATTGAGAAAGCTGCTTGTGGATATGTCTATGGTAATTGTTTTTATCTATTGATGAAAGTTCACTACTGTCATTGTTTTGTACACAGTTATATTATTCGATTTATTATTTTCTGTAGTTTTTACTCAATTGCTTTATCGATGATTCAATTATTATTATTATTTATATGTAACAGATATTTCTGCTTGTGTATTCCACACAGTTACATGTAACAGTCTGTTACATATAAAAAATAATGATATCTGAATCATCGTTAATATATCTATGTAAAATATATGGGCTTATATATAGATATATTATTGATGATTCAATTATTATTACTTTTTATAAGTAACAGACACTTCTGTCTGTGTATTTTACATAGTTACATGTAACAGACATTTCTGTATGTGTATTTTAGTTACATTATAGTAGATTTCTTATTTATATCTGTAACAGTCATTTTTGTCTGTGTATGTTCACAGTTACATTATATGTAACAATCAAATATAGACTTGTTTTTAATTTATTATTATTGGTAATTATAATAATGAATCAGGTGATTCAATTAGTCAACACATTGCTGTTTGAGTATTTTACACAGTTATATCATAGTTGATTCAATTTATAACAATTATTTAGTTGTTTTAAATTTATTACTATTGATAATAATTCATCAGGTGATTCAACTAGTGGACAGAGATGCATCTACGAGGTTGGAATGACTGGTATTCCAATTATCAATGTAAACAATAACTGCTCCACTGGAGCCACTGCTCTGATGCTTGCAAAGGAGTTTATTGAGTTTGGAGCTAATGACTGTGTCCTGGCTTTAGGGTTCGAGAAAATGGAGCGTGGCAGTCTTTCAGCAAAGGTACAAATATCAGTCATTATATTAATTACATTAATAAACAGTGGTTAACCTTGAAGTCACTTGAAACTCATAATAAAATTTAGTGAGAACTAGTTTTATCTATAATTGGTTATTATGAAACTTATAATTGATGATGTTAGTTATACTCCTTTAAAGTCATTTGGAAAAGACATAAATCAATCTATAAATTCATTTATACTTATACAAAGTTGATTGGTGATTCATAATATATTTTATTGAGAAATATTTTTAGCCATTATAAAATTAATAATTTAAATTCAACATACTCATGCCATCAAGATTACTGAGTGTCATTATCTTAATTACATTAATGCCCTCCATTGGAAAAACATTCCAACATATTTAAGATATTAGTTCAAGTATATAAACACAAATTCACCCCTTAGCACTGATGAGATCTAATAAGATTGACATTTAGATCTATAGATTGCTAGCAAATCCATGCTTATATACTTTATAAGATTGGCCTTGAGCTGATATCTTGAATACTCATAGACTTAAATTATTGCATGTTATTAATGAGTGCATTTGAAATCAGCTGATATTCTATCTAATGGCCTCTGATTGCCTGAGGGAAGAATTATGGTGCAGTAATATAGTTTTCAATTCCCAACTTTGTAGTTCATGCACTTAAATTATTGCATGTAAGTCATTAAGCCATGGTATGGACCTTTTTAATCAGCTGATATTCTATCTGATGATGTCTGATTACCTTAGTAAATAACTCTGGTGCAGTAATAGACTTAATACTTTCAATTTCCAACTCTGTTTGTAGTTCATGGACATACATTATTGCATGTAAGTCATTAAGCAGTGCTATGTGTGTTTTAAATCATCTGATATTCTATCTGATGATCTCTGATTACATTAATGAAGAACTGTGGTGTAGTAATAACCATAAAGCTATTAATTCTCAACTATGTTTGTAGTTTATGGACAGGACGAACCCAATGGACCGCCACGTGTCCACCATGGCGGACCTAGCCGGCGTCGACCAAGCCCCCATTGCAGCCCAGCTCTTCGGCAACGCGGGCATCGAGTACATGAAGAAGTACCCTCACACCCGCCCCGAGCATTTCGCTAAAATCGCCCACAAAAACCACAAGCACTCAGTAAACAACCCGTAACCACCCTCCAAACCGTTCTAAAAATCGCAAATTTGCTCACGTACTCAATTTTAGCTACTCCCAGTTCCGCGACGAGTACAGCTTGGACCAAATCATGAAGTCCCCGAAGGTCTTTGGGCATTTGACCAAGCTGCAGTGTTGCCCGACTAGCGATGGAGCGGCTGCTGTGATTTTGGCCTCTGAACGGTTTGTAAGGAGCCACAGCTTGCAGAAGCAGGCGGTTGAGATTTTAGGCCTTGAGATGGTCACCGATTTGCCTTCAACATTCCAGGATAACAGCTGTATGAAACTTGTAAGTTACAACCTATACAATGTTCATGCATAATTTATTAAAATGACCTACATCAAACAAACATATGGGTTGGGCACCACTGGTCTAGTTGATAGATTGATCAATTGAATTAAAATTCTATATATCATTACAGGTTGGCTACGACATGACTAAAACAGCAGCAGATCGGCTTTACCAAAAAACCCGTCGTAGCCCATCCGAAGTTCATGTGGTAGAACTGCATGACTGTTTCTCAGCAAACGAGCTGATTACATACGAAGCCCTGGGCTTATGCCCACCCGGTGGTGCAGCGCATTTCATCGATCAGCGCGATAATACATACGGGGGTAAATACGTGATTAACCCCAGTGGTGGTTTGATTTCAAAAGGGCACCCGTTGGGGGCCACAGGTCTAGCACAGTGCTCTGAATTGTGCTGGCAGCTACGAGGTGAAGCCGAAGCCAGACAAGTAAAAGGCGCTAAATTAGCCCTACAACACAACATAGGTTTGGGCGGTGCTGTTGTTGTAGCCATGTACCAGCTGGGCTACCCTGAACTCCGAGCAACCGACAATAAATGCGCTGCAGTTACATCTGACGAAGGTTTTAAGGTGACCAAGTATTTAAAAATCTTTGAGCAAGCAATGCGTGAGGATAGTGATAATTTAATTGAGAAACATAGAGGTGCATATGGTTTTAAAGTTCGCAAAGCGAATGGTGACGAAGGCTTTTGGGTGATCGATGCTAGGACTGGCAAAGGAAAAGTTGAATTTAATTCAAAAAGTAATTAAACCACAACCATTTGATAATTTTTACTACTAAAAACTAATTAATTTCAGTTAAACCCGATGTCACTTTAATCATTAAAGATGAGGATGTGATTGAGCTGTTGTCGGGTAACATCAACCCGCAAAAAGCCTTCTTCCAAGGGAAAGTCAAAATCCAAGGCAATATGGGCATGGCCATGAAGTTGACCAACCTGCAAAAGACTGCCGCCAAGAAAATCGACGAGCTTCGCGCTAAATTGTAATCTGTATTATTTCTGTTATTTCATTTACAAATCATATGCGGTACGGGTTCTATACACATGTAGCATGATATTTTATATATCTTTTACTGTAGCATTTTTTTTTAATCGAAACCGTTTTTGATATTGATCGCACTGACTTGTTTGTTTTTTTTTAGAGATATCCGAAAGGGCAATTATATGTTTGGAGTTTGGCACACTATTTGATAATGTTGTATTTTTCCACTTGTTACATTCTAAAGGTTTTATTATAAATATAAAATATTTTAATAAACAATTGTTTTTTTTAAATTATTTAACCTTCAGGAACTCGCGCCCAGTCTCATAGACTATGGAGAGCATATGTATGCTCCGGATCTATGAGAATGAATGTCGTTGAGCATTCAATCGAATCAAATAGGAGAGTTGTGTAAGATCAACTATTGGGAATAGAATAGAATTGCATTAATATCTAGAGGAAATTCAGCCTCAGGACAAAGAGAAATCCCTTGTAGTCATTCATTCAAATAAAGACTACGGTCTTATTCTTCGCGCAATTCAAAATTGCTAAGTCAGTATCAGTAAAGCGGTCAACATTGCTAATGGGGTGCGGCTAAACCCAGGTCCAGCTCAGTGGGTACAAACTAAAACCATACAAATAATAAAAGTATCAAAATGAACCATTTCAAATAATTTAAATTAGCGCCAAGTGCGTTGCAGGTACCATTTAGCAGAAATCTGTACCGCGCAGTCCTGCACTACTCACCCCTGGATGGCGCTATGGTCGGGAGCGGACATTTTATTCAAATAAAAATGGTGCTAAAAATATTGTATTTGTTTTTAATGTTAATTATAATATCTCTCCTTATTTTAATTGCAAAAGCGATGGTATATAAAGATTGGTATATCGGTATCAGTTACTAAAACACATTCGAATTGAATAATTATTTACGGGTAATATGCAAACGTTAATTATAATTGTAAAACTATTAAATTCAGCGATAACATAAAGCTTTTACATAGTACAAATTATAATAGTCAGTAAAGCTGGCAGTATAGTCGGTAATTACTATTCCACACAACAGACATTATGGTGCCTGATTGTTTTACTTTTCGCTAAAAATTGCTTAATGGGTTACATAACCGTGACGTTCGGAAAAATAGGTATAAAAATAAAAAATAATATTGAAGCAGTAATTCAATATATAAAATAAATTTTATTTTAAACATATACAGTGTACTTTTGTGAATAATTCGAAATAATAACGAATCAAAAAAAATATAGACTGTCGGAGATATGAATCATCAAGTAGGACCCTCTTTTGAAAAGCCTTGCTGATGGTGTTTCTCTACCAGGCATCGTTTGAAAAATAAAAAATTGTTTTTTTTCTTCTGATTTAAAAAGGTAATAGCTAAGATGTAGGATAGGATTAAAATTTTAAAATAACGTGTACGAATGACAGTTGTTTGTTGTGTTTATTATGCTTTTTTTTTTAAATAATTAGTAGCCAGGAAGAAGGCTGAACAAATTAATTAACAATTTTATCTTATAAAATATTTGTCTTTACCCAGCTCAGTGGCCGAGTGGTTAAAGGCGTCGTCCATCTCGAGCATTGGGGAGCTTGAGTTCGATCCCCAGCGGGGCGAATTTTCGCGAATCACTTTGCACAGTTTTTCAGAGGTTTTCTGTGAAGTTAAGATTAAACTCCTCTGAGCTTCTCTATTAACCTGCTGATAGCCCTATAAAAGTCTTTTTTTTCTCGAATGTATTCTTGTAAATGTGTTAGAATTCATTAAATCTAATGAAACAACTGTAGGAGTTGTGGGCGACTACTAGCTTTTATGTTCGTATAACACATAAAAACTCAACTAAATTTCGTGCTTTCATTGTAATTAAAAGAATTCGTACAAGTGAACCGAGATTACTTGTTTGCGCTTGTAAAATTGTTGTCCTGCGAGGGTGGTTTCGTAAATACTCTCTGTGTAGGTAGTTTCTTATATTAAAAAAAAAACGAAAACAAAAATCGAGATAGAACGAAAAGTGTTCTAAAAGACTAAAGAACAATAATATTTTAAATACACTACGTTTATTGTAATTACAAGAATTAGATACCGTGCTTTCATTGTAATTAAAAGAATTTGACTAACTTTTGATTCAAGAAATTGTCTTGTCTAAAACGACCTTAAGGTTAGAAAAGTTGAAAAGAATATTTGCACACATACTAGAATTTAATCAAAATGGCTTTATTACTGTGTAGATTAAAACTAGCATGGCCGGCCCAGGTGCAGCACTCCGAAAACAAAATAATTTCTGTTATTATAATGCTAATTGCGATTTAATAATGTTAAAACATATTGGAATTGCAGCGACGCGTGCGTCCATTTAGAGCAAAAATCAACATTATTATATAGTTTTAATCATTATTGCATTTGCGAACAAATAAATAATAAAACCGCGCCCGCCCCCCCGTCGTTCTAGCTACGGGGGCGGCATTTTCATAATAAACACCCGGTTTCAATTAATTTGCGCGCAGGGGCCTCCTTTAACACAACACCCGATTTTTGTTGTCGCAATATAAATGTTAATATTTCCGCTGATTGTGCATATTTCGGGTTCAATTTCATTCGCGTGTTATTTGCATTGCGGAATTAAATTTTCGGCCGGGCCCCGAGGATGGAATATTGAAATGTGCCGGCCAAATAGGAATATATATATATATATATATATATATATATATATATATATATATATCAAATAAAAAAGGTTTAAAATGATGTTAACCCTTAAATGCACATTTTTGCAGAACTGCAGCATTACATTTTCAGATATTCACTGCTTAATTAAAAACATCATTCAGAAATTGGATGGTTTGGGCGTCTACTACGTGGTAATTCATTTTCAATAAAGGAGATGAATAAAACTACTATGTTTTTTACCACTTGTTTAATTGTTTAAAATAACTAGTCGTGCCTAAGCACTAGGCATTATCAAGTCATCGGAAAAAACTTGATAATGCCTAGAGCTTAGACGAAACTAGTTGTTTTAAACAATTAAACAAGTGGTAAGAAACATAGTAGTTTTATTCATCTTCTTTATTAAAAACATTGTTTTTTATTGTATAGATATTTGCATACCTATGATTCATGATGTTGCTAATATATGACGATTCTTATGTTTTGTAGCAAATGGACAACTATTATTTAATATCAATTTTTTTAAATCATGTATTTAAGGGTTCAAGAGTGAAATCATGATGATATATACATTCAGTAGTCGGTGATAAAAGCAATACTACAAATACATACATAAATCGGAGTAAAACTCATATATTTAAAAAAATATCTTCTATTTCCATAGCTATCAGCCCGAGAGAGAAGCCAGAGGAATGTAATCACTTGGTATTTGTCTAAACTTTACAGAATGGTGAAAAAGGAGAAATTTCACCCCCAACAAGGTTTGAATTCTTGCTGCCCCAATATTCAGACAGACAACACCTCTAACCACTAGACCACTGAGCTAGGTTCTATATTTAAATTTTCTAAATAACACAGTTTCTTTGAATACAAACAATCATGTTATTTAAAATATTGGATTGTTAAGGCGTCTACTTTGTGATAATTCATTTTAAAGGATAAATAAAACGATTTTTTACTTTGTTTTTTATCACACTTCAGTTACACTTTGCAACTAGTTTCGGCTAAGCTCTAGCCATTTTCGAGCTCCATCGGAGGAGCTCGAAAATGGCTAGAGCTTAGCCGAAACTAGTTGCAAAGTGTAACTGAAGTGTGATAAAAAACAAAGTAAAAAATCGTTTTATTTATCCTTTAATCATGTTATTTATTAACTTCATTAGGACACCGTTCGCATATTAAACCAGGTCCGGGACAATGCAAGAATATTATAAATTAATCGAGCTCGCGAGTGTTTTGCATCCCAAAGCGAGCACCGTTCCCTTCTACACCGATGCTGGAGGAAAACTATTATTTCACACAATTAATGCACACAACGTAATTTTAGCATCGTGCAAACATTTTCAAATCATACAAAACTATTTAAAAAAAAAATATACTATCTGAAATGCGCTTAAAATCATAGCACATACTAAAATTCTCGACTGCAATTGTTTTCCGCCCTCTGGGTGTAATAATTCAAATTATTTATACTGAGTAGTTTTTTCGATTGGTGAAATAGATATATTTATATAGTATAATTATTATATTAATTATACTATATATTATATTATATTAATTATACTATAAAAATCTATCTCACCAATAAATTGAGATTTAAAGGAATAATCAAACTACATCAGCAAAATGTCGATATCAGGCTGATGCCAAGAGGCATACGCCGGAAATAAATGAGAGTAGCAAACAATATTTTGATTAACTTGTTTAATCCGACATATAGATTTCATTTTGGGTTTGAATCATCAGCCTGATATCGACATTTTGCTGATGTAGTATGATTATTCCTTTAAATCTCAATTTATTTGTGAGATAGATAAATTTATATAGTATAATTATTATAATAATTATACTATATAAATTATTATATTAATTATACTATATAAATTTATCTATCTCACCAATAAATTGAGATTTAAAGGAATAATCATACCACATCAGCAAAATGTCGATATCAGGCTGATGCTTCAAACCCAAAATGAAATCTATATGTCGGATTAAACAAATTAATAAAAATATTGTTTGCTACTCTAGATATATTTCCATTTGTCCTGATTCTATGCCTCTTGGTATCAGTTCAGTCCTGCAGTTCGATTCATGTTGCATGGTTTCCATCTAATTAATTTTCAGTTCCATTTATGGTACGACGTGTCCAACGGTGGTATTTATGAAGAAAACGTATATCTTTATAGGGCTACCAGCCCAACTGCGAAAGGAAGAATCTCAGAGGAGTTTAATCGCCCGGTATTTACAGAAAACCTTTAAAAATTTGGCGTACCGCGAAAATACTAGCAGGATATAGTTTGAACTCCCACCCCCCGAATGTTTAGTACAAGACTGAGCGGAGTAATATTATTTATTATTGTTATTATATCTTTGTTCTTCTCAGATTGCTCTAAAGTACAAAGCGGGGCATAATCGTCTATGTATGCGCTTTATACGATCATCCCCGTTATGTTTATAGTTTTCCGGACAATTCGGCACGTCTCTCAAATGACTGACTGTTGTATCCTATATAACAAGTTAGTGTTTAAATTAATTGTTGCCGGTGCCGACTTTATTGCTGGTAGAACAATTCGTGTAGTTGGTATTACAATGCAATGAAATGTTTGAAACAGATTTGGGTTTATAGTTTTATTATTATATATTAGATTGATACTTTCATAACTAGATATAATTAGATGCCAAGATACTAGAGAGTCATTATTATTTTTAATATTACAGTTACGGGTATTCGAAATGATTCATTAACTCCCGAAACTCAAAAAAATATGGTGAAAGTGAGGGTCGCAGAAAAATTTGATTGGTTTTTCTACACATACTAATTCTTCAGAAGGTCCTTTGACATTTTTAAGTATAAAATGGGGGGTCGCGGATCAAAACGTTTGAGAAACACTGGTGTGTAAGATGATTAAAGTAATTATTATATAATACTAGACAGTAATTATTATTTTTAATATTACAGTTACGGGTACTCGAAATGATTCATTAACTACCGAAACTCAAAAAAAGATGGTGAAAGTGAGGGTCGCAAAAAAAAAATGATTGGATGTTCTACACATACTAATTCTTCAGAAGGTCCTTTGAAATTTTTAAGTCTAAAAGTGGATGGATCAAAACGTTTGAGAAACACTGGTGTATAAGATGATCAAAGTAATTATTATATAATACTAGACAGTCATTATTATTTTTAATATTACAGTTACGGGTTGATTCATTAACTCTCGAAACTCAAAACAAGATGATGAAAGTGAGGGTCGCAAAAAAAATGATTGTATGTTCTACACATACTAATTCTTCAGAAGGTCCTTTGAAATTTTTAAGTCTAAAAGTGGATGGATCAAAACGTTTGAGAAACACTGGTGTGTAAGATGATCAAAGTAATTATTTTGATATGAGACTAAAAAAGAAGGCGTAATGCTATTACTATTTCAATTAAACCCAAACTAATTATTGGATTATAATTCCATATCCGTTGTAAACGTCCAGTAATAGTCAATTTAATTGTAAATAATCATTGGAACACAATCCTATACCTGCAACAAACGCAATTAATCATTCCCACGAAATCGACATTATTATTATTTGATCGGATGGAAGAATTGTTAATTAATGAAATTTAAATGGCTCGCAAATTGTGTGATAAATATTCATTGGTTCCAATCGGTTTTGTTGGCGGAGATTAGTTTATTGCACGAATGCGGGGGGGGGGGGGCAATTAATTTGTATCAAATATATCAATGGCACATTATAATCAAGTTTATTGTTAAAAGCTTGTGCAGAAATGAACAGACGCCGTTAATTTATTATTAATTGTAGCCTCTAAATGTATATAAATATATTATACAACAGGGGCGATTTGAACAATTGTAATTATTTAATAGCATGTTATACAAGCATTATAATACTATCTCAGTGGATAAGGGTTTTAAATTTACAATCTGCTCGCTGTTACCTACGAAACAGAGCTATAAACTCTCGAAGGTTTATGCAGGGCTATATACGATCTTATTCTCATGAAATTAAAATTGTAATGCTGCTTTATAGTGTTCAAGTATAGTGCGTTTATTAAAATGCAATGTTGCAAATTGCTTGAGCATTTCAAAACAATTCGAACTGAAAACTATAACGCGATCATAAACTATGAAATGATGCTTTATATACCATGCAGTAAAAATTAATAGCATTATATTTAAGTACTTATAGAGGAAATTAATAATCTCCGTGATGTCGCCAGTTCTTAAGCTATTTATTTCCGGCTTCATGTGTGTTTTGTTTTTCACACTAATTAAGCTCGACACTTCCTAGTATTTAGGTTTGATTGCACGCTATTCATGTTCTGGGAGTAATATTTAATGTATTTAATTATTTAATATACGACTAGTTAATCGCAATTAATTACTACTACGAATAAATAAGTAATTAGCACACTGGGAGCTATGTTAGATGTTTCTTGTTAGATCTCTAAATATAATAATAATAATAATGTAATATATAATAAGTAATTATCACACTGGGAGCTATGTTAGATGTTTCTTGTTAGTCCTCATATTAATAATAATAATAATGTAATATATAATGTGATTCGAGCCATCAAATACTCTAAAAAGGTACACAAATATAAACTACTTGCGATTGAATTAACCCTTTCAGCCCTGGATTTTTAAATTAGAAAATATTTTTAAATTTTTTAATTGTTATTACGTTTATTTACAAAATTCAAGAGTTTCTAAAAATGCGCATGAATTTTTCACCTTGTTGGAATGAAATTTAGTAATTAAAAGCAAACATATGGATAGGCATAGTAAGTAGAGGCCTGTAAATGTTATGATAGTAATTGCCACCGATAGGCCGAAAGGGTTAAATCATATGTAGCACTAAGATAAAGTGATAGCAATGTAGGAGCAACTAGCGAAATACAGATTATAATCATAAACTCTAAAAAATTATAACCCGTATGTATAATGTTGATCAGTTAATAAACAAGATAATAAACCAAACACACATAATAACGTTGCAGAAGAAACAGTTATTATTATACATTGCAATTCTTTTACAAACAAGATAATAAACTATACACATATAATAGTTCTGGATAGTTCTGGATAGATAGCATAGCTACCGACACTTAGGCCTCAAAATGGGCTCATTGTGAAACCTCCCTTTAAGACTACTCACTCGTCCCACCAGTCAATTTTGCGTGCGAGCTGCAAAACTCTGGCGGGTGAGGAGTTGCCAATGCTGGTCATGCTAGGCCAGCACTCCCCTAGTATTAGATGCCTAGTGTTTACTAGAGCTGGGCAGAGGCATGCTCGGACTGTCTACCAGACCCATCGTCGATACACACACATATATATATATATATATATATATATATATATATATATATATATATAATAACTTTGCAGAATAAATAGTTTAATATTTTACTAATCGCCACCATTTTGCTTAGCATTCGTATTCTGATGTATATATGAGAGGGCGATATCTCGCGAATTTAGTAGGTTCCAACTTTTTTTTATAATTAAATATTTACTTTTGCAACAATAAATGAACATAAAAGCAGGCAAAGTGTTGCAAAAAAAACGGGCGTTTGTGGGTACTAGGCGCGTATTTTTTTAATAAACGCGCAGTCCGTGCCGCTGAATATTAATAGCATTTTTATATCGGGGGCCCTTTTAATTAGCCGAAACCGCCATAAATTAGGCGATAAGATCGTATACACATATATAACACTGTCGTCGGCCGGCGACGACGGCTAGAATCGAATTCATGAAAAATAATTAGCCGGAAAATGGCGTCGCCGTGCTTAATTGGGAATGTAAAATATTTTCGGCGAGGCGCGCGAGCGTTTAACGATCATTTCACCGTCCATTTAGTTTATAATGTGCAATTGAAGATGAGTTTTTGGCCGTTTTATCGGCGCGCCTCTCCGAGCGGATAATTGCCGCTCTATAAATACACAAATAGAAATTAAGAGCGCAATTAAAGCTGACGACTGGCACAACACAAATTAACCAAACGAATGCGCTACTCGCAATTAAAATCATTCACTCATCTCAAATAGAATAATAGAAATTACCAAAGCTTGTTCATGGGCGGCCTCCGGAGGTCGCAGGTCCGTGTGTGATGTCAGAAAGTGAAATCTCCGTGTATGAGTAATACACGCACACGCATGCAAATTCGCCGATTCGATATACATGGCTAATCCTATTTTAACTTCGTCTCCTTCTATCTAGATAACAAAGAAAGCGTCTTCAAATGAATCTAATAACACGAACAAACAAATCTGGCTTTCTATAAGTCGCGGCCACAGAAATGTCGCTGTTTAATTATGGCGGCGGCAAATATATGAACAGCTGCGGGCCGTCCCGGATACTGCACGGTCCGCTAATTAAATTTGTATAATCTAAAGTATTCCAAAAATTACACAACACAATAACATGCACGCATCGGGAATTTCACAGATGTAAACGCAACGCCCCTGGATCAATTGCGCAATAATTCCTGCCGGATTAATACCAGCAGCGATATTATTAAAAACTTCGCGCGCAATTTAATCTAACCGAAGCGCGGATTTTACACAAAAAAACAATGGCGAGCTTTATTTTTGCATATTTGATTAGCACACCTTTTTATCCGGATCATTTCTAGAGAGTGCTTGTTTATGCGATGCCGTGCAATTTCTTACATTTGTGCATACACGGGTTTTACATTGTAATGTTTCAAAAACATACTTTAGAACAAACAAAAAAACGTTTACCATGAGTCTAATTGCTTCCAAAATTTCAAATTTCAACGTCCAATTTATATAAATCTAACTATAACATATAAATATTTTCTTGTTCTTTTTTCATCTGAGGTGGAATCTTCAAAAGACACCCATGACCGAAGGCATGGATGTCTTTCGACCTCCACTAGATGGTAGGCATGGGTAGTGTCGGATTCACCCCACGCGCCTATCGACTAAACCAAACACTTAGTTTCTGTCCTAGAGAGTCTCTTTAGGACAGAACCTGAGTGTTTGGTTTTGACTTGATAAGGAGGTTGGCCAAGGGAGGCCGACAGTTCATAGGTGTAAAATAACTCTAGTAGGCTCATCCCACTCACGCAAGGGGTTGTGGTGGGCTGCAAGGATGTAGACAGTTGGTTGACCCCTAGCCCTCGATACCTAATAGCGTCGGGGTCGAATAGAACCAAGAGAGGCTGAAGAGTTGGCCAAGAGAGGCCGATAGTTCACAGTTGGGAGTGATTCTAGTAGAGAGGCTTATTACGCTAGGATTTGTTCTAAGCCCCAGAACATCTTAGCAATGCGACGCCATCCTGGTCCCTGCTATCTGACCTCATAGCAGGGCGATTTGCGGATGTCGCCGCACTGGGCCCCCACACCACGACAAGGTGTGTTCCATTCGTGGGGGAAGACAAGGCCTAAAGGATGGCAAATTTACATTAATGATGTTATAACCCGAATACAAATGGAAATATAGTAAGATCTTCGAGCAGCAGTGGTCGATGAAAGAAAAACTAAACTAAAATGTGCATACGTAGGCGACTGTTGTGTAAAGGTCGTTTTAGATAAGACAATTTCTTGCGATGCGAAACAATCTAAATTGTCTCGTATCATACATTTGAAATATTGAATAAAATATAACGCGTTCTATTAGTCAAGGAAAAATTGTATGGGAGGAGGATATATGAATTCATTTCTTGAACAACTTTTGAGCTAAGAAATTGGCTTGTCTAAAACGACCTTAACAAATTAGGATTATGAGCAAATTTAAATTAAATAAACTTAAAAAATATAACATGGCAATTAACAAGGAAGTACAAACTCAAAATATCATTATAAAATAATAATAATATCAAAAATATTTATTGTGATACATAACATTTACTTAATATTACATTACATACCATAATGTGCTAACGACCGGAGTCTGCACGCGTCAAATTTTTTTAGTTGCATACAACAGTTATTGTTAAGTAAATTGTAATCTTAATCTAATCTTAATTCTAACAATATTGTTCGTGTTTGCATTGTTGGATTCGAGGGAGTGATGGAAATATCATTGTATTTATCGTACGTATATCAATTTATGAGGCATGCACCATATTGCATTTAAAAGTGCTGAATGCGTATGTATGGCAATTGGAAAACTTTTAAATACACAATCGATAATCGATTGCTTTGTGCGCCTATAAAAAAACGAAACAAATGAAAACAGCTGTATAAAATAACAATTGGCGCATAATTCCGCGTGGCAATTGTAGTGTATTTTTACGAGTGCATTTCGATTTCTCTTAAATTCAACCGCGCATTTTGAAACAATCGGTGAATAATAAACGCTGCATGTGTACCAAACATGAATATCCACCAAAACTTGTTCAGCTGGGAATGCGTGCATCAATAGAAAGTAAAACCGTTCCAGTTCGGAATTTGGTGGAGATAATGAACCCAACAAAAAAAAAATATATATCGGGTAAAATAGATCAACGGCGACTGTAATTTGTTTGCTTTTAATATTAATAGCGGTTGCGCATGTTGTGCTGTTAATGGAGAGACCGTATTTAATAAAGCCCGTCGAGTGCGAGATGAGTTTGTAATTACGCTTTATTACATTGTGTTTAAGACTGTGAGCGGCTGCCACAAAACGGGTACAAATCCGTAGTCATCGGGTATAAACAACAAGTGTATAGGTGTGTGTGGCGGTACTGGAGAAAGCGGGTCCTTGAAACGGCAAGTATGCTGAACTTGACTCTGAACTCAACATTCCAGCAAACAGGTGTGGGTCGCGCCGTATTTCTGCGGCTCTAACAATGTAAAATAATAACCGAAACCGCGATTACCAACAATAGAATCGTTTACAGGTGAACAGGCAACACCTACTTAACTTTACACGATTACATCGCACCCCGATGCGGCATTTATTCGTTCGATCTATGAGAGAAGTACTAAACATAAACTACTCCTGACATTTACTTATGGCCCGCAAGAATATAAAAGGCCCGATATTTACGACTGCGTTAAGAGTTTTTGACTAAATTGCTACTACATTATTCCTACTCCTATCACGTACGCTACTCTCACATGACCCTCCACGCCATCAAACTTTAATTAATCCGTCAACAATTAATGTCGCAGCACGTTCATAACCAATAAACTTAATATTTCAAGGATTGCATTCCGCTTGCACAATAAATAAATGAAGTTCATTTAGAAAAACTCCACACATCACATAAATCATCAGCGAAAGTCGAAAATATTCCGCGATCTAGTTGATTTAGAAACCTATCTATCTCAAAAAAAAAATCAGCCGCTTTCTTTTCATCATCGCACGTTATTAATTATAGCCAATTTAGTGTGCGAAACATGCAAATGCAGCCTCCAAAAAAAAAAAAAAACTCTTTACATCCCATTACAAAGAGATCTCACAAATCCACGGGCGGGATTTTGATGTGCATGTTTCAAATGCCACTTGGAATATCTCCGGTATGGATATTTCAATTATTTCAGGCACGCCCGTTTGAAATTTAAAAAAGACATCGGGTTATTTTGTGAAAGGGAAAATATTTCGTCGGATTATTTTTATGCGACGTCCGTTTTGTACATTTAATGTCTTCACCAATACAAATTTATATTGTAGAATTGAATAATATTTACTATTTTCTATTCATAATTATTATTAGTCTTATATTTACGATTGATTATGATAGTAAGCATTACTTATGCACGACAATACTGGCATAATGCGATTTTACACTAAAACTAGAAAATAATTATAATTTTTATCTGAATTATCTTGAAGAATATTAAATTATCTTCCATTTGGTATATTAAAAACATAATATGTCCACATAGATATGTCCATAGATATGCCAATCGAGCCAATGGGTATAAACACTGGCATGATACAAAACACGACGATTCTACACTAAAACTAGATATGAATTATAATTTGTTTCTCAATTATCTTAAAGGATATTGTAATAGTATGATATTGTGGGATTTCCATGCCTGATTTGTATGTCGTTTGTGTATAAGTTGTAGGGCAAGTGCTACGTTACAGAAGAGATCCCAGAATACGAAAATGACGGGCTAAAGATCTTCATGGCAAATATATTAATTCACTTGATCAAGATGAGAATGACAAGCGCGCATCCATAGTTTCGCTAACATAGAGAACCTTCTTTCTTGGTTCTTGGTCACAATACAAGATCAGGTTGTAACCACTAAATTCTATCGAAAATATATCATGAAAGATCCTAGCTTTAGGAAGTCGCTTCTGTGGAGAACGAACTGAGAACATAGAGCATCTGATAAGCGTATGTAAACTTTTAGAACCCAATAAAAATACGGATAAACATAATTTTTTTGCATTTTTTTAAATAGCCCACATAATTTTGAGAGGTTACTTTTTTGACGCTTTTCATAATTGTGATATTAATAATTTAGCTATATAAACATATTATTCCCATTTTTTAGCTAATTAAGCTAGTAATACATGCCTGTAAATAGTATTTAAAAAAAAAATAGCTACGATTTTTTGCATTTTTTTAAATACCATACATAAATTTGAGAGGTTACTTTTTTACACTTTTTATTATTCTGATCTTAATAATTTAGATATATAAGCATATTATATCTTATTATGTAGCTAATTAAGTTAGTAACACATAACTGTCATTAGAATTTTCAAAAAAAAATAGCTACGATTTTTTTTTGCATTCTTTTAAATAGCCCACATAAATTTGAGAGGTTACTATTTTACACTTTTCATTATTCTGATCTTAATAACTTAGATATTTAAACATATTATATCTCATTTTGTAGCTAATTAAGCCAGTACCACATGAATGTCAGAAATAGCTGCTACCATTTTTTGCATTTTTTTAAATAGCCCACATAATCTTGAGAGTTTGATTTTTTACGCTTTTCATTATTCTGATCTTAATAATTTAGATATGTAGGCATATTATATCTTATTTTGTAGCTAATTAAGCTAGTAACACATCTATCATTAGAATTTAAAAAAATAATAGCTACGATTTTTTGTTGATTTTTTTTTAAATAGCCCACATAAATTTGATAGGTTACTTCTTTACACTTTTCATTATTTTGATCTTAATAATTTAGATATATAAGCATGTTATATCTTATTTTGTAGCAGATTAAGGTAGTAAAACATGGCAGATGTTATAATTTTCAAAAATAATACCTACGATTTTTTGCATTTTTTAAATAGCCCACTTAAGTTTTTGGAGGTTACTTTTTTACACATTTCATTATTCTGATCTTAATAATTTAACTATATAAACATGTTATATCTCATTTTGTAGCTAATTAAGCCAGTACCACATGACTGCCATTAAAATTTTCAAAAATAATTGCTACGATTTTTTATATTTTTTTTAAATAATACACATAATCTTGACAGTTTGCTTTTTTACGCTTTTCATTATTCTGATCTTAATAATTTAGATATGTAAGCATATTATATCTTATTTTGTAGCTAATTAAGCTAGTAACACATAACTATCATTAGAATTTTCAAAAATAATAGCTACGATTTTTTTGAATTTTTTTAAGTAGCCCATATAAGTTTGAGAGGTTACTTTTTTACACTTTTCATTATTCTGCTCTTAATAATTTAGATATGTAAGCATATTATATCTTATCATGTAGCTAATTAAGCTAGTAACACATCTATCATTAGAATTTAAAAAAATAATAGCTACGATTTTTTTTTAAATAGCCCACATAAATTTTATAGGTTACTTCTTTACACTTTTCATTAGTCTGATCTTAATAATTTAGATATATAAGCATGTTATATCTTATTTTGTACCAGATTAAGTCAGTAAAACATAGCAGATATTATAATTTTCAAAAATAATACCTACGATTTTTTGCATTTTTTTTAAATAGCCCACTTAAGTTTGGGAGGTTACATTTTTACACTTTTTATTATTCTGATCTTAATAATTTAGCTATATAAACATATTATATCTCATTTTGTAGCTAATTAAACCAATACCACATGACTGTCATTAAAATTTTCAAAAACAATTGCTACGATTTTTTGTATTTTTTTTAAATAGCCCACATAATCTTGAGAGTTTGATTTTTTACGCTTTTCATTATTCTGATCGTAATAATTTAGATACGTAAGCATATTATATTTTATTTTGTAGCTAATTAAGCTAGTAACAGATAATTATCATTAGAATTTTCAAAAATAATAGCTACGATTTTTTTGAATTTTTTTAAGTAGCCCATATAAGTTTGAGAGGTTACTTTTTTACACTTTTCATTATTCTAATATTAATAATTTAAATATGTAAGCATATTATATCTTATTTTGTAGCTAATTAAGCTAGTAATACATAACTATCATTAGAATTTTCAAAAACAATAGCTACCTTTTTTTAAATTTTTTTTAATTAGCCCATATAAGTTTGAGAGGTTACTTTTTTACACTTTTCATTATTCTGATCATAATAATTTAGATATATAAGCATATTATATCTTATTTTGTAGCTAATTAAGCTAGTAATACATAACTATCATTTGAATTTTCAAAAACAATAGCTACAATTTTTTTTAATTTTTTTAAGTAGCCCATATAAGTTTGAGAGGTTACTTTTTACACTTTTCATTATTCTGCTCTTAATAATTTAGCTATATAACATATTGTATCTTATTTTGTAGCTAATTAAGCCAGTACAACATGACTATTATTAAAATTTTCAAAAATAATTGCTACGATTTTTTTAATCTTTTTAAATAGCCCACATAATCTTGAAAGTTTGCTTTTTTACGCTTTTCATTATTCTGATCTAAATAATTTAGCTATATAAACATATTGTATCTCATTTTGTTGCTGATTAGGCTAGCAACATATAACTGTGATTAGTATTTTCAAAAATAATAGCTACGATTTTTTGCAATTTTTTAAATAGCACAAAAAGTGAGAGGTTACTTTTTACACTTTTTATTATTCTGATCTTAATGGGTTAGATATGTAAACATATTATATTTAATTTTGTAGCTAATTAAACTAGTAACACATGACTATAAACACACGAAATTTTGAGGAAATTCTCTAATTATACACAACGACTTATCTGTCTAGCCACTTTTTTTTTAACCGAAAACACGAGAATGTAATGTCTGCAGACGCGGGCATCATTAGCCGCATAAGTGCAGATGGATAGTATTTTTCAAAAGTCATCATCTAATTGTAGAATTACCCCCAGGAAGTACAGAACTCTAGCCATTTTCGTGCTTCTCCGATGACTGGATGCACGTGTAATTGAAACCTAGTTAGTCACGAGAATATTCCTTTGTTTTACTTATTTCAATTAGTTTCGATGAGAGGCGACGAAACCAAGCCCTGCTAAATGTGTTTTGTTCTTTTCGGGGTGCAATTCAACAATTAGTTGATGATTTTTGAAAACTCCTGCTGGCTAATGATGCTCGCGTCTGTCGCGATTACGTTCTCGTGTTTTCGGTTGAAAAAAGTGGCCAGGTAGATAAGTCGTCGCGTCTAATTACAGCACTCCCGCCGTAATTGTATCTGCCTAGCCGGTGCACCGTAAAAGGCAGTGCGCATAGTTTTCCGTTCGCCTAGGGTAATTACACCCGCTGCCGCCGCCCGATTAATTAACAATGGAAAACATTATGTAACTGATTTCCACGCAGCGGTGAGCACAGCGAAGGGGAAAAAGCGGGCGCTTTTGTGCGGGTATTACCTTACCAGCGTTATACTTTAATTATAAGCATAAGGGTTTTCGGGGGTGTATGCGTGTGTTTTTGCGCTCTCTTGCAGAGATGTATTGTTCGCAGCAGCACGTGGATCAATTAATCCTTCGGCAGTTTTAATATCGCTAATGATTCGGGGGCAATGATTAAGCGCAGAGGCGGCGGGCTTTTAATTTACTCGCGTCGGCGGGACCGGAATTGGGGGAAAAAGAAAATTCACGCGCTCAGCAGCCGCCCCCCTGCTGCTCTGCATCTGTGATTAAGCGAGCCGTGAATAAAATATTTAATACTGGAGTATTTTCTTAATGCGATTGCTGTTTGTTGTTTCGCATTTGATATGGGAGAAGTGATTGTTTCGTGGAGGAAATCTGCTTAGGGGTTTCTTTTTCTTGTTCGTGTGCCGGGTGAGCGCGCGCGCGTCTATTTCGCGCGCTCTAAAATGGAAATTCACCGATATATTTCCGAAAATATGAGACTGCACTCTAGGTAATGTCGGATTTTACTTAGTTTGTTTTGTGTTTTAAAGCGGTCTCGTTTTGCGCACGGCAGCATCGATTTTCCTCAGGAATTTAAATTGTGGTCAAACACTTATTATCTTCATAAATGTGGGCTATTAAAAATGATGGGTTAATGGAAAATTGTTAAGTACGTAGTTAATTAGTCATAAATAAGTAAGCATTCAACTAGACCCATCAACGAGCGGGCGGTTGTTATAAGTAGTAGTTTTTTGGGTTCCTAGGCGCGTACTGGGTTGTACATGTACAAACTGCTATTAGATAAATCAACAATTATACCCGCGGGCGATAATAAATAGGATCCATCCATTTATATACATATTTCGTTCGGAAAACAAAGCTAGTGCACCGCTATAATTAGTGCCCGCCGCGTATAATACTATACCCGATACCTGATAATAAAAGTCGCTCAACGAGTCTATTTGCCCGGCGTCAAACTAAACAAGGCAACCAACCAACATCTCGTAATGGCTCTAACATTCTTAATGAATAAAAACCGGATATTCCGCGGTGTTTGAATATTTCCATATGCATTAAATCAAAAAGATATCTACATCGATACAGGAGACGGGGGCCGTTGTTGCACAATACACACGCACACGCCGCGCGCTGCCACATCTAAATTTCAAACTCACACTAATAACGATACTAAATTTCAACATGCTGCACGATACAATTTCAGCCGGTTTAAATTATTTAAACGGCGGACACTAAATCAATTGGGAAGAAATTAACAAATCGATTTGCATAACTGGATCGAATTTACGTTCCTATTTCCAGCAGTACCTCAAAACTTCAACTACTCAAATATTTAATAGACTCACCTAAAAGCGAAACCGTGTTTACGGGGTTAAGTTTAGATCGATTCAAATCATTAAGTTACCGAAGAATGCTAATTGTGCAGAATTGCTTGGAATACTAGAGGAACCTAATGCAATTTCTATTATTGGTTTAACAACTCTGGAGGGGCTAAAAGAAACACAACTATAAGTGTAACAGTATACTATTAAGAATGAGAACTTGATGATGGTTTATATTTTATAAACTATTATAAGAGAGACATACGAAATTAATTGATAAGTAAAGGATTATTAAATTCTTCATTTGTGTAGATGTTTTGGACGTGAATTGAAGATATTTGGTTAGCTTTGTTCATAGTTTGTTTACATTATATGATAATTTCTTACTACTTTTCAATAGGATATTATTTGATTTCCTTACTACGAACATTTACGTATTCATTACTAAAAATTCATCAAGTTAACTCTAATTTATAAAAATAAATCGTTTCTGTTTCAGCTTAAAAAGTTATAAATTTATCTGTTGTAACTTTTGAATGTCCGTCACGTTCGGTATGATTTTGCATAACACATTTTCGTTTGTAGGGGGGCGGCAAGCGCGGAATGGTAATTGAAAAGGTCCGAGTCAAAATTGATTAGAACGAACACATGTCCGCGGCGTAAAAGTATATAATTTTTGTCTGGAATTGAATTAATTTTTAAAGAGTTTTCATGAAAATGGAAAGATGCAGGCATGCACTCAGCAGGGGATGGTAGATAATTTAATTACACCTGGATGGGTTTGAACTCCGCGATAATTAATGTTTTTCTTTGCCCCGTAAATAGTATCAGTTTCTTTTGCTCGAGCGCTGTGCGTTGAAAAAAAGCACCCCAGCGCCGGTGGAATAATTGAAGCGCGACACGCGAGTATGTGCATTTTTAAATAATTAATTAATAAACTTATCTCGCCAGCAACTGCAGTTGTTGCAAGAGGGGGGGAGGGACTGCTATTGATTTCCGTCCGGCCGGATGCAAGGGGTGTTTTTTTTCCCAGGCCGGTGGCGATTAGTATGGAAAACGGCGCCTTATGAATATTGAAAATCGGCCAAAAATTATTTAAATGCTCAACAAAGGAAGGGCGCCATGCAAATTTATTAAAAAATTGTAATTGTTTTGGCGAATTGAATACACCGGTACAGACATTGAATAAGACAACCGGCCTCATGACACACATTTACTTGTATGTTGTATACCTACTTACGGCCGCGTGATTTTCTTTTCGCATATTATGCGTTTAATTACAGTTAGATAAGCTTCGGTGTAATTAATACGCAAACAAACGAGCGGAATTCTTCCGGATGTTCGTAATAAACAGCTGCGGGTTTTGGAGTGCGAGATATCAAACAAGCTAAAATTTAACATATAAAAAATAACACGGGATATTTGCACCATATGTAAATATTTACTGGAATTCAATGCTTATTGATACATTAATGTATTATTGTAAACAATATTAATGTATATTATAATTAATACAAATAATATTTAATAACGCTGACGGGCATTCACTTTGTTCGTGTGTTTCCCATATTGAATGTTAGACTAATCAACTAAATGACAATACCGCACATTCAAAAATAGTTATATTGTAATATATAAACACGCAACATACAAAATATCATATCTATCCAGAGTAAACAAGTAAATCCCATCTAGTTTGCTAACATAACTAGGTAACAGATGCTACTATTACAACAACCTATTATAACCAACAGCCGCCTGAATCGCATGCCAAAAACTAGAAGTTTGTATCTTTTTTCGTTTTTTGAAATACAACGTAACACCCACATTTCTCATTTGAAAGCAATTTGGAATGAGGCGCATGAAGGTGCCAAATATTCAAGAATATTCAAGAATATTCAAGAATATTCTTTTCAAGTTTTCCGCATCCCCTTGATACTGCGCCCTTATAGAAAATAACTTGAATGAAATGAAAATTGAAACACCAAACTTTTGATACTAGAAATCACGCTTTAAACAAATTTAAATACAGCCTGTGTCCATTCTTTCAATACAAAAACTCATAAATCTACCACCTCGCATAACTCATTATACATAGCCATAAAATATAAATTGGATTGCCACACGTTTTGTTTGAAAAACCCGCGGCCAGACTGAGCCCGGGCCAAATTAGAAAATCCATTCGGAATTATTCCGCAAAATAATTACATTACAATTTGTGACAAATTAATTTTTAATTAAGTTTCGCTGTGAACTGTATGTATATAGTTATATGTGTGTGTGTGTTACGGTCGACTAATAGATGAACATTAATTTAATCAGAGCCTAAATATACACGGTTTCATCTGGCCCTGCATAAAATTAGATGATTACAAAACGAAACGCGCGCGAAGTCGCCATTTTCAATTACAGTCACAAATCACCGGCGGTTGTTTTTCATACGAATTTATTCGATTCGAATTAAAATGCCCAAAATATACACTGCCTAAATTTATATTTAATATATACACCCGTACTTTCATCTATTTATATTGTATTAAATTTCAGTCGCCTAAAGCGCGCGGAGGGGCGTTTATTGTTTCAATATTATTGCACACTTTAAAAGGGTAATCGCGCACAAATGGAAATGACGTTTTTTTTTTTTTGCGAACGATTGTAAATGTACATCAAAGTCAACTATGAACAATAAAAGTCTGTAGCAGGATTTCATAGTGCTTTTATTGCATCACAACTGAATGGAAATTATAAATGTTGTACGTCTGCTTCATTACAGCGACAACAATTTCATACAATAGACATATATGAAATATTTAATTATGTTTCTATTTGTTTGTTTCTCATACTCTCCAGTCGTTTAATATTGCTATTGAAAAACATGTATATTATTCTTTTGAGAGTCTAATTGCATACAATATGTATATTTTCTAGAAACGAGGTTTTTTATATTGTCGTAATAAATAGATAAATGGTATGTATATACAATTATTAATATATGTTACTCAATAGTCCAAAAATCCAAATCAGTATAGTCAGGTATAGGGTCTGAGGGTTTTTTTTTGGGGGTTTAGCCCCCCCTCGAAATGTTATGTAAGGTATAAAATAGATATGATACAGAATGCGTTTACTACGTTTTCTTACACATTATTTGTCTGCGATTCTTTAAACCCCCCCGATTGTTTTTCCTAGATACGGCTTTGCTCAGGTTTTATTAAAACAAGAAAATTTCCTAATCATTACTAATAATATTTATTGTGCTTTAGTCTTTCTGCCCATTTACTTTCCCAATACAGCACCGCTGTATAAGGAAGGTATTGTCAGTATTGTTATCGAGAAAAAAAACACGAATTGTGAATTTTGAAATTTCTTTACGTTTATGGCTAATATAGTCGAAATAGACTATTTTTGGAAAATGTCTGCGTGTGCGTCCGTCCGTCCGTCTGTCTGTGAAGAATATTCCGGGAACACGGAATTAGATAACAATACCTTCCTTATACAGCGGTGCTGTATTCGGAAAGTAAAGGGGCACAATAGATCTCGTCTCGAAATTTGGAAATCGGTTGAGAACTCGAGCTGGGGTGATCCCGAGAAAATTTGAGCAAACTCGGACCACTAACAGAGACACAAACTTAAAAACCCCATTTCTTTTTGATATGGCTCCAAACAACGGTCGCGCGCAGTTAACAATAGCGTCATCAATGGTGAGACAACTCCGCCTGCATCTCACTGGGTGAACAAAGTAGCCCAGTGACGATGTTGCCGGTCCCAAGCCCGGATAAAGGAGGAGGGTTTGCAGGTGAGGTCAGCAGCCTGCCTGCAGTAAAACAACCCACAAGCTCATAGAATCAGCAACAAGCCTCGGATACGGACTGATACAATGATGACGACTGCGTTTGGTTTCTGATGCAGTGTGTGTGCACATATATCTATTTTGTGTGTTTCCATCTCTAGTAGAATGTATCCTTTATATGTAAGATCGCCTTTTCCTCTGCGTTTGGTTTCTGATAATGCACATATATCTATTTTGTGTGTTTCCATATCTAGTAGAACTTCCTGTTCTCTCCCGTTCCAAGGTATTATATTCCAACAAGCGCATCTTAATATATATTTTCCTCCACAGCTTTTTTTTTCTTCTTCTCATATATGAAAAGAAGACCAAAATAAGAGCTGTCGAGGAAAAATATATTAAAATACGCTTGTTGGAATATAAGATCTTGGAACGGGAGAGAACAGGAAGTTCTAATAGATATGGAAACACACAAAGTAGATATATGTGCATTATCAGAAACCAAACGCAGAGGAAAAGGCGATCGTACATATAAAGGATACATAGTTCTACTAGAGATGGAAACACACAAAATAGAAATATGTGCATTATCAGAAACCAAACGCAGAGGAAAAGGCGATCTTACATATAAAGGATATATACTCAAGTATAGTGGGACTGAAAAACACAAACGAGCCACAGTCGGAGTAGGTCTGCTAATCAGTGATAAATTTACACAGAATATAGAAGATACATTCTACGTCAATGAAAGAATCCTCAGAGTAGTCCTAGACACCGGCAGGGACAAAATGCATATTATCAGCATTTACGCTCCCGACACTAGCAAAAGCAAACAGGACATTGATAGCTTCTACGAGCATCTGCAGACCGAAGTCCACAAAATACGTACCGAACAGAAGATCCTAATCATGGGCGATCTGAATGCCAGAATTGGTAATGCAATCGTAGATGGCATAAAAGAACGTCAACAACAGCGGAGAAACTCTCACCACATTTTGTGCACAAAACAGGATGAGAATAAACAATATGTATTTCAATCACAAACCAGAACACAAGATAACCTGGTCCAACACGCAAGGACATTCATCCACGATCGATTATATAATCTCGAATAGAGCAGTACACCCGTGACAGATAATCGACGTACGCTCGCTAACGTCAGCGAACATTGGATCAGATCACCAACTAGTCATGACAAAACTTCGACTCACATTACAGTTGAAAAAGAAGCTACCACCTATCTACGTAGACAAACTGAACATCGAATCCACTAGTGACCCCATCGTGAAGGACTTCTACGAAAAAAGATTAACCCAAAAGATCAGAGAGCAGCCAATTCTGGACGAGGACGATGAGGAAACCAGTTGGAAAAAAGTAAAATCACACTTCGAGAAAGTCGCCAATGAAGCACTAGGTAGAAGGAGGATAAACAAAAACGCAAAGAAACACAACACACCATGGTTCATTCCAGAAGTCAAACAAATGGCAAGAGAAAACCGAGAAACCTATCTGAGTTACCTAAATAACAGAACGCTGGAAGAGTGGCTACGTTACAGGGATACAAGGAACAGAGTGTAAGCAGAAATACGAAGAATAAAGACCGAATACTGGGAAATCTTCACTGCGGACATGATCTCTACGGCAGCCAAAAGAAGGTATGGAGAATGATCCGTCGAAGTCAACGAATACGTAACAACAAAAACTATTTCGGAAGAGGTATGGATAAACCACTTTAAACAAATGTTCGAAGATGATAAGATACAACATCAGGAAGAGCCAACAACGACAGAAACAACTACCCGCATCAACCAGGAACTGGTAGAAAAATAGATCAAGGAGCTAAAAAACAGGAAAGCTCCAGGTATCGACGAACTGAATAACGAACTGATAAAATATGGAGGTAAACCACTAAGCGAACAACTAGCTAGCCTTTACCAGAAGATCCTAATTGAAACAACCATACCAACTGACTGGAAGAAAAGCGCCACTATCCCTATCTTCAAAAAAGGCGACAAAAGCAACCAGCAAATTACAGAGGAATAACTCTCCTGAGTGCCGTTATGAAACTATTCACGAAAATCATTTGCAACATCATCTCAGAATGCATACCCATGCGAGAAGAACAACAGGGCTTCTGAAAAAATAGGTCCACAACAGACGGCATATTCGTCATTTGACAAATAGTAGAGAAATCAATAGAATACAAGAAACGGGCGTATATGTGCTTCATCGATTTAACCAAAGCGTTCGGCCGAGTGAGACTAAATGACATTACAACCATATTGAGACAGGGCAATACCCCGGAAGAAATCGTTAGAATCGTTAAAAACATGAACACCAATTTAACGACCAGACTACTTGTTAACAACAGCTTGTCCAAGGAAGTGCCGATCTCAACAGGAATAAGACAGGGGGATTCACTAAGCCCGACACTCTTCAACCTAATTATGGACAAAATAATAGTAGACGTAAAAAACGTGGATTCAGAACTAGTAAAGGAGAAATATCAATACTGTGCTACGCAGATGACGCAGTAATCATATCCGAGAACGAGGATGAACTACAGAGGCTACTACATCAATTTTGCCTAACGTCGAAACGCTACAATATGCTAGTTGTGGTACAGAAGACAAAAACACTAGTTGTAGCAAAAGAGCCCACAAGATGCAAACTGGCCATTAACGACGTAATAATAGAGCAGGTAATGTCCTTTAAGTACTTAGGGGTAGAAATAACCGTCCATCAAGACAGGACGTTGGATGTAAAGGACCAAACCAATAAAGTATCTAGAATATCCGGGTGCTTAAGGGATATAATATGGAAGAACCCATGATCCTGAAACTGGAATCAAAGACCCGAATATATAAATCATGCGTTAGACCAATAATCGCATACGGCGCAGAATCTAGAGCAGACAACAGCAAAACCAAGAGCATAATCCGAACGGCAGAGATGAGAACGCTCTGAAGTATCACAGGACACACACTACGCGACAGAATACCCAACCAATACATAAGACAAATGCGTGACGTACAGGACATAGTAAGGTGAGAATGGAACCAACACATTAACAGAATGGAAGGCATCAGAATTGCAAAAATCGCCAGAGGCGGAAACCCACACTCTAAAAGGCCCCTAGGGAGACCACCAAAGATATGGGTGTCGACATCACAAGCAACTCCTTAAAGCTGGAAAAACAGGCTGTAAGCCTATTTCAAGAAGAAGAAGAAGATGAAGTGAGACTGTACCATACGTAAATCACGCGGAGAAAATGGCCACATGTTAAATGTATATAAAAATGAAGGATGAGAATGATATGAACAATGAGAATGAGATGAAAAAATAATAACCGGATCGAACCGAATTAAACAGTATCGAATCGAATTGAACCGAATCGAATTGAAACAAATCAAATGCCTGTGCCCTGATTCGAAAAAACCACTAAATTTTGAAAGGTTGAAGTAAATGACGTTCAGCACCTATGCCCTGATTCGAAGAACCCACTAGATTTTGTAAGGTTGAAATAAAATGACGTTCAGCACCTATGCCCCGGTATGAAAAATCATTCGTTTTTGCAAGGTTGATGGAAAATGACGTTCACGACAATGCTCTGATTGGAAAACCCCACTCGATTTTGCAATTTACCTCTATTCATTCAGAAAAAACATTTGGGGTCAAAATTTTTATACGTGCGTAGTTAATTTTCTTAGCAATTTTCATTATATACTTACGACTATACAAAAAGGATGCGGTATACGAAAATATACTGATTAGGGGCCAGCACAATAAATATTATTATTAAAGATTAGGAAATGTAATTGTTATAATAACACACACACACACACACAACTATGCGGATTTGGCATGGTGATTTTTCCTGTGGTCTATTGAGAAATCTCTCTTTCGCTGAATGCGGACGCGACCTTTCGACATTCCACGTTTACACAATTAGCCGATTATCAGGCAGCGAAAACAGTGTAGCGGATTGGGAATCATCCCCTGCGAGTTAATTAGCGAATAGACGCTCGCATGAGATAAATCAACGCGCGATGATTGCTGTCTAATTTTTGTAATTACCGGCCGTAATTAGTTGTTTGCGTTGGGTAATAGTTCTTTTTGTAATGAAATAAGTGGCGTGCGTGTTGATTAGCAGGGCAGCGCGATGAGTTATTAGGGTAATTAAGGCCCATCAAAATGACGCCCGCGAAGAAACGAAAACGAATTTCAGCGGGCGCGCACCCGTCTTAAAGCGACGCTAATAGAAACGCGCAGTAGAGCGCGAAATTGTATAATAATAAACATCTTCCCCGAATCGTAATTTCTGTTTTGGATTATAATTACTTCGTACAATAAACGTGCAATTAGAGGCTCTTACGTAATTACGCATTACAACTTACGGCTAATTGCTGCGTGCTGTGCAAGTTACTAATTCAATTGTTTACGCCCGGCGTAACGTTTCTTCATTATCATCGAGTGATTGTTATTATCATAATTTCGTCCGCAGGAACAATTTTCATTTATTTACTTCGGCCCGGGGAAAAGTTTAAACGCGAATTAGCATAACAAAAGGTGAAATAAATGGGCTCACTTGGGGGGATACAAAAACCGCAGTCATTCGGGCTGTTCGCCTCGATAAACGATAAATGATCGCTGTACTTCCACTGTTTCGGGCGCTTCCTCGACCGTGGTTGTAACCGTTTCATTCATTATTACAAAGTGCCCGTTTTCTTGTCGCGCTTGTACTCGATTTGACTTAATACACGTAGGAACACAATAACGATAACTGCGAATGCAAATAAAACAACAACAACAACAGTACTGCAATCACAATCTAAACTGAATGATTTAGTTTTAATTAATTCGCAAATAAATGTTTTATGCCACCCATGTTAATTCATGAAAATAAAATCTGGTTTGCGCTCGTGATGAATTAGCCACGGGTCAAAATATACGCAGCGTGCTGTAATTTATATATTTGTGCGATTGTAAACAAATAAAAATTATAAAAAAAGCGCCGCTTTGTAATACTGCTGAATATAAATATTTAATTTGAGCTATTTTTTTTTAACATAATTCGCATGGAACTACAGACGGCTAGAGGGTGTTCTGCAGCCATAAAACGGAATATCAATATTGTATCATATTCCACATGCAAAATTCCTTTTGGAATTTCCATCTAAAATAGACTTGAATCGAAAATCACAATTGTTGCGGGCTTTTGTACGTACCATATTTCAATTTGGTAAGTAATGCATAAATACGTTCTTATATATTGTATATATTTCCTGAAAAGCTCCGGCGCGCAATGCAAGCCCAGCCGCACCAAATCAAATTCACTTTAATCAGAGCCAATTTTAATCTATTGACGGAATAACGGGGTTTATTTCCGGGCGTTTGTTTTCCAAATGGGAATTATGAAAACAATTCCTCCCTTTTATTGCGCGACCATTCCTCCCGCGCGCAACTTTCAAGTGAAATAAACGAGACTTTTCAACTTTGTTATAAAAATGTTGAATTTGAATTTTCATGTGATACATTTACATATATACTACATATTGAAGACACCTTTCGATTCCGAGGCGGGCAAATAAAACGAATAAAGGCGCAATAAATTTCCGCTCGTATTACACCTGCAAAACACAGTGCAATTTTCTTAGCGCTCGCGCTATCAATTAAATTCCCGGGGTCCCGTGCGACTGATAAAACGCGAGCAACCCTCCAGTAAATAAAGCGGCGAATTCCCAACGAGTACAGTGCACGATTTTCAACACAAAAAAAAATAACGCGTTCGCCGGCATACATTACTTTCTCCCCAGACTTCGTCGCCGTGGAATTCCCCTCAAGGGCACGCAGCTTTCTTCACAGATCATCACCGAAATCGTCGGTGTAAGGAATGCCGCGATCCCCCAATGCATATAATTGGATCGTATAATTTCACCGCAACAAATTGTCCTGTTTTATTTTTAACCACCGCCAATTAGTGCTTCTCCAAATACTTTATAGTACGCCACGGCGACGAATCAATTTTACAGCTCAATAAAACTTACGAGTTGGATAGATAAAACAGTCAGTAGATAAATGTCTATTTCACAGTTCTTTCGGATTATATTGATACTAAACGGAATTATTATTATTATTCGTTCAAGGATGATACCATTATGAATTATTGAACGACGTGTGCAATGGCACCAATACAACAAATTGCAGCTTGGCTGCTTATTATTAACACTCTGACCTGCAGCATTTTTATTTACGTGAAACCTTCATCGTTTTATTTGTTTGAATCGATTATGTGGTTATATAATTATTCTTAACGTGATTATGTTTAATTGTTAAAACTATTCACCGGCATGGCTTGTGTATATTAATATTAATATTAACCCTCAGGGTTAAATTAATAAACATGTAATAGATGTTTATTTAACCCTGAGGATTCGATTTTTTAATCTCTAGACATTCTAGAGATTTAGATTCGTTTTGGAGTAGCTAAGGTATACAAAATTTTATATAATAATAATAACAACTTATTTCGTAATAAATGACTACCACTGGTTATTGTAAAATTAGTTTATGTTATATAGAAAGTTTACAAATATATCAAAAATATCGAGGTTCTGTTTAGTTATTTTATAAAAAAAATCTTGAAATGATCTACTCGAGAATCCTAAATTATTTTGTAGCCAAGCACAGCATTCGCAAAGACTATCAGCATGGCTTCAGACCACAAGACCTAACACTTTCAAAACGCATAACACTTGGAATGTGCCACTCAAAACCGCCCGACGACAACTCCCATCGGTTTCAATCTGAGTCATCCTTGTGCAACCAAGCCACTCGCCATCCGCTTTTCAATTGTGTCACCTGAAGAATGCTGGGTGATGCAGCACCCGAGGACCAATAAATTAAAAGTCGAAATAATTAATATGCGTGAGGGCATGTGTCCTGCGTTTACTGTAGCGCCGCGTAATGGGTGGCCCGATTGAAATTTCCCCGAAAAAATCAATTAAACGGCTCTGTGCTTGGTCCAGAAAAAAAAACGCACGCACCCGTGAAGCGGAGAGCCCTTCTCCCAAATGGTAGGCCTAGAGCCAGCGGCCTTGAAAATAGAAACGGCCCGAGACGATTCATCAATGTCAATGGCTCCGAACAAAAAGTTCCATCATTAAAATCATTTTACAATTATTATAATTAACGTCGATCTTGTATAAACATGTTCATATATATATATATATTTTGTGTTATTGTATTCCGTGGAACTGTTGCACGGTGGTCAGGAAATGAGGCAATCAGTGCAAGTTGAATTATTCAGCGTTAAGGATTATTGTAGAACATCAATGAAAACGAAAACGCGCGTTTCGTAACTCCACGAGCGTGAAGGAGCCTTTTTTGCCTTGTCCGGCTAGACGAGTTTGTTATGAATTTATTCGACTCATTCATTAATCAGGACTTAATACATATAATTTCTAATCACATGTGTGAAAACTGTTTTTTATATTCGAATGAGTTTTGCATTTTTTTGTGACAACCGGATGTGTTATATATACTTGTGAATTTCTCTCGCGGAATTACTAATATGAAAAAAGAAAAAGTCAGTCCGCCTCTTGCGTTAGCAATAATTCCCGCATTTGCATACGTGTCGAAGTGAAATTCCGATACACGATAAATATTTAATTATTTCGCAATAACCATATATTTGGGGCGCAAAAAGCGTTAGTGCGCGGGTGTATGACAATGTTAATCGAGAATTATTGGCGCGCTCCATGATTTTTCCCCCGCAACGGACAGCGCTCTAAATATAAATTTATTATAGGTGCCGTATTGCAATTACGCGACATAGCGGATCTTCCCAATTTGCGAGGAGGCACTAATGTGTTTAACTTGTTTCGCCATCGGTGCGTGCCGTGTCTACGCGATTTCCATCTATGTCGCCGCAAATGGCCATTTCACTTTCTTCCTTCCTTCCGCCGCGGCTAATTATTCCCTTTAATAAAACCCGTACCCGGCATGCCGACGAAAATCTCTCGCTTTGTATACCGAGCCCGTGCCGCGAAGAAAGTGAGCACCGAAATTGAATTTCAATCGGACGTATGTTCGTAGAAATCACTCCTTCTCGGCCCGAATGAACGTGAATCATTTAATTCGCAGCCGCTCCCAATGTAATACGTTATTACACACATGCGATTCGCGAATACATTTATATAGAATTTCTAAATCATCCGCATGCATTGTGTATTGTAAACAGTAAAATATTCATTTGTAATTCGTGTGCATTTACATTATTTGCCCCCCTGTTATTGCTTAAAATAGAATTAAAACATTAATATGTTATTGATGTACATGATTATATATTATTACTGCGTATTTTGTGTTTAATTAAATCTCATCAGTTGTATTCCATATTTTATTGATTGTAATGAATGTATGAACAAATTATTATGAATTATTAAGACTATATCTCAGTAAACCAGTAAATACAAGCTCAGTTTACGTTAAACAGTTGCTAATAGATGCAACTACGAATATGTAGATTGAATAGAAATATGTTTGCGTTTAGGCTGTTCATGAAAATGTATTTTTTCAATTCAACTACGAAATGTTGGTCATTTGTCCTAACGTACAGGACATAAATCTTAACACTAATAAAGAAGGTTGTGAATAATCAAGTCTATTCACTGCCTTCTTTATTAGTGGTAAGATTTCTGTCCTGTACGTTAGGACAAATGACCAACAGTTCGCAGTTGAATTGAAAAAATACAATTTCATGAACAGCCTAAACGCAAATATATTTCTATTCAATCTACATATTCGTATTCTAACAGTTGCATCTATTAGCAACTGTTTAATGTAAACGTAGACGTACTGGTTGAAGACTCGTCGTTTCAAACAGGTTGGTAAGATTGCTTTGAGTACATAGGTTTTAGGTTGCCGTATGAGGGAACTCACTGGGTGAACAAAGTAGCTCAGTGACGATGTTGTCGGTCCCAAGCCCGGACAAAGGAACAGGCTTTGCAGGTGAGGCCAGCAGCCTGCCTGCAGTAAAACAACCCACTAGCTCATCATAGAACCAGCAAAAAGCCTCGGATACAACGATGACAACCTCAGCTATAGACACGGACATGAGAAGAAGACAAAAAAAGAGCTGTGGAGGAAAAATATATTAAGATGCGCTTACTGGAATATAATATATTGGAACGGGAGAGAACAGGAAGTTCTACTAAAGTAGGAAACACACAACATAGATATACGGGCATTATCAGAAACCAAACGCAGAGGAAAAGGCGATCTTAGATATAAAGGATACATACTCAATTATTATGGGACTGAAAAACACAAACGAGCCACAGTCGGAGTAGGTCTGCTAATCAGTGATAAATCCACACAGAATATAGAAGATACATTCTACGTTAATGTAATAATCCTCAGAGTAGTCCTAGACATCGGCAGGGACAAAATACATATTATCAGCGTTTACGCTCCCGACACTAGCAAAAGTAAAGAGGAAATTGACACCTTCTACGAGCATCTACAGACCGAAGTCGACAAAATACGTACCGAATAGAAGATCCTAATCATGGGCGATCTGAATGTCAAATGTAGTGCAATCGTAGATGGCGTAAAACAACGTCAACAACAGCGGAGAAACTCTCACCACATATTGTGCACAAAACGAGATGAGAATAAACAATACGTATTTCAATTACAAGCCACAACACAAGATAACCTGGTCCAACACGCAAGGACATCCATATATATAATCTCGCATAGAGCAGTACACCCGAGTCAGATAATCGACGTACGCTCGCTAACGTCAGCGAACATTGGATCAGATCATCAACTAGTCATGACAAAACTTCGACTCACAACACAATTGAAAAAGAAGCTACCACCTATCTACGTAGACAAACTGAACATCGAATCCATTAGTGACCCCACTGTGAAGGACTTGTACGAAAAAAGATTAACCCAAAAGATCAGAGAACAGCCAATTCTGGATGAGGACGACGTGGAAACCAGTTGGAAAAAAGTAAAATCACACATAGAGAAAGCCGCCAATGAAGCACTAGGCAGAAGGAGGATAAACAAAAACCCAAAGAAACACAACACATCATGGTTCACGCAAGAAGTAAAATAAATGGCAAGAGAAAAACGAGAAACCTACCTGAGGTACCTAAATAACAGAACGCTGGAAGAGTGGCTACGTTACAGGGATACAAGGAATAGAGTACAAGCAGAAATACGAAGAATAAAGACTGAATACTGGCAAATTTCACTGCGGACATGGAACATGATGTCTACGGCAGCCAAAAGAAGATATGGGGAATGATCTGTCGAAGTCAACGAATACGTAACAACAAAAACTATTCCGGAAGAGGTATGGATAAACCACTTTTAACAAATGTTCGAAGATGATAAGAAACAACATCAGGAAGCGCCACCAACGGCAGAAACAACTAGCCGCATCAACCAGGAACTGGTAGAAAAATACATCAAGGAGCTAAAAAACAGGAAAGCTCCAGGTATCGACGAACTGAATAACGAATGTGGAGGTAAACCACTAAGCGAACAACTGGCTAGCCTTTACCAGAAGGTCCTAAATAAAACAACCATTCCAACTGACTGGAAGAAAAGCGTCACTATCCCTATCTTCAAAAAGGCGACAAAAAGCAACCAGCAAATTACAGACGAATAACTCTCCTGAGTGCCGTTATGAAACTATTCACGAAAATCATCTGCAACATCATCTCAGAATGCATACCCATGCGAGAAGAACAACAGGGCTTCCGAAAAAATCGGTCCACAACAGACGCCATATTCGTCATCCGACAAATAGTAGAGAAATCAATAGAATACGAGAAACCGGCGTATATGTGCTTCATAGATTTAACCAAAGAGTTCGACCGAGTGAGGCTAAATGACATTACAACCATATTGAGACAGGAAATCTTTAGAACCGTTGAAAACATGAACACTAGTACAACGACCAGACTACTTGTTAACAACAGCTTGTCCAAGGAAGTGCCTATCTCAACAGGAATAAGACAGAGGGATACACTAAGCCCGACACTCTTCAACCTAATTATGGAAAAAATAATAGTAGACGTAAAAAACGCTGGGCATGGATTCAGGACTAGTAAAGGAAAAATATCAATACTGTACTACGCAGATGACGCAGTAATCATATCCAAGCACGAGGATGAACTACAGAGGCTACTACATCAATTTTACCTAACCTCGAAACGCTACAATATGCTGATTGTGAAGACAAAACACTAGTTGTAGCGAAAGAGCCCACAAGATACAAACTGGCCATTAACGACGTAATAATAGAGCAGGTAATGTCCTTCAGGTACTTAGGGGTAGAATAACCTCCCATCAAGATAGGACGTCGGAGGTAAAGAACCAAACAGATAAAGCATCTAGAATATCTGGGTGCTTAAGGGACATAATATGGAAGAACCCATTCCTGAAACTGGAATCAAAGACCCCAATATATAAATCATGCGTTAGACCAATAATCACATACGCCGCAGAATCTAGAGCAGACAACAGCAGAATCAAGAGCATAACCCGAACGGCAGAGATGTGAACGCTGCAAAGTATGACGGGACACACACTACGTGACAGAATACCCAACCAAGACATAAAGACAAATGTGCAACGTACAGGACATAGTAAGGTGGATGAGGCAGAGACGACGAGAATGAAACAAACACATTAACATAATGGAGGACATCAGAATTGCAAAAATCGCCAGAGACGGAAATCCACACTCTAAAAGGCCCCAAAGGGAGACCACCAAAGAAATGGAGAGATAGCTGGTTGTCATCACAAGCAACTCCTTAAAACTTGAAAAACAGGCTGTTAGCTTATTTCAAGAAGAAGAAGAAGAAGAAAAAGAAGAAGAAGAAGAAGAAGAAGAAGAAGAAGAAGAAGAAGAAGAAGAAGAAGAAGAAGAAGAAGAAGAAGAAGAAGAAGAAGAAGAAGAAGAAGTATGGGGCCCACATTAGTCCTATGCAACTTGAAATTTCACATGTTTGATATTTTCCTTTATGAAAAATATACGTTTTTTAAACGCTCATTTGGTAATTGGTGCAATTTCGGCTTTTCTCAAAAAATAGTCCAATTTGAATTTGTAGTATGTCTAATTAATAGAAAATTAATTATTTATTTTTTTGAGCAAGGGCATATCTTTTGTAAAATCAGCACCACCCATTTAAATGATAATTACTGCTTAACATTCACACATAGTTCACTTATATCAATTTAAACGCTATGGCCGTACGAAGAAGAATAATCGTCGAATTATCCTGATAATGGTAAATTTGACCCTGAATGAAATAGACGAATTCCACAACAAAACTACATTGTATTACATATTTTAAACAGTTGGCGTATGATGCAAGTTTTAACATTATATCTTACAGTCTGTAACGTCGTGCGTGTAGTTAATAGCGTGTGCAACGAGAGATGTTCATATTTTAACACCATACGATTCTTTAGGTGTGCATAATCCGTATAATTCGGTTTCAAGGGTAATATGGGCCAATACTGCAGGTGCGCATCATGTCATGACTACTGTTAATCATCATCAATCATTAAGCGGCTTATATGCATGGTGACCCTCACACAGCATAACATATATCCCCTAATTTACTCCCTAAACTATACCACTACTTATAATACTATATCTCAGTTCAAAATTGAAATATTAAAACTCCAAATCTACAATGAGTGGATATTGTTAGTTCATACGTGAATTTGTTTGCCTGCGCGTGAAATTTTAAATTGCTGTTAATAATAATTATCAAACATTATGGTATGTAATGTAACGTAAATTTTATGTATCACAATAAATATTTTTATTATTATTATTATTATTAATTATCAAAAATAAGCATTTAAACTGAAAAAGCAGAAAAAAAAATGATAATGGCTAATAAATCCTAAAAGTCTAAATTAACATTGTATTATTATATTTCATTGCCTCAAAATAATGTAATTGAAATCTACAACAACTACAATACTTATTACTTGCTTATATCGGGAATATATTTACTGTTTAAATTTAAATGATAACAATCATGCAATTGTCAATCAAATTTAAGCAGTAAATATATTCCCGATATAAGCAAGTAATAAGCATTGTAATTTATATGTATCTAGTCCATATAATACAATAAACCATATTATAACAACGCCGCTTCTCACTGCAACAGAATAAAATGAAGCCACGCTATAATCCTAGCAATTCGCGCTAAATCAAGCCCCGATGCCTGGCCGTTTATTGTGTGTGCGTGGGGCCCCCACTGAATTTATAAAGCAAAAATAAGTGCTTTATATCTGGAAAGCTGTCCGGGAAGCGTCCAAACTAAACTTAAAGGTGAATTAACGTGAATTATTAATACGCTGCATATAAATTATTTACGCAGAAGCGGCTGCGATGTTAAGAGCCAATTAGCAATTAATTATAGCGATATCCGTGCGACTGCTTTGCGCCACAACAGACAACGCAACTGCGATAAAACAGTGCGCCCGGCTAAATTAAATTTCAATAAAGCAATGGGGGTGTACAAAAAAAAAACAGGCCGCGCGGAATTTAAATTTTTCATGCACAGGTCGAATTAAAATAAATAATTCATTAAATGTATTTCGAACAACATAAGCCGCCCTCCTGCTGCCGTCTGGTGGAATTCAATAGGGTTTTTTTTTGTCGTATTCGCTTTAAATTGCGCTTTCTGCTAGAAAAATGAAACGGAGCAGAATATTAATTATTCGGCGGCGCGTTGTTTAAAAATTGATTGAACCCCTGGCAATTTCAAATGCCGGGAAAGAGTAGTGCCGCCGGCTTTGTTTTAAATACCGCATCTTATTACGCGGTTTTTTTTTAAATATTTAAATTGGATCCGGCGTTTGGTTTTTGCGCAGAGGGCCGAGGGGGTCGCTAATAAATTCGCTTGATTTATTGTGGTGGACGGCGGTATGAATTATAATTGTCAGACCCTCATCTTGCGCTAAGTTTTGACCACCTGAGTGTGCACAAGATGCGTATGCAAATGTGGATTGATTTATTAGGTATGTAGCGCGGGCGTATTGATTTTCGTGGGGTAGATTAATGCTGGCGAGATGTTCTGTTTTAACTTGGGAGTGCATAAAAATATCGTTTAAAATGTAAATGGGCGGAATATTAAAATGAAATAGTGGAAGCCAGGAATAAATTAATAATTTACAGTGCTGGAATTGAGTCGGGGGAGAATGGAATTGGCCGTGATTGCCGACTGGCCCAGGTGGTAATTGTCCCTTGCTTGGGTGAGTGCGCTGTCAGGAATGATTACGTTAGACAGTAAAAGGTGGTGGTCTTTTAGGCCGTCATTACGAGCGCTCGGGAACGGACATTATCTCGTTTAGATTTATTGGACTTGTCAAAGCGTTACATATTTATACAATTTGACGCCATAATCGACGCACATCGGGCGAAATTGATTGTCCATCGCTGCGCGCTGCCCAACCAGCCGCAACTAAATGATAACAATAAAATTTACGCAATCACTTTCGTTACGTGGCCGGGATGACCGATCCATCCGGGGGGCTTAAATCATCACGGTTTTTTTTTTAGAACAAGCCTCATTCTATTCAAATTCATGAGCACATCACACGGCGCGAGCGACCGATGTGATACTTAATTCTCGCATCTACTTTCTTCAGTATCCTACTTTCTCTGTTCCGTGGGCTCCTCTGACGCGTCGGCTTTATCTTGCCGGGGCCCTCAACTTCTTTCCGCCATATCCCTACCTTTATCCCCCCGAATCGAGTGGGGATCTTCTTCTCAACTCCAATACCGCATATAACAAGCATCTCCTTATAACTATGATTATTTTTTGAAAAGACTGCGACATGGGTACACGATAAAGTCAGTTGTTTATCTTAGATCTTTTTTTAAAAAATAGTGTCCTGTAGTTTAGTGTCCAGTGTGTGTTCTTTACAAGGATATTTTTTTTTCGCCGGATTTCAAACATGTGGATACAACAGGTGTGTTATCAATCATTTTTTATATTCAACCACATACACTTGAAAAAAAAAAACTAACACGAGGATTTGCATTTACTTGGCCCTACTGTTAGTAATTACTCTCCAAATGTTCAAATTAATATACCATTAGTAATTACTATACAATAATTTTAATTTAATAATAACACGAATATAATGATGAATTCACATACATGTAACTCTAGTACATTGCCAAATAATAGTTGCCAGTTCAAGAAGAATAAACATAGGATTTGCATGTGTGAGAGTGTGAGTGTTAATTAATTTTAACTCTATTGTTTAATAAATTGTGATTCTCAATTGTAATATTTCGACAACGTTCTTTTCGCTCCATTGTAATATTTGTATATGGCATTAAGTGTGAGAGGTTTTGGGATTGAGGGATGCGAGGCCGTGGGGTGTAATACGGATTTAGTTGAAATTGGATATGTAGGCTATTGTTTGCATAGCACTGCTTGGGGCCTTCATATCAATCTATAAACATAAATGTGTAAACGCACAACAATCTAAAATTGAAACCAAATCGGCAGTCACTGTCCACATAATCACCAATATGTAATAGCAATGCATTAGCTCCCTATGTACATACCGAAACCAACGTTTGTACATAAGGTTTACCTGTTATATATGACAAATGTGCACCTAACTCTTCCCCGGTGCGCGCGTTTAAATTATGCATGTTTAAATTTACAATTCCAACATCGATTCTGGATTTATTAAAACACCCTCCCAATTAAATTGGCGATTAAAATTAAAAGTATTATGCATGTGAACATTTTAATTGAATTTTCGTTACCAATATGAGTTTTTTTTTTGTAATTTGCAGATGTTTGTTGCGCTGCTATGCGCATTGGCAGCCACACAACAAATAGCAGCTGTTGTTAACAACGCACAACCCGCAGTAGTTACAGAAGGCGAAACAAAAATCACCAGCGAAAATAGCGAGAGTAGCAGCAGTACCTCTACAAATGCATTGGTAGATTCATTAGCGGCTAGCTCGGATAATACAGAAGCGAATCGAAGGGAGGCTCCACTAGGGGAAACGTACGGTGCTCCAATTCCCCATGAAGTTTATGGTCCACCGCCCGATACCTACGTCCCATCAGCGCCGAGCAATATTGGACTACCCGTTCCCGTATACGGCCTCCCCGATGGACCTAAATCCAACATAATTTACCCAGCACCCCCAGCAGACATCCCCCCACAAATCCCTTCATTTGGTCTACCCAAGGATATCCATTTCGGGCCACCCAAAGAAATCTACGGCCCACCGAAAGAATTGTTCACCAAGTATGGTCCACCCCCGCCAGCACCCTTCCCAAAACTACCCAAACCATTCAACGGCCCTCCATTCCATAAAATCAAACCAATTTACGGACCACCGCGACTCCAATACGGACCACCCCATCACAAACAACCACACTTCAAGCTCCCTAAACCAATCTACGGCCCGCCATTCAAACATCACGGTCCACCGAAACCCCACTATGGTCCACCCCCAAAACCCCACTACGGACCACCACTAAAAATCCATGGCCCACCACAGCCACCACCATTCTTCGGGCCCCCCAAGGAAATCTACGGACCACCCTTCAAAGACGGTTTCGGCTTCCCGCCTAAAGAGCACCAAGTATACGGCCCACCTAAACCCATCTACGGCCCACCCCTAAAACTCCATACGCCACCACAACCACAATACGGGCTCCCGGAAGCTATCCCACACGGTCCACCACACCCAGGCGTTCCAGCACCGCCAACCCCTCCAGATATCAAGTACGACGGCTGGCAGCCAATTCCCGGATTAATATCAAGACCGCCAACTGATAACCATATTCATGTGGAAACCCACACCGATTTCGTACCACCACCACAAGTGCAAGGCGGACATGGAGTGCAATCACTAAGCTTGGGATCATCCTACGGTTCGTCTGCTGGAATCAGCGACTCCTATGGAGCCCCACTAAACACCGTAACTGGATCCGGTGGAATCGTCAGCACATCAGGCGACGCACATATTCAAAGCCAGGACGACCAAAACGCAATTTCATTAGGGTTGTCCGCCGCGGGCATTGGTAGTGGACACGACGGACAACTATCCGTGGTGAAGAGTATTGGTTATGAAATCTTCCCGCATGGTGGAGCTGGTGGAAGCTCAGCTAGTTTTGGAGGTAATTCTGGTAGTGCTAGTTTCGTAGGTGGATCCTCCAGTTATAATTCTGCCAGCAACTTTGAGGGTAGCTCAGGTAGTTTTGGAGGTGGATCTACTAGCTTTAATGTAGCTAATTATGATTCTGGTAATAGCTTTAATGGAGCTAGTTTTGCGGGTAACTCCAATTTCGGGGGTGGCTCTAGTTTCAGTTCCGGTGACACATATGGAGCGCCTCCATTAAATTCGTACTCCCCCAATGGACCCTACGCAGCATCTCATTCATATAAACATAATGGCGCTTCGTCGTCATTTAGTAATTCATTCGGTTTCAATAAGGGCTCGGTTTCTTTGTCAACATCGGGTATTGGTTTGATTCCACCAAGCGGGCAATACGGGATTCCTCCTAGTGGTCAATATGGTACCCCATTGTTGTCAGGTGGTGGTCATCATCATCACCATCACCACCATCAGCAGCAGCATGGTAATTCGTTGGATTTGAGTCCGCCGAAACACCCGGTTGTTTTTAGGGATCCAGTTCCGCATGGGTTGATACAGTCGATTGGGCATCAAGTAGCTCAAAAGGATGCCGCGGGTATAGTTGAACATAGTAGTAGTTTTAGTGGAGGGTCTTCTTATATTCCGCCCCCAGTAGCTGAGTTGTCGCATGGGGAGGAACCTCGCACTCCAACCAGTTTGTACAGTTTGCCACACAGCCATAACACAGTTAATTTCCACAGTAATTCATTAGGTTCATCTGAATTTTCATCCAGTTCAAGTTATAATAATTTTGGTAGTAGTCAATCATTTGGAGGCGCACAAGCTGCTGCGTTGACAAGTTATTCGGCTCCTATAAATAGTTACGGGGTTCCTATTGAGGGGCATCAGGGTGGAATTACTGTTGGTTTGGATCATTCTCTTCCAGCCGCTACTATAGATTTAACCCATTTCGGGAATCCTTCATTCGGTGCAGTTCATGATTGCAACGCCCATAAATCTCAACCGATTCCACAATTAACCTATGGAGTGCCATCTGTAAATAGTTACACAGCATCTCTTTCGTCATTAAAAACGAATATCGGAGGTGGTCATTTCCCCTCACTAACGTACGGAAATCCCGATCTACAAGCGGCGCATACTCAATCAAACAGCATCAGCAATGGGGCATCGGTAAACGCAATTGATGATAGCATTACTAAGGAGCAATATGGAAAATCTTTAGCTGAAAGCTTTGCGCCCGGCGGCGAACTGGTTAAATCACAAAGTATTGATTTTAATAACATACCGGTGCAAGGGTCGCTCGGTTCGTACACGCTACAAATCCAGGCGGCCGATGGGGCGGCTGGAACGCACCCGTCGTCCGTGCAAGTGCCCCACGATCAAGTCCTAAACGACGGGCTGCTGCAGTCAATTTTAGCCGCCATAGAGCAACCGCAGCAGAAAGACGCGCAGATACTGGGACAGCCAATATTAACACTCCAGTCCGATCAAAGTCAACTCATTAGTCAAATTAGAGACGATTTCGAGCTGCCCTCGGCGGAGGCGCCGCACCAATTTAGTAAACAACCCGACGACGAGGCGCAACAATCAATTAAAAATCCTGTTGTTATCTCGCCGCCCACAACCGAGACCAGTGTTGACCCTAATAAGGAAACACAAACAGAGACCGAAAAAACGCCCGAAACGGACGCCTCCCTGCAGCTAATAGACAACAACGAAATTGCCCTGTATTTCCATAACAAACCCCAGGAACCGGCGAAAGATCAACAAAATGCGGAGCCTGAAACGAAGAACGGCCAGCAGTACGGTAGCTATGTGTCATTCCAAACACCGACTAGCAGCTACGTGTATGGCGACTTAAAACCGGAACCTACGCCCGAACAATAAATATATATGTATAGTGCTCAAAAAGACTTTATAAATAAGTAAGTTTTATATAGGAAGCTAAACTGAAACAAAAAGAAAGAGAGAGAGAGCATTGGTGCTTGAAATCCATACCATAAGTTCTACTTAATTTCATTAGTAGTAGGGCGTGATTTTTTTCGATTTCGAGCCACCGTACCTTTTTAGCTAGTAAGATAATTTATTGTACGTTTTAAATTATTAAATATCTATGTGTGTACAAACATTTTTATATGTAAACAAAAACAAATAAAAAAAACATACAACCTTATATTTGTGTATCCTTTTTAAATTTCAACCGCATGTGTCTTCTTAATTTCAGATAGGGCTATTAAAAAATATGTGCGGACGTGCATTAATTTAATCGTAATTGAACTTTTACGGCCGCATATGCATTTATTCGAAATTAGTTCGTACGTATGGTAATTTTTATTGCGGGTGCCATAGCAATAACTTGGAAGGGTAATTTACCGACGGCGCGGCGGGGAGGATCAAATATTCAAAATTGTTTATATAATCCCCGAACCGCCTAATCCGGGCACATTTGCATCCGGCTAGGGTATGAATCCGTAATTACTTAAATATCTCACCTAATTACAACTAAAACACCGCATTATTCTGTAATTTATGGATTATGAATAAATCGCGCCGGTCGCAAGCTGCTGCTGCTCCTGCTGCTGCTGCTGCTGCCGGTGAGGCCGGGTTACATTTTTTTTTGGGAGATAACCTTGAAATAATTTAATTATAGAGAGTTCTCGACGGTGAAAGTCTGTAGGTCAACAGACGTCAGCATTAGGTGTTCGACTCAAGTGATCGGTGAAAGAAGTGGAATTACTACTCGACCGAACGTTTACGTATGTTTAAATTACTCACGATAACATACATATTTAAATATTTCAACATGTTATACATTTTTGTTTTTATTTATCACTCGTGATCGTTTAGATAGCGTATCGTTCAATAATTCCAGGCTTGTTGGGTAGTGAGAATGAAATGGAGTTAGAGGGGAAATGGGTACGCGTAAATAAACAGCACGACCGGTATAAAATAATGCACACCAAAAAGAAACGTTTATTACTTAGGTAAATTACAAAGTAGCACTGTTATTTGCGCCCCCCGACTGACAGTGAGCGATAAAGCTCAAAAACATACGGTCATAACGTGCATAGTTTATGCTTATTACCCACCCCCCCTCAAAAAAATTACACACACGATTTAATTTGACGAATCACGCTATTTGAGCTTTGATTGAAAGTTGCGGGCAATGTTCAAAACTAACTGCACCAAACGCTTGATGTTCTTCATACACAATCTAAATAGGCTCCAGCGCGCTATATGCATTAATTACACCAACGTAATTGATGAATTATGCCAATATTAGTTGGATTGTTCCCACAGCTCCGGAATACAATTCACATGCTTTTATGTGTGCCCGCTGTATGTTATCCACAATGTAAATTAATTCATTAATAAAACTGGGTTCAAAATTTCCATGCTTTCATTTCGCGAGGAAACTTAATTTGACACAAAAGCCGTAAAAGGCGTTGCATGACAAATACAAAATCGCTCCAACTCGTTTTCAGGAGAAAGTATAATTAGGACAATTAATAGCGAAATTATCGCAAATCAAGAAAGCGGCGGCGGCGGCGGCGGCGCGCCCCGAACTCATTATCACATTACAAGATAAGCGGCCCGTGTATTTTATAAACGAAATTTTCAATGCTGTATTATTTTCATTCCCGCGCTCCGCCCAGCCGCTGGCTCCATAAATAACGTGATGGTTTTGGTACTCCATTCCTCTAATGATCACAATAGTTTCGGCGCGGATTATCTTAAATTATCTCGCCACGGTCGTTAATAAAATGACGCCGTCGTGTAATAAACTCGGTTCCCACCGAAATTCTATGTGAATTGTTATAAATGGAATTGGGTCTCTAAATAGCCTGGGCAATTCCTGGCCGCTTCTTATAAAATTACTTTGCCGAGCTCATTTTATTATCATTTTAGTCAGCAGCTGCAGTTCCAGTTGTATTTACTAATCGAATAACAATGATACACGTTTGAAGCGTCGCAATAAAATTAAACGTGTTATCGCGCTATTACAGAGAATTATTACAATTACAATTAATCTCAAACATTAAAAACACAATTAAAACACCGCCTTAAACCCACTCGCTCGTTTTATTTTTTTAAATATTATTTTATTTTCATTTTAATTCGGTATAAATGCAAATGAGACGCATTCCTTCGTAATCAAGTGGTATTTTTTTCGGCTGGTTTATGATTGTCGGGGAGAAAGTTCTTTTTTTATTAGGCCTATTAACTTTTATCAGATTCACGATGATCGCCGGATTTTTTTTACATCGCCCGTGCACGTGGGAGCCGGCCGCATTTGAATTCGACCACTTTTTAACGCCTCGATAAATTCGGTTTGAAAATAACTGCAGTTTTGACCTCTCCGGCTGCAGTATGAAATACGCAGCAGCCGGGGATTATTAATAATGGTTATTAGTTTAGAGATGCGCGGGCCAGACTGTTTTGAAAGCTTCACTAAAAAGACGCTGTGATGGTGATGAAACTGCATGGGATTCCCGTCTGTGTGTATGTGTTGTGTGATGTGCACGCAGAGCTGAATCATTAATAATTTTAATACGCGGCTTAATGATTTTTTTTACCTCTGCTGGTATAATTGCGGCTATTAGTAATAATATGCGTCAGATCGGGAAGAGTTATGGGCGCGCGTCGGAAGACTTGGTTTGGTTGTTGCGTTTGATTACGCACCGGATACCGATGAGGAGAAGAAAACATGTGTCATTCGGGCATCGACTCAAATTTCTTCGTTCGTACGCTCGCTCTTCGTAAGTGTCCCGCGGCGTTTTTTTTTCTCCATTCGATTGAAATTCCTACCGATTGTTTTTAATGGGCGATAGAAAAATGCATTGCTTTAATGGAGGTACTTTTACGACCGGCCCATCAATATGTAACTAATGTAAATCATAAAAGGGTTATTAATATCACGCTCTTATATGTATGGCCTGCTAATAATTATATCGACGAATTTCAATTAAAAACAGACCGTACGAAACAAATAATGATTAAAACCTATTATTCATGGCACGTATACTATAACGATTTACATTTTTCTCATGCCTTCTTTGGCCTTCAATGGTATGGACCTCCACTTGTTATTTAACCGGTCGCAAAACACCTTTCCCTTCATATTCTTCTACTTTTCTACTTCTAAAAAAAATAGTAGCTACACTTTTTTGCAATATTTTAAATAGCCCACACGTTTGAGATGTTAGTTTTTTACGCTTTTCAATATTCTGATCTTAATAATTTAGTTATATAAACATGTTATATCTCATTTTATAGCTAATTAAGCTAGTCATACATAACTGTCATTAGTATTTAAAAAAATTATAGCTACGATTTTTTGCAATTTTTTAAATAGCCACATAATTTTGAGAGGTTACTTTTTTACGCTTTTAATTATTTTGATCTTAATAATTTAGCTATATAAACTTATTATATCTCATTTTGTAGATAATTAAACTTGTAACACATAGTCGTCATTAGAATTTTCAAAAATAATAGTTACAATGTTTTGCAATTTTTAAATAGCTCACATACGTTTGAAAGGTCACTTTTTTACGCCTTTCATTATTCTGACCTTAATAAATTAGTTATATAATCATATTATATCTAATTTGGTAGCTAATTAGCTAGTAATACACAAACGTTATTAGAATTTTCAAAAATAATATCTATTTTTTTTTGAAATTTTTTAAATAGCCCACATAAGTTTGAGAGGTCAGTTTTATACGCTTTTCATTATTCTAATCTTAATAAAGATATTTATACCAACATATTATATATCACTGTATAGCTAAATAAGTTAGTAATACATGACGGTCAGTGACATTTTCAAAAATAATAGCTACAATTTTTTGTATTTTTTTTTAAATAGCCCACATAAGTTAGACAGGTTGCTTTTTTACACTTTTCATTATTCTGATCTTAATAATTTAGTTATATAAATATTTTATATCTCGTTTTTTAACTAATTAAGCCAGTAATACATGACTGTATTTAAATTTTTCAAAAATAGTAGCTACGATTTATTACATTTTTTTAAATAGCCCATATAATTTTGAGAGGTTACTTTTTTTACCCTTTTCATGATTCTCATCTTAATAATTTAGCTATATAAACATATTATATCTCATTTTGTATCTAATTAAGCTTGTAACACATAGTCGTCATTAGAATTTTCAAAAATAATAGCTACAATTTTTTGCAATTTTTTTAATAGCTCACATAAGTTTGAGAGGTCATTTTTACGCCTTTCATTATTCTGACCTTAATAATTTAGTTATATAATCATATTATATCTTTTTTTGTAGCTAATTAAGTCAGTAATATGCAGCTGTCATTAAAATTTTCAAAAATAGTAGCTATGATTTTTTGCATTTTTTACCACATAATTTTGAGCCCACGTAATTATGAGAGGTTACTTTTTTACGCTTTTCTTTATTATGATCTTAATAATTTTGCTATATGAACATATTATATCTCATTTTGTAGCTAATTAAGCCAGCAATACATAACTCTCATTAGCATTTTCAAAATTAATAGCTACGATTTTTTGCATTTTTTAAAATAGTCTCATAATTTTGAACGGTTACTTTTTTACGCTTTTCATTATCCTGATTTTAATAATTTAGGTATATAGACATATTATATCTCATTTTGTAGCTAATTAAGCTTGTAACCCATAATCGTTATTAAAATTTTCAAAAATAATTGCTACAATTTTTTGCAGTTTTATAATAAGCCCAAATATGTTTGAAAGATTACTTTTTTACGCTTTTCATTATTCTGTTCTTAATAATTTAGCTATATAAACATATTATATCTCATGTTGTAGCTAATTAATCTTGTAATATATAATCGTCATTAGAATTTTCAAAAATTATAGCTACAATTTTTTACAATTTTTTAAATAGCTCACATAAGTTTGAGAGGTCACTTTTTTCGCTTTTCATTATTCTGACCTTAATAATTTAGTTCTATAAACATGTTATACCTCATTTTGTAGCTAGTTAAGCTTGTAATACATAACCGTTACTAGAATTATCAAAAAGTGTAGCTTCAATTTTTTGAAATTTTTTAAATAGCCCACATAAGTTTCAGAGGTTACTATTTGACTTTTTTCAGTATTCTGATCATAATATCTTAGTTATATAAATGTATTATATGTCATTATGTAGCTAATGAAGCCAGTAATACATAGCTGTCACTCGAACTTTCAAAAATAATAGCTACGTTTTTTTGCAATTTTTTATATAGCTCACATAAGTTTGAGAGGTCACTTTTTTACGCATTTCATTATTATGATCTTAATAAGACAGTTATATAATCATCTCATTTTATAGCTAAGTAAGCTAGTAATACATGACTGTCATTGAAATTTTCAAAAATAATAGCTACGATTTTTTGCATTTTTTTAAATAGCCCGCATAAGTTAGACAGGTTGCTTTTTTACACTTTTCATTATTCTGATCTTAATAATGTAGTTATACAAACATTTTATATCTCGTTTTGTAGCTAACTAAACCAGTAATACATGACTGTACTTAATTTAAAAAATAATATTATCTATGATTTTTTGCATTTTTTTACATAGTCCATATAATTTTGAGATGTTACTTTTGTACGCTTTTCATTATTCTGATCTTAATAATTTAGATATATAGGCGTATTATATCTTATTTTGTAGCTAATTAAGCTAGTAACACATAGCTGTTATTAGATGTTTATAAAATAATAGCTAAAAAAATTTGCATTTTTTTAAATAGCCCACATAATTTTGAGAGGTTACTTTTGTACGCTTTTCATTTTTCTGATCTTAATAATTTAGTTATATAAACATATTGTATATCAATTTATAGCTAAATAAGCTAGCAATATATAAGTGGTATTAGAATTTTCAAAAATTATAGCTTCAATTTTTTTACATTTTTTTAAATAGCCCATATAAGTTTGAGAGATTACTTTTTTACGCTTTTCATTATTCTTATCTTAATAATTTATTTATTTAACCATATTATATATCATTTTGTAGCTAATTAAGTTAGTAACACATAAGCGTTATTCGAATTTTTAAAAGTAATAGTTTTTTAAATAACCCACATAATTTTGAGAGGTTACTTTTTAACGCTTTTCATTATTCTGATCTTAATAATTTAGATATGTAAGCATATTATATCTTATTTTGTAGCTAATTAAGCTAGTAACACATCTGTCATTAGAATTTTATAAAATAATAGCTTCCATTGTTTTGATTTTTTTTAAATAGCCCACATAAATTTGGTAGGTTACTTTTTTACACTTTTCATTATTCTGATCATAATGATTTAGATATATAATCATGTTATATCTTATTTTGTAGCAAATTAATGTCAGCAAAACATTTTTTAAATGGCCCACATAATCTTGAGAGTTTGCTTTTTTACGCTTTTCATTATTCTGATCTTAATAAGTTAGATATGTAAGCATATTATATCTAAATTTGTAGCTAATTAAGCTAGTAACACATGTATCATTAGAATTTTCAAAAATAATAGCTACGATTTTTTAAATTTTCTTTTAAATAGCCCACATAAATTTGATAGGTTACTATTTTACACTTTTCATTATTCTGATCTTAATAATTTAGATATATAAGCATGTTATATCTTATTTTGTAGCAGATTAAGTCAGCAAAATATAGCAGATATTGAAAAAAAATTTAAAAATAATACCTACAATTTTTTGCATTTTAAATAGCCGACTTAAGTTTGGGAGGTTACTTTTATACGTTTTTCATTATTCTGATCTGATTAATTTAGCTATATAAACATATTATATCTCATTTTGTAGCTAATTAAGTTTGTAACACATGACAGACATTGTAATTTTCAAAAATAATAGCTACTATTTAACTTACAATAAGTCGTATTTGGTATACTGTGGTCTTTAATTTTCCCGCAAAGAGACGTTATTAGTCTCTATGCGGGAAAATTAAAGACCCATTTTTCGATAGAAACTGGTTTCTTAAAAAAACTATATGAAGAAATGGCACTTATTTATCTACATTTACAAATGAAATTTCTACTGTAATTTATATGGTAAAAGCTGGCGAAATTAAAATGTTCATGCTTACTACGTTACTACGCCGGCTTCAGTCTAGCACCATGTGGAGAATTTGCGTACGAGACGGCGATTTATTACATTTATAAATATCATTATGTAAATGCGTAGGGGCAAACTTACAAAAGCCTTAAAGAATATTAATGGGGCCGAGGAGGATTGTGAAGTTAGGTTCAAAAATATGTTTATTCCTGTATTTATATGTACAATAAAGTATAAGTCAAGTGAAATAGCTGCAAGTTTGGGGGGGACAAATGAGTATAAATGAGGAGTCCATTAATTGTGAGTTTTTGAGAGGCGGAAATGAATATTTGTCACGCGCGGCGGGAATTTTCAAGGGCGCTATTGAAACGGGGAATTGATCCGGATTTAAAATAATCTTAGAGCGGTAAATCATGCGGGGGATTAAAAAATAATAAGCACCGTAAAGAAAGAGAAATAAACGTTTAGTTTAATAGTAGGGGGGCTTATTAAAAATTCTGTATTACGGACGAACGAAGTCGTTCAGGGTATAGAAAAATATTTATTTTGCTTCCGGATGTTATTAATATTAATAAACATTTTATTCAGTATAAATAAGGGAAGCATGCCGTCGGTTAGCGGCAGCATAAAGCTAAACAAATAGAGGTGGAAACGTACACTTTGTTCAATCGATCAGGACGGTTTGATCCGAGGGATCAGAATGGAGTCACAGGCGTGTGTCTCCATTGTGCAGCCATGATTTATCATCCCATACTCTATTTACTACCTGACCCCCCCAAATCATTAATTTCTAAGCAGCCCACAAAAGGCAACCGTGACCGCGAACCGAATATTTCCAATTGCACCATAAACATTAACCAACCACAACATCCCGCCGCGCAAGGAATGCCCGAACGAATGCAGACAATAAAAAGCGATAATTACAAACGCCCCACCAGAAGCTCGATTCCAATTTGAATTTATAATACACCCTATAAATACTGTTTACAATTCATATCTACTTTTACCCCACGCAACAAAATTCCAAATCGAATTTATCAAAACAAACGTATCCGTTTAAATAAACCCATCCCCAATTAATAAATTATATCTTGTTAATCAAAATGCGCAATTGAGCGGCGCTCGCGCGTGTTATTTATGATTTGTAGTTTAAAAATAATAAATTTTAATAAGGCCGGTTTAATGGGGGGTGCTTTTAAAAATAACACGCATTAAGCAATAATATCAATCGTTTTTAATGAATAAATGGCGCCCATTAAACCGCTCGTTATTGATCACACACGCGAAACATAAAAATCGGTATACGTACAAACGTACCCGTTTAATAATTCCTGTCGCCTTGGATTTTAAGGGAGCTGGAACATACGTGATCAGACGGATAACACCCCCGCCGTGTACAAAAATATCCGTGCTACGCTCTAATGAACTCCATTTCAACTACGTTTATTAACGTAATAGAGTGAATTAACTATTTTGCGTAAGTAAAGGTCAATTCAATAATATTGTGCTTTTTAAGGCAAACGAATGGGGAGGTGTTGTAATGAATACATCTCAGGTTACATTAACGCATTCTAATTTAGGGGTTTTAATTAAAAATTATGAAACGCAATTAGACACATGTCGCGCGCATAAGAACAGCTCCCTATTCATATCTTAACAGTTTCATTCAAACCCTTTTGGGAACTAATTAGTCTGGCGCTTGCGTAACAAAAACGCAAAAGTCGCGAAAATAACTTTCTAGTTTGTACAAATTTGATTTTTAGGTGGGTTATTGATACGTACGACTGTGTTAAATGATTTCGCAAAACTTTCATAATGTGTGGACGTCGAATTAACACGTCTGCAATTTCACCGGTTTCATATTTAATTTAAATTTGTTTGGGAACAATATGATGGGTGCGGCTAATTTCGGGATGTTGTTTCGTTTGATGTTGTGATTTTAATATTTGCTGGTGGGTTATAATAAACTTGGCTGTTAAAAAATTAAATATTTAAAATGTTAGACACAAAGTGGCCCACTTGGAGCAGAAGTTCCTTCCTCGGGGCGAGGTTTCTCTCGCTTCCTGAATGTGGCACAGCGCGCCGTGTCTGCTGGGAAAAGACCAAATATTGATCATATTTATTTATAATTTTTAATAAAGCGCTGGATTAGAGGGAATTGGCGCTGGTGTTTTTATTGCTTTTTCAGTTACCCACCGCCACCGGGGGGTGTCTGTGTATGCAGCATACGTTCTTGTCTCGCTACCAATTTTACCGCCGTCTTTCCTTATCAAAATATTACAACCCCCACCCGAAAAGATAAGCGCGATATGGAAACTTATTTAACCGGCAGCGAACGTCCCGGACGTGTTTATATATTTTACGATAATTATAAGATAAAATATTTATTGACGTGAAATATGATGACAAATATTGCGGCCGTAAAAAAACGGAGCGTGTTATGGAAATACACCGTGCGCATTAGGATGCCGTATATTTAACCCACGGCGCTAAATAGAATATAAAGGCGGTCGTTTATTGTTATTATTTTCGGATCCGACCACTTATATTTTCATAAACTTTCTGCTATACATACATGCGCGTGAATCTTTTACCCCCCCACACCGACGTACTAAACCCACTCGTGCAGTAAAATCCGCATTCATACATTTAATTAATTTACAAAACTCCAGCGCCCCCCCTAATAACCGTTAAATATTATTAATACTTCCAGCGCAAAACTGCCGCCCGACAATCTCATTTTACTCCTTGATAATGCAATATTCATTTTATGAAACCGATTATAGGTTGCCCGGTAAATGGCTACGCCGCGCCGGTTGTATATCTTCATTTATGAAGATATTCTTCTTGGATTTATAAGATACTTTACTGTAAAAACTACAAACAGTGACATTAAATAAATAACATGTTCGTACGTCACACCCTAATACATAAATCTCATACAATATTAAATTTTCAATACTTTTATTCCGACAATTATTCCACGTATTCAATTTTTGTAATACTATATGTTTTTACGCTATTACAATTATTAAGCCACCGGTCGCTAGGTAATCCACTTCGTTTGTATCACAATTTAATAAAATTGACATCAAAAACCTATTTAGTAAATTGCTATTCAACTTAATTTCACTGATGCATGTGCAAATCGAATATTTCGTTTTTTTTTTCGAGTGTATGTGTGTTGTAAAACCGTAAAATTCATTTATTCTAGTCACAAATTTATATGTATTAATGGCCAGCATGAGCAAATAAAAATTATAAAAATAAACTATTATAGATTTTTATAATCTATTACAAACCGTCTAAGAAAATATAATGTTGATCGGGGACTTTAATGAGGGAGTAGGAGACGATGAACGCAAATATGGCCAAATTGTTTTAATTATTTCTTATGTGAGGGAAATAAATATTGTACATCAACTTGAAATAAGAAACAGCATGGAATGAATAAAAGTTAGTATTACTTTTTGTTTTTTAGATACGTTTTTGTACTACAGTACTTTTTGTCTTCCAAGTAATGTCTAGGGAGAAAAGCCAAGCTAGATTTTGAGTGGCTATTTTACAGATAGATAATCCTTAAAAACATATATCTCCCGCAATAAACAAGCAAATCCGTTTCACTTTCCGAAAATAAGTAGCTAATAAATGCAGATATTTAAAAATTAAGAGATTCGATTGAAATATTTTTGCTTTTGGAAGGGACATACAATTGAAATTTATTGACATTAATTAATTTCAAAATAGACTAAAAGGTTAAATGCGGTTTAGTTTGAAAATGAGACTGTATTGAAATATTTTTGAGTTTGGAATACAATACCTAAAAAATACAAAAGCTGGGTTGTACGAACTCGTGTTTTTGATGGCAATTTTTCACTTAAAATGGAAATTTCTGTACAACGAGAGGTGGACACGCAACATATAACAATCTATCCCCGGGAGTAAAAAGCAAATCCGGTTGATTTTGTAACGAAATTTTCCATGCAGTATGCACCTACTTTTGTGATATATTTGTTTGATTTTTAATGTTACTTTTTGTAACATATTTAATATTTTATTCACCGGTATTTTATCCATTTGTTATCATATTTAGTCTTAGCTTTGTATTTATTTATTCGGACCTGTTTAAATATATCTGATATAAATGTATCCTAATTTAATCTAATTATATGAAAGTTAAAAAATTGAATTGAAATCTGTTTTCGTTTGAAAGTGACAATAGGCGAGGTTGTGTTTTTGATTTTCACTTTAAATAGTGAAGACATATATAAATGTATCCTAATTTAATCTAATTATATGAAAGTTAAAAAATTGAATTGAAATCTGTTTTAGTTTGAAAGTGACAATAGGCGGGGTTGTGTTTTTGATTTTCACTTTAAATAGTGAAGACATATTGGAGTGTGGATTTTTTTGAAGATATTCTTCGAAAACAAGACGTAAATGTTATTTGTTGCCCAACCAGATGGTTTACTTAACATTGTTTAAGGTGATTTTGTTTTTTTTGTGACTGTAGCTGTAATTTCGTCGGGTTGTATTTTGGATTTTCACTTTAAATAGTCGAGTCCTATGGTGTGGATTTATAAGATTAATGGAAAAAATACTTCAAAAAAGAAACGTAAACGTTATTCACGTCACTTTTTCAAAAAATGTCTTCCATTAATCTTAAAAATCCACAACACTCCAATAGTACTCGACTATTTAAAGTGAAAATCAAAAACACAACTCGAAAAATTACAGCTCACACAAAAAAAAACAAAAAAATCACCTTAATTTTATAGTAATTGAGCGGTTCAACCATCTGCTCGTGATTTTTAAGATTAATGGTAGAAATTCTTCGAAAACAAGACGTAAGTGTTATTTACTTACTTTGTTTTCGAAGAATTTCTTCCACTCTATAGGACTCGACTATTTAAAGTGAAATTCAAAAACAAACCCGTCAAAATTCCAGCGTTTGTCACAAAAAATAAAAATATTTAAAAAAAAACGTGCATTTCTAATAATTGTTCGCATACCTCACAGGTTGATAAACGACCCGCAACCGTTTAAAGTCTAATAATGTAAAATCTGATTTGCGGATTTAGATTGATGGTGGCGGGGAATGTATCGGTGAGACGATGCGAAATTCGGATGGTGAAATGTTCGTGGGATAAAATATGAATGGTGTGCGTCGGATTTGAAGAAAGCCGCAATAAATATATGGTGGTAATGGCGTGGGACGGATGGATGGATGCGGTGCACGCGATGCGAATAATTCGCGGGATATTAAAATTTATTGGTGATAATGACAAATCGGAAAATACAGGTAATTGGGTCGGCCGGAAATTGCAGCGGAAAAACCTGCACGGATGGAGCTGATCTCTCTGCGGGCCGGGATGAATATTTCAGCGTGGATAATTGTCGCTGGCAATCGGGTTGGGCAGGGAGGGGGGGTTAAAGTTTTTGTTAAAATAATCTGGGTTGATCCGCGGCGAGTTTTATCGGGCAGACCATAAGATCGAAACTCGTGGGCTGTCACAAGTTTTTATTTATATGCCTGGTAGGGTTGCTTTACAACCTTCTCACATTTAAGTATATTGTTTTTATAGCTCTTTTATGTTTGACTTAATGGAATAGTAAACTCATATTACTTCCGCATACTTTCATAAAGTTAAGCCGGCTTCCCTCCAGGTATTCATAACTTCGGTGGCCCGTCAAATGGCATATGGAAGTATCATGAATCTTTACCTCACCTCGGAGAATATTGTGCTCTATACATCGGCACCCATAATTGCTTTACGAGCCAGGTGGACGCCGGAGCGTCCCGGCGCAACAAATGCGGATATTTGCGGAAGTAAAACATAGCCGAGACACGTCTTATATCGCCGCATGGATTATTCATCTGAGCAATTTCTTTTCCGGTGTGTGGGTTATCGCTGGAGCGGAACATATCCGAGAGTAACAGCGGGGTGGCCGCCGAGAGGGCTGCAGTGGTCAGCAGTGTGCAGTGTAATCTACACATGTGACGCGTGTCCGACAAATCAATAGCCGTCGCGACCCCATATAGTGCCTCTCGACCACGTCCCTGAACACTGACCGCATGCCGTTGTTTTATTTCCTATATTTCATCGGAAGACTTTAGTGGGAGCCTGGGAAAGTGAAAACGCTCGTTTGGGGGAGCGAAATTTCTCCGGGAAATGTTAAAACCTTTTTAGCGTTACATAAGAGATCGGATATTTATTTTCGCATTCCGTGCGGGATTTCAAAATTATTGGCAATGTTTTTTTTTGTCCGACAATTAGCAGGATTGGTACCAGAATGGAGAACCGTGCCATACCGAAGTAAATTAAAACAAGTTTTGAAAGGCTCGTTTTTCATCGCTCTAATTAAAGTGTCAGGCACACATATTTTACAATTCACCAACAGTTGCCATAGCCGGGTGCGAACGGGCATCAACTTTTATTTGGGCCCTGCATAGTCTACAATGGGGGCCCTCCTTGCACAGCCCGCGTGAAGTGTTGTTCAAGCAACCCTTCAGCGCCGCCCGTTGTTAGTTTAGTGATGACGGCCCATCACTAGACCGGATGTGAGTGCGGCGGCCGTGTGGCGATGCGGTTATTCTGGCGCTATCGCCTTCGCCGCGGCTTCCATTTCGTGCCTCTTAAATTGCAATTACATCCGAATGGATCTCATTAGTTCCCTATCAACATCTTGCGCCGCTTTTCTTTTTGTAATAAACGGCTCGATTGATAAAGTGGAGGCGCGATAACGAACGCTAATTGTCCCCGATAGCCGTTAACTAACTTGGCCGTATTGTTTGGATAATTCTAGATATAAATCTCGCTGCTGAGTTGCGGGAGATCGGAGGGTCTCGCAGTTGTCGCCGTTTTGCAATTAAAGCGCGTTTTAATGATGTCTGTGGCGACTTCCACCTTTTCCGCTTACTATTGACGGCCGCGCCGGGCCATACCATATCTCACCACAATGGATACACCTGCCACCTTGCCACATTTCACGGCAATGGAGCTATAAGCTTGATCTCGCGGTGGCACAACGAACGTGCGCGCTTTACAAATGGCTCATTCATAAAACACGAACAACACATGAATAACATTGAGAAGATCTCGGAGGGTGACTACGCGTCGCACCGCCACCGATCAATCCGCACACACTTTAACGGCACTCCATGCTGTGTCCGCCGCCGCACATCTTGGCTCCATCCCTTTTCACTAACAAGGATGTATGATTTGTCTTTCCGCGATATTTAACGCGGTCGGGATAAAAGTGAGTTGTTGAAACGGCCGCGTCTGGGGAAGGGTGCGGGCGTGCTTTGCGCGCAAAGATGCTCATTAAGACATGCAAATGAGCCCCATTTCAATTCTTAGGGCATTTGCAAAGTGGATTGTGCTGGGCAGATAGTGGTGCTACGCCTGACAGCTCGCCTTCAACAATTTTAAATGAACACGCCATGTTGCGATCACTAGCGTGTGCGGTCTTTTATTTATTCAACAGACTTGACACATTAATTACTCCTCACTTATTCTCACTTCGCCTCGCCAATGCGCGCACTTTCTTCTCGCCTCAGTAGCTAGGCAACCAACCCTCGGGTTACTTAATCAGCCTGCTTTGTTCACTCACAACTTTAAAGATCGTAACACCGAATAGAGATAACGAATTCTAGCGATAGCGATGCATAACTGCAAGATACTATCTAATAAAACTACACAGAAACAGGTAATTTACTATAAGCACCAGGGGGATGTATAATAGAATACTAATAAAATAAAATATATCAGTTATGGCAGTTATAAAGTAGGATCTTTACAAACGGATGTCTTTATATAGTTTATTGCACTGTCAGTTTGCAACGTTCGAAACGTCTGAGGGGATACTCTTCAGTAATGTGGTGGATGGTCTATCGAGAGGCTTCATAGTTGACATTAGGGCTTGCCCCATGTGTACAGGTACGCCCTCAGCACCGTCATGAAAATCCTGCACTCAATTAACAATAAAACAATAAAATATCGCGATGATAACCCATTACGTGCAAAATATCTTTAACTCGGCCCCATGGCACGAGATTATTAAAGCCATTAACAACGCGAACATAAGTGGCTACCCGATAAGAATGATCCAATCCTACCTAGACACTCGATACATCCTCACCTCCAACAGTAAACAAATTAAAATAAGTGGCTACCCGATAAGAATGATCCAGTGCTACCTAGAAAATTGATACATCCTCACCTCCAACAGTAGACAAATTTAGGTCCTACAGGGTCCCTATGGAATATCTTCTACAACAAAATATTGAAGACCACTATCGAACAAGGCGTGAGGCTTACGCTAATGATCTTGTTTTCATCATTATAGGAAGAACAAAAACACTGCTGGAGGAGAAAGCCATGGAAAAAGTATCACTGGTACTCAAAGAGATGGGAGTTAAGTTGGAAATGAGCAAGATGGAGTTGGTACTCCTCGTCGGTAGAAGGAAAGTGGCGAGTCTTGAACTAAATTTAGAAGGAATTAATATAACCAGCGAAAGGTCGCTGAGATATATAGAAACGATATTTACCGAGTTTCACCTGTTTCGAGCCGCTAGTTTTTCAGTTATAACTCGTGGAAAACTGGCTTTCTGACTTAGTTTTCTGGCGAATTACAGGGCTATAACTGAAGCAGTTATACATGAAAATTGCTAAGAGTTGCCTACGACATTCAAAATGATGTAGAAATTGATTGTACAAACTTTCAGGTCGATCGCGACGAAACAAATTTCGAGGTGAAAAATTCACAATGTTAACCACTTTCGATTTTTTCCGATTTTTGCAATCTCTTCGATTTGCTTTAAAATTTGCATATATATTATAACGGACATAAGAAACAATATTTAACGAGTTTCACTTTGTTCGAGCTGCTAGTTTTTCAGTTATGACTCGTGGAAATCTGACTTTATGACCATTGCCTCCGACGTTCAAAATGATGTCGAAATTGATTGTAAAAACTTTGAACAGCTGGACAAGTATGTTCGTATGACAACCCATATCAAGAAACCATGTGAGAAAACCAATAAGACCCGAATGGCTCTAGCGAGGGTCACACACCACATCGGAAGACCACCATACAGATAATGGCTGACATGGCTGTATCGATTGTACTCCACCATTATGGGCACTAACATTATGAGGCTATGCTAGAACGCATAAACAGGAAAATGGCCGTACGCATCATTTCCGCGTATAGTCCTGGCAATTGCCGGCCTACCACCCATTAAGCTGAAAGTGGAAACAGAGTAGCCATCCACAAAAATAGCATAGACAAAATCGAAAACGCTAGTACGATGCTAAGACAAATGGACACAATACAACGGACGAACAAAACTGTTTATTAAAGACGTCAGGGACTGGTGCAACAGACAGTGGGGGCATGTTGACTTATACATGACGCAGGCCCTAACAGGACACGGCGTATTCAGGACGTACCCAAAGCGGATCGGCAGGAGTGAAAATATTGTTACTGTGGAAACGAAGATACCCAGGAACACACAAAATTCGAATGCGGCAGATGGGAGAAGTACAGATTAACAGCAAACTGGAAATGTGGTACACAAGTAACACGAGAAAACATCGCAGGACTTCTCCTGGAGACAAAGACAAACTGGATAGCGATCACCGAATAGACAATGTAGGACAAAAGGGACAGGCGAACGGACAATGCAGGAGGCAGAAAGTAGAACGCAATATTAAACGCAGGCAATGCCCACCCTGATGAAATGTCTAAAGGCGAATACAGGATGGAGCGGAGAGAAGTGGGGTTTAGCTGGTAGGTCGGCCCTAGATAGGTAGGAATCCAGCAATGAACATTCCCCACCTCAAGCCAAAAAGAAAATAAAGAAGATTTTTTGCGCATATACCGCTATTTGCCATATTTGTTTAGTTTTGCCCATATTTTGCGTGGTCATTCTAGTTCTAGGGGCTTGGTGTCTGGGTTGTACGCTTGTGTCTGCTGACTGTGATGGAAGTCCGCTAGCACTTTTAGGGACGCTGATAGGGGTTGGTTGCTTCCGTTTTCAGTAAAAAAAACATAGGTCTGAGTTGTACGCTTGATTCCAAGCTGCAGATCAAAAAGTTCCTCGGAATTTGGTGTCGAAGATTAGGTAGGTGTTGGATTCTTCACCCCAGTATACTAGGGCCTCGCCGTTCTGATCGTTCTCTCTATATTTCCAGAGTACGTGGTGGCTATTAAAATTTCCAAGATTGTTGGATAGTATCTTGCAGTTATGCATCGATATCGCTAGAATCTCTATTCGGTGTTGCGATCTTTGTGAAAAGTTGTGAGTGAACAAAGCAGGCTGATTAAGTAAACCGAGGGTTAGTTGCCTAGCTACTGAGGCGAGGAACAAGTGCGCGCATTGGAGACTACCCCACTTTGAAGCCTAGGCAGGCCATAGGGCTCCCTTATATGTATGTTTGTGAAATACGTCTCGCAAATCTTAATAGTGACTTCGTGTATGCTATTATCTGTGGTTATTATCTGTGGGTACTGAGTATACGTATGCATTTTCTATTTTATTTAGTACGTAGGTTACTACTCCGTATACCCGATGGTAAGTGGTTCCTAGTAGGTCGTATCCCTTCTTCTTCTGGAGAGGAGTCGTGCTTTTATACATGAGTTTCCTGTATCGCTAACTATATCGACAGTATTCGCATTTACTTCTGCTTATACCTTCTATATTTTTGTGGCAGATTCGGAGGCTAGGTCCTAATGCTCTAGTCGATTAGGCCTTAGAAGGTTCGTTTGTTCTGTTAATGTTTATAAACATTTCACGATCTATACTTTCTTTATTTGTTGTGTTTCTGGTCAAGGGATCCCATCTCGGATTGCCTCACTGCCTTTTATGCTAGTTCATTTAGCGTTACCCAGGGTGCACGTGTAGCATTCTGCTACGGACGCGAACTAGCTTTACACCCCATATAAATATATTAAAATTATAAATAATTTTGAAGAAGGAGACAATAGTCATGATGTCGTGTTTTAGAAAAATGGTACATTTTTAATCTCCATATATATATATATATATATATATATATATATAATTGTTAATGTAAGAAAAATATCTGCTGGTCAATATGAAAGGTTGAAGTGGAGCGGAAATAAAAAAAAATCATTTGTATGGCCGTTAAGTTGAGTGACATCTCAAATACTGATTTGGTGATCGACTGATTGCCCCGGAGAATTCTAACCGCCATTCAACGTCTGCTGCAAATAGATTGGAGACCCGCTTTTGTTAACTTTTATTGGATTCTATTCCTATGTCGGATTCGTTAAAGTTGTATCGCATTTTATTTCGGGCCCGCGCGTTTTTCCATAATAACGCAGCAGCCCCCTCCGTTTCACAAACCAGCCCACGCACGCCGTCGCGGGCCGTTGATTTACTATCAAATCGTATTTATTAAACGGCGTTTGGCGGCATTCAGCGGCGGCCGTTCGTGAATAATTCATAATCGCCGCTTGCTGTGAAAAATCTGCGTGTTTGATTTAATCGGGGGTTTACTGTGCGCGGGAGTGAATTAGTTAATGCCCAGCGAGGGCGAGCGTGGGGGGATGGGGCGGCTCGCAAAAATGATGCATGGAAGTTTTTGGTAACGGTGCGATATGGACAATGCGTATTTGTTTTTGTCGTAGGTGGTGCATGCATAGCAAACATTTTGAGTATTATTAATGTGAATGTGGTCGCGCATTCAATAAATCATCGTGATGGAGGGGATGAATACTTCTCATATATCAATCATAAATATATGGTTACATTTATAACTCTGCAGTCAAAGTTAATCGGAGTGATATATTTTTGTACTGACCGCCAATATTATTCGCGACCAATATTATTTTATGCGGTTTATCGGCGCAATTTCATCCTTCGCAGCAGTCGAGCGGTAACAAATGGGACCTTTTATTTATAAACACGGTCACACTGATCGAATTATTAGGATGGCGACGATGCGAGCAAGAAGATAAAATCAGGGCTGCTCAGTAATTTAATTTTCCCCCATTTCGTTCATTCTATTTTCCTTCTTTTTTTCTCTCTAGGATTTCCCCCTTTATATATTTATATATATATATATATATATATATATATATATATATATATATCTATATATATATATATAATTTTCGTTATGCATGCGGTGCATTGGCTTTTATAGTATAGAACGTACTGGCTTGGTGAGTGGTTCGGTCAGTTCCGGATGTAATAAAGCTATAAGGAGGAAGTGGCTAAAGGCTGCAAAGCGTAATGCAACTCCCCCGCCCGTTCATTCAAGTCGGTAGAAGATCGTTCGTTTATTTCAATCAAATTACAAGGCGCCAACAACGATGTAGCATCGGCAAATCGATAACAAATTAGCAATTACGGTTTTGCAGTTTTATATTGAAGCGATAAGATTTTATTGTGTAGGCATGACACACGTGTGCGCAATTTACGTTCTGCAGATTGTGCGTATTTAATAACAGCAGGGTTGTCAGATAGGAATGATATAGCAATGGGGAGCCGTTTGCACAGAAAATGCGAGAGCAGCCCCCTGCAAAAATAGTCCGTTTCCAGTCGCTCGGCTCGTCGCGCCACAACTGTTGCATTGTGGTCAAGTAACGCTCTGCTACCCTTTCGATTCGGCTCCACAGAGCTTTTCTTGCACAACTCTAATTAAATGCGGGGCGGCTCGTATCCCTGCAACGGGGTCCGTAACCGGCGCCGATTTCCCCCACGTCGACAATTTGCAGGCATCGCGCAAACATAAAACACACGTTATTAAAGAAATCGGCGAAACGCCGGCCCCGTATTAAAAAACAAATATTAATTCCCGGCGCTATATAATGCACTATATTAAATTATATTTCACCCGGCCCCCCCTGCCGCGATGCTACGTAAAACTTTCGGATTTATTAATTTCATCCAGAAAGCTCTTCAGTTGACTCCTGCTGTCGCGCGCTCTTTACTACCGACCAGCTTATTTCTAAATCAAACCTTAAAATATATGACGCCCCACCAAATGAAACCCTCCTTAAATGATGTCGTTAGGCTGCGAGCATCAGAATCCACGAATGGCGGTTTTACAGCCCCCGCACTACATCATGTAATAGGATTACCCTCACATTTGTCACATAACTGGTAACTGTGCAGGCGATAATTAACATTAATGTACACTAGAATATCGGTAGTTTACAATTGTCTGCTCCACACCGAGCGCTTCCCTCTTTCCCACACATAGCAGAAATAACAATAATTTATTCATACACGCATAATTGCATTATGCTCGATCATTTCGGTGACTGCTTCGGGGGCCCACAATGCCGCCGCCATTCAAATGGTAATTCAGAAAAGTTACCGGCACCACCCTGATCAACGCAATCACCACATCGATGCATCTACAATTCCTTTGCCAACATTATACGATAGCAATTAAAATGAAATTTTAAAAAACGTTTCACGAAATATATTATTATTCCCCCCGAACTGCAAGACAATATTGACGTTTGAATTTTTAATATAACAGTACATGAATACACGACGGGGATATTGATTTAAACACGATTTTTTTTTCTGTGCGAAGGGGGAATAATTGGTTTCCACAAAACATGGATTTTTAATTATTTTAGTTGTAGCTCCATTCCGAAAGTAATTATTGGATTAATATGAATTTAATTTATGGCATATGTGATTACTATATGCGCGGCTTTGACGTTTCAATTTAGTTAATTTTATACTTTTGTAATTATACTTGGCAATCATTTTAATATCTAGCTGCAGTTAATATGCACGGCCTGATATTAATTTATTTTCATATGACTTTTAGTGGGATTAAATATGTACAGTAGTTTGGTTTTCATATACGTTTTAAAGTTTATGGCAGGATATATATATATATATATATATATATATATATATATATATAAAGTAATAAAAATATACACATATTAATCAATGAAAAAAGCAACACTTACTAAAGGTTACAATATTCCGCATTATTTTACTTCGCAATCATAGTCTATTAAAATAATGGTGGATGCGCCGGGCACATCCCAATTTATTTTTGATTATATTTACCGCGTGTGATTTTTGCATGAATATTCCGCTCAATATATAAATGGACTCTTTTTATTAGTTTTTATATTTAAAAAAAATATATTTATTAGTCAGTTTAGATGACATTAGTCATATAAGATTTTGTATTTAAATTGAATATTTTTTTAAACTAGTTTAGTTAGTTAATATTTTTGTATAATTATTACTATATTGCCAGCGGGGAAAGAGACTCTTATCTTGTGTATACTTAAAGTTGCTTCCTCGCAAAAGTTCAACATGGAGTGGGATGTTGAGTAACGACGGGGAGATGGCATCGATTAACCGGCTAAATAATTAGCTGTTGAGGTATAAATTCGTGGAGAATTCAAGCGAGTAATCTTGTGAAGTGTTCGCCGTCGCTGGATCGCTGCTAGCAATACGTGCGCGAACTTGGTTTCATTTAATTTAACTGTAATGAGTCGTGACTGTGTCGGGGCTGAGGCGTGCGCCGCCAAATTTTGGACGGCGGGCGCCGTTTTCAATACGGCTTGAAGGGGGGGAGGGGGGCGCTTGTGCACTTGACTGGTTCCGTTCCGGCTGCGAGCAAATTAAAAATTGCTTCACGAAAGAATGCGCGCTCGTATGTTGCATGTTGCCAATCCTAAATTAAAGTAAAACAAAAGGGGTTGGGGGGCGGGCAAGAGGATGCACGCGTCTGGTGGGGCTTTATGCATCGCAATCCTTAGTGTCAAAGATCAGTTAAGAATCGAAGGCAGTCAATGGCGTGAATCGAAGCGTAAAGAGTAATTCTCGGAAATGGGGAGGCGGCAGTTTGTAATAAACCTAATATGTTCGTTTGGAAGTCTGGCGCGGTATAGAGCGGCAGTAGCGGCGGCGGCGGATTGAAGACGTAATGTTGCTAATTAATAGAAGAGACCTTGCGCACTTCTAACTTCATATCTTCGTCCCTGGAGGGCCATTGTACGCCCAGCAGCCTAAACCAACTGTATAAGTGAATTAAAATATTTATTAAGGAATTCACATACACACGCCTCGGGGGATCCATGCTTAATTAGCCGAGCTACCATCTTAGTTACTCCTTGAATAATTCAATTTTACAGTCGCTATCTTTATGCTCGCCGTTTCCGCGCATATTTCTCTCCCGTTAGTTTTTCAAAACGCGTCGGATTACAGCGACTACAATTTAATTATAGCGCGCAGAATGGTGTCAGATCATATTTTGAACTGTCAACTGGCAGTATATTTCGTAGGGCCTATTAATATGGTAATATGGAATAATATTTCAAATGTAGCGCGCAGCATTAAAGGGAGAGAGTTGAATATACAAAGGAGGTGTGGAAGAGCTACACTTCTAGCTTTACACAAACAGTGGGAAGGAAATTACAGTAGGCATCCACCGTAAAATAATTGAACTAGCATTAGTTCTCTTAACTCTACACATTCGCGTGTATTTTGAGCGTATATCTCGTGCAAAGAACGGGATCGGTATGTAAATAAACGCGTGTGCATATATTGGTCGGGGGTAAATAGTGCGCTTCTTTGAACTCAACTGGCATATAAAGGATTGTCAAGCCAGCCCTAATGATTGATTCCGATCGAAACATCATCGCAAAAAGTTATTTATAATTCAGGAATGTTGTTTAAAGCAAGCAAGCAAACGGCGCTGTTTGTACATATTTAATCAGTGAAAATATTTGAATATTTGTACCTCGTAAATTTCCGCAACTCAAGCTAGGAATTAGGGTGTATTAGTATAAGCCAACTTTCTAATCTTGTTTTATTTGCACATTCAAGTTAGGACCTGGCGCTGGGCGTTCAACCCTAAGGACGCTCAACTCCAAGTGCAGTTAACATTTCACACAGCCATTGTTACATCCGTGATGTTTACATCCTTATCTAGACATGTCCTTAAAGAGGCTTCCTGGATGATAAATGGTGGCAAGTGCGACACTCGGGACTGACCACCAAACTCGTCCATCAACGTCTCGATTCTACGACTCTCCAACAACTACCACCATAACATGTTTGTTTCCTCCGGCTCCTCCGTATCATGTGCCACCGCGCGTCCACCAAGAAAAACACAACAACCAACTATTCATTATCGCTACTTCGCCCGAATGAATCCCATTAATAATCTACCGCCATCCCCGCGACCCGGTCCCGTCTCGAGCGCCGCGCTCCCAGATAAATGTAAACACATGAATGGATGCGAAGACTCGAAAAAAATGGCCTATAAATCCCCCAATATCAGGTCCGCGGTATATTACAGATTTCTATACAGTGTAAACATGATATACACACGGTAAAATTGATCCAAATTCAGTCTATATATAAATTTCAGGGTTTCCAATATCTCATCACAGCCCGATCCCCCTACACGTCAAGGGATTCCCGTCATTTTAAAGTACCTGATCTTGATTTACCGACGGGAAATAACCCCATACCACTTAAGCGCTCCTTAAAAATAAAATCAACAAATACCGCAGGAACAATATCCTGCGAAGCAGCGGCATTAAAATATGATCCCGAGATACTGATTGATTTTTCAAATGATGTTATTTCCTCTCAATTGGCCCTGGAATGCTTAAACGCCGGCTCCCTTTTTTTTTGCTCCCGACCCAACTTGTCGCGTTGGATGCCTCCGCCATTTAAGTGAACACAAATCGTCTTTGTAAATGGTAATTGTCGTTCGGAACGACGGAATCACCCCCCACGTCCAATCACGAATTCCGGCATAGACACACTCGCAGCGTAAGAAAATCTAATTGAAATCCAAACACCACGCGAGGGACGGCCCGAGCTCCACACTTGCATCATAAACAATTAATGCAACCCACCCCCCCGAGCTCAGCCACCCCACTTAATTATTTACGCTCCACAATCGCACCTTTCCACGAAGGCGCGCGCGGCGCCCACCTCCCCCATCGCACTTTTTATCGCGCGTAATAAAATTCAAGTTTACCTCCCAGTAAACGCCGTCGGAATGAATTTACAGGTTATAACATTCGGCGGCGGAATTGAATTTCTCACGTTCGGGCACATAAGGCGGCGGCGGCTATTATAGCACTTATAATACCTACAGCATAAAGAAAACATTCTGCGGATCGTACGAATCGAATAAAAGGGGGCAATCAGTAGTTCACACGCATTTACTTGGCGGGCCGCGACAGGTTTATTGTTTCTAATCAGAATTTATTGTTTATGGAAAACAGTTCGTGGACGTACTTTAATAGCTCTATTAAAGTTCAAAGAATTCCAACCATAATACCTATTTACAACCCTTTTGAATAATTATTGTGTGTAAATTACCAGTTTGTCTAGTAATTACTTTTAACATTTTATTACAATAGGAAACAAATTAAATCTTAAATCAGTATTTAAAAAAAGTATAGGTGGCTACTTATATTAATATTTTCTGTGTAGAATAAATACATGCAAGAGTGCCGCTATATGTATTTGAATGTATAGCTGGAAGGAACAATCCGAATAATGTTGGCTACAACAATAAGTGAACTATCCCCTCTCGCAGGAGGGTATAGTTAATAATGTTGTCAGTTGGCGAAGTTATTGGTTAGTAATGGCATGTCTTGTGAAATGTAGATGTATGAGGTTGGAAATAATTGAAGCTAATGCATAAGAGTATGTAAATGTCGGAGATGTTATTTGGTAATTACAAGGTACACGTCGAGACATGTAAGAGATGTTAGTGCCTGCTGCGCGGGAGTGTGTAATGAAAAGTATGAATAAATGAATAAATTAACTGCGTGTGTATGTGTGTGTGTGTAGTCGTCGGAGGTATGCAAAAGGTACATGGAAAGTATTAGAGGTTGGATTGGTGCGTCTCTCTCTTTCTCTCTCGCCCTACACCCCCGATCCGAGCCCGTTTAAATTGGACGAGAGCGTTTCATTGAGGGCGAACGATAGAATAGAATTGGAAGTAACACAAACCAGGTGGCGCGTATTTGACGACCCCGCTTGTAAAACAAGTAATTGATTATTCATCAATTGGGAAAGAATAAGTCTACCCCTCCGTTTTATTCCGGGGCGAAGATAAATTAGGATTTGAACGGTTCGTTGCGCTTATACGGTCGTAATTTTTATAAATTAGAAGGCGCAATAAATAATCGGCGAATAGAAAACAGAGGTGTCCCGGCGACAAATTGAATTATCAACGGCAAAACACTATCGGCGACGATTGTTGTATGTCTCATCGATTGCCGGATGAAATGGGAAAGAAAACGATGGCGACACAATGCGAAATAAAATACCGATTGGAATCACAGCGTAGGTTTAGTTACTGTCAACATATATTGTACTAAAAGGAGATACGATCCGTAATCGATCATAACCCATTTCCCGTTATTATGGAATGCAATGAACCAGAAACTATTCGCGAGGACTTCGTTTAGATCCCCGAAATAATAAAGCCGTTTCGCCGGTTATCCTTGCTCGGCGGCGTGCGGACAGAAGGAGCCATATGTGATTTATTAGGCGGCTCCCTCCGGTTCCCCGGTTATTAAGATTATTTGTCTAAGGGATGTGTCTGCGAAACTATTATCCGGCTGCGCGTTTTCTGCAGATATATCAGAATTAAAAAGGTTTAGCCGGGCGGCTGGCTATATTTCAAGCACAATGCGTTTGCTAAATTATGGATTCTTTTCCAGTGGAACTTTTATTTGGGAGCACAAAAAACTATCGAATGATTTTGAGACTCCATTTGCCTATATCTCCTAAAAAGGTTTCCTTCCAATTTTCCTAAGTATACCCAGCGCATGTTTACAAGTTTTAACTTTGAAGGGTCTGAACGCATGTAGTTGAAAGTTTTAAGCGGTAACAGTCAATTCCCGTTTTTATTCGCTCCCTTGTAACTTGAGCGGGGAATTCAAGTTGAATTGCGACAAATTAATTAGCTCGCGTCGTCACGTCGCAATTTTATCCAGGGCGCACCGGAAGCGTGTTACAAAACGGATACAAAGGAATGAAACAGACAAAAAACAAAATCAAAAACGACAAGCATTTATAGTGTAATTATTGCGACCGTTTTCTTTTACGGTGCTTTTATTGTCGTCCCCGCATGGACGTTTTCGGTTTGAATTTGCTGGCAAATCTGGCGGTTAAATCTAAACTTAAGAGAATAATAAAAGATGTGCGTGTAGGCTGAGCGAACCGAAACAAATATAAAAACAAAAAGAAAACGACCAGAAAAAGTAATAATAAAGCCACTAACGCAAAACCATCCGTAAAGTATAATAAAAGAAAGCTTCATAATACATAGACAATGGCGGGGCTGAAAAGGGGAAAGAACAGAAATGAAATTGGGACATATTCGGAAGGACCATAATCGCCACACTCTCGCAAAGTTAATGTTCCATATTCCAACAATATGGTCAGAGTGGCCAGTGTCTACTTTATGGGCTATCACCATTAAGTTACTGTATCCAAAGTCTCGTATTCGCAATGAATCAGAACTGTTGTCACAATGAAATTGCGGCTTTATCGGAACAACTTTCGGGCACCGATCGTACATACAATGCACGCCATCGAATCCCGTATCAATTACCCCATATTTATCACTTTAAAACTCTCTCCGACTCGCAGCAAACCTATTTACGTGTTTCAATTAAATCCCCAGGATCATATCTATAAATGGTTCGCGAATTACTCGAGATTAGACTAGACTTACTCTATAAGTCTTAGCTATCGGACGAATTAATCATCTTACAGTATCCACGTTCCCTCAGCAGCGGGATCATCAAATTATACACAATAATAAAGAAACGTGTTATTAGCGTTAATTAATTAAAGCTCTGGAAGCGAATTCAGGCAGCACGGCACCCTCGCCGTTCCCTCGCGGGACCATCAATAACAAATTTAAAGCGCGTCACGTTAAATTATTTTAAAGTCGCAAAGTAAATTACACACACAATAAAAGTTCCTTTTTAATGTTGATGCATCCGATAAAAACCGGCCCCTCCATTCATAATAAATGACGTCCCTTTTTTTGCGCGTGGCTAAAAATTTCTATTTTCCCCATCTCCTAACACCCTTTCAGAAATATTTCTAAAGGATACAATGGATTATAAGCACGCCGCGCCAGTGAAAATGTATCATTCCTTCTGGACGCGTCGTTAATAAGTTCCTCTTGCTCATTTGCCCATCCCATTTTTCTCTCCGCGCGCGCAAATTCTGACAAATTATCGCCGGGCATTAATCCAACCGGCGCGACGGGCTTATCCTCCCCAAAACGCCCGCATAAATTATATTCGATTGTAAATCGAACTTACTATGCACCCCCGCTAATTGCACTTTAAAATTCAAACGTTTGACCCGCGATCGCACCATGGCCAGCCCGCCACCCCCGCCAAGACGTACGATCACACTTCCAGACACGCCAGAATATTACTTCATTACGACGACGCGCAATAGGAATTTTTAATTATCAGCTCTGCCGCATTCCCGGGCGCACGGACTAATTACACGAATTCTTTCCGACTCCTAATGTTTATAAATAATTCACGCGCCTGCCTAATTTTTAATAGCCAATTAAACACCGCCCGTAATATTTCAATTATCAACCAAAACAGCACGCCTAGCCCCCCTGCCACCCGCTCGCGCGTTTATCGTCCGGAATTTTTTCTTACCCTCCCTCATTTAGATGGCGCGACTAATTAAAGTAACGGACAATGCCGCTCAAAAGTTTCATTGCCAGCAAGCGACGCCTTGTTTTTAATGGATTGCGCGCAATACCAAAACAAAAGTCATTCATTCTGTTAATTCGCGTTTTAATAATTTCATTATGTTTCGCCCTGACACTTGCCACGGTTTAATTGAGCGACTATTTAAGATGTCGCGAGTCTATCATAACTCTATTCGGGGTGTCCGGTTTGTAGGCAATCAACAGATGTATTGCAACTATTTTTGATTGCTTACAAACAGCTGATGACTAGGGTACGCGGGGCTGTCACTCCCGTCGGCCCTGAAGGGGCCGCCCTTGCGTGTTCTAATAATCTTTACAAATTCGCGATATGATTTTTCTGAATGGGCAAGAAGATCAAAGAGATGATACTTTTTATGAGGACTCTTGATGTTTCTAGATGTACTATTCTATTTAGATTTTCATAAGGTTTCTTATCTAAACTGTGATGTAGCGACGATTTATTTTTTATTCGTGTTTTAATAATTTAATTATTTTTTTAAACAGACACAGCACAGTTTTATGGAGCTACTATATGGACGTGTTAACAAGTTTACGCCCGGTTTCTCCAACGAATCTTAACTAGTTTAAAACCGTCTTAATAATAAGATTGCACCAAACAAAAATCGCATCTTAAGACGATAAGACGCTTTAAGATTCATTGGAGAAACCGGGCGTTAGTATTAACACAGTCGAATACAGTTTTTCAATAGACTAGCGAAGTCGGGTATAGGTTTGTAGGTAATTTTGTTTTGACGATTTTCAGAAAAACGACACAACTAAATTTTGATTATTATGATGTAATCTAGCCTTGATTATTTTCTTTTGGTGAACCGAATAACAACAATAGCCAAATCGGTTTATATTTTATGACAAATATTTGGTATACATACAGGAAATTTGTAAAATATGTCTAGCTTTATACAGGCGATTCAAAGGTAGACACATCATATGCAATAAAAGAGATCATATGTTTATTTACGTTACCTTTAGTAGTGATATTTTTTTGGTTTTAGACAGGACTATTGAAAATAGTTTTTGTGCAGGATAAATTGCAATTTCAAGCACACATTGTAATTAATTAATTATTTCTAAATACATTTTATGAAAAAAATTAATTTATTTTTTTATATTTAATAACACTAAAATATAATAATATATACAAAAGTAATACAGATTGTTAAAAAATCATGTTTTAACTTGTAAGCTTCTAAATTTAGATCCTGTGTGAGAACTAAAAACGTGTTACCTAAACGAATGTGTAGAAAATCAATTCAGATTTTGTACTGGTTAGAAAATAGCCTGTATATAACCGAATAAATCTTACAAATTCCCTGTGTGTGAACTAGATATTAAACGCGTTCAGTTTGATGCCAGAAAACACGTGTAAAAGTGCTAATTTGTTGCATAAAGCGATCAGCCCGCCGAGGCTTTTGTTGTTAATCGGCTCACTAAAGTTATTTTCGCCGGGTTTTCTGACGAGGAACGCAATGAATTTCATATCCACTTAACATAATCGCGCTCTGCAAAACGAGAGACCCTGAGGGAAATCAAGCGACCGGGCTAGCGGAAGAAGCTGCAGCAGGGGAAGATGACGGGAACTGGTGCCAAGTGAGGCCAGGCGACAGGGGAACGTATCAAGCTGCTTCTTTAAAGATTTCTGTTTTAAGCGCGTATATATATATATATATATAGGTGTGTGTGCGTGAACAGGGTCGAATGGGGTGGAGTGGTTGTAAAAACAAATGCGGATCGCGCTGGACTTGTATACATTAGACCAATTAAAGGCAGTAATGATGTCCTTTAGCGAAGACGTGTAGTAGTGGCGCAGCGAGCTCGGTGCTAGCGTGAAATTACACTATCAACCCGGAGCTATTTAATGACCTCTGCAACGATTTTAGAATAAGAATTCGCCCCCGTTGTTATTTAGCCCTTGTTTCACACGAAGTGATCGTTTAAGCGGACTGAAAATATGTATCTACTTGATATATTTGCGGGGCGTGTTGTAATGTTTATGAGGCAATAGAGCGTTCAGGATGGCCCATCGATTAAGTTCGCCAATTTTCTCCATCGACGCGTCGGTGGCCAGTCTGTTTATACAGGTCTAGTGGTATCGACAGGTCGTGACCACACTCCGGTGGTAGTGCGGTGGACCAGCCTGTCTGTGGATACAACCGGGCCATCTTCCCCATTCCACCTTTTTCTATCGTGTTTGCGTTCGCTTTCGTGTGAGCTGTCACCTTCTGGCACATGTGCTCTTTGTTTATATACGTATCGGGTATTGTCGGCCAGAATTGGGCAAAGCTCTAGATGCAGACGATCGGCCTTTCGCCCTCTCCGCATGACTGACCCTGCTGAACGTATTTGTTTTACCAGGGACTGCCGCCCCCGTCCCGTTAGGACGCCCAAAGCTCAAGTGTAATCCGGTTTTTGTTTATTCATTTTGTTTGCACATTCCCTTTCTATGATACTCGCGTTTTAAGGGCGGCAGAACACGCCAAGGAGCCTTGCGTTTCTTAATATATTTCCAATATTTACTTCGAATTTCAATCTTGCCACCCCATCGCCCGCAATAAGGGTCCGTCGTAAAGCCAAATTTAGTTATAGCGTTTCGTTCGTTTAAATACTTCGACATTAGTGTAGTGAGTTAATTATGATATAAATAACTGGAGCCGAGGGCGGCGTGGTTATTGCCGGCTTGAAATGAGCATGGGGCTCATTGAATCAATTGCGCTTGAACGTTTAATGCCGCCTTGAGCTGACGGTGTTGATTTTAACTAAGAAAACTGCACGTTACATTAATGCGTTTTATACCACGGCCCGGACGGTTGACGGGCGCAGTCATTATTGTGACGTGTACGATGTTAAATTGCAATAGTTACGCTCATTTGGAGCTCATTTTCCTCTTCATTTCATAGCAACAAAGTGGTTTCACGACCCCGCTTTCGCATTCCGTGGCAACTTCTTTATAAGGTGCATAAATCACGTGAGATACTCACGAGCTCAAGCTCCTTCCCGCATCTGGAACCGAGACGCTCCCCCACATACTATAACCGCCCACCCCTTTATGCTACATAATTATCATTTTCTTTTATGCAACTGGATCTCCTGCACAGGACGCCCAGCTGGTCGCCCATCAAGGCTCCGTTACATTTATACCTGGATCCCGGCCGTTGCGGCAGATGGAATCTCGGAGACTCGAGCAGGGGGATTTGCGAAAGAACACAAAACGCAAAGGCAAATTGATTGCAATTGCCGCCGCAGCGACAGCGACAAGCGTGTTGGCCCCGCGGAAATAATGAATTGCGTGCGTCGCGTATAATTTAATGCTGCTAATCCCCCTGCGGCGCAATCGAATAGCTGGTTTTCCGCATCCCCATAATCTTTTTCCACCGGCGCACAGGTTCCCTATCACCGCCCATTATTTCACCTAATACACGACACAGCAGCCCCCCCCAGAATCGTTACCGAGCACAATACACGACGCATTAACTTCTGATATTATCGACTTTATAAAAAGTTGTGCGAACTCGCCCAAAAAGTACACCATCGTAACAAGTTAAGTTATTTAATTTTGCATATGAATATGATCTAAAAATCTTAAACAAATTGTACCCATCATCATCCAAGTGATATTTTCAAAACCTATTATCAATATAATCCGATTAAAACGTTCAGATACTGCCAATTAGCTAATTAGTATGACATATTTCCTTTTATAACAAACGCTGCTGCTCTTCTGCACTAGGTGACAGTATAAGCCGGCACTTACTTTTTAAGTCCAGTAAACGCATTAGCCGAATTAAAACCTACTGCATTAAGTTTAAATGCTGCCTATTAAATCATTGATTGGCTTTCATTGCAAAGCCAAACAGGATTTTCGCGCCGTAAATTGCTGGAAAGTAATCAATCTATTGCGCTATAAACTAAGACATCGCTAATAGAGCCGGACAGGCTCTCTAATTGCCTTTAGAGTTAAAGTTGCCAATTTTAGATAGCGATTTTGTTTTGGGATCCCCCTTTAAATACCAATTAATATTGCTCAACGGGATGAGCTGCGCATCAGAAGCCACCACAACTACTATCTTTATAGTATGTAATTGTATTTTGTTGTAATGTAATGAAGCAAAACAATTTAGGTTCATTAAATTACAACAAAATACAATTACATACTATAAAGATAGTAGTTGTGGTGGCTTCTGATGCGCAGCTCATTCCGTTGAGCAACTGAAACCAGTTATTCATCGAGTTTTTATATATGTTGGGTTTATAATCATAGTTTCATCTTGAGCTTTATGAGTAGTAGTTATCTCATAGCTAGAACATTTGTATCCTTGCCACTCAAAATCTTAAGCTCTAGCGAACCAAGAGCTACACAAAACGTGGGGCTCGAACATACGAGCCTCAAATCAACCCTTTCGGCACTGCCGGTGGCATTTGCCACCATAAAATTTACAGACTTCTACTTCCATATATGTTTACTCTTATTTACTAGATTTTATGTCAACAAGGTGCAGTTTTAGAATCTCTGAAATTTTGATATGTGTGGATAAGCATAATAATAATTAACAAAGAAAAACATATTTAACAAATTTAAAAAGGCTGAAAGGATTAAGAGTCTCTTGGGCATGGATATCCTTGCGACACCCTTCAGTTAGCTACACAATTTGTTTCTCTTGAGATAAATCTATATACATTTCGTTATTTGATAGCCTCATAAATCTAGTTTGATATAATCATAGAAAATAGTTATGTCAATAGTATATATTTTTGATATATTGAGTGAAAATCGATGATATGACTTTACTTATAAATTGAATTTCACTTTTGTTTCAGTAAGTCATAGAACTATATCCTAATGAGATAAGGCTATGTTTTACACATACTTAGATAGCTTATTAAATCTGTTTTCAGATATTAATAAAAAACATTCATGTCACAAGTTTTAGAATCTGTGAAAGTTTGATATGTGTGATTAATCCAAATAATAATTAACAAAGAAAAACATATATTCAAATTTGAAAATCCAAGGTTGAAAGGATTAAGAGTCTGTTCTACCAACTTTGCTACGGTATGTGTATCCTTGCGACATTTTGATATGTGTGGATAAGCCTAATAATAATTAACAAAGAAAAACATATTTTCAAATTTAAAAATCCAAGGCTGAAAGGATTAAGAGTCTCTTGGGCATGGATATCCTTGCGACACCCTTCAGTTAGCTGCTAAATTTGTTTCTCGTGAGATAAATCTATATACATTATTTGATAGCCTCATTAATCTAGTTTGATATAATAATAGAAAATTATTATGCCAATAGTATATATTTTTGATATATTGAGTGAAAATCGATTTGATTTTACAGATAAATGAAATTTCAATTTTTTTTCAGTAAGTCATAGAACTATATCCTAATGAGATAAGGCTATGTGTTACACAGATTTAGATAGTTTATTAAATCTGTTTTCAGATTGTAATAAAAATATGTATGTAACTAGTATTAATTTTTGAGATATTGGTTTCATCCAATATCTCAAAAATTAATACTGAGGCCATATTCAATATTTTTCAATCAAACAAATGTTCACTCTTATTCAGTTAGTTATAAAGTTAGTTCTCTATGAGACAAAACTATGTTTTATACATTTTTGGATAGGCCTGATTAATTTATTTATACATAGTAATGCAAAACATATTATCAGTGGTATATTTTTTCAGATACTGGATGAAAAGTATTGCAATGATTTTTGAAGTTTTTTAGTCGTTACTAAAAAACAAACTGATTTTTTTTCTCTGAAACTGTCAAAATACATTCATTTATATTTATATATCTTTATAAAGAATTATAACAAAACAAATGTGATGATAATATGAAACTGGAAAGAACGAATAAATATAAAGATAGAACAGCAAAAAATAGAGCAAGTAGAACAATTCAAATACCTAGGAGTAGCACTGACAGAAGACGGAAGAATGGAAGGTGAACTTAGTAACAGAATAAACAACACAGTTAAACATACCACGCATTGAGCAATATACTGATTAACAAAAAAGAGATGAGCAGAAGGACAAAAATAAATATATACAAAAGCATATATAGACCTATACTGACATATGGGAGCAAGACGTGGAAACTAACGAAGAGGGACAAAAGTAGAATACAGGCAATGGAAATGAAATATCTCAGAGGAGTAAAACAAGTTACGAGAAGAGACAAAATAAGAAATGATGACATCAGAGAAGAATTGGAAATTCAAGCAATAGAAAAGTATATAGAAAAGAAACAACTAAACTGGTGGGGACATTTAATTTGGATGGACAAAAAGAATCAAACAAAACAGGTATGGGAAGCCAGAACTGGAAATAAAAGCAGAGGAGGTAGACCAAGAAAAGAGTAGGACAACAGAATAAAGGAAATAATAATCAAGAAAGGGAAGACAGTTAAACAAGCAAGAGAACTGGTGAAGAACAGAAAAGAGTGGAAAGCATTTACTAATGTATAAACTACAACAATAATTGTAAAAGGCAAATAGATAATATATATATATATATATATATATATATATATATATATATATAAAGTTTGAAACCGATTGAAAAATTTTGAAAAATTTTCATATTTCGTCCAAAACGCAAATTTTAACGATATTTCAGAGAGCGCTAACTCTGATTTCATATGAGACACAACAAAAATTTAAATAGTTGTGAATAACTACATTCATATATTTATTAAAAATATAAAAAATATGCTTGTCTTTAAGGTATTTTTCGAAATATCGGATGAAATCTAGCGACGTAATTTATGAAGTTTTTCGGTCATAACTGAAAAATTAGAAGCCTATATCCACTTAAACCCCAGAAATATTTTTATTTAATCATTTTTAATAAATTTGCAAGATTTGACGTTAATCAAAAATATGCCAAATTTTGACAAATAACGTAAGGGGTTAACCTTCCAAATTTTTTTAAAAATATTTCGTCCAAATTTTAACCATATTTCAGAGAGCGCTAACTCTGATTTCATATGAGACAAAACAAAAATTTAAATAGTTTTGAATAGCTACATTCATATATTTATTAAAAATATAAAAAATATCCTTGTCTTCAATTTATTTTTCGAAATATCGGATGAAATATAATGACGTAATTTATGAAGTTTTTTGGTCATAACTGAAAAATTAGAAGCCTATATCCACTTAAACCCCCCCAAAATATGTTTATCTAATCATTTTTAATAAATTTGCAACATTTGACGTTAATCGAAAAAATGCCAAATTTTGACAAATAACGTAATCCAAATATTTCAGCAAATTTTTTTTTTGCTCGCGATTGATATGAAATTTTGCAGAAGTATTATACATGTTATTTTGAACATCGTAGGTGATTTTCAGCCAATTCCTTTTAAAACTTCTTGAGTTATTGGCTAATTAAGTCAGCTGAAAACAAAATGTCACTAGGTTTCAGTTAGCTGTAAAATTTGATTCTCGCTAGATAAAATTATATGCGGTATATTTTTGTATAGGCTCAATAATCTATTTTGAAATTATAGTGTAAAATAATTATGTTAACAGTATATATTTTTGATATATTGGGTGAAAATCGACGATATGATTTTACAGTAAAATTAAATTTCACTGATTGGATTGTTAAGGCATCTACTTTGTCAGAATTAATTTTAAGGGATAAATAAAACGATTTTGTGCTTTGTTTTTATCACACTTCAGTTACACTTTGCAACTAGTTTCGGCTAAGCTCTAACCATTTTCGAGCTCCTCCTTTAGAGCTTAGCCGAAACTAGTTGCAAAGTGTAACTGAAGTGTGATAAAGTACAAAAACGATTTATTTATCCTTTAAAATTAATTATGACAAAGTAGACGCCTTAACAATCCAATCAGTGAAATTTTATTTTACTGTTAAATCATATAAAATCTCTTGAAAAAATGAGAATAATAAATATGATATTGTATTTATATAAATTATTTACTAATAAGATAGATGATAAACTTTTCTTGTCATTATTTAATATAAGAGTTCCTTCGCTAAATACTAGGTGCAATGATTTATTTTATGAGACCACTGTGAAAACAAATATATATAAGAACTGTCCTTTGTATAGATTGTCGCATGTTTTTAACACATATATTGACATTGATATTTTTAATATGCCGAACGCCTCTGTGGTAAGTGCTATTAAAAATATATAATTTGAATGTTCATTATATATCTTTGTGTTATGTTTTTTTCTTTCTTTTATTTGTTATGTTGTTATTATATCATCTGTAATTGGTTTCTGTTAAACTGTAGATGTCTATATTAAATAAATAAATAAAAAATAAATAAATATCGTCGATTTTCACCCAATATATCTAAAATATATACTATTAACATAATTATTTTTCATTATCATTTCAAAATGGATTAATGAGACTATACAAAAATGTACCGCATATAATTTTATCTCGCGAAGTAAAAAACGTTTTATTTATCCTTTAAAATGCCATTGTTTTGTCAGTAAACCATAGAACTATATTCTAGTGAGATAAAGCTATGTATTATTAAAGATTTATATAGCCTATTTAATCTGTTTTAAAATTACATGTCACTAGTATTATTTTTTGAGTCATTGGATGAAAACTAAGACCTCAATTTTCAATATTTTTCAGTGAATCTAATGAAATACTGAGACCAAGATTTTCAACATTGTGAACGGGAGAATTTCTTTTTAAACTTAACGTATAATAAGAGTTCTATTTGATTCTAACATTTCATGTAAGTAGCGTGGTGTAAAGATATTTAGATTTAATAATTTGGAATGGAATGCATCTCCTAGTTAATGGAATAATTAAAATCAGGATAATCGATAAATTGAGAGAAAATATAAGTAGGTATTCATATATTTCCTGCGGCTGACAGCGCTTCCAGACGCAGGCGATTGAGTTTTGACCATCAACGCCCGGCGCCTCCACTTTTTTTACAAAATTTAATTGAAGGTATTTTTACCGATTTCTCGATATAGATTTTCTATAGCTATTTCAATTATTATAATAAATCACAATTACGTTTTCTAGAAATTTCATCCTGCAATAAATCCCTAGCAGGATGAAATTTCGAGAACTAAAATCACACTAAGTCACAGCTATTTTAATATTGGTTTTTTTTGTGTGTATTATTTTAGACTTGTTTATGAATATAAAAATGAATCCTGGTAATATCACTTTTGTACCGTTGTAAGTTTAGCACTATGCATACCTGTAGTTATAGATAGCACATGCGAGTTTATTTGTAAACAAACACTGTCCGTCTTTTGTGTGGAGAGTGACGGAGGTTAGGGAAATTTGTTGTTGTTGATGTTGTTATGGCGACGAGCGGCGGCGCGTGTGCGGCATGGTGGCGGGTTTGAATTCTTTGGTCGTGAGGTGAAAGACTGTTGAAGTACTAAACGTTCACGGCCCTGTTTCGTACAGTTCTGTACTGTACTGTATGTATAGTGTATATTTCATTGATTGCGCTGGCGTTGGGCTTCAGGGAGCCTGCGACACGCCCGCCGCGCTCATCCTAGCGAGCGCGCGTTGCCGCCTCCGGCCTCCGCCGTCCGAGCTGTTCTGTAGCTGCTTATTTATCGGGCGGCTGCGAGCTGAACCGCGCCGTACTCTACCTGCCTTGATAAGAGCGCAAGACATGGTCTGCCTTATCGGCGCTTGAAAATCCTCCGCAAAGTAGTAACACACGTTAAAGTTTCCGACGGCTCTTCGAGTTGGCTGAGAGTTGCCGCTGCTGGTGGTGCGCCCGTTCAAAGAGCGCCGCTTCCACTTCCGCCTGCGCCGCGCGTCGCCACGTGACATGAGCAACACAGTACACACGCATCATTTCCGACGCACTTTACCTGACCTGGTGTCCGCGTGGATTATTTGTACATGTGCTTCTGAGTGACGTGCTGTTGTAGTAAGTGCAGCAGATGTTGTGAACGTTCGCGCCTGACCGCAACAGATAGCCGCGCTGTCGCACCCGTCGCAGCCGAATTCTTCTGGTACCGGCTTTTGGTAATCAGTTGCCTTGGCTTCATCACCGGTCCTCGTGGGTTACAGCCTTGTTGGCGTATACCCGTGCGCGGTGTGGAAACCGCGACGCGCCTCGAACTCTTCGTGCAGCAGCACCCCAACAACCACGACCACCTCCAATAACAATCAAAGTGGACCTACTCGTGCTAGAGTTGTGAACATTCCGCGAAACCAGCCGTACCCGCAAGTACAGCAACAACCCCAACTCATCCAGCAACAACAACCCCAGTTAATCCAACAACAACCCCAGTTAATCCAACAACAACCCCACATAATCCAACAACAACCTCAAATAATCCAACACCAGCCCCAACTAATCCAACAACAAGCAATCGTGCAGCAAGCACCAATCCAGCAAGCGCAAACCAACATCACGTCTACTACCCGTGTCCAAGGCCCACAGCTGGTGGTAACGGGCTGCAGCTGTCGCGAAACCAACACGAATACCGAGATACTGCCTCAGGTACCCACCACCGGAACACCAATGTTGTTCGTGCCGTTTTCCGTGCCGAGCTTCGCACCTCCAATGACTGGCAGTAATCTGCATGTCAACAATTGCAGCCCATCCAAGGTAACATAACTCACACATTTACTATGCCAAACACACGGCCACATGTTCCCAGCCGGGTCCAGGAGCGCTAATGAATAATAATCATCACTTAACGCCCGGTTGGTTCGCGGGGATTATCTCAAGGATGCAGCCCTGGCAAGCGGAAATTTCTTTTGGTCTGCATGCCGAGAGAAACGCCCTTCGGAAAGCATTCAACATTTCGCCGCCCGTGCATATTTCATAACTGCCGTTGTTTGTTTATGAAATGCTTGCCGCTGCTGCACTCGGTTTCGTTTATTTGTATTTTCTTTTTTTTTCTGCTGGTATGCTAAGAGAAACCAGCGAATAAGTCCGCGCAGCAGATTATTTAATCTGATTACTAGCAAATACATTCCCGGCTTTGTTTTGACTACATTCCGCGCTCTCCTCATTTAATGCTTGCAAATTAAAGCGTAACAAAAATTCATTTCGTCGGGCGTCGCGTCGGAAAAGTAAAAATAGAGAGGATAATTTAATCCTAAAGAGGGGACGGACTTGTTTCCTAATCTGTCGTTCCTGATCCGCGAATTCGAGAGAAATGTACCACCATTATTTAAAAATGAGCAACTTTTTTTTTAATTTACATTTATATGACTGCAATCTGCATGCGAAGGCCTGTTTTTTTAAATTCCATTCCGCTTTTGACGATGCTCATTATTTTTGAATGTGATGACACATCAAATGCATTCTTTCATAAACTACACATGCAATTACTTAATGCAAAATTAAAAAAGGCGCAGTTACACGACGGATAGTCATTTTAACATATTTGCGTTTGTAATTTGCAATTAATGCATAAATCTTTTTCATTGGTGCCGGTCTCGCATGGCGTTCATCAAAGTCAGCAGTGCCTTTGATGTAGGCCGCAGCATCACCCTTTAACCCCTCGGGCACACACTCCAAATGCTGATCACAAATACATCCGGTACAACAAAATGTAACTGTTTTTGCTATCATATCAAACTGCCATATTCGGCGCTTTGAGCGGCTCATTGTAAACCAATAGGATTCTATTAAAATTACAGCACGGCGAAATTGTTTCGTAAAACGGGTTCATTCAATTTCACCAATTTATGGAACACTGTAATGAAACTATTTATCCCCCCCGCCTCCAACGCCATGCACGCGAATTTTTTTTTGCAGCTTTTAATTGGGCGCGAAACTTCCACTGTTTATTTTGTTCTATTTTTATTTCCCATTCGACACAATGGGCGCGAATAAAAGAAGCAAATCCGTTTAGGGAAGACACCCCGAAAATGAAATACATCAACGTCACGTCAGCACCCTACCCCACAACTTTCTCCAACGACATCTGCCCTCTCTCTCCTTCTCAATTGGGAGAGCGCAATATATTATTTAAACAACAAACAAGAAAAAACAACGCCGCCGAACTAATCGCCGCATTAACACAATTTGCGTCACGATCCGGGGCACGAATTGCATCGCGTAATTGCCGCAATTATTAAGTCCTGCCGGGCACCGAATATCCACGTGTAATACACAGAAAACTAGATAAATTTTAATCAGTGTCTGATACATAATGTAATGGTTACGCTTGTACACGGCCTGAAATTTACATCGGATGAATCATGCATTCGGTCAGTGGGCGCAATTGTTAATAAGTAATGCCTTTGTACACGGGGGATCCACTAAGCGCACCTATTGTAATATATTTATTAGCACGTATTTGGTGCTAGATTGGCTAGGCACTATTATATAATCAAGTGCGGATTAAACATATGATGCGAGAAGGCTATATGTTTCATGAATTTGCGATTTACTCAGGACATCAACAACTCTATTCACTGCTCGCACTCAAAATGACATCATTTGAAACAAAATATATAATTATTCTAAACATTTCTTGATTCTTCAGTCCGACATCTGATGTTTAAGTTACTGAATAGCGACACAGTTGACAATTTCGTGAAATTGGTCACCTCGCTTGTTATCCTTAATATTTTAATGAAAGTACGACATCTGTATCTGTATCTGTATTAACACTCTTGATTGATGTTTTATCTATATTCTTCTTCTTGTGGTGCCGTCTCCTATCGGAGGTTAGCAATTATCATGGCGATTCTAATCTTCGACTCTGCAGCTCTAAATAGTCCGACCCATGTTTGTCCGTACCATTCTCTAAGGTTCTTTAACCATGAGGTTCTGCGACGCCCCTTCCTTGTATTTTTCCTTGCATGATCAGTTGGAGAATAGAGTATCTCTCTACCCGGGTGATGTGTCCCAAGTACTCTAGCTTTCGTGATTTGATCGTAAGGATCAGTTCCTTTTCTTTATGCATTATTCGCATGACTTCTTCGTTGTTTACTAGGTCCGTCCAGGATATCTTGAGCATGCGGATATCCACATCTCAAACGACTCTAGTTTTTTTTTATGTTATTTTTCTTTAATGTCCATGCCTCCATCCCATACAGTAGTGTTGAAAAAATGTAACAGCGAATTATTCGGTCTCTCAAGCTAGATTGAGATTTCTATTTGAGAAAAGATTTTTTATTTTGACGAAAATTGCTCTTGCTATTTCTATACGTTTGTTCACTTCTATGGTTTGGTCGTTATTGTCTTCAATACGTGTTCCTATGTATTGGTAGCTTCTAACTCTTTCGATTGTGGTGTTGTTTACTAGTATTGCTAGTATATTATTAACATTGGTTTTATTTACAACCATAAATTTAGTTTTCTTCAAATTCATTTTGAGCCCATATGATTGGCTAGTCGTATTTATGTCTTATGTTTATTGCATCATTTTCTGAAGCTGGCAGATGGATGTTGCTATTATCGCAGTGTCGTCTGCGTATCGTATGTTATTGATAACTTTAACCGTTTATGATTACTCCATCCGAGTCATCATTGATGGATTCTTTGAATAAGCATTCTGATTACATATTAAATAGGACCGGTAATAGTATGCATCCTTGGCGGACTCCCCGCCGGATATCCAATTCTTCAGAGTTATGTCCTTCAACATTTATTTGTGCTTTCTGACTCCAGTACAAAGTTTTTATTATTCGGACGTCATTATAATCTAGGCCCTTCTGCTGTACTATTTCCATTAACCGATCATATTTAACTTTATCGAAGGCTTTCTCGTAGTCGATGAAACCTATACATAAATCTACGTTCATCAAGACATAGTTGGATTATGACATTCATTCCAAATAGAGCCTCTCTTGTGCCTAGATTATTTCGAAATCCGAACTGTCTCACTGATATCTGTTTCTTGTAAATGCGGCTGTGAATGATTTTTAGAAAAACCTTTAATGTGTCATCACGCTTATTGTTCTAAAATCTGAGCACTCCCTTGCGTTGTGTTTTTTGGTAATAAAAAGAATGTAGATTTTAACCATTCTTGTTGTATGATTCCAGTCGTATATATGATATTATATAGATTTACCAAGATGGTAATATTGTTTTCCTCAATTAGTTTAAGAATATCGACTGGTATTTCGTCTGGTCCTATTGCCTTTCTATCTTTTGAGTTCTGGATAGCATAATTACTTCTTCGGCTGTTATTCTTGGTCCTTGCGACGTTTCTTTTATCTCTATTCCATTTCTGCTGTCTTCAAATAGTTGTTGTATGTATTCCTCCCATCTTTTGATCTTTTCCTCTATGTTCACTATAATATTACCATTGTTATCTTGTATTATACCAGTCTGATTCTTCTTTCCTATGCCAGTGAATTCTTTGATCCTTTTATGTAAGTTAAATGAATCATACCTCAGCTGAAGCGATTCTATCTCCTCACATTGGGTTCTCATAAATGTTTCTATGGCTTCTATAAAAAAATTTTCGTATTTCTTCTTGAATTTCTTTGTATTTATTTCTATCCTTGTCTTTGTATTGTTTTCTCTTTTCAATTATCGCCAAAATTTCATCTGTCATCCATTGTTCTTTTGGGGGTTGAAAGTTGTTTTTCTGTTTCAATTTCAATGTATCCTTACTGCCGCCCACAGAGCTCCTTTTATGTCTCATCCACATCCACATTAGTGCCTATAACTTGTTGCATGATTTGTCCGAGATTTTCGTTGATGTTCGTCTTCACGGTTTGTCTTAATTCTTTAACTCGAAGCTTATATATTCCTGCAGCTTTTGCCGCTTCTCGCATTTTTTGCATATCTTTCTTTGACATTTGCCAGCATACGGCCCCATACGTTGTTATGGATTCTACGATAGTTTTGTAGATTCTCAACTTTCATTTTTTTGGAGCACAGTACTGGATGTAGCATACATATAGCTTTCTTTCCTTGGCACACTCGGTTTACTATATCTTTTTTCGATGTTCCTTCTTCGGAGATGATGGTTCCAAGATATCTGTATTTGTTTCCTTTTTTGATTTTTCTTAAATTCAGTTCCAGTTCTTCCGCTTCTCCCTCCCCCGTATTTTTAGATATCCTGTTTTACATATTTCTATTGAGCCCCCATTTCGCCTACTTTCGCAGTCATTAAAAACCGTAATAGTATTTTAGTAAATTGTTTATATATTTTATATAATTTGCCCGAAGTTTTAAGGTGTTACACTAAATATCACTTTATTGTAGCAACTCAATCATTAGTACAGTAATAGTACAGTAATTACTATGTTTAAAGATACAAACCGTACAGTAAACATATATATATTAAAATTTTCATACGGATATTGTCACATAAAGTCTCGAAAAACAATTCCCCGTTTATGCGTCGTGAAATATTACAAATATATCATAATATTTTTTTGCGCCCCCCCTCGAGTGTGTGTGTGTGTGTGTTTTTGCGCGCATATACATATATTTTTATTAAATTATATACAGGCAGGCGTATAAATCGACTTCCCTTATGTGCAGCAATATCTGAGAGATAAATTCTCCTTTTGACTGTACGTAAAGTGGTTGCATCCATCAACATATTTCATTTCATATCCGGAAACTATATGCTTATATATCGAACACATTTCCCCCAAAAATATGAAAACAGTATCACAGAATGGCCGGCAGGGGGGTGGCGTCGTGGTGCTAAAAGCGTTTGTTGTGTCGCCGTTTAATTATTCCGGGTGTTTCTGTGGGGTAATTTCGCGTGCGTTTTTAAAAATTCAATAAGGTTTTTGTTCAGCTGGGGGTTGGGAGGGTTCGAGACGGTTGCTGGGTGCGCGTCGTCTGAAAATAATTTATATTTTAAGGCGGCAAATCCACTCATGCATACATGTATCCTTATAAAACGAGAATGCGGGGGGGCTATATTATCCTTAATGTATTAGGCTAAAGCTGTAAGTTAAGCAGTAAGGTAGTCCCGAGCCGTCTGCTCCAGTGGCAGTTTTCTAACTTTTTAACGAAATTGTTGAAATTTGTATTCCCCTCAGACTTAGATTTTCCGATGCAGTTTAACCGGAGGAGGCTTAAGTTATGGAAAATTAACGTGAACTGACACTGAAGAGCCCCCTATTCACGTCTTTTGCACCGAATAGGCCGGAATTATTAAACATTGCAGGGTGGTACGTGCTAAACAAGATTTGTGGTATAATAAAAGTTATTATAAATGAAACGTGCCGCAGTACTTTCCCAAACTAACACACTAGCGGCTCTATTTTAATGAAACCACCCGAAACGAACACAACCCCGCCCGGACATCGCCCAAGGCTTATCCAGTATGGTTTCCATTGATAATGCCCACCTGATAATAACACTAAATTCTGTACATTCGTTCGCATTATTGACCGGGTGTTATAGGCGAAACAATGCCGGGCAGCGTCGATTCCTTCCCAACCCCCCCGTTTTAAAACATAGTGTCGACGTGTTGAATTATGCCCAATTAAACTACACTCAAACTATATTAGGGACGCACTTTTATGGATGCCGCGCCCGAGAGAGAGTATTGTTTTCCACTTCTACCGACTTGCATGAACTTCATCGAGAAGTTTCTAGGGCAATTCGCCTGTGGAAATATTGGCAATATCATTTAACCTTTAGACTTTTACGACATTATTTACTTCTTGCACATTTCAAGACATATTGAGGCGACAAATGGAAAATAGTGGCATTAATGAAAATCCTATCCCTACTATTAATTATATGTTACAGTTTCTAACACATTACGCTGTGTGATGTTTCGCTTGAATGGCAAAGTTTGCGAAATGTTCCAACAAAAACTAATTAAGTTCATCTCTCCGCCTCTCGCTTATGTTCCTAAATTGTAATTTTGTTGGCGTTCCGTAAAAGTGATTTTCAAATCGGAAACGCACCGCGGGGTTATCGCGCCGGGGAGATTGGGAAGAAGGGGCCGTGTGGAAAAGCATTTTACGGAGTGCAAAAGTTATGAGATGCGAGCTAACGAGACTTTATTGGCTTTTAAGACCGAACGTAATTAAAATGTAAAGGGTTGTCGAGTCACTGTTGCTCGGCTGCTGACGCTAGTTGCGTCTTCTCGTTCCGCGTCGGCGGTGTTTACACATTTTCGGCTGTCTGTTGTATCTTGCGAGGGGTTAATATTTGAGGCGCCGGACGTGCGCATTGTCTAGTTGAATTATCCGCAACGGTGGCTGGTTGTTAAGTCATCAGTCATTTTCGTTTTGCAAAATCTCGGCTAGGGCCCCCATGATTAATAGTCGGACTAATCAAGCGGTTCAGTGATTTTCATTAATTTCGTTTTGTATAAGCAGCGTTGATGAGTATTTGTCTAGGATAACGGGGAAGAAAAGTCAATGTTTATAGGAAGAAGGGTTCCTTGGTGCTTTGGATGGATTAAAATTGAAATCTCACCGCTCGGCCGGGGTTATATGATTTGAAGTAATCAGGATTCCGCGGAGCAGGTATTTTAATTTAAACGAATTCCCCGTCAAGTCCTCTCGGCGCCGACGCTTCAAAAAGAAAGCGTCCGTTTATAATTTACATGTTTCGATCCTGGAATCTCATTACCACATTCTAATGTGTCACGATTTCACGGGTATGCACCGCAGCACATCATAGCGCAGCAGTCAATTGAATGTTTTCCAGTAATTTCGTTTGGTGTGGAGGGGTACTGACGAACAACTTAATTACACCAACCCCGCCGTAACATGAGGTGCAAATAGTGAAGTGTACGTGTGGACCTCGGAAAGCCTTAGCCACACTCGAACCAGTTATAATCTGATTAATCCTACAAAGTAATAATTTCCGACCGAGTCGACACCCTTCGTTTCCCGTCCCGCATATTTGCTCTCGGGTTGCCCGTATATGCCCCGCTTTCATAACTTTAAATTTACCTCTAAAACACCCCCGTCCATACAAATCTGAATACGGTCACTTTTCTCCCGAGACGCCCGGTTTTAATCCCACCCCCGCGCAAAAAAAAAATGTTAATCCATAAAAAAACAGGATTACATCAACTCGCCCACGGGCATCTCAATTAGTTAAGATTCAAACGCGCCATATTTTCACCCCGGCCAGCTAGAAAAAGGGCGGCGTGTTTGCGTTGCTCGGACGTCATGAATTGTAGCACTTGTATCTTGTGCCAGAAAACCACAATGGAATCTAAGGGATGTGCAGCGGGATGACAAAAAGCGACGCACAAGAAACAATGCTCGTACTTCGAGATATATGGCCCTCCGTCCAGGCACGGTCTTCTCAAATTGCCGGTGCCCGCAACTATTCGCGTCGCCTTTTAATTATTAACCAAATGGGCCTGTAATTCACCTTTTGGCGCTGATGTATTTCCGGGATAACAAGCTTACGCTTCTTCATTAATACGATCCTTTGAAAGCGGCCGTCGTAATTCCACGTGTATAGAGGGAGCACCAGCCCCAACATCCCCCGGATTATTTGAGGACTGTTTCGTTTTTAACGGCTCTCTGGTATGCCGCTCTATTCGGCAAGTATCGATCTGTCCCTGTCGGGGTGTCAACTCAGTTAAAGGGCTTCTGCATATATGTTATGCTGCGGTGAGACACCACGAACTCAGGTCATTCGCTTAAACGCCGCACTCCTCATCCCCGCTGGATTATTAATCAATTGCAGAGGACACGCAAGACGAATTTTATTATCACCATATGTCGCACCGTCTGAATATTTCAATGTTTTCATTTGCAGTAAATTATGCGAACGATGGGTGCACCCCCTGTGTGCTCGCCCGCGGGATCCTTCTATCTCTCGCAATGCAATATGGAAATGCGGCCCAGGCGAAACGTTATGGCTCGTGCGTATTATCGACGAACGATAAATATTAATAGCGCGGATTGATGCTTCGAAAATAAACAAACCACCCCGCTGCCGAATGAAAGAAAACAAAACAAAATACACGCACACACACACAGAAAAAGGCAGCCCACGGAAAAGCGGCACTACACTCACAAAGAGAGGCCCCAATCTGAATTTAATAATTGCAGCGAAAGGAGCACCGTATTATTTTTTTTATCCGGCCGCGCTGTTATTCCGGTTTTAATGGAATAATTTCAGCCAGCATTCCCTTTATGCGCGCACAATTTCAATGGAAAACGTTAAATAAAACAGTTTACGGAGTGATATAACTCAATTCGCTCGTCAAACATGATACGCAAGGAAAAATTCGACGGCCGCGCACCGAATATACAAGGAAATCAGATTACTTGAAGCTTATGGATTAATTAACAACTGAATTGGTTTTATTCTATACTTTTTTCAGCCCTTTATACACCAAATGATTAGAAACTAGAATATCAAGTGTGATGTTATAAAATATATAATCTATTACATTAAAAAATAATGAATAGGTTCTTCAAGCATAAGGCAATACACATATACATGGCACCAAGAAACAAGACAACTAAAGACCAGAATAGATTACCTGATAATAAAACAGCAGTCAAAATTAAAGGTACGTTGACGTTAGATCATACTGTGGCGTGGAATGCGGAACATACCATTCATTACATAGTGAAAGCAAGAATCAATCTACCATATTTCAAAACTCACAAGCAAACAGCCTATACCGGAAATACTAGAGAAGATCGAAATTCCTAGATATGACGTTGACAGTTTTTACCATGCATTTTATATCAACGACGCCTAGAAGCCCTACTGTCAGATAACATACAAGATAAATCCTGCAAATGTATGATTATATAACATCGTGCCGCATTATGCAGTTAAGGATGCAATAGGGTTAAAAGATGGAAAGCTAATGAAGAGGAAACACTGGTGGACTGAAGAACTTCAAGCAGCAAAGAAGGAAAAACAAGATCTATACCTCAAATGGCTGCAAACTTAAACGTGGGAAGACAAAGCTGCATATAGAACATCCCTTGCCAACTTTAAATGAATGGGTACCTCCGGAAAGAAGACGAAGAAGTCGCCCAACGCTTGCATGGATGGTTGAGATCATAAAATGTCTGAAAGGAATCTTAAGGATGGAGATTGGCTCGATCGCCGAGCCTGGAGGCGAAACCACTCGCTATGAACTATATATATTTATCGTTCAATTTGGAAACCCTGATACTTGTCGGCATTATTTTCAAAAGCTATTGATGTTCAAAATTGTAATACTTATAAATAGAAAGAAGAACTTACTAAAGGATTATGGAATATATAATAAACATAGGTACAAATGAAATAGTAGGACTAGTACTAGTTTCCTTAAGTATTTCATTTGTACCTATATTTATTATATATTCAATAGTCCTTTAGCAAGTCCTTCTTTCTAGTTTTAAGCATTAAAATTTTGAACATCCATAACAATGCCGATAAGTATCAGGACTTCCAAAATGATCGAATAGAAGAGCGGAGTTTTGTCCCATTCTAGTTCCAAACCGAGGCAACAATGCGTCCCCCCAGAAAATTGTATTGGAACATTGTTATACAATATAGACAATGGAAACGCATTCGTTGCTAGTACGCCTCTGCCAGTCGATGCGAAGCAATTGACAAGTTGGCAAACGAGCAGCGCCGTTAGATTTCGGCTGTGTGTTTAAGTTGAAAGAACTTGGCCGCAGCAATAAAAGTGAAGTAAGTGCCCTCGGTATATTTCAATGGAGCGTGGAGAGTATCGTCGTAATGTTATTCGGGAATCGCGTTGGTCCCGGTTAGGTGCGCTCGAGTGAGCCGTGTGTGTCTGCATATCAAAATGCGCCGTTTTGGGCTGGTTCCGAGATTTTTGGGGTTCGCGCGCTGGCGCTATCGCAGCGGGATAATCCGGCCTTAGCGGCAGCTAATTAAGCGCTGACAGAATGGTACATTACTGCTAATTGGTTCTGTGAGAAGGAGACAACTACACAAATCGAAACACGCAGCGGTGCTGTTTAATTCAGCGACATATACAGTTAGCAAGAGTGAAATGTATGGTTGGTTCTGTATTTCCCCCGGGGGCGGTCTCATTAGTTTGGACCTTTATGAGTACTGCTTGTTGATTTAAGGTGCGCTAAACTTTGGCGCAGCTAATATAATATTAATCGATTGACGTTGATTTATAGCAAATACACGCGAGATACCTTTGTGGGGGCAGATTACAAAGTAACGAAATGATCCCGTGGACTGGAAATACCGACACTTGTATAATTTTGAATGCGAAATTGGTTTTAATCTACAATTTGCATGATCAAACAATGCCGGTGACGCTCAGTCTATCTGTGTTTACACAGCTTGGATCCACGACGACCACAGGAGCGGCGGTTGATAGCGGCAAGTAAAAACACAGGTTCTCGCACGCACGCACTTGGTTCCCAGCGACAATTAATTCGTAATAGGAATTTTGAGGGGGTGGCGCGTTATTCTTCTGCGGTCGTCGGCCCGCTGGATCCCCCCGGGGCCGAATAAATTAATAATTCGGCCGGCGCCCGATCTCTTGCATCTATTTGCATGAAAGTTTCGTGTGCTTATTACATTTTTCATTCTTGCCTCTGAGCTGATGAAGTAACAGCCGCTGTTGCCGCTCCCGCCCCGGCCATTCAAGTTTACACTTTAATGCCGCCCCTCCCGTTGCATACAGCGACGGGCCTGAATGAATAAAACACTGGTTGATTATTGCCCTCACCCCTTTGTTCCAGTATGAATCATTCACGGGCTCAATCTAAATTTCATAACCGCTAAAACAACATCGGGCGCTGGCGGATGGACGCCTTTTGTTGCAGCGCGGAAAATGGAAATTGCTGAAATAAAACACATAATCCAGTCTTAATCTTATTGGTATATGGAGCAGTATCATTTTTAATACGAGCGGGGGTTGTTGGAATGAATGGGGAACGCAGAACGTGCGCTGACCGCGAAGGAACGGAACAACTGCTGCTGGCTCCTGTACGAGCCGCGAACAATTACTCCTCAAATAATGAACCCCTATGAACTTTGAGAAATGAGCACTGATGTCTGCAAATGAGTTAATTATCTAAGTCGGACCCCGCTCTATTATGTTTTGATTACCCCTCCGGCACTCGGCAGCGCAGCTTCTTTATTATCAGTAATTTGTTTGCAACCCCCCGCTTCTTATTTCCTTGATGCATATCGCGGGCACCTTATAATGCAGATGTGCATGTGCTAGCGTGGCGATATCAAGTGAGTAAAGCCCCCGGAATCAATTCTTCGCATAGCCCACATTAATATGGCGATCAATTTAAGTGGCCGGCCATCAAACGACCCCTCAGGATCAACAATCGCTCCACAGGTCTGCAATTGTGGTTTAGAGGTCTGCAAGTTTCAGATATGGTGGAAGAAATATTCTTTTATGAGTAAAGGTCCGTCCCGCGGGAACTTTGTCCTATCGTAACCTCGCTTATCGCGCCGGCTGGCCGAGTGCAAGCTAAATATTAACTGTCGCGTATGAGGAATAAAACTGAGTCACGGCCGTGGGGGCCGCTCTTCTATTTATTTTTAATCGATCCGAAAATTATTCTCAAGCTACATTCCGCATTGATTCAAAAACCCTGAATTATTCATATAATATGTTAAGGACCGCTTTTTATTTGCATACATTTCGGAGGATCGACTTCATTTTTTTTTGCCGGGGTTTTATTCGACTGCCCTTTGTTTATTCTTAATCCGTTCATCTAAACTGTAGGGAGCGTTCGACGTGCTTTATGGCAAGCGTCAGTTGTAAAAGAACGGAAGCAACTGAATGAAATAACAGTGGTTGAGCTACGCGTCGCGGATGATCAGTCCTAGTCCTGGCTCAGGACAGCTGGCGCCATAAAACTAATTACTTGCTTTTCTGGTCACGTCCCGAATGTCCTAATAGAAATAGCATGTTGCCGTCGGGGCTCTGTTCTTCTCGTTTATTTTATCAAAAAATAAAAGGATCCGCACTTGTACTTTTATGTCGCCGAAATTAAATAATATCCTTTTATTGTTTAACCGGTCTTAGATAACGGTGATAAATTCGCCAATCATTCGGTTTTCGTGTGTGTGGGGCTACAGTATAATATTGTTAGTGCAGATAATGTCGAGTGCAACTGGAGTGGCCGATCCACTTGGTTTAATACAATTGTGCATGTAAATGAGAGGCAAGTGGGCTGCCAATCAGTCCGATTTGCCCGTTTCATCCCGCACCGGATCAGCTGGGGGATCATTCCGTGTTCTACACGAGCAATACACTTGTCTACCAACACGCAATCCAAACACCGCCCATACAAATTACTAAGACAACAAAAACGCAACTTTCCATTCTAATATTTCTGAATATATTTACATCCGTAAAGAATTCTTTATGAATAGATTTACATCTTAAAACGGAATTACCGCGAACATTAATGATTCCGCTGATCAATAGTCGAGAGCCGTTACATAAGACACGTCCCTCTCAATTTTGAACGAATGCATTATTTAGATGTGTCGCTTTTTAAATCCACTTTGAGCATAACATGTTTCCGTAGGGACTTTAATTTTTGATCTGAAAGTTGGTTGCTGCAATAAATATTTAACGGTGCATATTTTATACTTCACAAACACTACTTTTACCGACTCATATATTGCCTTGCTGCACGCCGTTAATATTTATGCACATCGAGGCGGCACAATAGATGTATTATTGTTAAATAAACCCGGATTTATTTTTGTTTTTATGAATATATGCTGCGCACTATTTTACATTTTACGTAAATACAACTCAAGGGTATATACGTTTTCTTGAAATAATAAAATGCAAATGGGGATGTGTCTTTTGAGTCGTACGGGGATACGCTGTGTTTTGTTTAGAATTTATTTTATAATTTTGTGGAAATTTTATGTTGTTTTATACGGTGACATGACTACTCAACAGACATGTTGGTGCCTGCAATTTTTCAAACTGTTACTAAGTAATTTGTAGAGTGCAGAATCTAAAATAACCGTCAGGTTTCGGATATAAGATCTAGTTTTTATAACAAGTTATAAATCCCAATTAAAAAATTACCATATGGGTGTGCATTGCTAATTGATGTGGTGCCGCCAGATGGCGTTTAACTTGCCTCCTAGGGGGTTAGTTGTATTATATTTGTATATAACCACTCGAGATATTGTGTGAATTCATCCTCCCTAGCTGAGCTACACTGATGAGATTTAATAAGATCGAAATTTAGATATCTAGAGTGCTAAGAGGTGGGTTCACACTTATATATGTTTATTTTTTATTCATTAATGACGCCTCTGGGTGTATGGGGTTGCGTTGCAGAGGTAGTACCTTTTATCACCTGATAAATAGACAGGCGCTGGATGGCGATAACTGGTACTTGCAGGACACTCAGGCTCTTGCTTATAGCTTCAAGTTGCCACAAGCAAAAATTGACCTGAAGGCTGAACTAGACAAGGGTAGTCAAATATGGTGAATAGGGTACTCCTTTTCCAGGATCTAAACCAGGCCTCAATGGCAGACAAGCCAGATATTGGCCAACGACGTAAGAATTCAGAAGACCAGAGGTAACCACTGAATTAAAGACCCACTATGGATATCCTTAGTAAAAACCATCACCATCGAAATAATGACTTTGTTCAATTCGAAATATTCCTAGTAGAGTTTTGACCGATGGGATTTCCGGGGAGGAGGAAGTTGAATGAAGTCTACAAAACAAACTAATCAACAGAATCGTGACATGGAATATCAGAACCGGGTAAGATTAAAAACGTAGTCCTAGAACTGGAAAGACTAATAAAATTAAAATACCTGGGCTAAGCGGCGTACAATGGGCAAGTCATGCTAACATAAGGTCAAAAACGGAAAAATGTACTATAGTGGAAAAAATAACACCACCACTCATAGATACGGAGTAACAATTATTGTGGACCAGAAAGATGATTTCGAACAAAGTCCCCGTAAACATAATACAACTGTATGTAGCCGACAAAGACGAAGACGAAATAGAAGCGTTTTACCTTAAACAAAGTCATTGAAGTCATCGCAAAATATGAAGACCTCATCATTATGGGCGATCTGAATGCTATGGTAGGCCAAGGGGGAGTAACTGGCTGATTCGGATTAGACAGTCCTAACACACATGGAATCAGGTTGGTAGAGTTCTATCAAAAAGAAGAAATGATGATAGCTAACAACTTATATAAGCTGCCCCCACGGCGTTCAAATTCAGCCAGATCTATGGGGCAGAGCGATTAAAAATTTGACCACTCGAATCCCTGCCACCGTGAGAAGTTTCGGCGAATATTTACGACGATTTATATTCTAAATATAATGCCATATATGAGCCTTTCAAATAAAATACGAATTTCGTTAATACCTCACACATAGCTTATTTTATTCCATTTCAACATCGACCCATCCTTATTGAAAACCCCTTAATGTAGCTAGATATAATCAGTTTACTAGTACTGTGAACACAATATAATTGTATGATGATTAGGATAGCGGGTGGTAAAAATGCCAAAATTATTTACCGCGTTCCAGTTGTACACAAATTGAGTGCGATGCGAATTGCAAATACATAATTTTTAATTATAAATGTAAAATAATTACTGAATCAACGCAACGGCGCCGAAATTAAAATAGAATGGGAACCCAATATTGAAGTTCGGTAATGAATTAATTAAAAATAGCGGAACTATTATTAATTTATTAATTAGCAGGCTGTGATTGTTGTGGGGGGGCCTGGCGGGCTTTGAAGTGGTAAAAATCGATGCTGCGCAATTGGTGGTGTTTGGGATTGCAATTATGCCGGGGCTCAAATTGTTATTTGGGCCGAAGGGGTAAGCGTGAAATATTCATTTCGGATGGAGGGGCTGTTTTGTAAAGAATGCCTAATTAGTAAATTTCACGGGGTTGCCAAACAATGTCCGCAGGAGCGTTTGGGGTTGGTGCAAGGTGCAAACTTCCACGAGGCGGGACATAGCAGACAGGAGTAACGCCGGCTTAAAGAATATATTAACGTTAGCTGGAAAGGAAAATTGAACTCTCTCCGTTTTTAGCGTTATTAAATTAGGGTTGGTTCCCTCATCATTCCCCGCTGCTGCGTTTTTCTTCGTTACTTCTCACGCCGTTCCCCCAGACGAAGCAACTTTCACTAAAATTTTTGTCATATTGATTAACATAAATAAAGCCGAGCAATTTATGTATCATTAACCGATGATAATGAGCGCCAGCAGGACTGGGTTTGAAACTTAAAAAAAAAGAGAGACCGGGCGAGCGTATTGATGTTGCGAAGCTCCGAAAACTGAATCTAATTATTCCGTTGGGACAACGGTGCACGGCCAACAATTTCCACGCCGGCCATCTTCTCTCAAAGCTACAATTGTATCTGCCCCCCAGCGGGGTTAAACCATAACTTTTCTTTTGTTGGCCGGCGAACTTTTTCAAATTAAAATTTGTTACAAATACTGCCGATAATATCGATTACGAACTATTTTCCATCGCTGGGTAACCAAATTTGTGCCGCTAGAATTGAGATCTTAACAAGTAAACTGTAAAGCACTTGAAAGGGTCGGGGAACAAGGAATTTGAATTTATTCTTCTCGAGCGGAATGACTTGCAGATTTTACGATTGATTCAATCGTGTCAGAAGAAGCCACTTTGGTATCGTTTCGTCGTTACAAGATGTTTGCGCGATGATTGGATTTAATAATCAATCACGGAGGCCCGCGGCTTAATTCCGTCGTGCACTGCGATCATAGATAATTCAGCGGAAAGTGTATTATGTACCGCAGCGTGGGCATAAAAGCCCTGAAATATTTGGGGGGTGGCAAAGAAAGGTATCTGCGCTGATACATCAAGAAAAATGGGTGTCGCGGGTGTAGTTTGGTCGGCGGTACAAAGCTGGTGTGGGGAGGTCGGAAAAACGCGGAACTACTCGCAACAATGGAAGTTGGCGGACGCTGAAATAAAAGTAATCGGCTTCGGATATTTCCGCCTGAAATTTTTCTATTTACACGCTGTAAATAAATTGATAAACTCTTAAAAGGGTACTCACTTCGTTTGCCCGTATCGGTTTCTATGTAACCAAAACCCCGACGATCTTTATGGAATACATACATAAATACTTTATTTAAGTGCCAGTTTTTTACTTTTTTATATATATATATATATATATATAAAATTTCGAGAGGCGTTTTTATCGCGGCCCTCTTGGGACTCGCTTGCCCGGAATGGATAAGAAATAGTGTTTGGGATGTGATGTATGAGCGGTTTTTATTTATAATTTCATGTGTATTCACTAGGCTAATACGTTTCCTCCAAAAATTAAATAATTAAACAAAATCAAATTAATTCGGACTACACGGAAATTCGTAGCATTTCAATTTTTTTTATCGACTAGCAGTGTCGTCCCACATGGGGGTACTCTATTCTAATAAAGAGTAGTGGTATCTATCGCTACCGGTTGTTGTTTATTGCGACTGGCTGTTAATGTGGAGCCTGCAGTAAATAATACATCACTCCAATTCCAGCTAACTCAATTTTACACCAAGACAGGTTACATTCCCCCCGCCGAATTGCTTTTACCTCATCCCACGACCGTCATCCGCCCTCGGAGAATAAGGGTTGCTTACATTCAGCACCGTGTCGGGGAGCTCTAAACAAGTATTATGATACATTAATCCATAATTTATTACCCTGCGCCGGCACATGCATGTGCATTGTGTATTGCTTTTAGTTTTCCACGTATTACCTAGACAATAAATCGCGCGCGCAGATAAATTGCCTTAGTTGTTTGTTATCGCTAAATTTACTCCAACATTAGATTATAAAAGAAAGAGTCATTTGGAAACGTGCTCTGATTTCCGGTGAACAGTTGCGGTCGGGGACATTGGCAAAAATGTGCTGATTTCGTTCGCGGCCCGCTTGACAAGTGATATGAAGCGACAAAGGGAACGAATTGAATTACCGGAAACACGGTTCTGGTTTACAACAGCCCATTGACAAATGGCGGCTCTCTTCGAAGTCATCCGCGATACGAAACGCCGGCAGCCCCCCGGTTCCTGCGACGGAGCAGCGGTCGATCCTGCTCCGGCTGCTGGGGGAGGCCACGAGATACGTGCGGCTCGTCTTTGTGATCTTGCGACGCTATCAAGTTGCACTTAGCGCCTGTCGCTCGCTTCACATTACATTCCATTACTGCCTATGCCCAAAAAAAATGTAATAAATGTGTAACACAACGACACCGGCTTCCCCGCCCGGCGCCTCCACCAGAATGCCGCGCACTCAAATGATTTACGGAACATACATTCTAGACAATGGCTGTCCTAATGAATACTATTTGCATATCTTCCTCGTTACTTTGTGTCGGGTTATGTCGTGAACTGTGTAAGTATTCAGGCCTCCGCTTTTCATAATTAACTTAACCCAACTTGTCACGTTAAGCGATGCACCGGGAACATCAATAGCGGCACTGCGACGGTATTCTTTATTAAGAACTACTGTATCATACCAAATCAACTACATGAAAATGTGTCATCATTTTTCAGCGTCGCATAAATAAATTACGTACAGTTTCACAATATAAAAAATATTCATGCCACAATTAATTTTATAATGTAGGCAGTATTTACACGCAATTAATTAATAATGTAGGTAAATTTAAAACAAATTATTCAACGCTGCATGGCAACGAACACATTTATATATTTTTTTATTTTTTTCAATTTGTTGGAAAATTTATACCATCTATGGCACGGCGATGAATTATTATTATTGGCGGCGGCGGGGACGTAATTTCAGCCGATAAGTATCTGGGCGAAATATAATATTTCTGTTATCGCCATTTATTTATGGAGTCCTATATATTTCTGGTCGGGATTTAGCGCTGGGCTGTTTAAATTAATTTATCTAAGAACGGGATGTTATCTAGATCGTTTCTCAAACAAAATGGCATGCGTTATCTGTCCCCCTTCAGCTTTGTCCCAGGCGCGTTAAGAAGCGTTAAGATTTTTCATTTAGATACATGTCGGGGAAATTTTATGCGCCGTTTGCGCGGCAATATTTAGTTTGTCGATAATTAAAGGCGCGCCCTGCTTTAATTCCATTGCGGAATTGGGGGGGCGATTAATTTGTCAGCGGTGTGACAATCTTAATATTTTATTTTTATCGCGCTCTTTTTCATCGCGTTGCGAATTTTTACGCTCATTCACTCACCGCCTCGCGCCACCTGAGTACACATTTATATTTCCTGATTGCGTCCTCATGTTCGGGGCCGTCTATATTATGCTGAAATAAATTAAGCGCGCGCCCGCCCCCCTCCTCGCGAACCTTGTGTGTGGATTTCGTGGTTGGGAATGCGGCTCGAAGATTTAACCGCCACTGTATAATTAAAACATTTAAGTTTAAGTTGCAAGAGTGGTTAGAGGAGGAGGATGGGAAGGATGGGAAGGATGGGGAGGAGACGCCTCCCTTTGCCGTCCTAAACAAATCAAGTAAAAATTACTGGAAAATTAGGGACGAGCGCCGCCGTAAGCCGACTTTACTTCTTATTTAATAGCGGGGAACTTTTAAATTGCAGTTTACCTGTTAAACTCCTTTAAAAAAAGTTTATTTTATTTAAGAGCCCTGCGAATGGAATTTTCAAATTGCACCCCTCACAAGGCGGAGGGGGCACCGTTGAATCCTCCAAACATTCATACTTTTATCTCGAAAGTTTTAAATGTACAACACTTATTTACGATTGTTTCATCTAGACTTCTAGACAGATGCGTTATTATATAAAAAAAAATGCACGTCTGCACGTTAAATCAGTAGCACTTTTTCCAATGCTAATTTTGTGGCGTGGGGATTTTATAAATTGTTCTGTTTAGAAGCGATATTTATTCTAGTACGCAATAAAAGTTTGGAAATTGCTTATTTTTCCTGCACAAGCGCTATCTATAATTTGTCATCCGTGCGCGCGGGTTTTACTCTGTGCGCGCAAAAATTGGCCTTTTATAAAACGGAATGGTGAAAAAACGGGCGTCAATATTGATGGATGTGTGTCGTTATGTGTGTTTCGCTTCTTGATATGAATATCATATTGCAGCATGTGGCTGCAGAGTTTCTTTCTGGGGGCTATAAATACATTATTAACGGCGTCCCGTGCTGCAGGACTGTTGCCGCCGCCGCCGCCAATTCCTGCATAATTCGCCGTTGCCATCCACACAAACCGATCCCGGCACCTTCTTTCCGCCCGTAAAACAATTCGCGTGCGAGTTAATTGTACTTGGATGGGGGTCAAAAACGACCCATTGTTGTGGAATGTACTTATCTATATATTAGGTACCACTGTAACGTCCATTCCAGCACCAACTTTCATCGGAACACCCTCCATATGGAATATTTAAGCCAATATAATCGTTCGCATTGTCAGAACCTGTGGTTTGCATTTATCTTCACTCTATTTCTATTGTGTTTAAATAGCGAACTTAACATTAAACGGTAGATGCTGCTCTAAACCATATTCTTATCGTGCGCCCTTTGTTTCACTCACATGCGCCCCACATTCCTCATCCGACACACTACACCGCACCTTAGATAACTCGCGCCCATCTCGCCCAGCTATTTATTACAAAAAGAACTTAATGATTCTCATACATCTTCCGCCTCTTTCTATAAAAGTTCCTTAAATACACCTTCTAAATTGCACACACTGAAAACGCGATAAATAATCCGAAGCCTACAGGCTATATCCTGTAAAATTTATCATTTAATATTTAATATTCCATAAAACTGACGCCGCAATATAAATTTCTATACATTATATTTACGACACCCATTACTATCCCAATACACCAGCCATTTCACATCTCGTAATCGCGCTTGATTAAATTCTTAAAACATTATAGAAAATCCAATAAACCAGCCGCACAAATGATTTAATCCACAAATTTGAATTTGCATCATCCCGTGTTGCTAGTTTTAAAACTGTTACAACAGCTTTTTATTTAAACGCATCACAATTGATTCCATTTGTTTGCAATAATAACACGCGTGCAAAACGAAAAGCCCGAACCCAGGAAAAGCTGCTAAAAAGTAGCAGCAAGCGTGACCGAAATAAAGTCGCCTTAATAAATCGCGTTACATAATTGAATTGGATGCTAATGAATTTTTCTAAGCACTCCCTGCTTAACCCGCCCGCTCACGTTTTTTTTTGACTAATTGCCGCGCGAGGCGCGGGGAAAATTATAAATAAACACCGAGGCGGGTCCATTATTTATGATTATTATTATGCGGAGTGCGGACGAGCCCATCCATTTTCCGCCTTTATTAGGCGCCGCGCGCGGTGACGGGTACTAAGTAAAATTTTACGTGGCCCAATCCGAAATTAATTAGCCGCCTTGCTTGGGCATTATTAGCCACTCACTCGGTAGAATTGAATGATTTTTTTAAATAAATTTCTTTAATGTTTGGCAATTTTTATTAATATTTCGATGGTTATTTAATTTAATTTTTAATGCACGTTTTTAAAATGTGAATATGGTATAAGTTACCTGTATAGTTAGTTGGTTCATAGTTCTTACTTCCCGTCAGATTAAGAACTGAATTATTGATGGATTTGTTCCCCGAACGATCTATCTACAATTCCGCTGCTATTGTAGCCGGTATTCTGCTATTTACGTAGTATTATTCTGCTTTGTTTCGAAGTTTGAAGAGGGACAAGGGTGGTGGTTGGGTGTGTATAGATATTTTTCTGCGCTTGTGAACGCCACTATGGGCGGCGATTATGATTTATTGTTTGATTACTTTTGTACTTTATTGCATAAAATAGTTTTTCAATCAAACTTTCGGAAGTTAAAGTCCTAATCCCGCGCGGAAACGGCGTATGATTAAAAATTAAATTTTTATTCGCTCGGTGCTTATTTTAAAACTGTCGAGAAGTTTTGCATGTTTTTGATGTTGTACAACCGCTTCGATTGCCCAGCTAAGTGGGTATTAAGAGTGGAATATTAATATCATCGGGGGATGTTAAATGTCTGATCGTTATCGGCGCCTGACAAATAGTCCTTTCTAAAAGAATACACTTTCGACTCCCTCGTACTCTGGTGCTTTCCATGCTTCCGCTCCCGTGCATGGTTGCATCGATTCGTCGTTCTTCATTCAGTTTGCTTCACAGAACATTTCAATCTTGCCTCTAGTCCGTGACACCCCTCGCTGTTCCGTATCCCGCACGCATTGCACTTGCCATTACTAATAATTGCACGCTGATGGGATCCACCGAGGACGCCATTTAGCAGTGCATATTTATTCAACGCCGTCACAACTTGACCGAAGTATTTTATCGCTTACGCACTCCCAATACACAAACATGCACTGAAATGCTAGCATAAGTGCGTTGTTGATGGGCCCATTGTTATTATTTATTTACTTGCGGCTCGCGCTAGCGCCGATTGCTATTGGTTAACCCGCCGCTTATTTACTTTGCTGTTATATATTGTTTGTGCATCTGAATACACACGTATAATTTATACGTTTTAAACTAAATTCCAATCTCGCCATCCGTCAAACGCACGGTGCATTGTGCGCGGCCGGATCCCATCGAACCCGCCCGGACCCGCGTTGTTAAGGTGGGCTTAACGTGAACGCAATCACTCACCTAAATCCCTCGCATCTATGCATCGGCCACTTTTCAAAAACCACATATTTCATCCCCCCACGCTGGATCGTTTGCATACAATAACAATTTGTATCGCGAAATAATTGCGCGCATGCATAATATCACGAACCGATCCATTCTATTCATCCTTTATAAAAGCTATATCCGTTATTGAAATACCAATAAGTCAAACACACTCCCACGGATGGATACGCACGACTTTATCAAGTATTAACAATATTTCTAGTTCGTTTCATATTTCACGGATGGATAGTAATAAGAACTGCAATTATTTTCATACTACGAAATCACATTCAAATTACCTGCCGTACAAACTTGTAAACTTTTAATTCACCCCCCCTGCAAATATTCGCGCTGACGTAATTGTGTAGCGTTTCTGTATAATTCCCTAAGCGGATTCCAATCATAAATTGTGGCCAAACCGGCCCACGTAGCAAGATTATTGAGGAATTTACTTATGAGGACAATTATTAATGATGAGACAAATCAAAGATTCATGTGTTTCCTGAGTTAAATCCTAAAATTTAGGAACCCCTAAGTAAGTTTAACCATCAGCTAAGGCTTCTATTACTGCCTTTCAAATATAAAAAAAAATTTCGTTATTACCTCACACGCAGCTTGTTTTATTTCATTTCAACATCAACTCGTCCTTATTGAAAAACCCCTTATAAAAATATTCGCCACCCAGCTCAGTGGCCGAGTGGTTAGAGGCGTCGTCCGCCCCGTACTGAGCATTGGGGAGCCTGAGTTCGATCTTCAGCGGGGAAAGAATTTTCGCTAATCACCTTTCACAGTTTTTCAGAGGTTTTCTGTGAAGCTAAGGTAAATACCGAGTGATTAAACTCCTCTGAGCTTCTCTCTTGACCGGCGGAAAAGCCTCACGGCTGATAGCCTTGTGAAAGATAAAAAAAACCACGAGACTCGCACGGGAATGTGGAGAAATCGAACAACTACAGATTCTGCACGACAAATTCAACCTATATTAGGACATAGATGGTGGTGAACGTCATTTTCCTTCTGACTCTATTCTCTTCTTCTAACTTCACTCAATCCTACGATGTTACATTGTATTTTGTCAAGTTCATTTTCAAGTTCGGATATCTTTTGATTTGATAGTATAGTTCGTACGATGTAAGAGGCAATGTGCAGTTTTTGGCTTAAGATGGCCAAACAGGCTTCTATGCGGTGCACCCTCTACTCGAGAACTTGCTTGACTGCTACCGTAGCCAGAGGTTTTTAAGCTGCCGTAAACTGAGGGCCTTCTTATGTTTTGTAACAATCATTGGAGTATTTAGCCGTTTGTCCCTACCGCGCTGATGGGTTGGTAGGGGAGGATAGCAGAAGGAAGGTGTGTTGTACAGGATTGTGGTTGGAAGTTGGATGTGGACATGGTCTCCTCCTGGTATTTGGATTTGGAGAAGAGCCAAGACTCACGTGGGCAGGGCCGTGTCCCTGAAGTAGGCCTATGTACCAGCAGGATCGTGGAACAGTGCCTACCCGTTACCCATGTACCCATTCATTAGTAAGGTACTACATAAGTATATTCTTATATTCTGTTAATTTGTATTTGGGCGGATTGTTATTATATTATTTTTATGTATTTTTTTGTTTCTTGCTCTAGCTGTATGAGCATTGTGTATTGGGGGATGTGTGTATTTCTTGAGCGGTATGCCAAATAAAGGTTTTTTTTACTACATATGGCTAGTACCCCTCTACGGGATGGAAATATAGACAATAAAAGTAGCATCAATGTACAGAAAAGAATCCTCTACCACAGAATGCTCAAGATCTCGTGGACTGCGAAAATAACCAATGAGGAAGTCCTGCGACGGGTAGGCGAAAGTCGTGAACTTCTAACTGCAATAGAAATAAGGAAGACCAACACCGAATTTGATCTGAACCTTAAAAATAAGATTAGTCAGATACTACATATGGTTAGTACCCCTCTACAGGATGGAAAGATGGACAATGAAAGTAGCATCAATGTTACAGAAAAGATACCTCTACCATAGAATGCTCAGGATCTCGTGGACTGCAAAAATAACCAATGAGGAAGTCCTGCGATGAGTTGGCGGAAGTCGTGAACTTCTAACTGCAATAGAAATAAGGAAGACCTACACCGAATATTATCTGAACTTCAAAATAAGATTAGTAAGATGCTACATATGGATAGTACCCCTCTACGGGATGGAAAGGTGGACAATGAAAGTAGCATCAATGCACAGAAAAGAAACCTTTACCCCAGAATGCTCAAGATCTCGTGGACTGCGAAAATAACCAATGAGGAAGTCCTGCGACGGGTAGGCGGAAGTCGTGAACTTCTAACTGCAATATAAATAAGGAAGATCAACACCGAATTTGATCTGAACCTTAAAATAAGATTAGTAAGATGCTATATATGATTAGTACCCCTCTACGGGATGGAAAGATGGACAATAAAAGTAGCATCAATGTACAGAAAAGAAACCTCTACCACAGAATGCTCAGAATCTCGTGGACTGCAAAAATAACCAATGAGGAAGTCCTGCGACGGGTAGGCGGAAGTCGTGAATTTCTAACTGCAATAGAAATAATAAGACAAACACCGAATTTGATCTGAACCTTAAAATAAGATTAGTAAGATGCTACATATGGTTAGTACCCCTCTACGGGATGGAAAGGTGGACAATGAAAGTAGCATAAATGCACAGAAAAGAAACCTCTACCACAGAATGCTCAAGGTCTCTTGAACTGTGAAAATAACCAATGAGGAAGTCCTGCGACGAGTAGGCGGAAGTCGTGAACTTCTAACTGCAATAGAAATAAGGATAAGACTGTGTATCTAGGACACGTGATACGAAATCAGAAGTATGATATACTACAAGTTATCATTGACTGTAAAATTTAAGGAAAATGAGGAGGTGGAAGAAAAAAAGTCTTGGTTCAGACAATAGACGGGACCATCGGAGGTTCATACAGCCAGGAATCGCGAACAGATGAATCATATTGCCGCTAACATCCATTAATGGATATATGCTTAAGAACATTATAAAACAAGTAGATATAATTACCACATTCTAAAAAACGACTGAAATTAAAAAACGTCGCAATGATACCAGCGATAAAGATGTCTGACACTCGCGGGTTATGTTAAACATAAAGTCGGTTTTGTTTGCTTGTTTCTCTTCCAAACTCTATTAAAGAATCCTGATGAAACCAAAATACTATTGGCGAAATATAGATAAATTTTAAAAAAGTAGTGGGCTTCAAGGAAACTCCTTTCCTTGAAGCCCACTACCATAATCCTGAAATCTACTCGTCTTTCTTAAGAAGATTATATATATATATATATATATATATATATATATATGTATAGGGTAATCTACTAGCTCTATGACAAACTCTGACAGGTGAAAGGTCATGTGATTCTAAAAAAAAAATGTTATATTTTATATACACCACAGCATCGAGGAAGACAGTGGCTATATACAAACTTATAATAATAATTGTATTGATAACAGAGGTCCTGTGCCTTAGCCACCGCAAAAACCTAATTTAAATCTGTCGGATTTCTTTATTTGGGGACACATGATGGTACAATGGTAAAATTAATAGTCGGAAACAATTTGTACTAATTGTTGCCGAGTATTAATTTAAATTGAAAAATATAAGATACTTTCGTTTAGCATGGTTTAGCATTACTAGTCGCCCCACGGCGTGCAGTATCGCGGTCGTGTGCCGCCGGTTGTAAGGGCCGAGGTAGAATTATGCGGCAAATAGAACAATAAACAATAAGCCCCTGCCAGCCCAGAGTGATAAACGAAAGGCGCTAAGATATCATCCAGTCAGTTGACTATATTATTATAGTATCGTTGATTCCTAGTTGCCATGCGTGCATTCAAGCCGAAGGTGAATATTTAGAAAAATATATTTTTTTTTAATGTTTTTTGTTTTATTATTACTTTGTATAACTACTCTGTAAATAAAACGATTCAAACCAGTGATAATACTAAACGTGAGGATAATAATTAATGCCATTGTAGTGCAATATTTGTTTTTTTTTTCATGGTTATCTGAACATATTTGATAAAACGTGCTATAATTCTGCAACTAAGACGAATCGGAACTATGTTCATATAATTTTTTTTTCTGAGAATCACATCAGCTTTCACCTGTCAGAGTTTGTCATAGAGCTAGTAGATCACCCTATATATATATATATTTATATATATAATCTCTTAAGAAAGACGAGTAGATTTCAGGATCACGGTAGTGGGCTTCAAGGAAATATATTTTTAAAAATTTCCTATATGTCGCCAATAGTATTTTGGCAGTTTGTCATAGAGCTAGTCTAATCACCCTATATATATATATATATATATATATATATATATATAATCCTCTTAAGAAAAACGAGTACATTTCAGGATTACGGTACTGGGCTTCAAGGAAACTCCTTTTTAAAATTTAATATATACTATAATACTATTGACGAAATGTAGGTATTTCACCAATAGTATTTTGGCAGTTTGTCATAGAGCTAGTAGAACCCTGTATATTATTAAATACCCGTTAGAAATATATTTTTTTTAAATTTAAGACCTTAATATATTTATACATTAAATTGCACTGAAATGTTTCTAACATTCAAGTAGTGATTAGATTATATAGGTATATTCAAGAGATGTAATGTGCTCAGATCATAAAACATTGAAGCATAAATTTTGTTTTCCATATCCTGTACATCCTTTACGATATCACATTTGACTTTTGAAATAAACATCGTCCCCGTAAGCTCGCTGCAAATGTTTCTAACAAACGCAGTAATATCGCTGAGAAATAGCATAACAGATATTGCCCTCCAGTTGGAAAAAGCCCGAAGAGGGTCCCCAAATTGAATTTATTCACCCGTCGCGACGACGTCCTTGTTGACATTGTTAATTTTTGTATACAAATTTGGATGCAGCACATGCTCGTTGGCATATCTTTAGCTTTTTGATATAGATCTAATTAGTTTTGTTTATATAATGAAATTGCGCTGTTTCGTTTTACGACAGCGGGCGCCGCCACTGGCGGGTCCCTTTTCGCAAAACAGTAATCGAAATTCAGGACGCAAACGCCCTCAATTCTCAGAATGAATGGAAGAACATTTCCTAATTATATTAAGTCCCGGCATATAGCATGGGATGCGGAAAGAAGTGGGCATGTGTGTGTGTGCGAGAAAAAAAAATGCCTAAACAAAGGGGCCGCCCGAGTTTCGGCGTCTGGAAACTGGGAGGCATTTTTTTTATTGTAATTGTATTAGCTTTATGATTGCGAATTATCCGACGTAATGACGGCGGCGTTTTTTTTTACGAGCGCGTTGTAAAGCTTCGAATTCTCGGTTGTTTTAATTAAATTTATTTTCGTCGTCCGAAAGCGGGGGGCGGCGGCGGCGCTGGTTAATCCGTGCGGATCCGTCATTGTGCTGAAAAGTTGCGCGCCGCTTATTTATTATTTAGTTAACGGATATCGCGTATGCATATTCATGGGCTCGACGCCTGAGCCGAGTTACGGCAGTCATGTTTATGACTTGTTTCGCATATCGGTTTTCTATAATTCGATTTCGATGGCTGCCAACGGAATCGCTCCTATATGGATACGCTGTGTACATAACGGGGAAATTACTCCAGAGGTACCAAATGCGATCTCTTGTTTACACGCGCGCAAACGAGCTTTGTGCTTTGGTGTTGCTACCGGGATTTCCTTGTAATAAGTATCCTTGCTTCTTTCTATATGTTGTGCTATGTTATATCACGAACGGTTTCGAGGAGATTTGCATAAACTGAATTTAAAAGTACGTACGAGTGTTGCATATTCATAATTTCGTGTTCTCGCGGAGTCTAAGCTGTAGATTCGACATAGTTACACGAAACAATGGTAGGCCATAGTTATGCATAGATTGTCGGTATATAAAGTTGGGAATTAATGACTGGCGCCCCGCAGAACGCTCTGCCGCGCCTTGTACTCGCTGAAATGTTAAATTTGCCGCCGCTTCTTTCCTCCGCGATGAATAAATCGGGAATCCGAAGTTATCTTGTAATTAATTACACTGTTTTATGTAAATGAAGCGATTAAAATGATGTTTGAAAGTGTAAAACTATGAAATATATCATTAGCAGATAACAAACCAAGCATGAGTCTCCCTTTTCTTCCGCGACGGCATAAATCATTCAATTAGTGAGTGATTAATTTATATGCGGGCACGTGCGCTGTTATTTTCAAACCATGTTTACCGGGGTTTATCGCCAATCAACAGCTTGGCTATATTCATTTTCGTTCGTTCGAAAATGATAAATGCGTATTAATAAAGAAATACAAATACACTTACCATTAATAACCCTCTAAACCGGCCTAAGTGGAAGACCGTCGCAAAGGGGATTTTTGATTGATCAAGCAATTAATCATTTTAAGGCCCGCCTGCTTTCTTTCCTCCTCGTCCGGCATCAACACCGGCCAAATTTTGCCGATTCCACACTAATGGGCCTTCGCGCATCGTCAAAACTTTACAACGCCCGCGCTGCGGCCCCATTTTTAACAAGCCGACAAGCCGGACCATAAATTTATTTATACAACCCATAACTCCGCGTTTACTGCCGCATTATTAATTACGTTTTATGATTGACACAACTTGGCCCTAATTTTATTCATTTATCTTTTATTAATATCGGAACACCATTTCATCCAGTAATAACCCTGGCCAGCCCCGCCATTCAACACTCTATTACCAAATATAATATTTATCGCACGTCGTTACATTAACGCGAAAACGAAACAACACAAAAGTTTCAGAATTAATCAGAGCGGGGGGGCGTTAATGCAGCACATCATTCACTTTACTACCTAGACACATCAATATATATATAAAAAACTACTATTAAATTAATAGTACTACTGGCCACCATACGTCAAGGTAAAACTATTGCGATTTTCACATTCCGAACAGCTGTATAAGATAGGTTTGTTATCGTGTAAAGTTATTTTTTTTATTAGAAAACAGTATTAAAAAGTTCAAATAATTTCAAAAGAAATCAATAAATATTAAACCATTGGCAAAAAGTGTAAAACCCATTAGGCCGATTTTAATTGGCTATAGGATAATTAATTTCCGTAGATTATGAACTCGGCTGAAAGTGATCTTAATGATGTTCGAACATCAAACGGAAATATTAAATTACAAATAACTTTGCGGGCAAATAGGGAGCGGTATGTTTTTTTTTTTTGATTTGGCTGCGTAAAACCGAAACACTTTTGCGGCCGAGGTTATTAAATATTTTTTTCCCCGTGAGCGCCGCGTAATTGGTTCCGGCGTGCGTCCATAATTGAGATCCCGACGTGAATTTGATAATTTCGGGCCTTTGACGGCAATCAATATTTCCATTAAGGGCGCCGCGCAGGTGGCACAAAGGATTGGCGTTTAAAAAAAAAATAGAAAGGTGGGTTGCAACTAAATAAACCGACCACGCGAAAATGCAAATCGGTTTGTAATGCGCCGTTTAAAATGTGCATATATTTATTGCACGAATTGTGTGTGTGTGTGTTTTTTAATAAGAGCGTGTCTTAAGTTTTAATAATTCCTTATGTGCGTGGGGATTATAAAATAATTACGCGGGATTATTTGAAATTTTATTTCGCCCGAGCTGTGGTGGTATATAAATTCTTCTTTGCGCCCTTTTATTAATTTTTGTAACCGGCGGCGGCGGCGGCGAGCGCTGAATCCGCTTATTAAAATAATTGCGTGTTTAATCGCACGCGGGGTGTTTGATGTGTCGCTGTTGTATGTGGCCTTTCTGGTGCATTTGGTGGCTGATTTAGATATGCGCTGCGGGCGCAATGGGACGTGAAGATATTTCGGGTTGCGTTAATATTTCTATTGGGATTAGTATTCGGGGTAGGGTTTGTTTTAAATATTTATCACTACTATTAAACGCGGTTTACGTGCGGGTATTTGTTGACGGAAATCTGTATATATTGAAGTGTAACTGAGTGCCACCCCACCGTTTGCTTTGGAGCCGAACGCGTAACAACGATTCGAATATAAATGGGGCCATTTATAAATTTTGTGACGTTTGTTCATGCAAAGGATCATTTCCGACATATAGAAATGGCTCGAAAACACATTCTACAAATGGGACTATATTCCGCCTGATACAGATTCATATGAAAATAATATTTCTTAAGTAGGGCCGGACGGGGGTGTTTTTTGAATACCATTTACCGAACATCGATTCCCTATACAGTCGAAAAATAATTGCGGCTAAAACTTGGTTTTGATATGTACGCAATTCCTCGCTTTTGTTAATCACTGGTTTCATTATCCGAGTGCCGGGCGATTGTGAATTCATTAATTAGAATATTCATGTATCTTGGTTGGATCGAACGGGAAAAAGCGAGGGCGACCGCAGCAGCCCCATACCGATATTCTAATAGAATTAACCATTTGTTTTTATGGCCGTTACTTTTTCCGCACAAAAGGTTCTTGTTTTATCTTTATTTGCGCTCGTAATGAACGTTATAATGATTTTTTAGATCGCGGTGGGGGGACGATGGCGCGACAACACAAGGCTCACCCCGAATATTAATGTCAATACTGTTTGGCGAAGTCTTTGTTCTTAAAATGAGGGATCCTTATCAAAGCGGGCACGATGTTTTTATTGCGGGGAGGGTCTTCTAATTCTTGCTGCAGGATGGTGTACCCATGTACGATTAGTATAATTCATTTTGCCCTATTTGACATCTAATTAGTCAATTTTAGGGTTTATCTTGTGGGCTCGGAATAAAATATAACAGCTACGTGCTAGGTTCCGCTTTACATTTTCGTATATGCACTGCTCGTTTTCCACTCCTACTGGGAGCTCAAAAATAATGAGTAAAATAATGAATCTTGTTTCACGTGGAATACATTAAGCCGTCCTCGCATCTCATACGGCTCCCACCCAAGTAATTACTTTTCTATAGCATGCAACTAACGCAAATAAACACCGCTGCTGGGGTTGGGGCTGTCGGTTAGTTGTGTGCTAATGCTCCTAATAAACGTAATTGATGAGCTTAATTTAATTTTTGCGCAATAAAACTCGCGGTTTTTTTTTTCTGGTTGCTAAGTTGAATTTAAAGAAGCGCAATAATGTAAGAATAACGGGCTATAGATTACAGCGCGCGTGGTGATATTAATGTTGCGTTTTTTTCGGCATTACGGGGAACTGCGGGTGGTTTCGGAGGGAAATTCAGAAGTTGATAATCAATGCTGCGTAATAGATGCGGAGATTGGCGTTTTTTTTTTGTAAATGATTAATTTAATATCTCGTCGCTTGCGCGGTAGGCAAAGCCAACAACCAATTAGAATAAATTGTGCTGTCAAGCCGGTCGTAAAACCGTTTTAAAAATAAGACGCCGTTTGATATATCGGCGGAAGGTTTTGTCAGCTAAAATAGCGAGGAGCGATTCCCACTTTGAGGCTGTTTTGAATGGCTAAAGGGTGGTGTCGGACAGAGCCTCGTATTGTATTCGGCATCTGCAGCCGACTTGGCCCTTACCACTTCGAGTTATGGCCTCCGCCGCATGTCGGCCACGTTACCACTTCACAACCCTTCAAATACACCTCCGATAATTACCTGCCCATCGCAAGAGTTTCATAAATAAACCGCACTCAATTAGATTTCAAGTGCCGCAGCTCGACGCGCCGCGGTCGCTGTTTACCCGCCCGGATAACCACCATTATACTGTTTATTATTAATTGATCTAATTATTTAATATTTTAAACCGCAAACTGTATTTAATTACGAAATTACCGTATCAACCACACCACCTCTCGTCCCATAAAGCTCCTATCTAAATTGAAAGAACTGTAATAAAGGACCGTGATATATTTCGCATCAAGTGTACAGGATATCTCATGCGACTGCCAATAGCTACGGATAATTTGCATTTTGCCAGGGCCATGGGTAATGTCCTATGAATCGTGATAAGAGCGCTCTCGGCTCTGAAGCACGCTAGAGGGGACGCACGGCCGACGGGAAAACGAGTATCTGTTTAAAAATACGACCGATCCACACACACACACACACACACACACACACACACAGTTATACGCCCTTTATTTTAACTGCCCGGCCAACTTTAAATTGGACGTGAAATTCTGCTTACTCCAACTGCCCTCTACGCATTCAACCTTCTTGAACTAACATAATTTACCTACGACTTGTCAAAGAAAGTCTGCCCATGGAGAATTCGATACTTTTTTTCGCTTAAAAATGCATCAGAAGTTTATTGTGTGCATTAATATAAAATTCTGCATAATTTTTTTTAATCAAAATATATACAAATTTTATAATTGATACAAATTTAGCGATTACTCAAATAATCTATTATATCGGAATTTAGTGTGGTTTATTGTAGTAATGGTGATGCAATTACACTTAAAAATTCAACAGTAATGGTAATGGTATCACGTTTTTCCATCAATATGCTCACCTCTGAGCCGCACACATACATACATAAGCACACAATCACAATCAAATACTATAATTAATAATCGATACGTTTGCATACTGGCAGCTAATATACCATTAACACTCAAAAGCAGCGATGGTAATTTGTGGGCGATTAGTGGCCGGTGGTGTTCAATAGCCGCGCACCAATATTTTTGGAAATACTTACGCCATTATGGCTCCCATCAAAGGGCATTGTAAATGAAATTCAACTACAGCGTTCGCACAAGGCTAAACGCGCGTTAATAATTTCATAATCGATGTTTTCTAGAAGCCGAACAATAAACACGTTTGCCGCATGCGACGTTATGACGCGCCGCTTGGTTGTCAATTAATTGCTAATTTCCAATTAAAATTTACATGCCCGAATAAGAGACACCCCCTCCCCCATGCGCATTCGCGTATGTAACGTTTTGTCTTTGCCGTGCGTTTCATTTTTGCGTGCTCGCATGCAGGATAATGAATGCGAAAGAAGGTGCACGCGCCGGGCACTGCGGTGAATTTATCGATGTGACGGTGACGGCGGGGTGCTGGTTATTATTTCCACTGCACGCGTATCTTGTCTTACTGCGACGTTCCCAATTCGTTTTTCTTGCCGGTGCGTGCGCGGGTTTTGCAAATAAGGGACGGTTGAGGTCGAATTTAATTAAAGAAACGCGGAGGGCCGGCGCAAGGGGGCGGAAAAAGCATCTCGGACAATCTTGATAGTGTCCCTTGATGTTTGTATTAATATCGCCTAATGGCTCGTTTCTTACGCGCCGTAATTGACGTCTGGGGGGCCCCTGGCCGTCCACCCCCGCCCGTTCGTTTTTATAATTCATTGGGCCGTAACTGGAGTTTATTATAAAGCATAAATCGGAGTCGAGTGGCGGAAATTTTTGCATGGATATAGCACCATAAGTTTAGAGCCGTGTATATTATATAGTTGCCCATAAAATTTATGCTCATGTAAAACCAACACGGGCCCAATTATTTTTGGCGTAAAAGAGCAGTACTAATGCCCGCCTGATGTCATTAAAGAACACACTTTTATCTCGCGCCGTAAATGTTTAGATGAGCAAAGGGTGCACGTATAAAAATAGCGCGCCGGTAATTTCCTACGGAATTAAAGGCGATATATATGTATATAACCTTTTTAACGGGAATAAGTCTAAAGAATATCTATCATTAAATATATATATATATATATATATATATATATATATATATATATATATAGTCTTTAGGTGCCTTCTCCATTACTGAAGGTTGGCAACAATCATGCAAATTCCGCACGGTCTTGTGACGCTCTGAACAATGAGTCCAGACCAGTCCAGTCCCTTATATTCTTTAACCAGGAGCATTTCCTTCGTCCTGGACCACGGCGACCCTCTACCTTGCCCTCGATTACTAATTTTAGAAGATTATATTTTGTACTTCTGAATATATGTCCTAGGTACGCTGTGTTACGTTTTTTCACACTCGTTAATAGCTCCCTTTCTCAGTCCATCAATACTATGAACATAATAGAAGCGTTTGAAATGTGGATCTTTCGAAGAATGCAGAGAATATCTTGGGTGAAGCATATCACGAATAATGAGGTTCTTAGACACCTCATTATTCGTGATATGCTTCACCCAAGATATTCTCTGCATTCTTCGAAAGATCCACATTTCAAACGCTTCTATTCTGTTCATAGTATTGATCTTCAACGTCCAAGCCTCAACACCATACAACAGTACCGAGTGAATCTAGGACTTAACGAACCGGTATCTTAGTTTTAGATTTAGGCTTCTCTCGCAAAATACATTTCTCATCTTAAGGAACGTTGTTCTGGCTATTTCGATGCGTGTTCTTACTTCCATATCTGGATCCAGATAATTCAGCTGCCCAAGAATTTAAATTTAGCGACCTGCACTATTTTTTTATTGTATACTTGCAAATTGACTTGGGTATTTGGTGTTCTACTGATAACCATTGTTTTAGTTTTGACCGTATTTAATTTTAGCCCATGCTATTAATTGGTTTATCAAACGTTGTAGGTTGTCTGCAATTATAGCCGTATCGTCCGCGTACCTGATGTTGTTCAATAATTCACCATTGATCTTGATTCCATCTGCAGAGCTTTCTAAGGCGTTCAGGAATATTTGCACCGCGTAGATATTGAACAGCAATGGTGATAGTACACAGCTCACGTTTAATAGGAATATCGCTGGTCGTATCGTCCTCGAGCCTCAGTAGTCTGGTGTTCGTACACATTTTTTATGAAGGAGATAACTTTTTGGTCGAGGCCTTTAGTCATCAGAATGTTAATTAGGACGTCGTGTTTTAAACAGTCAAATGCCTTTACATAATCAATAAAACAGATGTATACGTCCATCCTTTGGTCTCTACATTTTTGCATGAGAACTGACAGCCCAAACAACGCTTCTCTTGTTCCCAGTTCATCACTAAAACCGAACTGTTCCTTGCTTATGTCTTCTTTGCATTTCTTACGTATTCTATTATGTAGGATTTTTAGGAATACTTTTAATACTTGGCTCATCAAGCTTATCAGTCGGAATTGATCGCACTTGATTGCGTTTGATTTATTTGGTAGGTCAATGATTACTGATTTTAGCCAGTCTTGCGATATGTTTGCGGATTCATATATTTTGTTAAAGAAGTTAAGCTTTGTATAAGCTTTAGGATTTCTATGTATATGTCGTCCGGTCCTGCAGCTTTACCTGATTTGGTGGATTTTATAGCTTTAATAACTTCTGATTTCATGATGTTCGGGCCACCTTGATTTGGATTTGGTAAATTAGTTTCGCCATCGAACACATTTTTGATATACTTTGTCCACTCTTGTTTCAGTTTTTCCTTTTTATTTGTCAAAAGTTGATTATCCTCATTTACTAGTCTGGATGGTAGATGGCTTCTGGTATTTCCACCTATTTCTTTCACCTTTTTGTGGAGGTTGAACATATCGTGTTTGTCTTGAAGTTCTTCAAGTTCTTGGCATCTTTCTTCCATCCATTTTTCTAATGTTTCTTCTTATGTTTGAGTTCAGTTCATTATATTTCTGCTGATTCACACTTTTGTATTTTCTTCGTTCATCCATTAAATTTATGATTTCTTCTGGCATTCACTGCTTTCGTTTATATATATAACGTAGCTCAGTAGCCATGTGGTTAGAAGCGTCCTCCGTCTCGTAGTGAGCCTGAGTTTGAACCCCATCAGGGCGAGTTTTCGCGAATCACCTTTCACAGTTCGTCAGAGATTTTCTGTGAAATTAAAGGTAAATATCGGGTAATTAAACTCCACTGAGCTACTCCGTTGTCCGGTGGAAAAGCCTCACGGCTGATAGCTCTATAAAGGTACAAGTTTTTGATGTCTAATTCTCATCTGTCCGTCCACAGTTCATCAAAAACATATACAATTGACATAATTATTTTCTATTATTATATCAAACTTGATAAATGAGGTTATCCGAAAATGTAATGCACAGAGTTGTACTTTATGAGGAACAAGTTTTACAGCTAACTGAGGAATAGTCATCCTTTTTTTGGAGCAGACTTAATTTCCAATTCCTTATAAATCTTCTTGAGTTATTGACCTCAAAAAGATTTATAAGGAATTGGATGAAAATTATCTCCGATGTTAAAAATATCATGTATAATACTATAATACTATATAATACTAATACTAATACTACTATACTATATATATATATATATATATATATATATATATATAAATTTCAAAATTTGGAATTTTTTCGATTTGCATAAAATTTTTCAAATATATTACAATTCACTATATAAACGTATTTTAGAGAGTTTCAGTGGATTCAGGCTTTTAATTTTTCAGTTATGACTGAAGAACTTCATGAATTACGGCCCTGGTTTTCATCCGATATTTAGAAAACTACATTAAAGACATGGATGTGTTTTTTATATTTAATAAGTATATGAAAGTAGCTATTGAAAACTGTTTAAATTTTAGTTTTATCTCATATGAAATTAGAGTTATAGCTCTCTGATATATCCTCAAAACTTGTGTTTTGGACGAAATTTTCAAAATTTTGTCAGTGGATTCAGGCTTTTAATTTTTCAGTTATGACTGAAGAACGGCCCTGGTTTTGATCCGATTTTTCAAAAAAAATACACTACGTGATTTAAATATTGATTGTTATTTTTTTATTTTAAACTAATTAGTCTTTTTACTACATCGATTATGAATCCCAAAATAAACCAATTTGTTACAGCTCATTCATCAGGATTAATGAATAATAAATGTAATTGTTAATTAAAATACAGTAGGGCAATTTGGCAGTAAAACTTTTAAGGGTTTTTTTTCTAATCCGCGACCAAATTGACTTTTAAAACTGCCCCACCCATTCGTGGCTGTTTTAATTTATTTTTTTTATTTCTAAATATATTTTTTAACCGCCCCTCCCGCGGGTTAAATAGGGCATTGATTATTTATGTGCGATTCTTTTGTAAGAAGTTGGCCGCGGTAATAAATAGCCGGGGGGTTAGCGTGAATCGCTTTATTTATGTATTTTTTCCGTTGCTCGCGCTAATTTGAAACCCGCCGCAGAACAACCGGCTCGTGTAAATGCCGCTAATGTCGGAGCGGCCGCTAGTAATTAAGCGAATTAACCCCGAAAGAAAATCATGCATGTGGCGGGGTCATAAATGGCCGTGTAATTTCCCTCGATTACACGATTAAATCATTTATTTCCACCGCTCGGCAATTTTTAAATTATAATTGCCGGTCTTCTTACATGTCCAACTGGATGCGGGTTTATAGTTCTAGGAAGCGGCTCGAATTTATGAACACAATGGACAATAATTAAATCCCCGCATAAATATTCATACCGTTTTTCGAATTTGCTACTACATATGCCGGCGCATGAAATTTCATAATTATGGTGTATGGCATTTGCTGATTCAATCTGGCTAATGAATAACTACCTAGAACTTTATGATATATACCTGTATATCCTAAAGGAAATCATAATTACACATTCGAGGACTTTGTGTTTAATATGGAACTTCTTTAAGGGGACTTGAACGTTATTTAGTAACAAAAACGGCTTATATGTATAGGATCGATGCTCAGATAAAGTACTGTACAAAGCATTTAAATTAGGGTGTTTTCAAATTTATTCTGTACATAATTTTATGTAAGTATAACTAATTCCTAGTTTTAATTAATTTCTTTGAGCGTTTTTTTTCCACCTCGTAAACGATTGTATTGAGTAGTTGGTTTATTTGCCAGCATAAGATTTAATAATGATCCTTTACGGGGCGCTGCGAGCTTATTAAATCGCAGCGCAGACATTGCGTCCTAAACCCAAACGCAATTATATCGCGGACAGTGCCTTTTTGTATTATTTCACGTCGCAATCCCTAATTAAACCTTTCTTGGAGGGTTGTTTGTTCACGTGTTTGGCGTTTCGTAATCTCCGGCAGGAATTTTTAATCTGCTAAGCACAACAGTTACAATCGGCGCTTCGGCGTGGGGGTGGGCCACCCGCGGAACGCAACGGGTTTTCTTCTGATTAAATTTACTCCGAAATTACGGCGTCCGCTGTTTTTCCTCCGCCGCGGGGCGATATTTTATATTTATATATGAAATATGTGACGTGTGTTTTTTTTAAACGGATCACATGCGACATGCGTAACTTGTTTTGTATGATTTAGAGATAGCGAGCGCTTTTATTTTTATTCTATGGACCAGAGCGAAATATAGTTTCCGTGTTGTACGTCAAAACTGTCAGGGGGTTGGTTTTGCATTCCGATCGTATGACAAATGATGTTCCCCCGCCTCACAATTGACCGTCGCGCGACATAATTTTACTCACTTAAAACTAGGAAAGTTGTTTCCACAAACTAACCACCCCCGCCCCGCCCAATTGTGAATTTATATTATTAACTAACTCCACGCCGAGTTGCAGCGGAAAGTTTCAACTGTGCGGGAATTGATTCCATTGAAATAATACAATTGTAAAGCCAACCCCCCCTCTTTGCTTATAAAATATACCGCCGGCGAGCCACATCGCGTTGCATCTCCCAGCAGTTATTACCTATGATAAATATTTGCGATCTGAAAGTACCAATTATTTGATAAGATTCCCAATAGGATTCGCCGACGCGCCGCTGCAATATCTTACAACTCTCCGCGTGTCTTGCTCGTAAAACATTTAGGGCCAGGTGTATATCCGATCTTGCAACATTGAAATTGATCATTCTCACCCCATAAACCAGCCACACATTTAACAGTGAGAGCTGCCAATAAAACGTCTTACTACTACAAATAGACTGTAGCTTTTTAAAATTGAACATTACTACAAAATATTACAATTTAATTAGTACATGATTTTTCAGATATCAAGGTACTATATTTTAAACCTTAATAACATTACAATATTATAGTTCTTATGTATGTTATCTGAAGGAAGCATGCTGCAGGCATAGTTTGTTTCAAAGTACATTCCACCGGCTTCAATTTTAAAGGACAAAAGTAAACCCCACGGCCGTCAAGATTTCAATACATGCACATGAAGGAATTGAATTTTCTATATAATATGCAGAATTGTTTAAATATTATTATTAAGAATGAAAAACTACAGTTAGATTAGAAAATGTCAGATTTTTATGGAAACCATTTTTATATTATATCGGAGACACTGTACATAATACGCTCGTCATGAATCCTGTATGATTTTTATATTACCATATATTTGTAAAATTGTACATTGTACACGAATATAATGAAGATATGAAATGATTTTATTGTCATTTAAATATTATTTAACATGCCTAAAAATCAGCATAAATAGTAGTAGCGGTAGTAAAACAAAAACTTCAATCTTTATAGGGCTATCACCCGTAAGGCTTTTTCGCCGGTCAAGGGAGAAGCTCAAAGGAGTTTAATCGCCCGGTATTTACCTTAACTTCACATAAAACCTCTGAAAAACTTTGAAAGGTGATTTGCAAAAATTTGTTCCCCGCTGGGTATTGAACTCAATGCTCAGTACAAGACGGACGACGCCTCTAACTAGTAGTAGCAGTAGTAAAAAAAAACTTCTATCTTTATAGGGCTATCAGCCGTGAGGCTTTTCCGCCGATCAAGGGAGAAGCTCAAAGGAGTTTAATCACCCGGTATTTACCTTAACTTTACATAAAACCTCTGAAAAACATTGAAAGGTGATTCGCAAAAATTTGTTCCCCGCTGGGGATCGAACTCAATGCTCAGTACAAGACGGACGACGCCTCTAACCTCGGCCACTGAGCTGGGTTAGCGGTAGTATTTACTGTATTTCTCACAATTCTGTAACTTGGGGCCCTTCTGCTGTATGTGTATGTGTTTGGACTTGCTATTTACAGAAAATCGTCCTTTAGCATTCTAAGGTGTTGCTAATTGTATTCCAATGACAAATGGTACCGACTACCCGGGATGGCATTTGAACCCGGGCTAGGATTCGAACCCGGGGCATCCAGCGGTGGTGCTAACCACTGCACTACATCGGAATGTAACAAATATTAATTTTCGAATACGTGTTTACCCCAATCATAAAGTCATGAAATGATTTTATTATTGATATAATAATATAAACCATGAGAATGCATGAATCCGTTGCTCCAGTAATAATTGTTTTAGTAATTAGTCCATGTTTTAATGAGTAGCGTTGCCCCGTGTTTATAAATCCCAGTGCAATTACAATTTTTGTTCGAAAAATAATGTACAGCCTATTTTGAGATAATTAATTCCATTTAACACTCTAGTTTCATTTGTCGCGTAATAGCTACTGTCGTTTGTTTAGTTAGCCCGGCGCGCCCACCATTTTTGCGTTTTCAAAACGGGTGGACAATTGTTAATTGCCGGATTTGCGCGGATTGAGCCGCCGGTTTTCGGGCGAAAAGGCTGCGTAATACAAACATATTTTTATTTGGGCGCTGCTCTAGCACACGCTACATAATTTATGCCTCCGCTTCGGCGGCCCCTCCGCTAACAACGTTAGCAGCATCGGGGGAAATAAGAAATTGGTTTGCATATGTATTCCCTGCAATAGACAATAGCTGAAGTGAATAATATATTTTTATTGTGTTTCTTGTGCCCCTTGATGGTTTATGGTAGGGGGCGGTAGGGTCGGCGACCGGTAGCCCGCGCTGATTTGACCTGAGAAAATTTTTAATCACACTCAAATAAAATGTAAATAATAGGCAATGTTAATTGAGAATTATCAGCCTACTGTTGTCCCATTTTCTCTACTGAAGCTCTCTAGCACTCATAGCTGGTGTTATTTGTTCTTTCCGCTATATTATAGTCCTTCCTTGTGATGGGAGTTATTCCATTGCTCTTCTAGATATTCGAGTTTCACTCATCTTTTAGCCATATCAGATCAGTTGCTTTGTTTCCACATTGGATATATCTATAGAGAAATTTTATGTTTTTGATACACCCAATCGAAGATAATTTCATATTCTTTAAGATATTTCAGAAAACAGTTCTAAGTTTGGTCAAGTTTTCGTATAGAATCGTCGTGCTTTGCATAATGCCGGTGGCTAGATTAGCATATCTATCGAAATATATATATATATATATATATATATATATATATATATATAGGGAAATTTAATTAATGTTTTTGAGCCACAAAATCGAAGATAATTTCATATTCTTTAAGACAATTGAGAAAAGAGTTCTAAGTTTTTTTCAAGTTTTAGTATAGAATCGTCGTGATTTGCATAATGCCGGAGGCTAGATTGGCATATTTATCGAAATATATCTAGGGATATTAAATATTTTTGAGACACTAAATCGAAGATAATTTCATATTCTTTAAGATAATTGAGAAAAAAGATCTAAGTTTTTTCTAGTTTTAGTGTAGAATCGTCGTGCTTTGCATAATGCCAGTGGCTTGATTGGCATATCTATCTATCTAATTTTATATTCTTTAAGATAATTGAGAAAAAGTTCTAAGGTTTTTCAAGTTTTAGTATAGAATCGTCGTGCTTTGCATAATGCCGGTGGCTAGATTAGCATATTTATCGAAATATATCTAGGGATATTTAATGTTTTTGAGACACTAAATCGAAGATAATTTCATATTCTTTAAGATAATTGAGAAAAAAGTTATAAGTTTTTTCTAGTTTTAGTGTAGAATCGTCGAGCTTTGTATAATGCCGGTGGCTAGATTGGCATATCTATCGAAATATCTATGCGGAAATTGTATGTCTTCGATACACGAAATCGAAGATAATTTCATATTCTTTATGATAATTGAGAAAAAGTTTATTCAAGATTTAATGTAGAATTGTCGTGTCTTGCATTATGCTTGTGGCTTGATTGGCATATCTATCGACATCTATTGGGAAATCTTATGTTTTTGATACATCGCTGTTACTCTGTTTCGTATAGTAAACTCAGCTTGACCAGCGTGTTACAAACTTAACTTTCCTATTTCCGTACTCTAGAATATTCCATTTAGGTATCCGATTATTTTTCCTGGGTAATAAGTTATATTATTCATCCTCAACTGATCACGTTATCTGCATATTTATTTCTCAGTGCGAATGTTAAAATCTCTTATAATATATATATATATATATATATATATATATATATATATATATATATATATATATATATATATATATATTCCGTCAATTTTCTGTATTTCCTCATGTAGCTTATCATAAAAAGTATCATTTTCCTCTGTCGTGGTTTATCATTTGAGATTACATACCACTCCCAGGATCATTACAGATAGCTACATATTTCTCATATTTACTATAAATATATTTTCATTACACACCTTACTTTGTTCTTATAGCGTTTGTATATCATTATTGGACACCTGTACGCTTTTTATTACCTGTTCCCTTCTTCTTTATTTCGGTTAACACTACAATGTCCATCATTAACTTCGTAATATTTCCTTCCACTTCCATTAGTTTTTCACTCAAGCCCTGTGCATTCTATGTCCCAAAATTTATTGTCCTGCGTTGCTTGTGTCATTTTCCTTGATGACCGTCATTTATCCCGATTATTTGGGTTTTTTGGTTAGTATATAATATATTATGTAGTCACAGGTAACCAGCCTCTCACCTAAACCGTATGGAGGGGTAGTTTTTCCTCTAGATTGGTTGCCTTTCTGGGCTCACGAAATCAATCGTTCCCTGTCGGTTTTGCAGCCTCACGGACGATTGGTTATTTCTAAACCTAATTTGCTTCACCGTTGCCTATTTTTCACCAGTACCCTTGGTTAGGGGCCCTTACAGGGTGCTATCAACCGGGCCAGTTGAACCCTGGGTTTTTAACGAGGTTAATACTCCTCCCCCTCCTCCTTTCTCATCCGGGCTTGGGACCGGCAATGGCGGAGTTTGTTATGTTATTACATGTACATACATTTGGGAACTATCAATTCGGATTTCAAGATGTAAATCTAGATATGTGGATTTATAATAGGTGAATTAACGTTTATATCTATAATTTAATGTGTTTACTCACTTTCTTACTCATACTCATATTCATATATTCATTGGACTCATTATGTACTATATATAAGCGTGAATCCACCTCTTAGCAATCTACATATATAGATTTCGGTCTTATTAGATCTCATGAGTGTAGTGTAGATATTGTGTGAATTCATCCTCACTAGAATGAATTCACGCAATATCTCGATTGGTTATATACAAAAATTATACAACTAACCCCCTAGGAGGAAAGTTAAACATCATCTGGTGGCACCACATCAATTAGCAATGCCCCAAAACCCATATGGTAATAACCGTCAACATGCTCATGTCATCAGGATCACTGGGTAGTGCCCTATTCCAACAGAGAACTATTCTTTCTTCAATCATTAAAAGATAATTAAAAAATACTTCAAAAACATGTTTCAAATATGTCTGTATCGTGTATCATTTGAATTTTATTTCTCACAAATGATTTCTTTGATTTCTTTGATTTCCTTACTTCTACATGGTGCGTTCAACTGTAATTGAAAAGTTATTTAATAACTAACTCTCAGCGTAGCGCGCGCGTTGATCCATGAACTGTTTGGTAATACCCCCGGACTTTTCCGCAAACAATGGCGCTGAATATTTTCGGTGATTACTAAACTTTCGCGAAAATTGATTGAAATTCTGCTTATGCAATTGAATAGAGTTATGTAGTAGTTGTTCTCATGCGTGAAGGTTATTAGTGTATTCCTTGTATGAGTTTGAAAGTTAGTGGGTGGATCAAAATGAGTTAAAGTTAAATTAATTTCTAGTAAACCAGTAAGTAATCAATACACAAATCTAACAGAGATGGTAATAATAAATAATATTTATTCACAATTATTTTACGCTTTTTTTAAACTATTTTTTTTTTTAAGTTTTATTAAAACTGGTCAACCGACCAACCATCAATTTTACTCTAATCTTAAATGCTAACATTAAGGTGCTTGGGTTTATCGGTCTGTAATAATTATGATTCTAATAAATTTATAATACGGCAAAAACGTCTTAATGAAGATCTCTTTTTCCCTAATGAATTTATTTTAAACTAATGAATTCTTAACGCTTCTACTTTATAATTTTTCATTTTAAAGGATAAATAAAACGATTTTTACTACGTAATCTTTCTAGAGAGAACGTTGCTTTACTTTGTATATAAATACTAGAGATTTTTGCGAATTGACTAGCTGAGCTACACTAATGAAATGCAACAAGATTGAAATCTAGATATGTAGTTTGCTAAGAGCTGAATACACACACAAATTTATAGATTTTTACTACCATTTTTTATCACACATTACAACTAGAGAGGGAGAATTTGAAAAAGGCGAGAACTAAACCGAAACGTGTTGCAAAGTATAACTAAAGTGTGGTAAAAATAATTTTATTTAATATATTAGAAACGGAAATTTTTGTAAACTGTGCTTTATGTAATCTTCGCCATTAGGATGTATATAATATGAGTGCACAAAATTATATTAATATATACTACTCGTTCACACATGTAATAATTAACAAAACACATGTGGATTTAATTTTTGAACATATTATACCCGGCGCATCCACCATTTATATACTTATAATAAAATAATATGTTGTATGATTGCAACAACAATAAACTTTTTGGCGACACCGCCGCTATTTCGCTGCCTTAGAAAATATTTTGCAAACACTTTTTGCTCTTATTATTAACCATATCATTATGTATTTATTCATTTATGTGGCGTTATATAGTTGCGTGGCGGCTTCCGGCGAGGCGCGGCGCGGCAGAAAGAGATTCCCCGGCAGAACGAAAATCCGCGTCCCTTCCTCCCGGTATCAGGTTGTCAGGCCGTGATTTAGGCCTGCATTTATACGGGCTGTTTCTCCACAGTGCACCCGCCTGATTTATGGCGAAGGTTACTTCAGCCCTCTAAGATCCACTCCTGGTAATAATCCGGGATTTTTCAGCTCACGTAGACGTGATTGTGATTTTAAAATTTAATTCCGTTATAGACCGGAAAATTTACCAAATTGCAGCTTTATTTGTGTGCGGAATTTAATTTCTGAGCGCGAGGGGGCTCATTTAACGCTCGGCTGGGGCAGCATGGGGGTGCAGTAAAAAAAGAGGCGAGCCCGCCGCCGGTATTTTGCGCGTCGCGCCGCGGTTTCTGATTAAAAAACATAATTGTGCGAGGGGTTTGGAATTTGCTTCTTAACTGGCGGGGGTTTCGGTGTGTCGCAAATGATAATACAATATTTGTGGAGCGATTATATGGAGCTCCCCTCGTCAAATTGCGACATAACTGGCGTTTTTAGGATGCTGCCGCTTTTAGCGCACAGTTTTTTTTTTCTCTAATATTAATTAAATGCTGCCTGTGTGTGTAGCACTTCTCGTAAAATATTATGCTGCATTTTCCTTTTTGTATATAAGGGTGTTCATTTTTACATGCAATAAACCAGTAGGGAATAATAGTTGAAATAATAGTTACGGCATGGTATATAGGTTCATTAGATGATATATAGGCTTGTATAAACGGCATAAAGAGAATGGAGTTGCGATAATGCCCGCCATTAGTTTTGTTAATGATGATGGTAAATATGTGCTAGTCTATTAAACGTAAAAATAATAAAGAGGGGGCTGTAAAGGGGAATATAGAATTGTAATGCCTTCGTGTACAATAATAAACGTTTTTTGGGTATCCAAGTTCTTCGCGTTTAACATTTAACAGAAGCGCAAATTCCTGCGAGTGCGAGTGAAACTGAAGCGCGCTCGAGACGCAATGCGGCTGCGTGCCCTCAACTGAAACTCTCCCCTCTTCTTGTTTATGTTTACGCCGCAGGAGCGATACACTGCAATACACCTCGCAGGACTAACGGGTCTTGCAGATGAGCGTCTTTTGGAACCGCACCGCGTTTAATTCGGAGCCTTTTTAGCGTCAATCAAAGCCGATATCAATGATAACCGCACCGTGGGCTGGTCGTCGCGGCGCTGGAGCCTCCTGACGTCACAGGAGGCGTCGTGTGTTGCCCAATGCGCCACTGAGGGAGTGGCAAAAGGTCACTTTAATCTTTTTATGCCATTCAAATCTAGGGGGTGGTTCATCCAAAATCCTGCGCCTCACAAAGATATCATATCCTCGCCAAGACAGCTGTGTTTTATTATTTCATCGCAGCCCCCCCCAAACCGTATTCAATATTACACATGCTGCAACTGACAATGCACAAAAAAAAACGTACCTCATAATGAACAAAATATTCCACTACTAAAATTTAATATATTCAAACTTTTATCACATAACAATTACTGCTTTATTAAGAAGAACGTATGGTTATTCTTTTTAATTAAACATTAAATTATTAAATTACAACACGCAATATTTTTGTTTTAAATCAGTTATATTATCATACAACTCTAATGAATTAATATTATCAAAATAAATTACAGTTTACGTTTTAATAACATACTTCAGGTTTAAATGTATATTCTAAGGATATTATTACAATAATAAGTACCCTGCTAAATGGCCGAGTGGTTAGAGGTGATGTTATAAAGATTTGGAATATTGAGTTTGAAACCCACCCTTCACAGGTTTTCAGTGATTTTATAAAGTTTTTTTTTTATTAAAATAAGGAAGCGGAAATTTGTAGCCGCATTTCTTTAGCACGGCTACAAACCGGGGAAACGGAGGGAACTGGTAGTGGGAAGTTAGTTCTCTGAAATTTTGCGTCTTTTCTATCGATTTTCCAGGCGTCGCGACGCCAAGGTTTACGCTCCCCGCCGCTAGAGCGGCGGGCTGCGTTGGCGCCGCCAAATGGCCCTGCATGCCTCATTATTATGTGAACCTTGTAATAGTCGTAAATAAGCCGAAAGAGTAATTGATTTTCTGATTGTAATTTCGCTCTCAGAAAAATACAAAGCGCACATTTTCAATTAGGCGCAATTTCAGCAAATTGGGAAACTATTTCACGCGCACCGTTAATAACAATGTTAGCGCGGATTAAAAAACTTCCATAATGTTTAATGGCAGCCCTTTGACGGCACGAAAAGTTTATAGCGGGCGCGAAAAAAAATTAGGGCGGGCAAATTAATAATTTCGTCGGAAATGAGTTGCATTTGTATCCGCCGACACGAAATCCTTGCGATTTCTTTGGATTATGATTGGTCTTCCCGCACATAACGGCCGCTTGTGCGTTTTCAAAGCGGAAACGGAAGTCCCGAACTCACGGCCCCACACATATTTCACCGTGCGGCGAAAATTCGACCGCAATCAGATGGCGCCGCTTTTTCACACGTAAATTCATAATGAAAAGTTGTTTTTTTTCACTACATATTCATTAAATATATTTTGCTGGTGTTGATTGGGTTTATTCAATTTTCATCCTGAATGAGATATTTCGAATTATATTTGTAGGTCAATTATTTTTCTGTATAGGTTGTAAAACTAATTGCGCATGCAATATTGTGCAAACAATACAGTTTATTGAATAACAAATAAAAAAACAAATAGCACAAAGGTATAGAATTTAATTAACGTACTGGCCGTTTGTTAAGCGCGTACGGCGCCAAATACTAAATATAAAACAATACTAATACAAAAGCGTGTCCTTAATAGCTTTTCATGATTCCCAACAAATTTATTTATTTATTTGTTTAATTCTACGAATGCAAATATTATCCTCGCTGAAAGGGATCATGCTTTTATTTCGCTGTGTTTGTATTGTCAACCCCCCTTTGATAAAAATTAAATGCTGTAAATAGATTAAATGAATTTACATTTGGCTCACTTTTAAAAGAATATGTTGCAGATCTGAGGGTATATACATATAATTCGACGAAAAAATTACTCCAGTATTTCAAAACTACTTTTGCTAGTTATATAGTTGTGTATACATGCGGGCAATTTGATATAATATTAGAATATTTCGAAAAATATTTTATATCATATATATTTACGATATCTACGAAGGTAAGTTGTACTGTTTTTATATTTGTTTTGCGAATCACAGGTTTTCTGAACAGTTAAGGCAGATACTGAATAAATAAATTCCACCGACCCTGCAGAGATGTCTATCGACATATATGAAACTAGATGGACATCAAAAGGATGAAAACCTACTGAATAAAAGCATCACAAGATCGGCAATAATTGATACAATTATGAAAGACTTATGTTCAGCTGTTGACGAAATTGGTTGATTGATGATGATGATATCTCATTTAGTTATGTATTAAAAATTAGGGTCAAGATGATGAATGCAATTTTTATTCAACCATGCAACATCTAGATGTTTATCCCAAGTTACTGATGCTCCCCGTATAGGAAACATGAATGAATGCAACAAACCGCAATCCGCTATCTCATTTAGTTGTAAATGAGATGAAATATATTTTTATAGCTAAATTATTAAGATCAGAATAATGAAAAGCGTAAAAAGTAACCTTAGAAACTTATGTGAGCTATTTAAAAAATGGAAAAAATCGTAGCTATTATTCTTAACAATTCTGGTGACAGCTATGAGTTACTGGTTTAATTAGCTACAAAATGAGATATAATATGTTTATATAGCTAAATAGTTAAGATCAGAATAATTAAAAGCGAAGAAAGTAACCCTTGAAAATTATGTAGGCTATATAAAAAAATTTAAAAAATCGTAGCAATTATTTCTGAAAATAATAATGACAGTTATGTATTAATGGCTTAATTAGCTATAAAATAAGATATAACATGTTGATATAGGTAATTAATTAAGGTCAGAATAATGAAAAGCGTAAGAAAGTAATCTCACAAACGTATGTGGGCTATTTAAAAAAATGCAAAAAATCGTAGCTATTATTTTTCAAAATACTAATAACAGTCATGTGTTACTGGCTTAATAAGCAACAAAATGAGATATAATACGTTTATATAGCTAAATTATTAAGATCAGAATAATGAAAAGCGTAAAAAAATAATCTCTCAAAATGTTTTGGGCTATTTAAAAAAAATGTAAAAAATCGTAGCTATTTTTCTTGAAAATTCTAATGACAGCTATGTATTACTGACTGAATTAGCTACAATATGAGATATAATATGTTTACATAGCTAAAATATTAAGATCAGAATAATGAAAATCATAAAAAAGTAACCTCAGAAACTTAAGTGGGCTATTTAAAAAATTGCAAAAAACCTTAGGTATTATTTTTTAAAATAGTAATAACAGTTATGTATTACTAGCTTAAATAGCTACAAAATGAGATATAATATGTTTATATATCTAAATTATTAAGATCAGAATAATGAGAAGTGTAAAAAAGTAACTCTGCAATCGTATGTGGGCTATTTAAAAAATTCCAAAAAATCTTAGCTATTATTTTTCAAAGTACTAATGACAGATATGTGTTTCTAGCTTAAATAGCTACAAAATGAGATATAATATGTTTATATATCTAAATTTTTAAAATCAGAATAATGAAAGGCGTAAAACGTAATCTCTCAAAATAATGTGGGCTATTTAAAAAAATCTAAAAAATCGTAGCTATTATTCTTGAAAATTCTATAACAGCTATGTATTGCTGACTGAATTAGCTATAAAATGAGATATAATATGTTTATGTATCTAAATTATTAAGATTAGAATAATGAAAAGCGTAAAAAAGTAACCTCAGAAACTTATGTGGGCTATTTAAAAAAATGTAAAAAATCGTAGCTGTTATTCCTGAAAATTCTAATGACAGCTGTGTATTACTGGCTCAATTAACTACAAAATGAGATATAATATGTTTATATATCTAAATTATTAAGATCAGAATAACGAGAAACGTAAAAAAGTAACCCTTGAATCTTATGTGGGCTATTTAAAAAATTGCAAAAAATCTTAGCTATTATTTTTGAAAGTACTAATGACAGTTATGTGTTACTAGCTTAAATAGCTACAAAATGAGATATAATATGTTTATATACCTAAATTATTAAGATCAGAATAATGAGAAACTTAAAAAGGTAACCCTTCAATCGTAAGTGGGCTATTTAAAAAATTGCAAAAAATCTTAGTTATTATGTTTGAAAATACTAATGACAGTTATGTATTACCAGCTTAATTAACTACAAAATGAGATATAATATGTTTATATGTCTAAATTATTAAGAACAGAATAATGAAAAGCGTAAAAAAGTAACCCTTCAATCTTAGGTGGCTATTTAAAAAAATGCAAAAAAATGGTGGCTATTATTTTTGAAAGTTCTAATGACAGTTATGTATTACTAGCTTAAATAGCTACAAAATGAGATATAATATGTTTATATATCTACATTATTAAGATCAGAATAATGAGAAGCGTAAAAAAAACCTTCAATCGTATGTGGGCTATTTAAAAAATTACAAAAAATCTTAGTTATTATTTTTGAAAATACTAATGACAGTTATGTATTACCAGCTTAATTAGCTAAAAAATGAGATATAATATGTTTATATGTCTAAATTATTAAGATCAGAATAATGAAAAGCGTAAAAAAGTAACCCTTCAATCTTAGGTGGCTATTTAAAAAAATGCAAAAAAATGGTGGCTATTATTTTTGAAAGTTCTAATGACAGTTGTGTATTACTAGATTAAATAGCTACAAAATGAGATATAATATGTTTATATACCTAAATTATTAAGATCAGAATAATGAGAAACTTAAAAAGGTAACCCTTCAATCGTAAGTGGTCTATTTAAAAAATTACAAAAAATCTTAGCTAGTATTTTTGAAAATACTAATGACAGTTATATATTACCAGCTTAATTAGCTACAAAATGAGATATAATATGTTTATATGTCTAAATTATTAAGATCAGAATAATGAAAAGCGTAAAAAAGTAACCCTTCAATCTTAGGTGGTTATTTAAAAAAATGCAAAAAAATTGTTGCTATTATTTTTGAAAGTTCTAATGACAGTTATGTATTACTAGCTTAAATAGCTACAAAATGAGATATAATATGTTTATATATCTAATTTATTAAGATCAGAATAATGAAAAGCGTAAAAAAAACCTTCGTACCAATCGTATGTGGTCTATTTAAAAAATTGCAACAAAATCTTAGCTATTATTTTTGAAAATACTAATGACAGTTATATATTACCAGCTTAATTTGCTACAAAATGAGATATAATATGTTTATATAACTAAATTTAAAAAAAATTGAAGGTAAGGGCAAAGGTGATTAATGTAATTTACCTTCAACCATGCAAACTCTAGCCTGTTTTTCCTCAACTGTTGCTACACTCCTTATAGAAAACACCGAGCTGAAGCAATTGAAATAAACCGCAACCCTTTATTTCTGTTAGTTATCGAGATATAGTGCAAAATATGCGACTAGTAGCTAAAGGACTATTTCCATTATGTGAAGTTTCGGTTACTTATTTGTGAAATGGTCTCTCTTATGACGGTGTTTTGACAACTTTTCATAGCTAAATCTCGCTGCCTAGAACTATTAACCCTAGCAGCGATGAGACTCAGGACCGTGGGGGCGTCACTCCCCAGAGTAGTACTTACATCTACTACTCCCCTGCGGGTTAATTATTTAATGTAAACTAAGATCAGGTTTAAATTTTTATAGTTTAAGATTTTATTATTCAGTAAAATACTGAATGCAAATATTTTATTTAAAACAAAACTTAAGCATAACGGTATGAGCAAATTTAATGAACACAACTTTTATGGGAGCCGCACAATACAAAAGGCCCGTCCGTAATACCTCTTCATTATTTCCAACAAATTTAATTTTTTTTAATTGTACGCAAAGGTAAATATTATCGTCTCTAAAAGGGTTAAGACTGCTTTTTGTTGATGTTTGTTTTGTAAATATTTTTTTGAGCGGGACTGGATTCTGAAAATAAATTCGGATGGGCTCTAATGAGTTTACGTTTGGCAGCTTTGCTCTTGAAAGAATATATTTGGACAGTTGATAATGAGTTTTCTTTTTGTACATTCCGATATCGTTTTATTTAAAAAAAAGAAAAAATTTGAGACTATATGTCAATAACGGTTTGTCCTTTAGTTACTGCGATGGTATTTGCTTGAAGTTTCCAACTTAAAAAACATATTTTAGAGACTATTTTTCAATAACGGTTAGTCCTAATGTCCTTTAGTCACTGCGATTATTGTGGTTTGTCCTAATATCCTTTCAGGCAACGATTATTGTAGTAACTACAATAATAGTTGCCTGAAGTTTCCATTAAAAAAAAAAAAAAATTTGAGACTATTTATTAATTGGTTTGTTTTGTTCCTAATATCCTTTAATTAACAAATTCTGATTTAGATGATCGTTTACATACACAATCTGAGAACACTATAACACTGTTGGTTTTAACGTGGCATATGTTTCAGTAACATTTATATATTCTGTATGTAATAAATTTATATAAAAAATATCTAGTTTGATTTAAGTTTTCGAATAATAAAAGCAGTTTTTCTGTGTGTGTGTAAATAAAACTAGTATAACTATCCAGGATTTACTGACGTTATGTAATACTCCTCGCATTAAAGCCGGTAAATCTTAGTTAATGGGCGGGCGGCGTAATGTTTTTATAGACAGTTAAAGTACGTTTTATTGATATTGCGAAAGAAGCTGGAAATCCTTTTATAGGGATGAAGCAAATTTGTATGACAGGAAAAAATCCGGGGTACCCTCGATAAACGTTTCGGTTTGATTTGTGTCAGTAATTATGTCTTATAAACATCCCGTTTTTGTCACCCCGTTTGCTTAGCGTGTCAAATAGGTTTCTTATACATATATAAGCGCTGTCAGCTGTCGCTCCGGCGAATCCGCCCGCCGCCCCCACCGGAATCCAATAAATGCTCGCCTCGGTTTGTTCTGATTTTTCGTGTATGTAATACAAGTTCACATGGATAATATTGTTCACAGTACATTGCTATAATAATCAATTACCAATAATTAATCCCGAGGCCCTAATTCCATCAAACTACTAATTAAAAATAATAATTTTTACCTCCGATATTCAATTTAATTATCATATGAAATTAAATGCATTAACTGCCGTCCGCGTTCCAAATTGCATATCCATGTCCTAATTGCGCATTCAGGCCACAGGGTAGTTATTTTTTATACGTCGCAAATTGATAAAATGGGAGATAATACGACACGCAACGCGTGAACACGGAATTGGAATGAAACTAATCTTCTTCGCGTTCGTTCAGCTGGGTATAAATTGTTTAGCAATTGAAGCCCGAGCGCATGGTGATTAATAAATATTACTGACGCAGTTCATTAATATAGACTGCATTAATTATCGTGTCGGTTTAAGATCGGTAATTGTTTCGTCCGGTTTGGCGCTCACGGCTTTACAATCAGCGAAGTTGGTCGGGTATTGTTTTGTTTAAATATAAATATTTGAGCGCGGCTGAATATTAAATATTTGATTATATATTAGGTGTGTTCCAGCGTGCTGTGCGCAATATATGGTATGGCATGGTATGCAGTAGGGTAGTGGGTTTGCAGGGGTGGCGCACGCGTGGATTGTAATTGTAACGTATGCATGATTGTTACAACGTGCGCTAACCGCATTGCCTGCGGCTGCATACTACGAGCTTTGCTGCGAGGTTCGCTGGTACTGTTAAAATGGTAGATGTAGATCCTGCTACGCGATCAAATAAGCCCAGCTGTTTCTATAGAACATACTTACTATAATAAACGCATGCGATATATTAAAGGCCTCGACGTTATTGTTGGTTTATTTATTCCCAGCTACTAATTAGGCGCGAGATGTAAATAATTAAGTGCAGGCGAATTTTTAATAATATTTGCGCAAAACGGTTCGTTGATAGATTTCATGCATTAATTAACAATGATTATACTTCGCTGCGGAGTGAATAACTAAAGCCCTCCGTGTTTTGCGCTCGAATTTAAAGAGTTAACGTCAACGGAGTTTTGGTATTTAGACAATAAGCAACGTGGCAATCCATCTTTCCGTTAGACATTCGTCTGCCAACCCGTCTACGTTTCATTACGTGTACTTTTCTTCTGCTCTTGTAATTAAAAAGACCGGCTGTTTATTATTGCCGTTACTTACATCTCGATAGGAACGTGTCTGTCTCAATTTAGCTCGCGCGTTTTCATTTTAGGAATCATTACGGGACTTCGTAATAATACTAAAGTTGGTGACAGATATTAGCATAAACTTTTAAAATTACTTTGCATTATTTTAATGAAAATCATTGTTACTTTTAATAGTCGGCTAAACTAGCTCGGTTTAAGTTTGGCGAGGGGCGGCTCGCTGGTGCTTAGCTCGCTTTCGCCGCAATAAAAATACACATTTCACATTCCGCATCTTAATTATTTGCGAGAGCGGCCGCCGGCAGCGCCGTGCCAGATGTTTTATTAATATAACTATTGTTTGTTTTATCGCACTTATGAATGTTCAGTTTCATCGTTTCAGTTGCTGGCAATTCATGGGTCCGTATAACTTTTATTTCGCGCGCCCTTTAATTACTCCATTCCGCAGCCTGAATGCGCAATTCGCGAGCACAAAGCGCAATAACAAAACAGTCTCCGTAGGTTACCTCTGCGTTTTAGATACCTGCCTCTGCCTCAAAGCAAATTAAAGAAACCTTTTCATATAAGATTATCATATATCAAAGTGCTCTGTTGCTGAAAGGTGAGGAAGAAACGGCATATTTACGACGGGAACTGTATATCCCATCGTTTGACACAAGGGGTAAAGTTACCCGTCTTCAAGGCCCGTTTAATTTTGTTTCAAATATTAATCGCTGCCTATTAATTAACCCACCCTTTCTTTTTCGTTGCCTCCTTCGACTAAGATTAATACTTACACCAATACTTCGCGCTTTTCTAATAAACCAATTAAACTCCCGCTATAACACTAAAAAAATCATTTATTTTCTATACCAACCGCCCATAAAACGACCCATAAAATCTAAATGGCACTCAAATTTAAATTTAAAATCCTCACCCATTTTATTTAAATAATATTTCACCGCCACCGCAGGCCTCATTAATATGTGATTTTTCTTTATGACGCACATAGATTTTATCACCAGCCCCCAGATCGATAACGCGATCCATATCGGCACGAACACATATATAATAAACAACGCGTTGATATATATTAATAAATATCTAATATCCATTATGGCTACTAATAAGCAAGGCACCAAATATAATAACCCATACAAGAATGATTGATTATTACTAAATAATACCTCCATATGAGTACATTATATGGAAATTCGCACGCCACCCCTCAATAAATTTTACAGCATATCTATTTACGTATTAAATTGCAGACAAATTTGATTTTTATATTATTTTCATATCAATTCCACTTAAGTCGCTCTAAGCGCACCAAACATATGGGGGCATAAATATTGAGCGGCGTGTCAAAATTTAATAAACATAAAAGTCCGCGTGCCCTGAATATATTTTCTATGACTGAAATGCAATAAATTATTATACTGCCGACATTTTTATTTATGAAATATATGAATTTACTTATCTTTTATATAAAACTAACTGAATATACTAAACAGAACGTTTTATTTTGCATTAACATCAAAAATTCAAAATTATATAACATTTATTGTAAGTGTATGTGTGCATATATTTTTTATTTCTCTATATATAACTTGGGACAACTGAAAATCAAACCTCATAAAATCTAGCCGATTTTTGAACATGAACAAACATCATTTAAAACATGAAAAATACTAACTAATCACGAAAACGTCGATTAAAACCTGAAGAACGTTGAAAATCAGCGTTTGAGAAATTAAAAAGATCAACTACAACGTGAAAAACATAGAAAACGCCGTTTAAAAAATGACAAACAACACAAAAATCAAAAATTAATGTTTTTCATACTACACACTGTGCTTTTCATGTTTTATTTTCATGATTCAAACGATGTTTTTCGATGTTTATAGCAGTTAAATGAAACATGAAAAACACCGCATAAAACATAAAAAAAACATCAATAATACAACTAACCCCTTAGGAGGAAAGTTAAACGCCATCTGGCGGCACCACATCAATTAGCAATGCACACCCATATAGTAATAACCGTCAAGGGGGTTAGTTGTATTATTTTTGTATATAATCACTCGATATATTGTGTGAATTCATTCTCACTAGCTGAGCTACACTGATGAGATCTAATAAGATCGAAATCTAGATATGTAGATTGCTAAGAGGTGGATTCACACTTATATATGTTTTATAAAAACACATCGTTTGTAGCATGAAATAGTCATAGAAACTTAAAAACGGCTATTAAACCCTGAAATTCTCGAAAAACTGCGTTAGAAACATGAAAAACTAAAAAAAAAACAGCGTTTGAAACTTCCCACTTATATATTTTATAAGATTGGGTTTGTGCTGATATCCCAAACAGTTCCGATTCGTTTTAGTTATTGAGTTATATAAATATGTTCATATAATATTGTTTCTTTAGAATCATGTAAGTTTTCACCTGTTATAGAGCTAGTAGATCACCCTGTATATCTGTGATGAACACTTTTATTTAAAAAAATCACATACATTTATTTGGTTTTAAAAAGTTAAGAAAAAAAAAAGTGAGACATATGCATACCAAATTTAATAAATATGCCAGTGCATTTGCGGCTACCATTATTAATTATCACCATAGCCCCTCCCCCACCCACCTCTCTCGGCTCATGCCCCAGCAAACTGAAAAGTTTTTCCGGCGTATTATTATTTTTTAAGTTTTCCCAGTAAATCTCGGCGGGAGCCCAGGAGCTTAGTGGAGCTCGTTAAACTTAATTCGCGTTCCTACTATTAACATGAAGACGCGCCTTTATATTTAGCGTGGGCAAATTAATTGATCATTCGCGGCTAATTGGCAATCAGTTTCTTGGTTGCTCGCGCTAAATAATTCACAATTTTAGTGCGGCATTTCGGCTAAGCGAAACTGTCAAGCCCGCCGCCGCATTATTTAAAATATTGACGCGCGAATTAATGCGACGAAACAATCTTAATAAAATATCGAGCCCTATTAAGGGACAAACAACTACTTTAAAAATAGATAGATACCTTTTTAAGCCCGTATGACATTATCTAGTTTCCTATATCGTTTTATATATAAGAATTGATTTATTAAACTGTATAACTATTTCTAAATGGCAAATTAACATTGTGTATTACGGTGTTGTTATTGTTAACTGAATTTATTATTATTACGCTGCTATATAATTTTCTACATATGTGTATGACACTATATAGTTTGTGTCTGCATCGAAAACGATATAAGAAACTAGATAATATCATACGGGCTTTATATATGAAAAAATTGGGAAAATACTCTATTTCGGATGTACTATTATACAAAATCCACAATTTTGGGTCGCTATTATATAGTTTAAATTCCGGGAAGTAAACACTATTGCATGTACGCGATTTTACATAATTTTGGAATTCAAAAGTTATTTGCATTTCTTGTAGGGTAATTATATGTATACCTAACATCATTATAAATGAAAGCAGGTATAAATCGTATTTCAATTTTGTAAACCATATTTAATTAGTAAATACACTTAAAATATATATTAGATAATATATTCATGATACATGTTTTACTTATTATATAAGCAAATAAAATTGCAATACTAATACAATTATTCCTGCCTGTTTAATTACACTAATCAAATTATAACGTTTTATTCATTAATCTCTATCTCAAAAACTAGAGGTACTACGAATATGTCAGCTATTTTTTGTAATCAGCACATATTATGTATGCAAAATCAATCAAACTTCTCCGACTACAAGATATTTTATTGTGTTGTTCACTCTTGTAGTCGGAAAAGTTTGATTGTTTTTGCATACATGATATGTGTCTGATTACAAAAAATAGCTGACTTATATTCGTATTAGCTCTAGTTTTTGAGATAGAAATTAATGAATAAAATGTTATTATCTTATTAGTAACGCGTATGTTATTGTTTAAACGACCGATATATTAGACAAGAAAAAAATATCTTGAATTTTCCCGCATAGAAAAATTATTTATGATCCAAAATAAGCAAATAAAACTTTATTATGAAGATAAATAACTGTCAAATATAATTCTATCATCATTACGTTTTAAAATCGAAAATTCAATTAATTACGATTTTATAAACATTATTGAAAATATTTGTGTCTTGATTTTTATCGCATTGAAACGTCATAAATTGGCTAAAATAAACCAACGATACTTTATATTGAAGCTAAATATATGCCGAACTTAATTATATTATCATTAAGTTTTAATATTAAAAATTAAATTTATTACGATTTTTTATGTGATATGTAATAAATGGTGGATGCGCCGGGTATAATTATTGTAAAATTACAGTTGGTGGTATTATTATAGATATTCATTAGGAGACATCGAAAATAGCAGTTAATCAAAAAATATAAAATTAGAAATTCTATTTATAGAGCTACACATTACCCTTTTTCACCTTTTACTAACGGACCCTTGATAGTGAAGTGAAATGTGAAGTAGAAAATTACCGCAGGTAATAATGAACTTACTATAAAAAGCTTGTTAGGATATAGAAGAACGTGCAGTTTACTGTGCTTTAAAATTGTTTTCAAAAGAAAGCCATAATATAAAAAATATATTAAAGTAGAGCTGCTACGAAGAAAAAAAAACTAACTATATTTAGAATCAGCACGTAAAATAAATTCTAACTTTTTCATATCCAAAACAAACATTTTATTATGTTGCTCTATATAATTAAACATATAGTAATTAGTCATTATATATACTTTTAATTTATTGTATGCAAAAAGACTTTTGTATGAGTTGATACCTGAATAAAGATTGATTATATATGTTCATTAATTGTTGTACTGTACTGTACTGTAAATTTGTATCCATTTTAGTTTTGAAAACATCATATTTTCTTGAATTGTAACGTGCGAAAACATAAAATAAAATGTGATCCTTGGTGTGTTTGAATGTGCTCATTAGTTTGAAACCAGTATTTACTTGAATGACTTTTGAAGCAACCGGAATGATTAAATGGGCACGTGTGCTGTCCGCTTTAATAAATTATGAACATTAAGCGCGGTCGGGCAAATGATCTCTCATAATTTGAGAACATGGCGTGATTATTATTAGCAACAATTAGTAATAAATGAGGAAAGTTCTGTTTATTCGGGGCGGTGTGCGGCCGACACTGATGCGTTATGAAATGGGGGGGTTTGGATGTGGGCGAATTGTTGAGATTGTTCGCCGTGCGCTACGGGGCCATTTGGTTTATTTGTTTGCGTCGTAAAATTAGGCTGGGGGGCGGTTATTTGCCATTACAATAGGAGTATGTAGCAGTATGTTATTAAAACGAGGCGGGGAGTTCGGAAGAAGTTAAACGATTTCGCCTAAAAGCACGTTGTGATTGCGAGCACCGATATCGGCGGAGGCGGCGTGTGGTTGTCGTTTTTAAATTATATCCGGGCGGCCGGGGGAAATTTTAAAACTATTTTGAGAAAGCGTCGCGAGGAAGAAACAAAACGGGACGTTCAAGAAGACGCGAAGCGGTGCGGCAAATAACAATACGTGTACACGTGTGATCCTGTGGGAAATCATGCCGGGATGCGAATAAACCTATCTCACTTATCACAACTTCTTCCGACTAATCTGGCCTGCACAAGGAGCTGTTTTGAATATCAACGGAATCCATTGTTTCTTAATTTCTCCTCGGCGGAATTTATATAAAGTTTCGGATTGGATTTATTCCTTTGGGCTGCAGATTACAAGCACAACATTATACCGAACAAAGTCTTTTATACTCGAATTAAAGGAACGGCCGTCCATAAAACAGCAAATTGGAGAATGTTAAGGAGTATGGACACAAACGTTTTATGTCGACTATAGCAATATAGCGATATAGCGTCGACTCGTATTAGGCGTGTGGTTTGGCGCCGATGCAAAAACGATCAAATATCTAATACCGGATTAGTTTAAATCACACACACGCATATTAATTGTATTGATCCGAAATATCCTACAAAATATGTACCTACAACAAAGAGAATATCTTTTTACATTGCGGTCGTTTTGAAATTTCCATTCGGTATGTATTATTATTTGCCGGGGGCAGTTTATTTTGAATTATTAATTTCCTTGTTATGCGCAGGCCCCCATTTTAACCCCCCGCGGCCGGCCAGCAAAAAAAAAACATAATGAGAAACAATGGGGCAATTTTCTTTTGCGTCCCTGTTTGCTACAGGATAAGCAAATTTGCAAATTAAATGGTTTCTGTTTGAAAGAATTGATTAATCAAATGAATTCTCAAACTCAAAGTCCCCCGGTAATTACGCCGACTCTCCGCATGGTTTGCTCTCTCTCCGGACAATTCCATCACAAAGTACGAGAGTCAACAAGAATCTGCACCGCTTTATTGACAAATTCCACCTACTCCGCCCATTTATTTCTACATTTGTACATTTTAATTAACCCCTAACTGCCCCCTCTTAAATAATGAATTCCAATTTCCTTCCCCTCCGAAAACTAACGCGCACCTTTTTCGGCTTGTGTTCATAATACATGAATTATGAAAACAGCGCTTGTTAGTTAGCTGCGCAATTGACCCTTACTTGTTTGAAAGTCGGCCCCAGGGCTGGGCACCGAATGTACCGCCTCAAGTTAGATCTCATCTACCTTTGTGAATTGTATTAGATCCCCACGCTTCATAAAGTTTTAATACAAGCACATAAACTAGTTGCTTTTGATACAGACCAACCCAACTAAACTCACATGCACACACAACAATAACTCAAACCGTTCTTGTGTACGAGTGCGAGGTTATTTCTATATATATTTTTTTTTCCCTTCAAAAACTACATCTGGCAACGCAATGAAAGCCGCCCTAAATATTTAATACCTCACGAATAACATCAACGTTCAATATATTATTCACGGAACATACAAAATATTCACGGTAACACTCGTTATAATCCCGTTTAATTATTTACACAACGCGATATTATTTTATTTCCCCGTTGATGGGACTCCAGTGCAAACAGGGGTTATTAAAATGCTTTTTACTGTGCGCTATTATAAAAAATTTAATCCTTTTCCGGGGGATTATAGACATGCAGCGCAACTTGTCAGCCGAGTGCATCATCGGAATCCGCAATTGGCGGGGAAATTAAATATTAAATTCTATTAGGCACTGAATGGATACTTTTCATTTCGAAATTGGTTATCCAATATATAATTTTAGATACAGTTAATGGCTACACACCAAGGCTAAGTGGATAGCCCAAAAAAAAAATTCCCACCAATTATGTTGCACTCGCTTGTTGGCCGGCATGTCTATAATTTCCGGAGAAGGATTAATTACATTTTTTATACGTAAAGGGAAATTGGTGGAAATTCTATGAAACCCTCAGTGCATAGTTTTTGATTCTAAATTGAAACTATTAATTCATTGATTGTCCATTATATTGTACATAAAGTTGATTGATTAACACCAAGGATAAGTAGATACATCGAACAAAAATAAAAGATATTTAATTTAATGCTATTTTCAAGGATGAAATTACATGTTCTATGGAATTATTTGTAGTTACTTACGTAGTATTTATTATACATTTCTATAGAAGTTCTACAGCCCACAAAAAAATATTTGTATTAGGCACTTTCAAAATAAGTTATCGAGATGCAGGACTAAATAGGTATCAGGGCATAAGGCGGTGAATATAAGTTTCCTTCAACCAAGTAATATCTAGCAGGTTTTTCCTCAAATACTATTGCTCTCCGAATGGAAACCACCGAGCTAAAGCGAATGCAATAAATAGCAACCTTTTATCTAGTTTAGTTATCGAGATACAAGTTAAAATAGGCGTCAATACATAGCTCAACTACTATTGCTCCTGAGGCGGATGCAACAAATGACAACCATCTATCTCATTTAGGTATCGAGATGCAGTGCGAAATAGGTGTTTTTAAAACGAGTTATTGAGAAATATGCGACAAGGTTTGGTTGGTGAATGTCATTTTCCTTGAAGCAATCTAAATCTAGCAGATTTTCCTCAACTACTTTAGATCCCCGAATAGAAACCAAACGAGTTCAAACGAATGCAATAAATAGCAACAGAAAAAGATATCGAGATACAAGGCGAAATAGGCGTCAATGCATGGGAGACGAATGTCATTTTCCTTCAAATGAGCAAAATCTACCAGGATTTCACTCAACTACTATTGCTTCCCGAATAGAAACCACCGAACTGAGCGAATGCAACAAACCGCAAACTACCCCAATTCATTGCCTAGTTTTAAAACACATATCGATACAATATCACAATTCACGTCGCAAGATAAGCGTAGGTGGGACCTCCCATACATTCTTATAATAAAATTAATTACATGTAAAAGCATGAGAAATAAAATTAAAATCGAAAACCTCACCAATAATATTCCCAATAGACATGCACCCAAACTAAACCAGTTGCAGGTTACAGTGAAACCCGCTCGGAACAACCACTCGCAGACGGCATCTCGTCCGGGGTGGGTTTGTTCTAGCTGATTAGTGCGCCTGATAAGTCAATACTCTATTTATCTGCATAGTTTAATTGACAGGCAACGCACGTACCGGTTGGCAATTCAACGGCTCCGCATGCAAAGTCTGATGGCTTACATTTTATTCAGCCGCGCAACAATGGCCAACAATGCGAAATTACTGCCATACAAATTAACCTCAATATCGGGACACGGCAGGGCGAATATAAAAAAAAAACCCACGTGCCCATGGGGATTTTTATATGCGCGCTCGCAACCAAATTCCGATACAATATTTTATTTCCGGAATAAAAAGTGTCAATCAAATTTTAAACGCGTCAGCGCGCCACGTCAGCCACTTCCTCGCGCGTGTGTACACACACGCGGTGAATATCTTACAACAACCGGCTCGGGCAGGATTCGAATTTGAGCTTGAACAGGTATTTATATACCAGTTGAGGGGGGCAGATAGTAGCCATTTGCAGGCCGAGTTTTAGGGTTGTATTACGAGGTCAGCAAACGTACTTTCAATCGGAGGTGCACACAAAACATTTTCTACGACCGGAAATTTTAATAAAAATTTAATTTTCTATCCGATTCGTCTATGAAAGGACCTACTATGATTGGAAATATGCAATGAATGCAATATTATATTTTCTATTACTTTGAAGTTTCATATTAATATACTCAGGAAACTAGGGTCGTAATATAGGTGGATATACTCTTACGTGGGTCATATTTTTATCATATTAATTAAGTTTAGTTGTTGTTTTGTTTGGGTTACTTAAGATTGGTGTTGTTCTATCAACTGGATGTGTTTGTATCAGAGCAATCCTAAGTTTTCGACGTCAGTGGGCTAGTAAAATAATGCTCCTCTGCATAAGAAAATATACGGGGTGGCTAGCGGATGCAATAAAAATTAGGCCTTCAGGGCACTAGCCTATATAGCCCTGTGGTTAGGGTTGCCCTAGTTTGTACAATTATATTATAATTTACAGTACAGACAAAATAAGTAAAATTAATTAATATGATAAAAATATGACCCACATCAGAGTATATACACCTATCTTACGACTCTAGTTTCCTTAGTATATTAATATGAAACTCCAAAGTAGTAGAAAATATAATATTGCATTCATTGCATATTTAATTACATCATAGTAGGTCCTTTCATAGACGAATGGGATAGAAAATTAAATTTTTATTAAAAATTACGGTCGTAGAAAATGTTTTGTGTACAAAATAAACAAACACCTCTGTTTTGGGGTAACATTTCATACCACAAATTATGGCCGTAATTCTCCCCAACTAGAATTCAATCGTCTTTATTTTTATAATGCAAACGCGGATATTTTACTTTACTATAATTCGTCAGTAATAGTCATTAAATGTTCATTTCTAAAATTGATTTCACGTCTTAGTTTTAAATGAAATTTAAATGTTCACTTGTTTTTATATGTTCATTGTATGTACACTTAGTTATTTTATATTGTAGATTGTAATATTTTGTATTTTATATTTAATATTTTGTAAGAAATGGCGTAGCTGTAAATGAATAATAATAATAATAATTATTATATACTGTACATAAAAATAATCATGTATTAATATATTGAATTCATTAATGAAAATGGATTATAGAAATTATTTGGTCCCGGGTATAATTGTAAATAATTAATGTCCCAACTGCCTGTATAGTTTGTTGCTAGTGAAGCTTCGCTATCTCTTGCCCAGCATCTGCAAGCTTGTCAAGTGGAGCTACGAAATAGTTCAGGGGCAACTTGTGACAAATTAGTTTGTCGACCCTCGAGGAGGGTTAAGTGCAGTTTAAGCGCTGCAATTTTTTAAACGGATAATATATAATCAAATAAATAAATAAATAATCACTTTTTTAATTGAGTTTGTGTATATTATCTTTGACTACAGAAATCGTAATAATCGAGTTTTTTTTAAATTCAATTTGTACATATTACCTTTGACTGCAGTAATATCATCAATCAAATGGCAGTTTATTAAAAAGCAGCTGCTCGTTATTTCAAAAGTGTAATTACGACGAACATTGCGTATGCCCTGCTGAAGATTGGATGTCTTTTGTTGTCCCCGACATTGCTCCCTGGTCTTTTTGTTTATTTGCCCCCCGCCGATGGAATAAGTATCCTCCGGTATTGTAAAATGCGCAGTATCGGTTCGCAACTGTAAAGTTCATATGCCGTCGGTCCTGCCTTAATTGGTAGCATGTATCTAATTTGTGTACTGCTTTGGGCGTACAAGCGCCCTGTTACGGGAAGCTTTCGCCTTATTTTATTATCCTGGAGACGAGTCTGCAGTATTAGTATGATGATGATGATGATGACGGGACGGTTTATTAGTTACAATGCGCGGTAGTATCTTTTATGGGGAATGTGTTGGGATTCGCATTGGGCGCGCCCGCCGCGTCGATATTTTATATAAATTAGTTGAAAGTTTTGGCACTCCTTGCTAAGCTACAATACAGCGCAGTGTTATATGAGGGGCGTGCGTTTGTAGGCCGTTCAAGGAACTTATTGATGAGTATCGCAGGATATCCCGGGAGAAATCTAGCGCTATTTATAATTTATGAGCTGTAAATTTAATTTCGGGACACCTTCGCTGTGTGACAGGCCTACTACATACAGTAGCTAATAGCAAACTTCATAATGTGCCAAGTTTAATATTCATATTGTGCGTTTTATTGTTAATACGAGTGACGCCTGCTTTTCGTGATGTCCTTTATGAAAGGGCTGCTCGTAACTGAGAGGGGGCGACAATTTTTGCATATATGCGTCGAGGCGTTTTTCGGGGCGCGAGTAGCCGCGACGCCAGACGTCGCGTTTTTCGGGATTAACTCCGTGATTTATGCGATGGGCCCCGCCGGAGATGTGTTTCTATTGAATTAATTTCGGCGGCAAATGTAAATATGAGCGCGAACACATGCCGATAAAGCACCGTGCACACTGCTGATGGCAAATAGACTGGCACGAAAGCACAATCATTTAGCCCGACCTTCTGTGGTAATCTATTATTATCGCACGTGTTCCTGTGTTGCTACATGCAACTGCCCCGTCTGGGATTACGCACCGCCCTGCCCTTGCCACCCTCGGATATATAATATTATGTAATAACGTTTCGGGCCTCTAATGATGTATTAATAATAAACGCTCTCTCTTGTTTTATGGCGCACCGTTTTGCTATGTAGTAATAATCTGGCAGTTGCGTTTATTGAAACTAGGCGGCCGTTTAATCTACCATTTGCTGTATAACGGTTCCAACACCCAAACACAATGAAACCAAACTACTTTTTTTTTACACAAACAAACAAAATACATTTTTTCACCGAAAACTTACATACTAATTACTTTCAATTGTCAATACAAATAAAAATCAAACCTTTTTTTACTGAAAACGATACATACTATCTAATTGAAACCAATACAAGCTCCAATTAAGGCCATTAGCTTTAATATACAAACAATGATGCTGGAGTTATTTTTTTGTAATTATAGAAGCTAGAATATTATTGTGGTTGATATTTCCTAGAGCTGATTTTATTTGTTTGCCTATAAACTAAATAAAATCAGGTGTAGGAAATATCAACCAGATTAATATTATATCTTGTATAACTACAAAAAATTAACTCCAGCATAACTGTTTGTATAATACAAATTTAAATTCGATATACAATATATTACATTACAACATATGCAGTCATTACGACTAATATAAATATCGTGTTCTACAGTCTACTACACTACCCATTTCCGCATGGCATTTGGGAAGCGTCTCCAAAAAGCAGGGCTGCCAAAAACTTGAGATTTGCAGTGATTTCTCTTTTATCCGCCGGTTCGGCGGCGCATGTTGCATGTGTAATTATAATTTAAATGGGGCATAACCGCGACGACATTGGAAGTTTAAAGTAACCCGTCGCAGCAGCAAGCAGAACTTTTCCATCTCGAGTTCTCAAATATGAAATTAGTTCGTTACGTACGAATATATTCCACTGGCATAGGAGGGGGCGAATGATGTTATTTTGTCGTCGGTTTAAATACCCAAACGGTGTTGGTCGATTCTTCGATCGTTTTATTCTCCGCGCGCGTTGACAACGGCGTGCCATTTGAATTGAGTTATGCCGACGCGGAATGGACATTTTATAGATTATGATTGCTTTATTAGCTTGCCGGTGACACTCGCTATTCAGATTCAAGGAACAGGCCACTCTTCTTTGTTGGTGGCGCCATAAGCGCGTCAATATCTAATCTATTGCCCACTCAGGGCTTAACAAGGTGCCACTTTTAGCCTTAAACAATAAAAGTACAATCAATCATTCTCATCTTTTGCCCCCTTAAACTCCCCCCGGGCCGTTTTGAACAGCCAGCCATTTGCATTTCAAATGGCATGCTAGTTAGCCATTTCATTAGATTATGAATGTTTTGAATAAGGTTACTTTTTCATAGGATAAACGCCCGCGGCTCACGCTATGGCGACCAGCTCAGCAGCTCGCTAATAATGTGTGCGTGTATGCGTACTTATGCTCACGTACCCTCTATCCTCTTCCACCCCAGTCACCCCACGTTATTGTTTAGCCCCGCAAAACGTGTGTTTCTATTTCGTTCAGCGCCATAAAATATTCGCGACTTTATTTTTATATAAAATATATTATATTTATGTTCCCCCAACACTTGTTTCGTGTATATTTATTTTTGTGGCGCAGCTATTGCTACACTATGAATTTATATTTATACTGTTTCATTTACGATGATCGCAAAGATTTAGTTTTTACTATTTTTCACGGAAATAGTGCCGACGTTACGTTCTTCTGGTGATCAAAGTTGACGCGATCGGCAAGGATGGGAAATGTATTGCATAACTGATCGATGTCGTGTCACCTCATTGTTATTCACCAAGAGGCGAATGCGATACTAGCCCCCATATCCGGTATACCTGATAAACGTCTCGGTAATCCGTATTGACACGAGGCATACAGAGCGGCCGGTGTGTTGTAGGCATTGCTCCCCCTCTGGGGCTGCGAACACGGTGTCAAGTTCTAAACTAGGCTTAATATCAAGCGAACAAAGCAGCCTTTCAAATTAAGTCAATCAAATCGCAAATGAGATCGTCTTAAAACTTTGTTTTTATAGCCCGAATCGAGTAATGTATTCGTATGACAAATGAAAGCGGGTGGCGGCGCCGGGTTCAGCACGGTAGGCGCGAGATAAGGATATAAAATTGAATCGGGGGTTGCAAATTTCAAGTTAAAAATGCCCAAACACGCCACAGCTGCCGCACGAAAGCTTATTTTATCGCATATCTATACACTTGATTAGTCCTTCGGCTGGTGTTGGATTTTATGTGGGGCCGATCTCTAAAAATCGCGGTTGGCGCAGCTGACGGGCCAAGTGTCGTGTATTTTCATTACAAAGCGGAAGGGTCCTCCAGTATTATAATGTATCAAATGAAAGTAGCATGGGTCGGTATGGCACGGCGTGCCAACGTTCCACGTGTGGTAGCGCTGAGGACGTACCCCTCGGATGTAGCTTTGTGGAAGGTATTTGTCTCCCGGTATGCGAACTCCACAAAGAGCCGCACAAAGCGGGAACTTCTGCCGTTTGAGGGATTCAATTTCATACAAAATTCAAGCGAGGCTCTTCTCAGTTTACTTCTGTTGGCCCCCCTTTTGGGCTGATAATTAAAGAGGTGTCACCTCCTGGATTAAATTAACATTGCTCGACGGTCGCTACTCGAATCAATTCTATTTTCCTATTTGTTGCGATTTGTTTGCGAGCCGCGCGTGAGTTAAGGAGCTTAAGGATTTGAGCATCTCAAACGAACTAAATAGGGAAAAACCGCGCTAGGCGGGTGTAAATACGTATTTATTCAACGGTTCAGGGTGTATATATATTTCGACACATGTTACAGAGGCGCACCTGTACATTATCGCATGTGTGAGAACCGCACCCCTGCGCCATCCGGTGTTTGCTTTATTTCAGTCCTGAGCTCAACGCCCCGCGCAGCTATAATGAAACTTTTTTTAAACACTAACGAGTGACATATATTACGGCCGCACGGGGGAGCGGAGCAAGATATCCTAAATAAAATTCTTGAGTCAAATACATCCCCGATTCTCTCCGACGAGCACAGATGCCTTCCAATACAAAGACATATTTGAATATACGATCAAAGCCCGAGAAGTTGAGAGCATCACGCATCGACTGCGAATGCTTTGCTTCTTTTGATTATCGCATTCTTTGGATTGTCTAGAAAGGGATGGAATATGACACCGCGCCGCTACTTTGAATATATTTAGGGGGATCACCCGGCCGCAATTCGAGAAATTTAAATAAAAATTGCTCTATTACGGTGACAAACGATTACGAATCGAAGATTAAGACCATATTGAATAATTTTCCGCAATATCCCATGTCCCCATAACTAATGCTCAAAGGTGGATGTGTGTGTAAGTGTGTGAAATTGCGGAGTTTTAGCGGCAATCCCGTGCACCTGTTGCAAAGTCTAACCACACCAGCTGACAAATAAATCAGTTTTTTCTTTCATTACATTGCAGGACTCCTTGTCGCGGTGACGACCATGTGTTCTATACATTTTATTACGTTCGTGCTGCCACAATATCAAATTGTCTCCGCGTACTTTATGACAGCGTTTCTCAAACTGCGCATCCCAGCTCGAATCACACACGGCCGGAATCGAATATTCGCGTTATTATGTTAAACAAACAACCACCACACGCATAATTACACCAATCAATCGCCGCCCAACTTATCGCGCTGCTTGAATTTCGAATGGAATATTAGCAGGCCGGCTATTAAATTACGCGGCGATCGGTTGCATGAAAGACTGTCCGCGCTAATGTGCGAATATGCAAAATGGTCGCTACTTTATTATCGACGCCACTTAATGCACGGACGTATCGAGGCCGCGTTCATAATGAAAATTTCATCAAATTTATTGATGCTTTTCGCATCTATGTAGTCATTCAGCGCGGAAAGATTCATATCATTCGTATGCATTTTTCATCGCAATTTATAATTCATGCCACTTCCTTCTCAAATATTTGCAGCGTCTATCTGATGCCATATTATTATTGTTTGAAGATTTACGATTGCATTTTATATTACGCTGTTATTTGCAATTTAATAATACAGAACCTTTCCTTTCGGGGCTTGTCCATTCTGCAAGATTTTTGCATTAACAATTATATTATGCTAGGTCTATAGTACCATCATAAAATTGCATGTGATTGTATATGATAAATAATTTACTATAATTATTTCAAATGAAAACGTTTATAGGGCAGCTAAACAAGACCGATACACAACTACTAACTAACTACATAAGTCTACCTGACTATTTTACCCGAAAAATCTAGCCTGTTTTAAACATAATGTATTCAGTTTAGACACCATTAGTTCCATTAAAACATTAGTGTCCAGGCAGAAAAGCAGAAAAAATATTTTACCGGATGGACTAATGGAAAATAGCTTTTGGAGAAAAAACTGAATGCATACGGGCTTAAAAAAAATTAATCCTAATAGTTTAACAACACTTTTTGTTAGTTTTTAATGAATATTTACAATTTTATAACACCAGAAAGAGGCTTTTATAAAAATTGCAATAATTGTTTGTTTTGTTGTCTATATGTTTTCAAATATGAAAGTTTGTGATAAAAATAATGATGGAATACAGCTGTAAAGTGAGTTGCTTATATGATCAATGTATTTAAGCATTTAAAGAAAAATATGGAGTCAAAGGTAATATGATTAGACCATAATGCAATAAAGCATATGTCTATCTTAATACAGCAGCGCACTTAATTCTGCAGGTATGGTTGACATATTAGGGGAGTGATTGCGTTCTTGCGTCAACTTTGATGTGTACAAGATATAAGATAGTTCACAAACAAAGCGAGTGTTCGCGGGATCATCTGAAGTAACTAGGATACAGATACCCGTAATTGGCGAACCAGCCAGCGTAATACAAATATGATCGTTGCTAACAAGTCCTTGTGTGAGATACCTGAAATATGGCATGATTAATGAATGCTGTTGCAGCAGTTTTTGAAGGTGGCGCGTTTAATGTAGTCCGCGCGATGAAAATCAAATTCCTAAAGGGGGTTTCCGTCGCGGAGTTCGTAACACATTGTAATTTTAATTCGGGCCATAAAAGACAAAGGCTTGTGTGAGCGGTGTAGAAGTTGGGCGATTTAAAACAGAAATTAATTCGCTTAAAATATTCATGGCCTGCGGTTGCATACGGCCAGAAATTTACCTGGGGCCGCCAGCTCTTAAATTAGTTCTGGAACAAAACTACAATATAGTATAACATCCGCAGTGTGAACCACAGGCGGTGCCGGCGGGTGTTGGTTACCTTGGCGCATCGTGACGCGCCGCCGTCTTCGGCCGCCGGTCAGCCGCAACCGCCGGCGGCCGTGTAGCCGTGTCGTACCGCAGTATGCATTAAATAAACAACTGAACGGGGGGCGGGCGAAGGGTTATTCGGTTGACGCGTCGGCCGCATCCGAGGCGTTCGCTAATGAATGACTCCCTAATGTTACTGTTATCGCATTGCCAGGGGAGCCGTTTGCAGTATACGCTCACTTCCCGTAATGAATTGAATAATATTTACATTAAGAATTTAAAAATAATATATTGCCGAATTTAGGGCGGCGAAGGTACAAATTTTAATTGGCGAAATTATAAAGTTCGCTGTTAAAAGCGCGTTAAAACGAAGATATTCCGGGGCCGTGTTATATTCTAATTACCTCGCAGCCTCGCCCAACTTTTATCCTCCAAAGACCTACCCCGAATCCAAAGGATGGATAAAAAAGGGCCCCGTATAAATACCGAGACCCAAACGGAGCGCAAACCCTAACAGCCGTCGGGCTGTTATATTCATAACTATGCGTATATCTGATATTACAGCGTGCCAACAATGTCAGAACAAACTACTAAATTTATATTTAATTAACTCAGAATAAACATGGCGTACGGTACATGTGCGTTCTGGTATGGAGTGGAGGCCCCGAATATGTTCCGAGGGTGCAATATAAACATAACACGGCCCATATGATTGTTATAAAATAATATGAGGTATTCCCGGTGCGAAATGAAACGTAACAAAACTAAAATTTACAAAGAGGATATTACGCGCCGTAAAATAACAGCTCCCCACATATACCAGTATAATTACGCTACATCAAACTATAGATACGTACATCAGCAATGTGCAGGGTGTGTGATGTTCTGGCGTTCCCAACCCCTTGTACAATTGCTGCTAAACTGCTGTATCACCGCGCCAAGATGAATATAAATGAATATAGGGACTGCACTCTTAAGATATGCACAGCATTCGTTCCACGCCCGGTTTACCAACGGTGTTTGTATTATTTAGCGAAACGATGTGAGAATCCCATTAGGATGGTCTTGTTTATCGGGCGACATCTAATTCCACCGAGTGGATTGGCGCTGCGGATTAATAAAAACTTTTAAATAGACGAATTTGTTATCCGCAATGCGAAAGCGGCATACTTAAAGATTCAACGTTGGTGCCGGTTCCGATTAAAAGAAAAAAATTTAAATGTATGTACAGGAATATAAAAATAGAATCTCTTGTGAAATGTAACTCTGCATTTGCACATTTTTATTCCCCCATAAATTTTATTAAGGAAGGAGAGCAGTGGATTATACATTTCGCCCCGCTTCGGTTTGTGTTCTGTTTAATTTATTAATTCGATGAAAGATACATATCATTTTGCATTCTTTACATCTGTGCCGGGCCGCAGGAGCCGCAAAGCGACCGGGCATGTCGGCCGTTTTATGGCCCGCGATAGACACGAACATTACCGCGTGAATTATAAAAAGAAACGGCGCCCGTTATGAAGAGTAGAAAGCCGTTTGTATTTAATTTGCCGGGGACGGGCGCGCGCACAATCACGAACGGGGCCGCCAGACCCTCCAGGTCAGGGGGGGTTATCATTATTGTAGACGGCGATCTAAGCAAATCGAGCATGGACCCGAATCGAGATATTGGGGGAAGCATCCCGACGTAAAAAAGAACTAATTTCCGTTTAGGCCGGGGGGTTAAGACTAAAATTGGTAGCGAAGTTAGAGGCGGAACGATCCTCTAACCCGGCAAACTGCGGTCACTAGAGATCTACAGACAGATTAAAAGACTACGTCGCAATTTTCGTTAACTGCAAAGTAATGGCTCAACCCCCTCGATATACACACCTAATAAGATATTTAGTGTTTACCATCTGTATCTTAATCTGTTGTTTACTGTTAAACGTTATTTATTTGTTTTTCCCCCATCAGAACTATTCTATTTAAATAGAAATACTGAAATATTGACTTTTCGTACAGTGATTTAAATAGTCGTTTTGAACTAAAGTAAGGAAGAAATGTCAGTATTCCTATTAAAATAGGATTTATTTATGAATAAATTGTCACTTCACATTTATAAATTCGTCAAAAATTCAGTTTATAAAATATTATTTTGAAATTAATTGTGGTGATTAATACACATGTTTTAAACATAATTAGAAATGTTCATAAATATTCATGTACTATAATGAGCTTCAGATAGAATTTTGTAAAACTAGTTTATGAATAAATTGTCACTTCACATTTTGAAAATTCGTCAAAAATTCATTTTATAAAGTATTATTTTGAAATTAATTGTGGTGATTTATACACATGTTTTAAATATAATTAGCAATTTTCATAAATATTCATGTACTATTATGAGATTCAGAGAAAATTTAGTAAAACTAGTTTATGAATAAATTGTCACTTCACATTTTGAAAATTCGTCAAAAAATCAGTTTATAAAATATTATTTTGAAATTAATTGTGGTGATTTATACACATGTTTTAAATATAATTAGAAATTTTCATAAATATTCATGTACTATTATGAGATTCAGAGAAAATTTAGTAAAACTAGTTCATGAATAAATTGTCACTTCACATTTTGAAAATTCGTCAAAAATTCAGTTTATAAAATATTATTTTGAAATTAATTGTGGTGATTTATACATATGTTTTAAATATAACTAGCAATTTTCATAAATATTCATGTACTATTATGAGATTGAGAGAAAATTTAGTAAAACTAGTTTATGAATAAATTGTCACTTCACATTTTGAAAATTCGTCAAAAATTCAGTTTATAAAATATTATTTTGAAATTAATTGTGGTGATTTATACACATGTTTTAAACATAATTAGCAATTGTCATAAATAGTCTTGTACTATAATGAGATTCAGATAGTATTTTGTAAAACTAGTTTATGAATAAATTGTCACTTCACATTTTGAAAATTCGTCAAAAATTCAGTTTATAAAATATTATTTTGAAATTAATTGTGGTGATTTATACACATGTTTTAAACATAATTAGCTATTTTCATAAATGTTCATGCAGTATAATGAGATTCAAAGAGAGTTTAGTAAAACTAATTTATGAATAAATTGTCACTTCAAATTTTGAAAATTCGTCAAAAATTCAGTTTATAAAATATTATTTTGAAAGTAATTGTGGTTATTAATACACACGTTTTATACGTAATTAGCAATTTTCATAAATATTCCTGTACTATTATGAGATTCAAAGAGAATTTAGTAAAACAAGTTCATGAATAAATTGTCACTCCACATTTTGAAAATTCGTCAAAAATTCATTTTATAAAATATTATTTTGAAATTAATTGTGGTGATTAATACACATGTTTTAAAAATAACTAGCAATTTTCATATATAGTCTTGTACTATAATGAGATTCAGATAGAATTTTGTAAAACTAGTTTATGAATAAATTGTCACTTCATATTTTGAAAATTCGTCAAAAATTCAGTTTATAAAATATTATTTTGAAATTAATTGTGGTGATTTATACACATGTTTTAAACATAATTAGCAATTTTCATAAATATTCATGTACTATTATGAGATGCAGAGAAAATTTAGTAAAACTAGTTTATGAATAAATTGTCACTCCACATTTTGAAAATTCGTCAAAAAATCATTTTATAAAATATAATTTTGAAATTAATTGTGGTGATTTATACACATGTTCTAAATATAATTAGCAATTTTCATAAATATTCATGTTGTATAATGAGATTCAGAGAGAATTTAGTAAAACTAGTTTATGAATAAATTGTCACTTCATATTTTGAAAATTCGTCAAATATTCAGTTTATAAAATATTATTTTGAAATTAATGTGTGTGGTGATTGATACACATATTTTAAACATAATTAGCGCTAGTTTATGACTAAATTGTCACACACTAGTTTGAAAATTCGTCAAAAAGTAATATAGAGATTTAAATAGTCCTTTTGAATTAAAGCATTTAGTTAGGAATTAAATTATCTATTTCTCTACTATGTAATTCATAAATGAAGAATAATATATAAAATATATTTGTTTAATGTTTTAGCATGAAGTAATAATAATAAATATTCTCCCTCATAAAACTACGCGACGATCGTGCAAGTTCGCTTGGGCTCAAAGTGCGTACTAGGTATAAGTAATCAATGCGGCAGCCACTAAAAAAAAACTAAGCGATGATATATCCGCAGTCTAGATGCCAGATCCTAGATTCGTTCAGTGAGCATCAAACGCAGCCCCCCCGTCGGGTATCCATCCTCGGAAAGCTTACCGTTGCGTGTCTCCTCTGTGTCACACAGTCGTCCCGTTATATATATAAAAAAGGGGAGACATTACCGCGCGCAAAAATAGGCCAATCGCCCACTTCATGAAAAATCGATGGCGCTAAATATTTCGTCTCAATAACACCGACACACACACACATATAGGATGGTGGTGATTTATATGAAAACCGGCCGCGAACAATGCGACAGTGTGTACGCGCGTATAATTACGGGGATTACATAAATAACACCGGCGGCGGATTTCAAAAATGTATCCGCACACGCACCTGAAAAAGCCGCGCACCCACCCACACACACACACACACACACACACACATGCCAACGATACAAACAGCAACAAAAAAAATTACACACAACACATCGCCGATAACAATATGTCGTCGAAAACAAACCGAGTGACAAGTTTAAAAGCTAAATAATTAATTCCGGATCGGGCCCTGCATCACGGCAACCTGCACATGAACACGTTCGATTACTCGCCGTTATTTTTTTGCGTGTGCCTATTTTATAATCCGCAAACATTTGGCCGTGCGACCGCGGCGGCGGAAATCGCTCTCTCGCCGATCGAACTGCTCGCCGCGGTGCAAAAAAAAAGAGAGTAATATAATGTTTATGCACTCCCGGCGCCGGCACACAAAGGCCGCGGCTAATTACCGTAATGAGCAATTAAAGTTCGTCGTGCAACATGCACTTCGCGGGACCACTCACTTACCTGCATACAAATATGCTTGTATATTTTCAACTATCAACCAAGAGATTACAACAATCCGAGCTGTAAGTTATAATTATATGGTGGATGCGCCAGGCACAGTCATGCGCGTGGTTTATTGAAGCCGGATTTTTGCATGGCCAAATGCAATAAATTAGTGCGGTTTGCTAAGTTTTAAATAAACAATGGGTGGTGATGGAGGGTTGTAATAAAAATTTGGTACCCGCTTGGGGGTGGGTCGGTATAAATAACAGCGCGCGTTTGTCGACTAGGTGGAGTTAATTGAGTAATATCTGCGCGAGGGTCGTTAATTATTTGTTTACGATAGCGCTTTTTGGCACCGCTGGACACAATGGCGTAATATACGCGCAGATACAAATAACGATAAGGCTCATGTATTTGCCAACTTAAATCCCAAGTGACCTGTTAGATCACGGCGCAGGACCGTACCACCCGCAATTATAAGTTATTTCCATTCTACATATCAACCGTGTATAGATAGGGATAGGGGGAAGTTTGCTAATATATTTATTGCGGGGATTTGGGGAGCTCTGTGAGTGCGCGTTCATTAATCAAGCGTGCACTTTATCAATATGTTTGCGTTTGTTCTAATATGCATTAGCCCTTTAATCTTACAAAGCTATTTACAAATAATTAATAATAACGCGTATACGTAACACCGGATTAAACTGCTCCCCCATTGCAAAACATTTTATTTTTTGTATTAAACGCCTAGCCAACGAATCAATAGGGAAGTTTTAGCGTTTGCGTTCTATTTATTTTCACCGCGATCACAATCTTGACAGCCGTAATAGTATTTCAATAGAATCAGGCGATGCGTTATATAGGGTATTTATTATAAATATGTTGTTATTGAAGCGATTATACGATGCTTATGAATTTTATTTTTTAGGTTTTACGGTTGTAATTGGTGCACCAGCGCGTTGTCATTGCTACAGGATCGCTCCGTTAATGTCTTAAACGAGGTGCAAGCCGGGGTAATAGCTGCGTTATGAGTACAGTCACTATTACCATCAAGTTTGACCGGTTGCAGATCCTATCTCCTCGTAATAAACCGTCCGTCATGCAAAGTCGCGTGTCCTACCATGACAACATAAAATACACTCATACACCCGTTATTCTGTGCCGCCACCACCGCCGCCGCCGTCTCTATACCTCTATCCTGTACACACAACTTTTTTTTTTGTATTCATTAATTAAACAAATGAAATATGTATATATGCGTATATACGTAAATAATTCCGATTTGACGGCGGCTGATATGCATAAGCGATCCGGACGAATAAAGAACGCTTTCGCGCCTTTACGATTTACAATTTCCAGCCGGCAATGCGCATTTTCCTCCGCGAATGAATTAATTAACCCCTTAATATATGTAAGCAGGATTCTAGATTGCATACATAACACGGGAAAAAATATAATATTGATATACAGACCAGATTAAAATGAATCAGCCCCGTATAACAACCGTTGCACCCGCAACACACAGCTGTGTAATAATTTTTGCCACCACCAGTCCCCCGATAATTGTACTGTAGACAATTTCCGTCGCTATTACTATTGCAACCGCCGTCATATATGCTCAATTCAATTAATTAGTAGGCAATAATTAACCTAGTATTAAATGTAAACACCGACAACCAATTCCGACGTCATTGATTCTGACATATATCATTTTATAAACTAATCAAATGATTTCATACATAAACATATGGTAAATAATTATTCAGCAAATCAAATTTTCATTATGTTTGAAACGGTTTGAAAACTAATTAGACTAATAGCAAAATCATTGCACTATAAAAGTTGTAATTAAGAATATTATATTAATTGCTACATGCAGATTAATTTTATTCACAGCCGTGTACAATAAAAATATTAAAACAAATACACACAATGCGCAAATACACCCCAGCCGGCTCCCCTCACGCGTATGCGGTGTTACGGATTCGTGGAGCGCACATACGCATACACGCACACCCTCCGGGCAGCCGAACGCACCCCCACCGCACCCGGTCGGCTTTAAATATTCAGAAAGTTTTTGTCGTGTATCGATTTAAAGTTGCCGGCCTCTCGTGTGCATATAGTCTTCGCCTTCGTCCTCGTTTACCAGCAGCGGCAAAAAAGAAATCATTTTATTAGCCGCGGAAACTTATCAACTCGTAAAACCGTAATGAGCTTTATTACTAAATTATGCCGGTCGTTATTATTTTTCGTTTGTTCGAATGTACACGGCGCCCTTTGTTTGGTGGCACAATCGCGTATTGTTACCTTTTTTTTATAATATTGACTAAGCGGGGCTGCATGTCGCGGCGTTATAATTTCTAATCAGCGCGGCAGGGGCGCACGGCCGACCCCTCGCCCTCCCGACGCACCGCGAACAATTCAATCCGCGGTTAATCGCTCATTTAATCGTCAACGTAAAACGCACGCATTTAATTGTATTTTTAGCAAGTTCCCAGTTTGACAATCTGCATTTAGCAGCAATTATTTTGTTGGGCGGAATTCAATTATATGTTTTACTATTATATTATTTCGCTTTAATTCAAACGACGGCGTTGTCAAACTTTATTGCGCGATCAAGATCTTTATTGGGTTGTCAACTTTATTATTGCCGACGGCATAATTTGGGATTTTACAGAACTCAACGTTGCTTTTTGGATATTACCGAGCACTTAAATGTTTTAACACTGTTCGTGCTTACTTTTTATTGGCGCTGCACGGGGGGAGTCAATTTTAAGAAATTTAATTGTTAATTCAGGAAGATTCTCTCACAAACTCGAGGAACAAACTGACCAGGTGAGACATGCTGACACCCCTCGTAATCAATAATTTAAATACGTTAAACTACAACAGAATGGAAACGTCAGTACTGTCTACATACAGAAATTATTCATCTCATATAATAAATTATATATAGGAATCTCAGGTCTTGAAGTGGTTTTAAATAAAATATTTCTTACTACAATTCAGTAGTTATTTCCAAATCAATAAATTATTAGGTTTACAAATTTCAGATGTTTTAGTATTGTCCCTTACAATAATGAATGGCGTTTTTGCATTTTTGCATTAGGTTTTTGAAAAATATAGTCAATTATCGATGTAAGCTCTTTGGTAGATTGGGTCCATGTGTATTTATGAATGTCTCTTTGTGCTTAAAGAGACATTCATAAATACACATGGACCCAATCTACCAAAGTGCTTACATCGATCATTGACTATATTTTTCAAAAACAAAATGCAAAAGTAAAAACTACGCATGTAAGGGTACATCGGGGTGCAGCATGTGGATCAGACAATTATCTGTTGGTAGCTAATGTTATAATACATTATAGAAGATTAAATGCAAATAAATCAACAAGGGAGGCGAATGTGAAGGAAATTGCATACAACATACAGAGCATCGAAAATGAATTCACGAAGTTAATATAAGCTGAGATTGGTCACCAAACTACAAGGAGTGCAAAAAGAAAAAGGAAACAAGACAGTGGAGGACCTCAACTAATAAAAAAGTGCACCAAACAGGCAGCGAAGGACGTTATAGGACATCAAGCCAGAAAACAACAAGAATCAACTGCGGCGGTCCGCAGAAATAGGAAAAATGGTAGAAACAGAAAAGAAAGCTTACCAAACATGGCTACAAACCCGGAAAACGGAGGATAGAAAAATGCATATATTTTCATATCCTCCGTTTTCCGGGTTTACCAAACATGGCTACAAACCCGGAAAACAGAGGATAGGAAAATGCATATATTTTCCTATCCTCCGTTTTCTGGGTGGAAAACTGGAATCGAAAGGTAAAACAAAACAAGTAGCCGAGGAGAAAAATAAAATGTGGAGGAAAAAATGCGACGAGATAGATAGATGCATGGGAGGGACGAAGTTATCGGAAGCCTGGAAGACGATGAAGAATATTATAAAAGAAGGATCAGGGCAAAATAACTTAGAATTAGTAAATATGGAGAAATAGGAGAACCGTTCAAAAGTCTATGATATCGGATATAATATATTCCGGGTGGAAAACTGGAATCGACAGGTATAAAAACAAATAGCCGAGGAGAAAAATAAAATGTGAAAAAAAATGCGACGAGATAGATAGATGGATGGGATGGACGAAGGTATCGGAAGCCTGGAAGACGATGAAGAATATTAGAAAAGAAGGATCAGGGCAAAATATCTTAGAATTAATAAATATGGAGAAATAAGAGAACCGTTCAAAATTCTATGATATCGGATATGATATATTCCGGGTGGAAAAGTGGAATCGACAGGTATAAAAATAAATAGCCGAGGAGAAAAATAAAATGTGAAAAAAAATGCGACGAGATAGATTGATGCATGGGATGGACGAAGGTATCGGAAGCCTGAAAGACGATGAAGAATATTAGAAAAGAAGGATCAGGGCAAAATAACTTAGAATTAATAAATATGGAGGAATAGGAGAACCGTTCAAAAGTCTATGATATCGCTATCCTACAAATAAAAATAAATAACGACGTAATAACAGAAAATGTCACCATGTCCGATGGTGACATTTTCTGTGGGCGACACCAACCCACCGTTAGGCTGGGCATGATACATGTTTTTAAGATAAAAAGTCAATCCTATGTACACAAAAGTTGGCCACCCCTGGTGTAGAGCAACACAAGAAAAATATATAGTTTATAGGATAATAATGATTAGGTAAATGTTTGGTCCCGTGTTAGCAGATGGCCTAAATAGTGATACTTATTTATAACGTTGTGCTGTTTTATTTAAGCCACATGAATCACATCAATCAATAATCGTTCAAAGCAGTTATTCTGAGAACTCGTGTCGATTAACTGTTGCTATGTAGATGTAACTGCCTGGGAACCGAATAAAATATTGATATTGAAATGACGGAATCGTGTAATCATTATCCTATTGAATAATTCTGTTTGTGTTAAGTTGCATTTTTATATAAAATATTTGCGTGGTGCTCCACATCGCTGTTATTTAATATTAAAAAAGCAAGGATACTACGTCTGGGAGGTAGACTGCTACAACATTTACTAACTGCGGTTGGTGTACTTTATGAATATCCTTATGCAGTCTGACACCCGCACCATAAACGTCTAAGATAATAATAGAATTTCAGCTGGGGATGCGTGTGCGACGGGAGTGAAATACGTCGCGTTCGTTTTAAGGGCGCATTTGAGAATGGCCGCGGTGCAGTTTTAAATTTTAAGCAGCGCGCAGCGTGCGTTTTTATAATAGATGAGTGCGCCGCGTAATTTCTGTTGTAATTTCCTACGGCAAAACAACGCGATTAATAAGTTACAGTATCACTACAAATTATGCGACAATTTATGAAATTGCTGAATAATTTAATGCGTAATTATTGCCGGACCGCTAAAGGGCTTTTAAATTATGCATTTAATCGATGCCTGTTATCAGTGTCCGCTTTGAGCACGTCGGATCAAACACACTCCGCTGAGGAGCGTTAATTAATATCTGACACATTTCTTAAACCAATACATCAATTGTATTACGCCCGTAATGTGGTAATTAATAACTAGCTATTAAGCTTACACAATATTATAGTTGATTGGATTAGTAAATCTATATGACTGGGAATAAAAGTGACCACATGGGACACACATGTATACGATGCGGTAAAAGGATGATGTTTTATTTCATAAGGTTTCTATAACGATGAGCAATAAAGCGGTATTGCAAAATAAAAATTATTAGCGAATTATGATACCATAAGCTTCCATTCTATACAGCCGTTGTTAAATTTTATACTATCGTTGTTTTAAGTCTAGAAAACATTTTGCTCGTATTACACTGATATCTCTATTGTCAGTTGTTTCTTTTTTTCTATATATGTACATTTCTGAGAATTTTCATATGGAGTTGTGCGGTGGACCAGTAGTGATGGTAGTAGCACGAGGGGTAGCTTGGTTAGTGCTCTCTCCCCGTGCGCTTTTGCGGTGAGTTCGCTGTAAAGTGCAGTTGATTAATGTGCGGTGGTTGTTTACAGGACATGAAAGGTGGGTGGGCAACCTCGCCTGGGAGCACCGCTGCCGCACCAACGGCGAATCCCCCCACGTTGCTAGCCGTACAGCCGCTGCTGCAAGCGAGCACCCCTGTGCAACCGGTGCAGCCTCCACCGTCAGCCCCCAAGCAGGACACATCGAGTGAGTAAAACAAATCCACTTTGTAGCGCCATCCGTTTTTAAATTAAATTAACCGATTCGAAACCCGAACGCGTTTAATCAAGGGAACATAATCAGGATCACTGCCGACGTTATATAAATGCATTGCTTGTTACGCTTCCTACATGAATTCTACCAGACATGTTTCATTTTTATGTTCATCATAAAATGCGTTTGCCATCTCGTCGAGCCATCAAATTGGAATATTGATGCCTGGACGGTCCGAATGTCCGCGCGTCGATGTATTACACGCGCGCCCCCCCTCATGCACACTCGTATATATTTTTTTCATTGGGCCACATTTAAATTTCAATAGCGCATAAAACCCCAATGACATATGCCTACAGCCGAAACAAATTGCGCGCCGCGCGGCAGGGACAATAAGCAGTAAAACTTAGATTGCGCCCTATATTTCTGTATTTTAATCGCGCGCCACCCGGAATGTATTTTGCATGCGCCGCCCGTTTGTACCTTGTTACGCGTCTGCAACTGAACGTTTCAATGGATCGGGGGGATTTTTTGGGTGCGCTCCGCGAAATCAGCGCGCACAAAAAGCGCCAAATCGAAATCGCTAACCGACTACACCATCCGTTGCCGAATTGAATGGGGACGCCAGGGGAAAAATTAATTAATCATTGTTAGCCGGTTGAGCGGAGCCCAAAAGCATAATGGGATCGATCATACTGCTTACGGAGCATCTTGTTGTCATCGTTATAATTCACCCCCTCCCGCTAACGTTATAAATAGATACACGTTATATTTTTTTGTAACACGTTTTTCAAAATTATATTTTTTTTCCCACTAGAACGATTCAAAACAAAACCTTCAAACAATTATTGTTTTTATATTCATTCCTGCGTGGGATTTTAGTCCTCTTAATTGGATACATCAAAAGCGGCCTGTTTATTACTAAACTGAGTGATTTCTAACAGACCTTAATTAGCTGAAGATTTTTTTCCCCTAAGGAACATTTTTTATTCAACCCAATATTATTAAAGAAAATATTTTAACAAACATGTACATGTTTGTGAAGATTATTTTGTATCTCGTTCCACGTTTGATTTTCAACCATAATGGATTAAATGCATTGCATACAATGCTAGTATATATATATATAGATATATATATATATATATATATATATATATATATATATATATATATATATATATATAAGGTCTTACTTAATAAATATACTAATATGTTGTAGTCATTGATAAATATTGTTTATAACATATATAAGTGTGAACCCACCTCTTAGTAATCTACTAATCTACATATCTAGATTTCGATCTTATTAGATCTCATCAGTGTAGCTCAGCTAGTGAGGATGAATTCACACAATTTCTCGAGTGGTTATATACAAAAATATTACAACTTACCCCCTAAGAGGGGGGTAAATAAGCAAAATAATTTGTAATGCTTATAAAGAGGTAGTTTCATACAAACAAATATGCAGAACGTCGTTTTTTTATACAAACTTTTGTTTAGTTAACTTTAGTTAATACTTTTCGTTTCATCGTTAAAAAAATTAATAGGGGTATAAAGTAGTGCAAACAGAAATAATAAAGACAATTGAGAGAATTGTTACCAGATGCATTCACTCCAAAATTACATGGCAGCATAATAGCGCACTGCAGATGAAAGATGGGCTTCAGCAGTCATAATGAATTAGCTGGTGCCCGTAGAGGAGAGCTGTTATTATTTTTATTATATTATATTGCGGTGTTGTATTGTAACCATGGATTCTAAAGGGGCTGGTTGTTGCACCAAGGGAATAAAACGACAGGACATGTACGTAGGAGCTGAATTTGCAGGCAGGTATTCCGTTAATGATTGCCCGGGGCAATCCGAAGGCGGAACATGGTCCCTTTTGTTCGTCGTAGATCAGAATTCTGCACCTCAAGCCGTGTATCTATTATTCGGGTGCACGCATAACTGGCCACAACAAGCGGGAATTGTCCCCGGTTATATTAATGAAAGAGCCGTCGTGTAATTCTGTTAATATGGCAGGAAGCGCGCCTCTCTCGCTCGATCGTTTTCAGTGGCCGTCCGTTCATCCCTCGTTGGTCGGCAATCGAACACACAATTGACCCCCGTATGTCACTTCATCGCGCAGAATACAAAGCAGCTGTCGGCCGGGCAAATCTCTGACGCCCCTTTGTTTCAACGTGTTTTCGTTGCCGTTTATTTTGCGCGTGCTCGTCTTCCCGTGGGCGCAAATTAAAAACGAATAATCTTGGACACGAGAAGTCGGCGGCGCGCACGAAGGTTTCCGGATAATGCACCCACCCCCCCCGGGCCGGGCACCCTCCGCAAGCATTGATTCCTACACGGCTTCTTTATTATGTTGCTTGGCTTCCGCGTGCCGTAACTCTCGAAACTCGCCTGGTCCATATTGTTTACTCACTACACCGATAAATTCGAACGACACATTTAATTTGTTATTTAAAATCGCAATTTCCGGGCGAGCATTTACTACCGCATTTGGATTGAGGATTCAATCATGCATTTGGTACCAATCGCGTTGTTCGCTCGACGTCACATCCAACTTCCTGCTCTGGTTTGTCCCATCCTCTAACTGCTCCGGTGCCGTAAAATATATCGGATACAATTTACTGTTTTCGAGTGGCCCAATTACGGCCGGCCGCAAAATATTTGTGAACTAAGCGAAGTTAGTTAATTACAGGTTTGACAAGGCCGTGGGTGGGTACAGTCTTCCCGCTCTTGCTATTCGAAGCGCGTAGCATCAAAATGGACAATCACATACCCCCTCTCTGTCGCAGTCACAACATATATATTATATATATATATTATATATTTTATATTACAGTTTCGCTCCTGTTTACTAATATAATTTGTTGAAATTTAAGACGTTTTTTACAAATAATGGTTGTCTATACAAAATACAGTTGTTTTGATTTCAAAGTCGGATTTAAAAAAGATTACAATACTCAACTGTTGATTTTTAAATGTTTCTAGGCAATTTTTGAATGCAGAAATAGCACATTTGATTTTTTAGTTCACTGGCAATGGTTTCCGATGAATCATTGACGACAGCAAACTTATGTCGTTCAATTCCCATTTCGCATTTCTGATAACACAAGATTGTATGGTGGTGTGTCTCCTTCACTACTATCTTCATATATAAGTGTGAATCCACCTATTAGCAATCTACATATATAGATTTCGATCTTATTAGATTTCATCAGTGTAGCTCAGCTAGTGAGGATGAATTCACACAATATTTCGAGTGGTTATATACAAAAATTATACAACTAACCCCCTAAGGGGGAAAGTTGACGATTATTGCCATATGGGTGTGCATTGCTGATTGATGTGGTGCCGCCAGATGGCGTTTAACTTTCCTCCTAGGGGGTTAGTTGTATAATTTTTTACTATCTTCATGTTTTAAATCAGACTCCTGTGCGATCACCATTCATAGTTCACTGTCACTTCAACTGCCTCTACATCCATCCTCATCGTCGCTAGAACACACCCATTCTCCAGTTTTTTTTTTCTGTGGAGGCGACTGGTTCTGGATAGTTGGCTGGAGGGTAGCATAGCTACAGCCACTTAGGCCTCAAAATGGGCCCATTGTGGAGGCAACTACTTGCACTTGGTTGTCTTTTGCTTGCCTTTAGCACTCTAGTTTCCAAACTAGGACAACCATATAACATATAATAATCAAGGCGTTACCAATTAAAAACAACCCCGAAGCAGTACAAATGCTCATGAATAGAGTAGCCCATACTAGTCATCTGTCACACGGCAGTATCGGCATCATGCCTTTCATATTCGGATTTTCATTTATTTCCATCATCCCGACAGGACGCCTTTTTCCATGCATCTGTTCGCTATATCTTTGATGGTTCTTGCGATTGCCGGTCCAGGTGCTTTAAACCGTTGGGTAGCATGTCTGAACCTGGGGCCTTGTTTCTGGGTAGTTTGGTGATTGCGTCTAGCCCCTCTTGTTTTCGTTACATCGAGGGTGTCTTGGTCTTCGTTGTAGAGTTTGTGCTGGTACAAGCGGGAAGAGGGCTGAGATCACAGCCCTCACCCTTCCAGGCACCCTGGATTCCGCTCCACGCGAGCGCAACGATCCCCGATACTCAGTGACGAGTAGGATGAGAATAAGGATTCATTTCTTGCTCAGTCATATTGTAAAAAATACCAATTATACCATATATACACTTTTGCTTTAGTACTGGTACTGTAGACATAGTTCTGTCTAATCTACCAAAAGGTATATATATAGTATTTTGATTTTGTTTGCTAATAAATAGTTTGAATGGAAAAGCGGTAAACGTGGGAGGCGAAAACCAGCCGTATTCTCCAGCGCGTAAAATTCATACAGCCCAAGTGGAAAGAATAATTCGAAAAGGCACAAAGAGAGCGGCGGCACCGTGATTCCTTTGATGTTTACTACCATAATTCACTGATGAAGACAAGTATAATACACTCGCTGCTTACTTGCCGCATAATAATCTTAGACGCCCACGATTGATCTGCAGACTTAGCGGGATAAAACAAAAGGCGGCGCTGTCTCGGGCATTATTTTTGCAAAGGCATGTAACGCGCGCTGCAATAAAAACGCCAAGAGAATTAATTACCGTAAATTTCAAACTCGACTGCGAGGGAAACTTAAAACTAAATAAAAATTCGAATGCGACTTATAAAGTTAAGATGATCCCCCGAGAACTTGAATACTTTACTAATTACCACCGTGTGAAATGGATGGCATCTTGTGCCGCATGAAAACAAACGCAAAACTCCCGGCTAGCATTATAACGTTATACGTATAACATACATATTTTATAAATTTCTATAGGGCGGGCGCGCGCCACTCTGTCTTTTCTATTTTTTATTCATCGCGTAAACTAAACTAGGAGCGAGGAACTTTTACTATGAATTTTAAGCACTTAATAAACAAGCTACCTACACCGGGAGGCATCCCCCAAATGAAATAACACAACCTTGTTATGCTCTCCGCACCTTTATAAATTCCACATTATTATTTCAACCGTTCGACGAGATAACACGGCGCGGCGTACGCAAAACAGCCACGCGCTTATCTACTACGTCTGTGTATTGTAAATGGTGTATTTTTTTCGCGCGAATGCCACCCCCCGCCCGTTTTCAGCGGGCGTGTTTGCCAAGTGCCGCGCGACTAATTAAATAAATAACAGGGCGAAATTAATAGGAAACGTCGGGACGCAAAGTTTGCCGTGAGGTAGTAAAACTCTTATAAAATTAACCGCGCAATCTATTTGAGGTCACAAACGGCGAGTTTATAAATATTTAAGGTTATTAAATGAGCTCCGTGTAAATGCTTTACTGTCTTCCAGTCTGATCCAATTTACCATAAAATGTTTACAGCTCTAACTTATTTATTCCACCGAGCGCATCCATCGCATGTGGAACACGGAGCATATGTGTTTAGAACCAACATATCATGAAAATTGCATAAAAAGGGCTGTTATATATGTAATACTGTATAATATTAGTGATTTCGTTTAAGTATTTATTGGAGAAATTATGGTGGATGCGCCGGGTAATATAAAACAATTGCATGATTACCGGTTTAACGTGTATAAATAATATACGTGTAGCAGAATGAGGATATATACGTGACGTCAATAAACAACAAGTTGTGAAAGTGCCGGAAGGAGATGCAGGAATCTGTTAAATCTGGTATTAGTGTAGTCTCCCGGTAGCAGTGCTGAGTGCTGTTAGGGACATGTTCTTACGCGGTTATTAGCGTCCGATGTCGTCTCATGGGCATTTACAAATGACATAGGCTGCGCCAGTGCTTAACGGCGAGTTACTGCGGGAATCCCAGCTTCACTCTTGCTATTCCGTGCGTTGCGTTCGTGAAGACCCAATTTGGATCAAATCCCTCCTATAGGTAACTCAATTTAAAACTCTTTGTACATCTTACATCCTCAAACAATTCGACTAATTCCCCTGTCTTATACTTATATACAAGCGCGACAAAGAGACTCGCAAATCAAACTAAGGGCACACATACGGAACGGGCAGTAGTAAACAAGTTAAGATCAACACACAAATCTCCGCATTAAATAATGCACACCCCACGCTATTACTCTACGCGAGAGCAAAATGACCCGTCCAGATAATTTGGCAAATAGGTAATTACATGAAAATGTTTCTTCCGAGAGACGAAACCGGGATTCTTTCAAAAGAAATACACCTAAAAATACAAAGCGAGCGTGCCGAGATTGAACCCGTCCCGGATTGTAAAACAACACCGGCAACTTCCTTAAATAAACTTTACTTATTCCGTTTAAATTTGTATTCGCGGCCACGGCGGCTCATTTCTTGCGGTCCGTTTAACGGCAACGGAATTTATCGTATCGGCGCATTTCGCCGGACGCGACCACCCCCTCCCCCGCATTAGCCACCCCCCGCGTGCGCATAAAACGGCGGCAGTTAATTTCGTTATTGCACCTCCAAGCCCGCCCCGCCGCGCGCGTTTCTTGTTATTCATTATTCTTGCGAGGATCGCGCCGGAATTCGCATTCCATAAACTGGAGGCACACTTTAAAACCGTTCCGAGTTTAAATATTTGCATATGAGAGAACTTTTCTCCGCGCCATCTCAGAGTTTCGCAACTCGCGCTGCAACAAAATTCTAAAGATAACATTTAACGGAATAACATATAGTGACAATTATCGCTACGGGTTTCCCCCCTTGTTCTCGCCTTTGTTCCCGCACTTCTTACAAACTGCTACTCGAATTATTTCTCGTCAACAACGGGTGTACCAGTGCTTTTCCAAGACGTATTAGAATTTAATTGTCACTTAAAAATTTACAATAAGGTTATATGTTTGGTTTTAATTTCTACATCGCATGAAATTAGTATTTTATTAGTAAATAATATTGTTTGAAACAAGGGTAGTCTTGTCAAGCGTAATTCAATATAAAATTATGTAGTCGATTCGAACAGTGATGATTAAACGATGGCAATAAAAGGCGTCGAGTCGTGGGTAGTACGCAACGCGACGGGTGTCGTTTAATATTCCGTGCAGAGGAGCGATTTTTCGATGGCAAATTTTTATTGATTTGAGCGATTCGGAATATAAAGCCGGGTTTTTATGGGATCGTGTTTTAATTATTTATAACTTCATGAATACAAATAATATTTGAAGGGATGCATATTTGATGGGACGTATCTGGGATGCTTAAACGCGGAATTGTTCCGGGCGCGCCGTATCGGGGAACGGTGCATTAGATTTATTTGTGCGCCGGGGTGGGCGGAATTGAATAATTTAGATGAGGCGTGACGACACCTGGAGCATAAGAAATGCATTCGATCTTTTGATGTTGCCGTCCCTGTCTCGCAGCGTCAATAATAGATGAGCATGTACTCGCTTTATACAGAATTCAGCATTATATAGAGAAATCTACTTGATGTTCAGATACGGCGTAATTACTTTATAGCCAAATTAATAATTCTCGGAATTTATATTCGGATTTTATGAAATAAACAGGGAGCGGGTGTGATGCTACTAAGCAATTCCCTTTATACAGTCGCTTTGCAAATTCGTTTCGACGTTAGGATGCGATACGTGTATTTAAATGTACTTACGAATGCTTATAAATAATTAATTGTTTTTGAATTCTGCCGTGATGCTGACTGCCTTCAGCTCCCCGTCTGCGTTGCTATTAAATAATAATCATAAATTTATTCGCGAGTCGCGAGTCCCAAACAATATTATTGCCTCCATTTTTACGATGCCCTTATTTCCTTTGCGAACGACCCGGGGTTAATAACAAAGTCGCGCATAATAAAAAAATTATATCCCCTTGGAAACTCCGAGGGAGCTGCTAGGGGTATACGTTTGCGTTGCAGGTGTTTATACTTGGCCTCGTGCCGTACGTTTCCTTGTTTACGCACAGAAGCTTACTCGCTTGTCAACCCACTGTATTAAGTACACGTCCCTAACAAAAAAAAATGTCATTTGAGCACACAAGAAATCCCTGTCCGCGTGAATTTATAGTCCCAAAGACGGAGAGAAAATATGGTTATGTTGCAGCGCGGTCAGTATGGCCTTAATACGACTCGACTGGGGTCCGAAATACGGGTCGGGACCTTAAACCAGAATTATATTACATTATAAATGCATGAGATTGCCTATTTAGAACTTTGTACATATATTACACAACGCTCCTGCGAAGGCTTTTTCTGCAGGGCGACTCGCACACAGACGAAATTCAAAGAATATTCGTGCGCGACGAAACCGATCAATTTCAAATGAAAAACGGTCCTGGAATTTCGGGCAGGCTATCAGATTGTGCATGCTTGTTTTAACAAATAATTAACAAACGGACGTTCACCGCAAAATACGACCATTAATCACCCCTCGTAATATAAACATCCCGTAGGATGATGCGCAAGATGCTGCTCATTAAACTGTAGATTACATTGAATTCACGCAATTTGATTAATGCTTTGGCCGGCCTGTATTTTGGATAATGCTCTAGGGCTCTAACTAGGTCCGCAAACATGGCTGACCGATGCGTGTGCACAACGGGTACGAATGCGGGGTGTTGATTCCGACGCTAACTAACGCACACCACCCCACACATGCTGGCGCCCTGCACATACACCTACCCGTCCTCCTATTTTTTTTTGCCCTCGCACTGCACTACGTCCTGTTTGATGTTTAATTGTAACCCCCGGTTTCAGTTATCCCACATACCGAACCCCCCACCACCTCATTACAGATTCACACGCACCCGTTTGCAGCTCCTCTTGTTTTTCAACAATCGCGTTTAATCTGAAGCCTGTATATGTGTTACATGTTCAATGGGTACACACAAAGAAATTTGTACACAATAAAATTTCAGCGCCGGCATTACCATCTAAATTGAATACATTAGCCTTATTTTTCACATGTGCATATTATACGACTGGAAATAATATAAAGAGAAAATCAATTTCTACCGCTTCAGCGTTGTAATAATAACAGTTTTTTTGTGTGTATGTATGTGTGTGTGTGTATATTTTTAATATAAGAATACATGAACGTGCATTTCAATACTGCTGCCCCATTGTCATACAATACAAGCGCATAATGATTATATTTTGTGGCGTGAACGTAGTGGTTTCATATGGAAGTCGTTATACGAGTTGTAATAATATATAAATAGGCTAATTTTGTTTCAAATTAAATATATAATATCAATCTTTTCTATGTGTGTACTCATATGTGTATGTACTCATATGTATATGTACTCATATGTATATGTACTCATATGTATATGTACTCATATGTGTATGTACTCATATGTGTATGTACTCATATGTGTGTGTACTCATATGTGTGTGTACTCATATGTGTATGTACTCATATAGTGTCGTCCACGTTTAAGAGATTACACCACCTTGGGATTTTCAGAAAATCGTTTTTTTGTTCTTGGTTAAATAAATTGTTAATACTATTTAATATTTTAAACGTGTAACCATTTCAAAATTCAAAGTATTATACGGAGTTATAGCAATTAGAAGTGAGCGCGGCTGGGGGCCAGCCCAATACACAGGGCCGGCAGTATCCTTTGCGTTTATCTCGAAACTTCTTTTTTCAAACTGCTGTACACCGGGTAATTTAACTCCTCCGAGTTTCTGCCTTGACGGGCTCAATAAAGATAGATTTTTTTTGGACAGTAAATTATATGTTCTTTAACTATTAATTCCCAAGATTGTTTTTAAATATTTGATATGTATGCAACAAATATTTTATTCATATGCAGAAATGGTGGATGCGCCGGGTTATTTTACAATTGCATGATTAAAATTGCGAAATTGTGTTTTGTTAATATCTCAAGATGTACTTAACAGATTTTGTTAACATTTGCAACACATATTCTTTATAAATGTATCTACGAAGTAGTAAAGGATATTTTTGATTGGGTACCGCGTTAATGAGTTACAATTTTTTTTAAAGTAAATCAAAATGTCGTTAAAAATCAGAGTTCAAACAGCTATTATTTTTTACGATACTTTTTTTTAAATTATCCTAAGCTATATATATATATAATAAGAAAACAAAAAAAAATGTATTTTTATTTTCCTAGCCTTTTTACAGCCTACACCGAAAGGTAAAAGGCAATAGATAATATATATATATATATATATATATATATATATATATATATATATATATATATATATATATATTTATTTTCCAAACGATGTCTGAGAGCTAAACTATATACACCATTGGCAAAGAAAAGACTCTTACTTGACAACTCATATCTTCGTTATTTTTATTTATTTTTTTATTTGATATTCTTTCATATTGTTCACAAAACTACCACGTATATGATTAAAATAAAAAATATATTATATACTCAATAGCTGCATCATTTTTTAAAAATTTATACCTCTTTTTCCAAGCGCCAAGGTGGTGTAACCCTTTAAGCATAATAAATAAAATATCGGGTTAACTTGAAAATCGTTTGATTACTTGTATTATAGATGTCTGGGTATTTTACCATACAGCTGTATAATAAATATTTGTACCAGTAACTCGTTTTCAGTTTATACCTGTTTTTCCGAACGCCAAGGTGGTGTAACCCCTTAAGCATAATAAATAAAACATCGGGTTAGCTTGAAAACCGTTTGATTACTTGTATTATAGATGTATAAGAATTTTACCATACAGCTTTGTACTAAATATTTGTAGGATTGATTGTATTTTTAGAATCTATAGGAATATATATATATATATATATATATATATATATATATATATATATATATATATATATAATACAAATAATGATCCGGAGCATATGAATATTCTTTCGTGCCGTATCATGCAGCACAATTGAATTGAGTGCAGGTGCTCCTTGCAAAGGCTGTATGTATTGATATCAAACATTAGCGTTGCTGTAGAACAAATAAACTATAGCAATCAGTGCGCAGATCACATAGCGAATTATACTGCAAATGGCACTATGTAAATGCATAGGCTTTTTGGCGAATTATCACGTCTATAGCTAAAAAGTTATAGCTGAAAATTGCATCATATGTTCATAATGATATCTAAGTTGAACGCGAAAAACAAATCGGCTGAAATATTTTTGAAATATTTTGAATTTTTTTCGATTTGTTTTATATATATATATATATATATGAATACCCTTCGGTGGATTAATAGGTAAATGTGAATACAGTACGCTCCCACAACACGAACTACAGCCATTGGAATATGACGAAAGTTAAAAAGTCAAGTTTGATACTATATTATTTCTGTTTTAGCTCAAATTGAGTAATTTTTGATTAGATTTTTGAGCTTTTTGGTTTTTATTATGATGTAAAATTTATATATGAACCCAAATATGTAAGCCTTATTCAAAAAATCGAGTAAATTTTGAAAATACAGACACTTTATTAATGATTAGACATTAGAAGACGATTAGCCGTTGTCGTTTCTATAGTGATATAGAGGTGTATGTGTTATATATTTGGGGGGGAAATAATACTGTGCTATAGCTGAATTATCAAGCTTTATTTTGTAATATTTTATTTGATTCTACCGCCCCCACGCCGTATATTACAGCCGTTGGAACATGAGAAAAGTTAAAAAGACAAATTTGATAATAAATTATTGCTATTTTCGCTCAAGTTGAGCAAATTTTGATTCGATTTTAAAGCTTTTTGAACTTTATTCTGATGTAAAATTCCTATATGAACCCGAATCTATAAACCGTTTTCTAAAAATCGATCAAATTTTTAAAAATACAGACACTATACATTACTATACATTAATGATAGACATTAGAAGACAATTATACGTTGTCTGTTAATAGCCTCACATTGGCAAGAATTATCCACGCCAAAATTTTATATATATATATATATATATATATATATATATATAACATACAAAAGTAGTATGTAGATTGGTGGGTTCACCACCTCTTAGCAATCTACATATCTACATATCTAGATTTCGATCTTATTAGATCTCGTGAGTGTGGCTCAGCTAGTGAGGATGAATTCACACAATATCTCGAGTGGTTATATACAAAAATAATACAACTTACCCCCTGACGGTTATTACCCATATGGGTGTGCATTGCTAATTGTGTGGTGCCGCCAGATGACGTTTAACTTTCCTCCTAGGGGGTAAGTTGTATTATTTATATATATATATATATATACGCAGGCCTTTTCTACCACAATATGGTTGGTGTAAGGTTTTAATTTTTCTCTATTTCTTTTTATAAATGTTTTCACGGCTGAGAGTCTTACGAAGGTTTTTTATATAATTATTTATATTATTTTCCCAAAGTAGAGCAGTCAGATTTTCTAAAAAACATTTAGATTTTATTTCTATCTGGTATGACATAAAAACTACAGCTTACTGAAAGAATTCAAATCCATCGCGATGAGAAAAAAATCGGCTGAACATTTTTGGAGGTGGGAAGCCTCACGGCTGATAGCCCTATAAAGATTGAAGTTATTTTTATGTAATTATTTAAATTATTTTCTAAAGAAATAGACCAATCAGGTATTCTAATAACGTTTATGTTTGGTTTCTATCTGGTATGAGATGAAAGTTACAACTTACTGAAAAAAATCTGATCGATTGCGATAAAAAAAAAGTTCGCTCAGTATTTTTGAAGGATAGTAAAAACTACTAGCCTTCAAAAATGTTCAGCTGACTTTGACTAACTTTAGAAATTAATGTATCGCCGCTCTTTAGTCGATATCTCAAAAAAATTCAGCCGACTTTGACTAACTTTAGAAATTAATGTTACGCTCTTCAGTTGATATCTCAAAAAATATACTACTGACATAAATGACTGTCTGTGTAGCGTGTTTTGAATGTGCTGCACGAAGGATGATGTCATTAGTTAGTTGTAAATAATAATATTATTCCCTTATATTAGTGAAATCCTGGATAATTTATATTAGTGAAATCCTGGATAATTTCTATACAAAAATTCTAATCGATCGCTACCAAAAAAATTGGCTCAACATTTTTGAAGGATATTAAATACTACTAGCCTTCAAAAAAGTTCAGCCGACTTTGACTAACTTTAGAAATTAATGTTACGCTCTTCAGTTGATATCTCAAAAAATATACTACTGATATAAATTACCGTCTATGTTGCGTGTTTTGAATGTGCTGCGCGAAGGATGATGTCATTAGTTAGTTGTAAATAATAATATTATTCCCTTATATTAATGAAATCTAGAATAATTTATATTAGTGAAATCCTGGATAATTTCCATACAAAAATTATAATCGATCGCGACCAAAAAAATTGGCTCAACTTTTTTGAAGGCTAGTAGTTTTTATTATCCTTCAAAAATGTTCAGCCGACTTTGACTAACTTTAGAAATTAATGTTACTCTCTTCAGTTGATATCCCAAAAAATATACTACTGACATAAATTACCGTCTGTGTTGCGTGTTTTGAATGTGCTGCACGAAGGATGATGTCATTAGTTAGTTGTAAATAATAATATTATTCCCGTATATTAGTGAAATCCTTTATAATTTCTATACGGGTATTTAGAGAAGGATTATTCATAATTTAATCACACAATAGTAGTTAACAAAAGCTAGTACGGTTTTGAATTCTGTTTCTGATATCTTTTTGTATTTTGACAGAAGTGAGATGGGCTGAATATTTTGTTTCTGAATGTATGGGGGGCGGTGTGTGTGGGGGGCAGGTAGCGTTTGCACGCAGTGTGTTCGTGCCGGCATGTTCATATATCGCGGTGACTCGGCTGCCAATGTATTCATGCAGAGTGCGGTCGGAGTCTTTTAACCTGCCGCTAAAACGAAAACCAGGCTACATTTGCACTGCGAGCACATTGCTATTGGCATGCTGCGCCACTGAGTGAATAGCAGTTTACGCCGGAGAATGCGGAAATATATTTCGCTCTCGTTTAAAGAATGCTGGCGAAGGCGCGCGCGGCATCCTCAGCACTCACCCACCCCGGCACCGTTTATTTTCCGCGCCGTACGCCGCGAAATCATAAATAATACCTGTGGCTCATACGTATGGTTTATTTAAGAAATCTGTCGGGGTTGTCTCATTCCGCATGCCTCGCGCGCGGAAGGATGCCGCGGCAAATAGGGCTCATTAAAATGGTGTTTTGTTCGTCGTGACAAACGGAGCGGCCCCCCGTGCAAATTGTCATTGCTTGGGAGCGGTGCGATGCGGGCGAGTATCTCTTCATCTTTTGTCTTTTGTATCAACTTATTGCATTATCACAAGATAAGCCTTTTGGAGACGTCTCGCCATGACATCCTTATCGCGGAGCGCGCGCGCCATTTCAGGAAGAAGACTAACTCTTCCCCCAGGCTCGGCAGTAAACAGTAAGTGGCAGGGACAAAAGAAATGATTTGTCAAGATATGTTTAGTGTATGCCAGCGGAGCCGCTGGGCCGTAGCTTCCATCTCATGCTAATATACTGCCAGTGGCATGCAGTGTTTTCTTATCATGTCACTGTGCACATCAAAGGACGTGGGGCTCGGACAGCACAGAGGAGCGCAAGTTGCTAAAAGCGGTGAGCTATTTACAGGTGAATTATTATCCCGGTAACTTTGATAAACCCGGCCACGGTCAGGGGAACAATAAGGTTTAGGACAACCGCACGGGCGCCCAACGCCCAGCGTGGGCACGCAGTTTTTCCCGTTCCGTTCCGTACCGTGTCCTGCGGTCTGTAGCAAGCGAAGAGGGCGCTGTTGTGTACAAATAGAAAGCAACGGGCGCATAGGAATAGGGCTATTAGCCTGGCAGCGCATTAGCATTAACTATTAACCGGGCCGGAAGACACTGCCAGAAGGGGATTAGAGCAGAGCACACATCCACGACCTATAGTTCCATTCCATTCTAACAGTCCCGGCAGTCTCTCCGATTTTCTTTTCCTGCTATTGTCACAAATAAACCATTAAATACAATACGCCCAGTTCCATTCCATCCCGCTCTCAGCGCAGAAGATCAACTCCAATTATACTTTACATAATCAGTTCACGTATCTACCTATCATTCGGTAATTATAAATTCCAATGCGCGCCGATTGTATAACGAGAACCGTCACCTCTCTATTACATTGCGGGTATTGGGGCCGCGCACAATGACGATCATTTACTTGCAGTTCGCATCTTATTGATCAGATATGCAGGCCTAACACTCGGTTACTTACTGTTACCCCCCGACCAATAAGCCAGACCCGTGGCGGCAGCCAAAAAGCCTGAGATAGAAATCCGGATCCTATGCGCCAAACTCCCCCATAAATATTTAATTATACCCTTCATATACTTTAGAGTAAGCGATACAAAAAGCACACTTTTATTTTTAGTGTTCAATATATCACACACTTATCCCGGATGATGCAAAAAGGCAATACAGCTCGCTGCTTGCGAAATTGATTTATGCCATTTATAATGCATTCCGGCTCAACCGCACTTGTCCGATCGAATCATCTTTACTTAGTCGCTGCATAATTTAATCACCGCCTCCATTTGCACATGCAACCTTTTAATAACGCAAATTTGCAACCACTTCTCCTTTTTATCGCCTACGTGATTGTGTTGCGTTGAAATTTATAATTTAATCATTACTAACCCAACTTAGTTTATTAGCCGGATTTAGGGTCGGATGCTCGGAAGTTTTTGAGAGATGCGGGAGTAGCGTGTGCATGCACATTCAGCGTTGTTTAGTGCACATTATAACCGGTGTTGCTGAAAGCAAAGTGCATTTCAGTAAACAAGAGAAACAGGAGTAGCTCTCTGTAACTCGGGGCGCGGGATGGCCCTAGTTTTACAGTGCCGGCTTATACGCGGAACACCTTGCCGGTAATCTTAAATTAAGGACGATGTGACATACGATATAAAATAAGGGGGCACTAAAGGGGAGATCGGCAGATCGGCTATAGAGATACGGCAGTAAGTAATACGGAGACAACACGTTACGAAAATTGGTTTCGTTTAGCATGACTCCCGAGTATCATATTTGCGGTACTTGTTTGATATTCAAACATCCGACTCCATCCCGGCGGCGGCGGCGGCGGCGACGACGTCGCATCGCCCGCCCCACGCCTAAAACCCCCCGCACCGCTTAGTACTTTTAGCCGTTCCTATTGCTCATGAATTCCTTAAAATGTCCACTCCTTTTCATTGAAATTGCATTTAATGCGGCCCGACTGGCGAAACGGAATGTCCCACTCACTTCCCCCTACACACAGATACAAACTCGATGCTGACAGAAAATACTCAAACACAAACCAATTACACCAATGCCTTACTTGTTTTGATTTAAAAATATACTTTATATCTATTATAATACCAATATTGAAATTATTATATTATTATTACTTAGTATTTTTTAACATACTTAAAAAAATATTTGTTTTAAGATGCATTGGTACTTCATTCATTCTAAATTCTGTAGGGCAAATTCAAATGTTTTTGTTTTGATTTAAAAATATACTATATATCTATTATAATATCAATATTGAGATTATTATATTATTATTAGTGAGTATTTTTAACATAGTTAAAAAATAATTGTTTTTAACATTCATTGGTACTTCATTCATTCTAAATTCTGTAGGTCAAAATAATATTTTTTTGTTTTTATTTAAAAATATACTTTATATCTATTATAATACCAATATTGAAATTATTATATTATTATTACTTAGTATTTTTTAACATACTTAAAAAAAATATTTGTTTTAACATGCATTGGTACTTCATTCATTCTAAATTCTGTAGGTCAAATTAATATTTTTTTGTTTTTATTTAAAAATATACTTTATATATATTATAAATCCAAAAATTGAAATGTCGGAGATTTTGTTTTTGCAAAAATCATAAACAAATGTTTTATTGAATTTATTCCCTACTTAATTTCCAGCCTGTATATATTTTGCTTCATCTGCAAAGTGTTTAGCTCTGTTAAGCAACGCATTCCTATTAAATTTTAAAATAAAAAAGTTTTAAAAAAGATTTATTAATTACTTTCTATTGACAATGAAAGTCGAAGTTCGACTTTATAAATCTCGGCATTTGTTAAGGTTAAAGTAATTGCGAAAAGTTTACCATTAAGTCAAGTGCATAATTTATTCAATAACATGAACAACACATATTGACAATAGATCTATATATTGGCCTTCACACTGCACGACATTATAGCATATTCGAATTCTCACGCTGTGTTACATCTAACATCCGTCCAAGTCTACAAAGAGTCGTTAATTATTTCATATTTTTTCACGCATTAATAAATTTAAAACACAAACGTTTGTTGGAACGTTAATTAAAATAAAAATAATTTATAATTCGAACGTTCCAAAAAACGTTTGTATTTTAAATTAATTAATGCCAGAAAGAAGTATCAAAAAATTATTGTTTCAATTTGTTGCAGTCCGAAAGTCAATACACTTTATAATGTAATGTAATGTTTATTATGCTCAACATTTAGAGCTAATGTCAAATAGAATATGGTATAAATTACATTTGTTGGAACGTTAATTAAAAAAATTAATTTATAATACAAACGTTCTAAAAAACGTTTGTATTTTAAATTAATTAATGCTAGAAAAAAGTATCAAAAAATTATTGTTTCAATTTGTTGCAGTCCGAAAGTCAATACACATTATAGTGTAATGTAATGTTTATTATGCTCAAAATTTACAGCTAATGTCAAACAAAATGTGGCATAAATTACATTTGTTGGAACGTTAATTAAAAAAATTAATTTATACTACAAACTTTTTTTGGAACGTTATTCATGCTAGAAAAAAGTGTCAAAAAATTATTGTTTCAATTTATTGCAGTCCGAAAGGCAATAAACTTTCTACTGTAATGTAATGTTTATTATGCTCAAAATTTATAGCTAATGTCAAATATAATGTGGTATAAATAAATGTTAAGTAATGTCAAACAGAATGAAGTATAAATATAAGTTAAGTAATTTAATTCGGACTATTAAGAAACTTTACTCAGCGCAAGATGTACGTTTTTGGTGGATGCGCCGGGCACATAGAAAACAAATTTAAAATATACTCGCACGGACGTACAAATTCCATAGCATGGCCCACTTATAACTAGTATCTAATACATGGAAGTTGTAAAAATACTCCAATTGAAAATAGTAGTAGTACTTATTGTACTTGTTACAATTCTGTTGTGGTTATCGACCTTCGGGTGCTTTAGTGTCACGACATGCACCGACAGCACAAAAGTCATAAATGACAGCTCGGTATTCAAAACATTATTTTCGTTTTTATATTATAGGGATGTAATATGAGGCGTGTATGTCTCCTCGTTTTTCGACAGCACAATCCCGGTTATAATAAAATAAATTTAAAATAACTGCTGTAACGAAACTAACCTGGTTGAATATGAATGTATAACATATTCAAATAATTAAATCTATCCTGCAAAAGGACATGCGGAAATAGTACCCCGCGCATTAAGAATTTTTTTTTAGTGCTGAAACACAGAATATATAGAACACTGCGGTAGAAGTTTCATAAACAGGCGCAACGGGATAAAGGGGGTTTTAAAATGCGGCGCGAGGGTGGGTACTTGGCGTCGTTGGAATCCAAATGGATGGTATCTAATGAAGATTAGTGCGTTCGCTCCGAAGGAAGGAATGCGTGTGTCTGACTGCAACGCATATCCTAGTGCGGGTATGCGGTGCAACGACCGGAAGTGAAACGTTATTATGGCGGGGCCGCGATGTTATTCCATTAAATCTGGAACTATGCGTGTCCTATCTGCCATTCCGGCTGTGCGCAAAACATCGCGAAAAATAATACCATTACGCTGGCGGGGTGTATTATTGTTTTAAGGTCAGGCTTTTGTGTGCGCCTGTTGATGCGTGCATTATAATCGAAAAAAAAGCGTCCCCGTGGACGGCCCAGCCCCGCTGCCGGCCTTGCCTGCCGCACCCCGCAAGTTACATTATTTTTTTATTACCTAATTTAAAAAAAAACGCCACACATACAACGCCACGTCCCAAATATGAGAATTAATTGCCGAGCTTTATTACCCCCTGTTATTTATTTAGCCAACAGATTACACCCATTTTGAAATCAACCGTAATGTTATTAATAATTAAATATTAACCAGAATAAATGTAATGCATGATTAAATTTTCAGGTTCACAATTGTGATTCCGCCGCAATTTAATTAACTAAAAAGATATGATAGTCTAATGAAGGCGAACAAAGACTGGGGGAAAATCAACACTGCAACAAAGCGCGTGCGTTTTCTTTTTGTTTAGCTAAAGTATTTGATTTTAATTACGACCGAAATAATATAATTACTATTTGCACGGCAATTTATTATTTATTATCTAAATTATTGTGTAATATGAAACTCGGTAATACATGCATATGAACGCATTATGTTTAATTTATGGAAAATATGAAAACGGGCGTAATGTAAGGGTCGTGCATGCATGTTTATTTATTTATGGTTATATTAAAAAATGTGCATAATTTCCCCGCCGCATTTTTTTTAAAAGGGCGGTTTTAATAATGAAGAAGCGTGGTTAGATGGTTGGGTGCAGGGTGTCGCTCGCAAATGGATACATGGAAAAATACTCAACCCGGCTAAAATAATTAGAACTGATATGAATGTACGCAATGCAATAATCGGTTTCCGTGACCCGTGCGCATGTAAATGAATTTTATAAAAATCTGTTCAAGGAATTGCTACTGTTATAAATGTATAATATAAATAGTTAGTCGTGCATTTATCGCATTTTATTATTTTGCTGATAAGATGTTTTAATGAAATTATTACGGGGTATATAATGGGTATGCTTTTGTATATTACAATAATAACACGAGCTGAATATTTTCGAGGTAGTAATTATATGTAAATAGCCCTATGCAAAAACATTGTCTGTTCGTAAAATGTACACGCTTTTAAACAGAAAACTTAATAGAATTCTCATTTAATGCTTTTGTTTTGCACAGAATGTGTGTGTACTTTGAAGAATTTCCCGTTAATTTATGTTATAATCGTTTTGCACAGGCAACCATATAGGAATAAAGCTTAAAGTATGCTCCAGCGGAACTTGCCGCAATCCACTTACAGCTAGCCGAAATGCTATTTTATATGGCATTATATATGCTGTTTTGAGTTTCATTCTTAATTAGCAGCGCACAGTTTACGGCTTTGCGAAAACAACACGACATCTATAAAGTATCTAAGCTCTAAGCCACTTTACACGCTTCATTAACTAAGCAAATCAGACATTACATCGTCGTTAGATTACACGGCTACAATGCCGCCACCGCTGCCGCCAACGGTGAAAAACCAGTCCGCCCGTCGCATCATCAAACGGCTTTAATTAATAACTAATTCATTAAACACGACCCACCTTCATCGGAACGATGATTGGAGTGGACAACTGCATCGAGGCGTGCAGTTATGCGAGCGCATATGCAAATTGCGACTGCCTTGCTTTTCATACATCATCTTAATTATAATTCAATTAGCGGCGACAGGTTGGCAGGAGATAGTTGAAGGATTAGACCTTGGATATATATATATATAATTTAAGTTTTGATGCATTAACGGTTCATTTTTTTCTTAACATATTACTTCAACATGACTGAGAAACGTATTGACTACTTATGATACTGCTGAAACCTGGGGATCTATTTTGTAATAAGTTCAGACCGCTCTTATAAAAAAAGCAGACTGGCACCAACAACGATATTCAGGTAGGAGCTCGCCCTTGCCTTATATTTGCAGCAAATATGGATGAGGGTACCATCATTATTTCACTGAAGTCCAACTGGTACCCTCGTTCAATAAAAAACCTTCCTGAAGACTTTATTTTTGGGTGCAAATAATTAAAAAATAGCGTATTTTGAGCCCAATTAAATATATAATGTAAAATAATGTCATAAATTTACATTTCTTAAATCTTTTATTCTTTATAATTTTCTATAACTCAGTCGATTAATTTAAAACAGCTCGTACAATAAAAAACTTCCTGCAGACTGTACTTTTGGGTGAAAATGATCAAATAATAGCTTATTTTAAGCACAATTAAATATACAATGTAAAATGATAACATAAATTAAAATTGTTTGAATCTTTGATTTTTTATCATTTTTTATAACTCAGTCGATTAATTTAAAACAACTCGTATAATACAAATCTTCCTGCTGACTTTATTATTAGGTGAAAATTACTAAAAAAATAGCTTATTTTGAGCCCAATTATAAAAAGAATATAAAATATTATCAAAAATTTAAATTTCGTAAATCTTTGATTTTTTATCAAATTTTATATCTCCGTCGATTAATTTTAAACAGCTCGTATAATAAATAGCTTCCTGCAGACTTTATTATTGGATAAATATTATCAAAAAATAGCGTATTTTCAGCTTAATTAAATATAGAATCTAAAATAATATCATAAATTTAAATTTCTTAAATCCTTGAATTTTTATATTTTTTTTACACACAGTCGATTAATTTAAAACAGCTCGTATAATACAAATCTTCCTGCAGACTTTATTATTGGGTGAAAATGATCAAAATATAGCTTATTTTAAGCTCAATTAAATATAGAATGTAAAATGATATCATAAATTATAATTCCTTAAATCCTTGATTTTTTATAATTTTCTCTAACTCAGTCGATTAATTTAATACAGCTCGTATAATAAATACCTTCCTGCAGACTTTATTATTGGATAAATATTATCAAAAAATGGCGTATTTTGAGCTCAATTAAATATAGAATATAAAATAATATCATAAATTTAAATTTCTTGAATTTTTTTTATAACACAGTCGATTAATTTAAAACAGCTCGTATAATACACATCTTCCTGCAGACTTTATTATTGGGTCAAAATTATCAAAATATAGCTTATTTTGAGTCCAATTAAATATAGAATTTAAAATAATGTCATAAATTTAAATTTCTTAAATCTTTGATTTTTTTATAATTTTTTTAAACTCAGTCGATTAATTTAAAACAGCTCGTATAATACAAATCTTCCTGCAGACTTTATTATTGGGTGAAAATGATCAAAAAATAGCTTATTTCAAGCTCAATTAAATATAGAATATAAAATGATATCATAAATTATAATTTCTTAAATCCTTGATTTTTTATAATTTTCTCTAACTCAGTCGATTAATTTAATATAGCTCGTATAATACAAATCTTCCTGCCGACTTTATTATAGGGTGAAAATTATCAGAAAATAGCTTATTTTGAGCCCAATTAAATATAGAATGTAAAATAATGTCATAAATTTAAATTTCTTAAACCTTTCATTTTTTATAACTCAGTCGATTAATTTAAAACAGCTCGTATAATATAAATTTTCCTGCAGACTTTATTACTGAGTCAAAATTATCAAAATATAGCTTATTTTGAGCCTAATTAAATATAGAATTTAAAGTAATATCAAAAATTTAAATTTCTTAAATCTTTGATTTTTTAGAAATTTGTATAACTCAGCCGATTAATTTAAAACAGCTCGTTTAATAAATACCTTCCTGTAGACTTTATTATTGGTTGAATATTATCAAAAAATAGCTTATTTTGAGCTCAATTAAATATAGAATGTAAAATAATATCATAAATTTAAATTTCTTAAATGCTTGAATTTTTGTAATTTTTTGTAATACAGTCAAGTAATTTAAAACAGCTCGTATAATACAAGTCTTCGTGCAGACTTTATTATTGTGTGAATATTATAAAAAATAGCGTATTTTGAGCTCAATTAAATATAGAACATAAAATAATGTAACAAATAAAAAAAAAAAAATTCTTGATTTTTATAATGTTTTATAACTCAGTCGATTAATTTAAAACAGCTTGTTTAATAAATACCTTCCTGTAGACTTTATTATTGGTTGAATATTATCAAAAAATAGCTTATTTTGAGCTGAATTAAATATAGAATATAAAATAATATCATAAATTAAAATTTCTTATATCCTTGAATTTTTATAATTTTTTATAACACAGTTAAGTAATTTAAAACAGCTCGTATAATACAAATCGTCCTGCAGACTTAATTATTGGGTGAAAATTATTAAAAAGTAGTTTATTCTGAGCCCAATTAAATATAGAATGTAATATAATGTCATAAATTTAAATTTCTTAAATCTTTGATTTTTTATAATTTTTTATAAATCAGTCGATTAATTTAAAACAGGTCGTATAATAAATACCTTCCTGCAAACTTTATTATTGGATGAATATTATCAAAAAACAGCTTATTATGAGCTGAATTAAATATAGAATGTAAAGTAATATTATAAATTAAAATTTCTTAAATCCTTGATTTTTTATAATTTTTTATAACTCAGTCGATTCATTTAAAACAGCTTGTATAATATATACTAAATAATCACCTTAGACATAATAAGCAATTTCTCGTCTGTATTAATAAACTAATGTATTTTAAAACATTGGCCTATAGATTAAAAGTATATGAATAATCTAGATCAAATGGATTGCACTAGTTAAAACCCTTAATTTATTTATAGTCACACCATGCAGGTTTCGAGTGTAACAGAGTTACATTAGTGCGCTAAAATTGGGCATAATTAGCCCTGTAGGTCAAAGTCAAACTAATTACGGGGTTGCATACCGGTAGATAAATTCAATAGGCTTAAATAAGTAAAACAAATTGAGCGCCGAATAAAAACGATTCCATCAGACATTTCACAATACCCTCCAGCAGCATAAAATACCCGGATGTAAACTAATACCTAGCTAAGTATAAATCTACATATGAATTCATTTCATTTTATAATATATAGTCCGTCAGCAATGCTCTACAGATATTTGATTTACTTGGGCGTGCAATTTTTTTCAGCTTGAGCATTATTTGCGCACAGTTCACTTTCATATTTCAGTCCTAATACCAATAACTTTGTTATTTTATTGACTTTGCAACATGTTCGGATTTTTAATTTCATCCCAGCTTTATATCAAACAGTTTCGGGCGTGAATGGAATCCGACTGTGCAGGACTGCCAAACCAAAACAAAAAACACACACACACACGTTTATACTGTAATTAAATATCGTTGTTGGGTTGGGGGGGCTGTTTGATACTGTTTGTATGTCGATATGTTGAGCGATTCGAATTTATGCGCCGACAAGCGACAAGTTGGGTTCTTCCTCTATTAGACTATCAATCGTTTAGTTATTAATGCCATTAAGGTTTATTACATTCTTGCTCATACTGTGTAATTGAATGGGGTTCTAATTAATAGATATGGTATCATCACATCGCTTTGGGCGTGCATGCAGACAATCCGATATTTAATCGTTATTAGCCTAACACACAAGATTGGTGCGATTATTAAATTTGGCAGTCAATAAGCGGATGTAAAATGTTTAATTATGATACATATTGGCGCATTGTGGCGCAGTTAATGTGATTTTATAATCGATCGTAAGGGGGGTGGTGTTGGGAGCGGCAATTAAGCGACAATCGTGTGATGTTTATAAAGGAATTAAACGTGACCGGGCGTGTTGTCTTAAATGATGGGTTTTAGACAGTTTTTCAGGTTTATTTAGTTGCTGTTATGCTACCATTGTGATGTAGGGCATGTAAAGATGGAGGCAAATTATTAATTAACGTGAAAGGAGTGCGGTTTCCGTCCCTTGCGTGGTTGCTGCTAGTAGTTTAGCAACTCGCCTTCTCGGAATGGACTATTTGTATTAGCGAAACCGTACTGTTTTCTCAGCTTATTGTCAAAGTGGTATGAACGGAACGGCTGGGCGTCCATAAGTCCATATCTTATTGGGGCGGATGATTAAATTATACTGTCGCTGAGATGAATTAGTTAATTACAACGTATCATAAAGGGACCATTGTGATTATTAATCTTGTCTTATAGGCACGGTTGGGGTGTTTGTTTGGAAAAAAGGGCTAATTTCAAGCGGAATTCATGTGTATTGATTGTATGCTGTGCATTTCGCCACAGACAACACGAGATTATATTCTTTCCATTGCGGCACACATAATTATTCCGGACGAGTGTTTGCTAGAGCTACTTGAGCTCTTAAGGGCGCTCACAGATAGAATAAATACTCGACAACGCTGCGTTAAAATATACATTAAATTTAAAGCACAACGGAAAACATCTCGAGTATATTTACCCTGTACATAAGAAGTGATATACACCTATAAATATAAAACGCAGAAGTAATGCAGAATAGGGCGCAGCTGCGTCGGGCGAGAGTACGAAGGTATATGTAAACTTATGTACATGTTCTGTATTTGGCAATACGATAACGGAGCGACGCGGAGGGGCCGCGATGCGGCACGGAGCGTGCCGGGGAGACGAGGGCTCCATCTGTGCAAGACACCTCTCGTCTCGATCTTGAATACTCAATGAAAACTCAATGCCCGCAAACATTTGCAGAATGCAAGCACGAATACACTGCAGTATTTGCTTAAATGAGTCGCAAAAATACTATATATACTTTGTATAAAATCGACATTTGCTCTTTACCATCTACTTTATTTTATAACCACGTATCGTTATTTTCTCCAACGAAGATTAGATATGAAAATTTAAATAAACATCTCAGTGTCAATTAACCTAAATAAAAGTTATATATAAAGCTTCTTTAAATATCAAAGAACATATTTAATCTCATTACTTACAGCAATAACCGTCTCTATACAACCTCACGGGGAATCAATAAAAATTAACACACGATAAGTGAGCGCTCTCCCATACCATCAATTTCACGACATAAATATTACATACAATATTTGCCATCTGGCAAACGCAAACAAAACAAAGAAGTATTCATAACTAAACGCGATAACGCCCGGCGCTGTTCTAACTTTATGTATCGCTCAACTTTGCGCGATTAATTTAAGATTTGGAACTGATTTTCTTAACCCCATCCGAATTAAATCACACCGCGGCTATGCATGCGATGCGGCTGAAGCCGGCGCGTCACGTCGTCCTTAATACAAGCCCACCCCCCTCACCACCCTCACCGTCGGCTTCATGCATCTTTAATCAAATCTGGATCAATCAAGATTATAATATTAAAACTGCAAGGCTTACCGGTAAACTTGCGGAATGAATTTTTAATACCCCTCAAAATTCAATTGGAAGAACTAACTTTAGTTTGTCAAATTATTTAAAGTTATGGTTCGACAGCAGCGCGATGTATATTTTACCGCTAAAAACTTACTATGAGCCTGATGGATAGCATCTTTAAAATGTTGATGTAAGAGCATGATTTGAGTTGCGTCATTTTAAAATTCTTTGTTATTCTTCCTGCAGTCTCTAGCTCGAACTCATTATTTGCTAAGATGTCACCACGTGCATTTACTACACAGCGCAAATACGATGTATCCCAGCTACAATCACATTTTTATTTCTCCCTCTTCTGACCTTGCCATGCATACTTTGTCCTCCCTGCTCCACTCTCCCATTTTTTTATTAAGATATAGACGATTTGGTTTGTATTAACTTTCGCGGAGGTGTCTTGAGGTCATTTCCATCTATACAAACAACTTTTTGAACGTTGAAAGAAGGTGTTTGTTATGATGAAATTCTCCTTTTGGCTAAATTGGTCTCTTCTTTCATTCCTCGTTCCGAGGCCCTATTTACATAGGCAAATTTCCCACACGCCTTACGGTAGAAGGCATATGCTTAAATAAATAAGTTTCCCACTTTCCCCTTACAGTAAGTAAGTTTCGTCGCTAACCTACGAAATAAGAAGGCGTCAGAAGAAGGAGAATCTCTGTGATATAGTTTGAAATTGTTTCAACCCGACGGAAAGGCCGATCAAAGATCTTTCTTTCAACTTTTTGAAACTGTTTGAAATACTTTGAAATTCTTTAAAACTATTTGAAGCACTTTGAAACTAGCAATTAGAAATACTTTGAAATTCTTTAAAACAATTTGAAGCACTTTGAAACTAGTAATTAGAAATACTTTGAAATTTTTTAAAAACAATTTAAATCTGATAATTTAAAATCATTTCGATACTTTTTTCAACTGTAATTTTGTAACTAACGTTATTTATTTCTTAGCAATTATTTGTTACAATTGTTTATTGTAACAATCTTGTTTCCTCTGGCCTCGTTTTATAAGTCACGTCACCTTTGCCGAGTTAATTATTTCCGCCGCCGAGTCGTCGGGGGGGTTTAATTTGTAAATAGCCCGAGTAGGCTGATTCAGTTACCATGGTGGATTGGTGCTACCCTCCGCACCAGAGGAAACAAGGAGCTAGCGTGGGCAGGGTCGCTCAACTCCCTGAAGTAGGAAGAAAATTCCTACCCGCCACCCCCTGTGCTCTATGATACCGTTAAATAGCCGGACTAACGATTTACTACTGCACACACTTTTTGTTGTCGCCGACAGTGTTTATTGATCGCGCTTAAAAAAAACAACATTATTAAACTTTCATGGCGGTATATGCGTGTGCTGTTTTAATAATTCAGTAGAGTAAATAAGTTGATGCCCCTAATGGAGACAGTTAAAGTACTAAACTAATATAGCTGCTGACGGCCGGAACGGGCTAAAACGCCTAGTTATGACAGTGTAGTAGGTAATTGTGAAATGGCAGGATAATGGCCTTAAAAACTCTAACCTACCGTGTAATTATTAGTAGTATTACACAGTGTAATTATAATAATAATAAATAATAATAATAATAAATTTATTATCCAACAGACATAGTCTAATTACAGGACAACAATAGCATTATCTTAATTAAACACTAGCAAGTCTACCTCTGTTAATATTTTTTTTTAATTTTTAAATTATAAAAAGAACTTGCATGTGCATTATTTGTTAGCATATAGCAAGCAAATAGAAATTGTGATAACAATAAATATGTTTTTTGATTGTTTTCTAACTGTATTTTAATTAATATGGACGCAGTTTTAATTAACAGCCGGATGTCCATTTTACTCATCGCTCCGTTTTAATGTAATTAAATAAAATGAATAATTTTCCACGCAGCATGCGACGTGTGTTAATTCTAACAAGTAATTAACAAATGGATGATAATCCCGCACAGCGGCGTCGGCACGAACGAAAGGATCATCTATATTAGATCAAAGTTGCAGCGCGGCGGTATATAAAACATGATAGGTATATAAAATAACAATGTTTAGTTGTGAAGCAGTGTGTGCTTTGATCTACCCGACCGGGCCACCCTTATATTCAGAAGGGGGTTTAATTGAGGCTTTAATTTGCAACAGCAGATCGCTTCGGGGCTCATCTTGCGACATTAATAACAACTTTTTCTGCGGTGTATTTAATTTAGCCGGCGCAAGTTTCAAGATTGTTTACAGGATAACGAGAGCATAAACTTAAAATTTCAGGCGCGGTGTACTATGTGGCTTTATTAATGTAAAATTTTAATGTCGGCATAAAAACGGCCTCTTCACCCCTTATTTAATATTTATGTAATGCGTCTCTTAAATTGTGGGTATTATGGAAATACTGATAGGTGATTTCGTGCGTGTGTGTCCTTAAGCGACCGGCGTGTGGTCCAGATGAATCATAAAGGAGTTTCGGGGCTCCCCTCTTAGGCGGTAATGCGTGCTAATAAAGCTCTGCATGAGTTTCAGGCAACGAGCGTTGGCGTGGCTCGTATGTCCTCATTGCCGTGACTTTACGTACTCATTCATTCTAATTTCGCGCGGCTCATGTAAAAAAAGAATACTAATTGCATTTATCCATTTGAGTTTGTTAGTTTAAATGACCCGAGTTCGCCGCAACGTGCTGTAGCAGAATGTAGCCTAACCATACCAACACAACGCAAGCTTATTACCCCATGTAACACCTTTCAAACATGCATTCAGCAAAAATTTTCACGACTTTCGCCAGCAACTTTATACGTTTTAGTGCGCCCCACCTTCGTTTTTATACGCATTTCGCGGTTTATTACTTAAAAGGTGAAAAATTGCGCGCGCTTTCCCCCCCTAAAACACACATAAATGCTTATAAAAAAATCACACTATATATATGTGTGTATATATTTTTTTAAACACGTACATGTTTCATCACTCCCATCTGCATATCATCAAGCGGGGGCCAGTGAGCGTATTACAAGGCGCTCGTAAATATTTCACGGTGCAAATAATAAAAAAATTTATATATTACGGCGCGCGGTCATATTACAACGATGCCGCCCCGCGACCGGTTGAATGTGTCAGTTCACCTGCAGTGCGGAAAATAATTCCAGTACGATAATAACTAACACGGAATGACCGCCCGCGCGCGCTGTACGTTCCCGCTTGTCGGCGGGCTTTACTTTAATCTGCACAAAGCACGGTCTTATAATTAGAGGGCCGATTTTATGTATCAAACGCGTATACATACGTTCTTTGCCGATTACACGATTACTCGCGCAATAAAGTTGCAAACGGAAATATTTTCAGCGGGCCGCAGTTTAGACCCGATTAACCATGCTCCCTCCCGTGATTACTTTTATGCCGTTAGCAAACGTACACACGTACGTACGGCTATTGCAATAAATTGAATCGTAACGTAATAGTCGACTTAATTATTAATAATCAGTTATTTAATAATTTTATGTTGTGATATGTTTTAAAATGAAATTTAGGCACTTACAAGACATATACAAATGTGAATCCACCTCTTAGCAATCTACATATCTAGATTTCGATTTTATTAGATCTCATTGTATCATTTTTGCACTTACAAGCACTTTTTTATATTCATTATTATTTTCGTTATTATGGCTCGGATATTGGCTTGAGTGCAGTGGTGTGTTCATTAGGTATAATACGTATGTAGGTAAATTTCTGTGGCGGGTAGATCGATGTTGCATGTAATTGAAGGGATGCGTTAGTGTTGTCGTTATCCTTGGCGACCAAAAGGGCAAATCTATAAACAACACATAACTAGCAGCGCGTGTGAGCAATTACAACCGCTTGCTTCCTGAACGCGTAGCGGCGCCGTGTCGCGTCGCGTGTGCCGCTGCTGTGGTGCGGTGCGGCCGTTATGAATAATATCGGGTCCGCCGCTATCAGTAACTTCAGCTTAGATCAGCTTCCGCCTGTGCGGCACGAATGCGCTTGCCGCTACACCTTATTGCTTGCTAAAACACATCTAATCTGCTCCGTCCAGAGCATGTAAATTATGCAGCGTGCGCGCCACGGCACCTGCATACAGGCAAACGCGCCCACCCACCGCCCCCCAACTACCGAACGGTCGCCAGCAGCAGCCACTCGATCAAACGCGTCTTTAAATAGCGCCAATTAAAATCCGCTTTTTAAAATATAACCCTCCCCGGCGCAACGTTGGGGCAATTTATATTTGTTGGTGTAATTCATGAGATATATAGGACGCGAATTAAGCCTCCTCGAGCAACAATAAAATAAGCTTAGTTTTCCTTTATAGCCGTAGGTGCAACTGCTATAAAATCTATTAATCTCGCTATATATCACTTACCTTCGCTGCGGATATTTAGTGCTTTGGTCAAACATTCTGATCGGCGACCGAATTTAGCGCGCGGCAAACTAATAATTTATCAATCACATATGTTCCTTGCGCAAACGAAGGGCTTTAAATTAAAATTGAAAACACGACGCGGGCGCGTTCGAACACATGACGCGTGATTTATTAAGAAATAAACGGCCTTCATTCTTATTTATGCCGCCGTAAAATCAATTGCACCGTTTTTGTGTGCGACCAAAACACATACGGCATCTTGCCATTAAATCTTACATATTGCATACAGCACTCGCGCAGAATATAGAAATGACATGCCGCCCATTTTATGTTAAAACGGGCACTTTTTATATGAGCAATAAAAATTTTGTGAGGCCACTCATATTTATATCTTCCAGCATTCGTTAAGGGCTTATATTTATGCTGAATCGATTATATAGCACGGCGACGATTTTTGGGATGTCGTGAATGCTACGGTGATACAATGCGGCAGTACTTTCTAAAGATCGCGAAGTGGTTACGAAGGGGAGACTTCCGTTCGGCAGCTCGGCGCCGGGCGGAATAGGAATGTTTAGTTAATGTCCGCAAAACGTTAAGCACTTTAGTTGTCATGCACTCGAAGACGCCAATACCTGCTGGAGTGTAGACGTTCAAAATTGACGCTTATTGTGTATTCCGTTTGGGTGAATGCGCCGGGCCCTCCCTACCGTCCGTACATAATAACCGATGCGATCCCTCCAATGTCACGGCCTTCTGCAAACACGATAAAAATAGCGACCGATTTCGATTTCCACACACCAATTTTATCGCGAACCCGATTCCGCATTCCAACTTTTACTAGTTATATTAGTTGGAGCACCCGCATTCTTACGTTACAACACACAAACTTTATACGTGCAACAGCCGAATGTTACTCTGCTATACCTGTTGTGTCTCAATGAGTTTCGCCCCACGTTTACTTTATAGGCGTTTCATGAACTTTAATGATCCCCGGCCGTTTGATTTAGTTCAGGTTTCACTATTTCTCCAACTTCGCCTGGTATACCCCAACCGTCCCCCCACACCAATCCTCCTGCGCCCGCTCAACACCCTCACCCTCACACATGCTCCAATTAATAACGCGCCCGAACCGGCACAGCTTAAGACTAACAATGAGCCTTAATTGTTATTCAATCCCAATGCCGCGGAGAACAACTAGCACTTTATTGGTTTATTCCAACAAATTTCACAACTTTCACATCAAGATACACTACTAACATTCTACTCTATATTATCCCTATATAGGGATAATATAGCGACGAAAGATAATCAAAAGTACTCTAACCGGAACTCCGGAGCACTTGTAAGGACGAGACAAATGAATTATAATGTTATATACAATATCATGGAAATTTACCACAAAATAGTAGATAATGCAGCTAATGTGGATATACCAACTAGAACTCCTATAAAAAGCGACATCGGAATTACAATAGTATATAGAGTTTTAGAGGATAAAACTATGGAAGTTCCACCATAAAACAATAGATAATGCGAGGTAGCATGGGAAAATAATCAAACCAAATAGAATTAGATATCTCGAAAAGCTTGTAAGATTTAAGTTTAAGCAAATCTTCGCGAATGCATTTGGGGCTTCACATGGTGAAGTTAAGGTAAAAGCAACTACAAGCCTTTAAGATGATAGCTCTATAACGTCAATACTTCTTTTCTTACTATATAGAGTTATAGAAGATAGACACTATCATTAAAACTATAACAGAGATTGAGAGTTGTTAGTCTTTAATCTCAATTTATCTTTACTACCATCCATCAGGGCTTCCTTAATGTTGTTCCAAGTCTCATCTATATTTGCGTCTAATATTTTTTTGTACAATCTGTCCGACCTTGTCATTGATGTTCGTCTTCACGCTTTATATTGTTTCTTCACCTCCGAGCATAATTTTATTTAATTTCTTCTTTCATAAATTAAACATATATAAGTATAATCCACCCGTTAGCAAACTACATATCCAGATTTTGATCTTATCAGTTCTCATCAGTATAGCTCAGCTAGTGAGGGTGAATTCACACAATATCTCGAGTGGTGATATACAAAATTGATACAACTAACCATCTAGGAGAAAAGTTAAACGCCATCTGGCGGTACCACCTCAATTAGCAATGCACACCCATATTGTAATAACCGTCAACATGCTCATGCCATCAGGATCACCGGGTAGTGCCTTCTGTGGAATAAAATATTCCAACAGAGTGCTTGAGATATCAGCATAAGGCCAATGTTATAAAACATATATAAGTGTGAATCCACCCCTTAACAATCTACGATGATCCTGATGGCATGAGCATGTTGACGGTTATTACCATATGGATGTGCATTGCTAATTATGTGGTGCCGCCAGATGGCGTTTAACTTTCCTCCTAGGGGGTTAGTTGTATCTTTCTTCTCTCGGTATTTTATTTGTACTTTTTAAAATCTTATTTGTAAGGTAGCAATAATGCGATTGTGATCAGACCCCACATCTGCTCCAGGGTACTGTACGAATTTCTTCCCATATCTTTTATTGATAATAATATAGCCTAACTCGTTCCATACTATATTGTCTGTTGTGTGGTCTGCTATATGCTACACATACTACTATTTATTCTTTAGCGATATTCCATTTGGTTTGTAGAATGTGCAAAACGCAGCAAACCGCCGCCCGCGAATCGTGCGCCCCCCCGCCCCCCAGTGAAAAAGTTGATTGTGTCCAATTCGGTTTTAAAATAATTACGACCAATTACGCGGCGGGCATTCGTCTACCAATCAGCTATAAAATCACAACGAATTACACATATTTGTTGTGCATACGAATTCCAATAGATAATTCACTTTGCTTTAGTTACAAATCGCGCTGCACTTTAAAAGCTTTTTACGGGCACCGCCCGAATTTGTTGACAATTGTGACGTCGCTTCAGCAACAACCGCCGAAATGAAATCCAACGCACCTCGTCCTACATTTTTTTTTTTTTGGACTACACAGTTTTTTTTTTACAACTTTTTATTATCGCGCCAGTAAATAATGCTCGAATGGTAATGGTGATGAACGGCGGGGTTATTTATCACTTGCTCCGCGGGACAAAAACTACTAAATAACTGTAATTTATGAATAAATAAACTTGTTTGCGCGCTAGTTGCAGTGATTTCCAACGCGGGCGCGCTTGCATAAATGGTTTCGGGGGAAGCTGGAAGATCCCCGATAATACCGGAGCATCCATCCAATCAGTGCTGATGATAGAAAATTCAAGCGCGGTCGGCCCGTCTGCAGCCGCTCATTATTAATGAGGGATATATCGGCCTACACCTCACGGCTAAAGCGCGGTGAAAAAAATATAAACCTGCCAAATTACTTTCAATAAATAATCGAAAAGGCTGCTACTTGACAAGACTACTCAAATCAAAGATGTTCCCAATAAAACGAGTGACAATTAAATTAGTAACTGCCAAATTACTTTCAATAAATAAACTACAAGGCTGGTACTTGACGATACTACTCAAATCAAAGATGTTGCTGATAAAACGAGTGACAATTAAATTAGTAACTGTTAAATTACTTTCAATAAATAAACTACACGCTGGTACTTGGCGAGACTATTCAAATCAAAGATGTTGCTGAAAAAATGAGTTACAATTAAATAGGTAACTAAATACTTGATTATACTAGAGCACGGACGAGAGAACCTTTTTAGGCTGATTGCGAAAATCTCTTAAAAAATATTTTGAACAATTTAACGTGCCAAATATATTTTATGATAACAAAAAAAAATCTTTATAGGGCTATTAGCCTATCAAGGGAGAAGCTCAGAGGAGTTTAATCATTTATTGTAGAATCGTAGTGCTTTGCATAATGCCAGTGGCTGGATCGGCATATCTTTCGACATATCTATAGGGAAATTGTATGTTTTTGATACACTTGATAGAAAGAGACAAATGAATTATAATGTTATAGAGAGTTATATACAATAAAGATTATGAAAATCTACCACAAAATAGTAAATAATGCAAGCTAATGTATAAAAACCAACTAGAACACTTAAACAAGTGAGAACAACAACGATAAAAAGAGGCATCGGAATTACAATGATATATAGAGTTTTAAAGGATAATACTCCACTATAAAAAAATGGATAAAGCGAGGTAGTGGGAGGAAATATTCAAACCAAGTTGAATTAGACCTCTAGGCTTGTAAGATACAAACTGAACACTAAAATGAGAACAGACACAACATTCAGGGATTAATAGACCCAAATTCCGAATGGAAAATGAGATCTATTAATACCGGATTAATTCGAACCGGTGAGACCGGTTTCAGACCGTCGCTTTAGACCACTGCGCCAAATAAATAAATAAATAATGTTTTGAAGCCGATCGACATTCAGTTTTGTCATTGAAGCCGATCGACATTCAGTTTTGATTTTTAATGCTGTCATGGCAAGACAGGAATTGTAGTTTCGATTGTATCGATTTTTTTGTTTGTTATTTTATAATATTCCTTATTTTATTTGTGCATTAGAGATTTTGAATAATTATTATTCTAATGAATCGAGTTATCATCTGTCGTATTTCGTGACTATAGTTTCGGAAACTCAACGTTCCATAATCAAACGATAGTCACGAAATAAATCTGTGTGTTATGCTAACAAAGTGTAATTGTGTTTACATTAATTTGTAATAACAAAACATTTGGACACGTTTGTGGGCTGTTTATGCAACTAGTGTGTAAAGAAAATCTCGTGCTACCAACTTCTTAATCTCTTAATCAACTCGACTCGATGAAAACAGGCTTGTATACACGTGTTGCTTGCTAGCCAGCTAATTATGTTATTAAAATCAAATTATTATTCGTATATATAATTTTAATTAATATTAATTATGTTGCTGGGTTTCATATTAAAAATATCAAATATCATATAAGAAATATTTCGAATATTCGAATAGAGTATTCATTAAGATTAATTAAAAAGGTTTTTGCCGAAAAGTTTTTCGGTAAAAACTACCATACTCTTTTCATTCTAGTGATGGGAAAATTTGTAAGTCTTCTAGTGCTCTGATTCTAGTTTGTTTATTTTTACCTCGCATTATATGCAATTTTATGTTAAATCTCCAACGCTTTTATCTTCTAAAACTCTATATAGCATTTTACTTCCAAGTCTTCTATAGCTCTGGTTCTAGTTGGAATGTTTATTTTTTCAGTTTACCCTCAACAGTTACTGTTTATTTATTTTTTAATGTATTTATAATTAATGAAAGAGTGGAGTTTCATTAATTATAAATACATTAAAAAATAAATAAACAGTAACTGCTGAGGGTAAAGTGGAAAAATAAACATTCCAACTAGAACCAGAGCTATAGAAGACTTGTAAAATGCTATATAGAGTTTTAGAAAATAAAAGTGGAGATTTAACATAAAATCGTATATAATGCGAGGTAAAAACAAAAAACTAGAATCAGAGCAGTAGAAGACTTAAAAAACTATTATATATTATATAGAGTTTTAGGCGTTAAGGTTCTGCAGATCGACTGTAAATCCATGGATAATACGGGGTAGAGTGAAAAAATAATCATTCCAACCAGAATCAGCGCTTTGGAAGAATTGGAAATAGCTGCATAAGAGATAATGACAGTAAACTGCTGTACAGAATTTGACACTATTAAGGATATCAACCAAAATACCATGAATAATGCGATATAGCATGGAAATATAGTCAAACCAATTAGAACTAGAGCTCTGGAAGACTTGTAAGAAACGCTGTATACCAGATAAAGGATATTTAATGCTACAAAGAGATTAAAAGGAGACAGGCAATTGTGCTCCACCATAAAACAAATAATGTGAGATTGAATGAAAAATAAATAAACCAACTAGAACTAAAGCTCTGGATGAGTTGAAAAAGGACTATACACGAGATAGCGGCAGTACAATGCTATATAAGACAACAAATGTCATGTAAATCCACCAGAATGTCTTCTCATATATGTTAAAGAATAGTAAATTACATCATGTCCATATAGATTTGTCCGTAGATAAGCTAATCAAGACAATGTGTGTAAAAACACTGGCATAATGCAAGACACGACGATTCTACACTAAAACTTGAAAAATCTTAGAACTTTTTTCTCAATTATCTTAAAGAATATGAAATTATCTTCAATTTGGCGTTAAAAAAACATAAAATTTCCCCATAGATATGTCGATAGATATGTCGATATGTGAATTATCTTATAGAATATGAAATTATCTTCAATTTGGTGTATGAAAAACATAAAATTTCCCGATAGATATGTCAATCTAGTCACTGGCATAACACAAGACACGATGGTTCTACACTAAATCTTGAAAAAACTTACAACTTTTTTCTCAATTGTCTTAAAAAATATGAAAATACCTTCGATTTGGTATATCAAAAACATAAAATTTCCCCATAGATATGTCGAAAGATATGCCGATGTAGCCACTGGCATTATGCAAAGCACTACGATTCAACAATAAAACTTGAAAAAACTTACAACTTTTTTTCTGAATTATCTTAAAGAATATTAAATCATCTTCAATTTGGCGTTTAAAAACATAAAATTTCCCCATAGATATGTCGATAGATATGTCAATCTAGCCACTGGCATTATGCAAAGCACTACGATTCTACAATAAAACTTGAAAAAACTTAAAACTTTTTTCTCAATTATCTTAAAGAATATGAAATTATCTTCAATTTGGCGTTAAAAAAACATAAAATTTCCCCATAGATATGTCGATAGATATGTCGATAAATATGTCGATAGATATATGTGAATTATCTTCAATTTGGTGAATGAAAAACATAAAATTTCCCGATAGATATGCCAATCTAGTCACTGGCATAATACAAGACACGATGGTTCTACACTAAATCTTGAAAAAACTTACAACTTTTTTCTCAATTGTCTTAAAAAATATGAAAATACCTTCGATTTGGTATATCAAAAACATAAAATTTCCCCATAGATATGTCGAAAGATATGCCGATGTAGCCACTGGCATTATGCAAAGCACTACGATTCAACAATAAAACTTGAAAAAACTTACAACTTTTTTCTCAATTATCTTAATATGAAATTATCTTCAATTTGGCGTTTAAAAAAACATAAAATTTCCCCATAGATATTTCGATAGATATGTCAATCTAGTCACTGGCAGAATGCAAAGCACGACCATTCTACATTAAAACTTGAAAAAGCTTAGAACTTTTTTTCTTAATTACCTTATTGAATATGAAAATATCTTCGATTTGGTGTATTAAAAATATAATATGTCCCCATAGATATCTCCATGGATATGCCAATCGAGTCAATGGGTATGAGACTTGTACTAGAGTCTGCTGCGTTACAAGTCCAGCATTTTACTGCTCGGCTATACATTCAAAATAGAACATGGTAAATTTCTTACGATACTACGTATCATAAAACTACTTTTCTTAGTCAGAATTAATGAAGAAATGCAGTCAGAATTAATATAGAAATGGATTGATAACAGCCCTGTTATTTTAAGCCGCCCCGAGAAGTGTGATGGAGGAAAAATTACATGTAGTAATTACATATTATGATATTATATTATATTACATATAGTTAATTAATGTTCATTAGCTAATGAATATTGAAATAAAAATTAACCCCCCTACAAATACAATCTTTCTAAACTCTATTCAGAAATACATTAGTGAATATATTATTACAAAGCAAACTTACGCGTGTCCGAGTGTGCTTTTAAACTGAACAGGATATATTAAAAGCTATATAAAATTAAACCAAATAAAGATCTACATCTACATAATATCAGCAGAAAAGTGATATGCATCGCAGTAGAAGTAAAACAAACTCACTTAAAAAAAAGTCTGGTAATGGATGGTGTAAATCAATATAATACTGCCTAGAGAAATATACGACGCTAATAGCGAATATGAAGAAGTTTCTTACCCTCGGGATTTTATAAAAGAGTAAAACTAAAACGGAATACATGTGGATTCGCCAAAGGCAAATAAGAACAAAACACAAAAGTAGCAGCTGCCTCAGTTAATAGTTTAATTCTCTGCTAAGTGTTGTTAATGAAATTATGCTTGAAACGACATGTTAATGATTAAAACCGCACAATATATTCATGGCTGTGTGCGGTGTGGCTCGTAAATTGATTTCGTTTGAGAAGGTGCGTGCGGTTTGGCTTTTCGGGTGTTCGTTCAAAGCGGAAAAGGGTTTTCTGCTGTCGGTGGGTTCATAAATACGCGGGTTTATTTGTGTCCTCCGAAAGGGCCGGCCTCGCGGTGAATCGCGCTGCGGGTTGTTGTGTTGTCGAGTTTTCGTGCATTGGAATTGAACGGGTAATTATGCGCATGGAGATATGGCGAGCAGGCGGCAGGAGTATTCATGTGTTGACTGTGGGCCACCTGTTACTTACCTTAAGGAGAGCACAAGTGTAATTTCGCTCTGCCGCACTGCGGAGACGTGTGGCCATCATTCGCGGAAAAGGAGCGGCGGTGTGTCCGCAAGGATGATGAGGGATATGCGGGACTGGGGTGGATTCCAAGAGCGGGCGAGCGGGACCCTCTTTGCTTGGCGCCTCTATTCATCCATTACATAAATACCTAGTGACACAATTCATCATTGACCGGCATAATGCGCTACATCTCCGATCCGTAAAGGTCTTGTTCCGTGACAGCTGGGTCTTTGTGGTTAGCTGATGATTACCGTTTCAGTTATCCGCCTGGCATGTGACATTAAGCGGCTTCCGCTGGCTACTTTACGGGATCGGGTGCATGTAATGCTTTCGCCGTTGGCAAATCAGTTAATGGGGTGGACTTGTTGCAAATAATAAGCTGGGGCATTGCATTGAGCGCGGATAGGTGTATGGAAATTGTGGGGCCTTCAAAGCGCCCGCCTGTGTGGCGGTAAGCTGGCCGGCGGCAGCATCGGCGGCGGTACGTTTCGGATGCGTTGTTGTTTATCTGCCGACTCGGTAGCGCTCGTGATGGACGCGCGCGCCATCCTGCTGGGGCAGCAGGCAAGTGGCGCGCAGGAGAGCGCCGCCGCCGGGCTGCAGTTGGAGTCGCCCGCTGCTCGCGATAGCACGGAGAGTGTACAAACCCGCCCCGCGTCCTACCACCCCCAACGGCATGAGACGAGCGCGCGACCTCCAGTCTTCAAGTAGCGGGCCGCGCGGCTAGTTTCGCCGCCTGACCTGAGCGCACGCGGCACCGCTTTTCGCACGCGCTAATGTAGATAGTGAAAACTTCAGTGAGATTTTAAAGTACCTGCAGAGAACAAAATCTATTTATTAATTGAAACATATTTTGATACAATTTGAAAGAAAATTAAGAATTTAAAAAGTGCGCTAGTAAAGATGTTGACGATGTCGACTTTGATGATGCCCGCTCCGGCGATGACCGCGATGACGACCCCTGGTCAACTTCCGATGGCTACAAAACTTGAGCAAAGCGCTAAGCTGTCGCTCAACCACAACACCCCTACGAACAAAGCAGGTATGTGGAAGCACTTTGGAGATATATCAACATGTGGTGTTGGCCGAAATTAAAACCGCGCGCTTTTTTTTATAAAGAAAAAATAATACACCGCGCAGGATGTGTCCGTGGCGCGACAGGTTCCTTGAGACACGCCGCGGATACTGTCTGTGCTCCGTCTAGACACCTGCTGCCGCTCTAAGAAAATCACGACAAAACTCGCTAGGAAGAAAAGAAACCCGCATTTTACGAATTAAACCGACGCCGACTTAATTTCAACGGAAAGGGCGTCCGGATTTGAATTTTTACGTTGTATATACATAAGAATTGGCAATTCCGTGCCGGAACGTTCCCCGCTCCACTGCAGTTTTCGCGCATGCAAACTAAAAATCGTTAGCTAATTTAAATAAAACGGTGGTACTTTCACCATGAAAATGATGATTTATCCGAAAAAAAGGCATGGCCCGCAGAGATGAATAATCATGATGCATGCGGCGCGCTATTTTATTTTTCCGGACGCATTAGAAAAGTTGGATTACTTCTCACCAACATCATCTAATTTATTCAGCGCCCCTTCCCCCCACCACCACTGCCGTTATTTATCTCGTTTTGTTATTATTTTTTGTTATAAACGCGGAACTGTGGGGGAATAAATTTCTTAACGTGTTCGTCGGTAACAAAGAGATTTCCGCGCGCGGCACGGGGATTCTTCCGGGATAAGTTATGAGGGGGAGGTGAAAATGTGATAGACAAAGAAGGGGCTCCAACATTATGTTCCCTTTATAATTCGATAATATTAGTGTAGATAAGGTTGATCCATGGATGAAGACTGCGGTCTTAGGGGGATATCATTACATGTGCCAGGTACGGGCTCGAATCGGGACAAAGCGTCCCGCCCGGTTACGCTATTGCCCCATTTCATTATCCCCCGGATGTCTTCACTTATTGTACATTTTTGCTGCTACGCAAAACTCATAATTTCCTGTTGCCTTTTGTCGCAGCAGTGCCACAACGTCGGCGAGTTTTCTGATGTATAAAAGCGCACGTCAATTTCCAAAGTTACATATTTGAATTGAAAATGCGATTCCATTACGTTAGCCCACATTTCGGGGTGCCGCGTTTAAGTACATCCATAATACGCGACAATAAAACACCGCAGTGGCGGCGGCGGTGGCGGCGACTGTGCATTTACTTGGTGGCACAGTTATTTTATTGTATATACAAACTAGGGAACGTATTTGTATCTGTGCCATAGGGTGTCGCACCCTAAGTCATATTTCAGCCAGACTCTGGACGTGTGGCGCATTGGATTGCCGCTAGGTTATAAAATTCAGCAAGTAAATTATAATATCCATTATTCTGAGACAACGCTATCTCATATTACCCTAAACGTAATCGCATCACGTAGTTTCGGTTTTATTCTAAAAAAAATATATGTATATATATATATTTGCGAACTGATTTCGGGGTTTATGCTAATGCTCGCTAGCGTTCGCGTCGTAAAATGCAACTTATTTATATGTAAGGCATTAAAATAAATGGAATAATTATATAGCGGCGCATAAATCAGTCACAAGTTGATAGCCATTTTTATTGCCGTGAATAAAAATTCTTACGTACCTGCCACCACTGGATGGCGCATCGGAGAGCCGCCGTTTCATGCTCAGATTGAACTATTTTCTAATGCAACTCGCATGCACTGCCGTTGAGGGATGCATAGTGTACATACAGAGAAGTACACCTACCCCCATTCTCCGCCGCCAAAGGCTCCCCTTTATCGTTCCCGTTGCATTATTATAAGTCTGTGGTCGTGTGCTATAAGCAAACTTTGCTGTATGCTCCCGCACTAAAATGATATTCTTGCATTGCTGAATCGTCAAATGTTACACCAGTGTATGCATTAAAAACGAGACGCTAGCTAGATCTTATCGGAACACTCTCTCTAATTCGGAAAGGGCGCAGCGCGCTCATAACCCCCTCCCCCATTATAACCAGCACAACTATAAAATCTAGACCACTTCAAATTGATTCCGCTCACGTCGGAATCTATTTATTAGATCACTGCAATTATGACCGATGCAGCCCCCCATTATCTCCCTAGATTTGTTTCAACACACCAATAGGAGAAAAATAAACTTGAGACGTGCCAGCAAATATTTCCAGAACAAAAGCTGAAACCCCCGTACTTTCCGTAGCGTGGGTATGCGTAGCGCTCATTAAACTCAATATTATAACTTTAACTGCAAAAAATCTTCACGTACTTTCAAAGTTTCCACCGTTAAGGGTTAATGCAATAAATGAACAACTAAGATCGATCGGCGACTACCGAAAATTAAATATGGATCGCTCTTTATATTTCAATGTATCTTGTTATTTCAATTATTTATTACTTATTAAAGACAGCGGACATATTATTCCCTATTTTCATGTTTCATCATATACAATTGTCTTTATATCTTCAATAATTAACTATCCTCACTTGATGCAACTTATGATGTACTAGGTTACTGGAATAATAACGATAGAATCAATTTATATTAGTGCTAACAGTCCGCTATATAAATTCTATTTCATTATTTCATATTTTTTCATTAGGAAAAATCCTTATAGATTCGAAACATCAACTAAACCATCTTATCAGAATTCTAGAAAAAGGTTTGGGTTATAAACATCAATATTAATATATAAGCATATTAATTTAAGTAGAGAAATCAATTTTATTTGGGCTGTCGATGATATTCTTATAAGAATTCCAGAAACAAGATTTTGTTATAAACATCAATATTAATACATAAGTATTAAATTTAAGTAGAGAAATAAATTTAATTTTGGCTGTCGACGCCATTCTAGTAACAAGTGTTTGTTATAAACATCAATATTAATACATAAGTATTAAATTTAAATAGAGAAATCGATTTTATTTGGGCTGTCGACCATATTCTTATAAGAATTCTAGAAAGAAGTTTGTGTTATAAATATCAATATTAATACATAAGTAATAAAATTAAGTAGAGAAATTAATTTTATTTGGGCTGTCGGCGCTATTCTTATAAGAATTCTACAAACAAGTTTTTGTTATAAACATCAATATTAATACATAAGTATTAAATTTAAGTAGAGCAATAAATTTTATTTCGGCTGTCGACGCTATTCTTATAAGAATTTTTTAAAACAAGTTTTTGTTATAAACAACAATATTAATACATAATCATTAAATTTAAACAGAGAAATAAATTTTATTTGGGCTGTCGACGCTATTCATATTAATGTAGACATAAATAAATTATGGTGGATGCGCCGGGTAAAAATTGCAGTATTATTAAAATTTCAGCGTTTTTGTGTTCCAATAATATAAATGTGAATCTAAACAACTTATGGTTTACTATTTAAACGAAATTACTAAAAATCAATACTGAAAATCAATATTAAAAATCGCAAAATTTGATCAGAATTTCTTGAGATAGTTAGGTAAATATGAGAATACGACTAATATTTTCTTGGGGTTTTAACGAAATTATGGTTTCATACACATATCCATTATTTGTCTAGTCTTCACTAAAAGCTAAAAAAAATCAATTCGCTTTATAATAAATCTGAATACAACATAATCGAAAATTCTGGTCCAGTCCGAGCGGCTAGAGGCGTCAAATGAGCCTGAGTTCGAACCCCATTCGGACGAATTTTCATGAATCGCCTTACACAGTAGTATATGAAAGGTTTTCTGTGATATTAATTTGAATACTCTTATAATAATAACTCCTCTGAGCTTCTCCCTTGATCGGCAGAAAAGTCTCACGGTTGATAGCCCTATAAAGCTTTTTATTTTATGGAAAATTATGTTATACATATAATTATTATTTCATACTTTATATATGTTATTCGTTTAAATAATAATTTGGCTGCATAGTGGGCATTAAATATTCTATAAAGGCACGATCATATTTATTATACCGAGAATTTAAATATATGAAACTTTTTTTTAAAACTAGACAAAGAATGGCCATGTAATTTATACGTGTTATACTATGTAGAATATAGAATATAATACTATATATAGAATACAATGTAGTTGGAATTTAAATTAATTTTATAATAATGGATATTGTATTAATTACTAATTAAGCTTATTAAATCGCTAAAATAGGTTTCATAGCCATCAAGAAAAGTTTCTATTAACTTCCGTAAATTGTATGCCATTTTATAAGCTCTACTAAAACCTAAATAAAATCTTAATTCACTAGATAATAATGAAAAGAAAAAAAATGAATGGAGTAAGATAACAAAAACCTCAATATCAGTAAACGATTGCATGAGCTGTTCTCGCATTCGGGTTTCAGGTTTCGTATTATCCGGCTTGCGGGATTTTCTATCTGTGAGTGTATATGTGTGGCTTTTTTTTTTGTTTTCCTTCTTAAAACTGCGAGAGTGAAAAAAGACAAACGCAGACGGTTGTAAATATTTGGAAAGCAGGAAGTAGTTTCGGTTCGAAGTATACTCGCAACGTTCGAGCCTAACAGTTCGTGCCAAACACGTTTCAGCATGGCTGAAGTTTATGCGACCGGGAAATCTGACGGTTAAATTTATAGCCGGCCAGAATATAATATTTGATGTGGAAGCCGGCTGGGGTGGGGGCTGCGGATCGGTTTGGCCCACGCGGCGGGTGCGGTTCCAATAATAATTACCGCCGCCCTGGGTAAATATTGGTGGTTCGATGGTGTTTTTCTAGCAAAGCCCGCATCGCTAAATGTTGTATAAAATTACACGCGTATTTACTTAAAAAGTGGCGGGGCAGCGAGGCGGCGACGGCGCCGGCGGAATAATTAAAACGCAAAAGGTGCCAGCTTTACTACTCCCGAATGAAGGGATTCATTAATATTCATATGTTTGTGCACTTGTACGGACAATACCGCCCTAACACACCTAGCCAATTCTCTAATAGCCGACGCACACAAACACGCAGTTTGCTAACGCGCCCTCGACAACAATCTGATTAAAACTCTATTGTCACACTGGATTAATTACACGGTCTATTTTATAATAAAAAATAACATCATGTTTTACATTAGTTTTAATGTACAGGAATTCTTTAGCTATTCGAATTGATTGTAAACATATAATTTAAAAAATGTAACTCGATTATATTAATAGAAATAATTGCGTTTTAATATATATTCCGCAAAATATATAAATAGTAAATATAAAAAGCATATCACAAAGTATTTTAATTATTTAATTAATATGCTCCATTTTATTTCAATAATAAAACCCAATACAAGTAGCGCCGTTTTATTACCAACAATGCGAGTATTAAATATTTGTTATTCCATAGAAAATATATATTGCGAAAGCAATATTACATTCGCAACAAATTTGTTTTATTAAAATATTTATTATTACATTTAGCTCTATTGTGTAATTTGCTACGAAACAGTGATATAAGTTATATATTTGTTTCTCCCTTGGCCGGCGGAAAATCCTTACGGCTGATACCCCAATAAAGATACATTTTTTTTTTTGGATAAAAATTACATTCAAAGCTGCGTATAATAGAATTTGAACTAAAATTTTAAACGATTATATGCATAAATAAGCATTTAATATAATATATATATATATATATATATATAGAGAGAGAGAGAGAGAGAGAGAGAGAGAGAGAGAAGCAATTTTTAATAGAGCGGTCGGCCTGAAATCCTTCCGCTATATGAATAATACTGTGGGCATGACCAACAAATTATGGTGAATGCGCCGGGTAAAGTTGCAATATTATTAAATCTATGGCGTTATCGTTCCGATAGTATCACGTATCACTTATAGTCATTACAGTTAAGCATTGTGGAGAAATTAAAAAAGAACACAATCATAAAAAATATCACATACCAGTGGTTAGTACCCCAGTTTAACGAGAGAGCGGCCGGGGTAGTCGGTATTGTCGTTGGGATACAATTTAGGACAGTTTAGAAAACTCGCAGACGATTTTCTTAAGTAACAAGGCCTAACACTCATATACATACACAGTAACATTCGGCAGAAGGACCCGAAGGTCGATAACCGGTTACAGATTTGCAAGAAATACAGTAACGGCTACTAAAAACCTAAACAATAGCAAACACACACATTTTCACAAGCACACGCACATCCACACACCTACAGAGGGAGAGACAATTTACAGAAACAGTCTATTTTGACTAGAAAAGTCATGAAAAGTATCCAAATTACCGACTCGATTTTTTTCGCCGATCACCATATTTTTCTATTCGGAAAATAAAAAACAACACTTATTAATAATGACTTGCATTACAAGATTCTATGCAACAAATTCCATTCAAGCAGTGCTGAAATGAATTTGAACTACAAACTAGAAACCAATAATATCAAGCACCGTTCAAGTCAAACTGCTTTTTTTTTTTAATTTGTCAAACTATTTTAATATATTTTTTCTTTGCAAGTAGTTGATTCTTCTGTGCATTAAACTGCATCCAAACAGAGTTTCTCAATCGCAATCTGAGTCCCCCTCCGGTGATAAATAATTGCAATCAACATTAAAAGTAGCAAAGTTCGACACAATTAAGTAATTGTTTCCCTCCGTAATTAAACATTGTGAATTGTGCCCGTGGGGATAGCAGAGCAAGAAGCCGGCTAAGAGGGGGTGGGGGTGGTGGTGTGGTATTGTTGCAGTCCTTGGGAGCGTCTCGAAAATATAATATGCCGCAGGCACTTCTCGCATATTATCCCTGCATGCGCGTGCATTAGATTAATTGAACGCGGGCGTGACTGGCAAGTGTCAAATTCGTTCGCATTGCGTTGGGAATCGGACGAGTTTAGGCCTCGCTTAAAATTGGATCGCGCGCTAATTCGCATTATAGAATGAAACTGGCTGGATCGATAAGCATGAGGGGTTGGAGGGGTGGTGTGAGGTGGCTTTCGTTCTATATTACTAGGACTATCATGCTTAAACTAAATTTCCATTTAAAAGTAAATGCGCCCGTATAGCCCGATCAATTTTCAGCGTTTTGAACCATAAACACCATGTGACGTCCCGAATGAAGCCATAGCTATCGAACTGTTTAATTTACAATTTTGTGTAACACCCGTTGCATGTCTTTTTTTTGCGCGTTTAAAATGGGACGCCGCTTTTAATTCATCCGACGGCGTCAATTTTAAAAATTCAAATCGACAACAGCCGAGGAGAAAATAAAAATGCAGATAGGGCGACCTTTTAATTAAATACACTGCTATTAACCTTTTTGAACTAATTACCTATCAATATACCCCCGGCGCTTTTTTTTTATAAATGTGTGCTCATTTAGTAAATGCTACACCTAACAGAATTTCAATGGGCCGCTGCTTAATATTTATGAAGTGCGTTGTTTTCGTTGCGTCCATTATTAATTAACAAATGTGGTTGTAATTAGCAATATAATTGTAAATGACACCGACAGGGAATCGTTTCACCAACTATAATAAATTCAAATCATTCCGCGGACGAACCAATTAAAACGTCAGCACTTTTCAATAATCGATTTTTCAATCTCTTTTTATCATCGCGCGTGATTGGAAACACACGATTTGCTTAATTTTTCTCCTAATAAATCTAATTCCAGATTAAATCTAGTGTGCTGACGAAAAATGTGGCTGAATTATATTTGACATTGGCGTAATTAAATCGATACGTTTAATTCGCATCGATTCATGTTTAATGGACTATGAGGGGGGGAGGGGTTGAAGCGCGGCCGCGTAAGCAATAAAACCACGCGAATAAATTCATCGGAAGAACGGACTTTTTGTTGTGTTGCTCCCATTGCAAGGCCGCAGTATCCCTCTTTGTCCGCACGCGTTACACAAATATGTGCGGGATTTTTAATTTTAAAAATACCACGCCGCCGAATTGATATTTTTAATAACTCGCATTTATTCCCCCGTGATCGCCGTTTCCGGTCCCGGCTAGATTTTAATCATTCCATTTATCCGCAGCCGCTATTATGCGGAATTAATTCGCAAAATGTGAGTAATTATTATTTATATATTCTATCTATACATTGCGAAATTACAACATTACTCATTTCGGTGGCTATTCTCCCAGGGATGTGCCAGCCATTAACATCAATTATTTATTAAAAATTTATCTACCGCCCTTCACAAAAAGTTTTAATCGGAAATGTTACACGCATTTATCACGCGGCGCGAGTGGACATGCAAAAACAATGCTATTGTTGGTTTTAAGCGCCGATTCAACTTTTATGCCGGATTTGATGCATTCAGGTCTCAGCTATCTGTATTAAGCAATTTGATATGTTGTTTGGTTCACCGAAAATATAGGTATAGAACTTTCTTTTTAATAATTCAGGCCGGTGTGTAAACTAAATAGAATGGGAAATTTGCACCGAATCCTCCTGGGCCGAAACTTTGCACGATCGGTGAAATTTTGGAGCATGGCGCGCTGTATAAGAGTGCTATGTGTATAGCTGCCGTGGATTCCAGCGTCGAAGTTTATTAATTAATTAATTCGCCCGTTCAATCGGGAAATAATTAACGGTGCGCGCCTTTGGCTGCAGGAGCGCGTTTGGCATTTATTTATTCCGCGGCCATGGCGGGGGATGTCGTCGTTTATTTTTCCGCTTTGAATAAACCCGGTTGACCGGTGCGGCGCGCGCGGCGGATTGCCTTTCAAAACGTGCCTTTATGCGATTACCGGCGCAATCGCTCACCTTCTACCGGTTTTGCGTTAAATCGCGCGCGCGGTTTATGATTCCTGCAAAATTCATCGTCAACGGACAGTAATTGACACCGGTAATAGTTCATACATGTCTGCAATTACCGACTCTAATGTATTTATGCCTACACTTAAATATTTCATATGTATGCATTTTATCACACTAACAGTGTTGCTCATATTTTTAGATTTATCGACTTTCTATTTATCACGTGCCGCTTTACCTTGAAATATTGTTTCAAACGACAAGAATCACGTATCTATACAACTCCCCCTTCAATACGAACTCATTATAAAGTTGTTGCACCCCACACATTTTTAAGGAACTTATAATGATTTTTAACTCAATATGGAATTTATTTTACACGTTAACATTATTTATGCTCTACATAAATTGAAAGACCGAACTAAACCAACAATAAGTTTATTAGTGTGTAAGATTGTGAAATTCTATAGCTCTCGCCTAGTATAAATTACATCTTTAAATATAAATAACGATGCAACACGAAAGTGCTTTCAGTTACTCGAATTAATGCGGCGAGCAAATAAATGCCGCCTAAGCTGGGATCAAGTAACGATAAGAATTTACGGGAAGCGAATAGAGTGTGCAATACAAAGGTGCTCTATAAAATAGACGTGATTTGTCTGCATTTAATTCGACTACCCGATTTCCTATAGAACAACCATAATGATTTAATTTTTTATTTATATCAAAAGGATAATAATGTAAATTTATTTCAAATTAGTATCTATGACCTATAATTCCAATCTAGTAACATAGACCCAGATCACTTCTTAATATGCTACTGAGATTGTTTGTGCAAGGACCAATGGCTTAAAGTGCCTACCAAATCACCGTTGAGTGTATATGTTTGAACTACAGGTGCTTTCGTTTAACATCACTAGTCGCCGCTTATATGTAGAATTATGCGAATTAGAAAAAGCACTTGTACGACTAATAGAAACAATAATCCCGGAGCTGCACACAGTGATAAACGGAAACAGCTTAGGATGCATACAAACGCAACACCGAGATTTAAACTCGAGTCCTGCTGTTTGCAAGTCCGACCACTCGATTATATGCTCCACAATTTGAAATTATTTAGGCCTAACATGTATATAGCGTTAGATATAAGGGTTTAACTAAATTAACTGTGCAAGTCCGAGATTTTATCGCTCGACTATATACTCCACGATTTGAAATTAGTAAGTGTGTTGAATTCAATATTTAGGCCTAATATTTATATAGCGTTAGATAAATTAAATTTAAATACATCTGTGTAAATCTCTTTTTATTTCACTATTTCATGACAATAAGTTTGAATTTATGGTATGCACTATTCATATTAAACGACTTGAGCATTCCCATAAATCCAATTGGCATTATACATTTTAATAACAGTAATTCCAAAATCATATTCCGAAGGTAAATAGCACGCCTTGTTTCATCGCGCCGTTTAAATCTTTAATAAAAGCCGAGCGCAATAATTCCCCTCACGTGTGATTTGCTCGCAATTTCCCGGGGCTGACAAGCATGAATTTTATATGGGCACATGCAAATGCCTTTTATTAGAATTTTTGACAAGTCCCGTAAGACAAGTCTACCTGCTGTCTCAATTTTCATAAGGGTGTTGAGGGGTTTTATTTCATAATGCTTGTTATTCTATTTCCCATCGTATATATTTTTATTTGTATAGACATTTCCCTGAATTCATTTTACCGTACACACGTACTAATTACCAATTATTAGGAGCAGAAAACACATTCATGCGACATTTGCTGTTTAATCAAGTATAATATGTTATCGGAAATAAATCCGTCTGTCTTATTAGCTACATTTATTTTCACTGAAGTCGTGCGGAAATTGCAGCTTTGTTTTATTTCAACGCTTCACGGCATTTTCCTTACAACGGATTAAACGAGCAAATGTGTTAATTGTCAATTATTAACGACATGAGAAAATCACTCAGGTGTAAATACAATTATTAATGTTTGGCAGAACGATTCAGTTCATCTAAGTAGTAACGTAGAAACAGGATGTTCAATTACTGAAATATGTTATATTACATTATGTATTTCTTAGAAACTAGCCGTGTGGAAAAGTTACAGGACATCCAACCCGAGATACTGAATTTTTTTTATTCAACACTTCCGGTGATTTTCCTTATCAATTATTAACATTTTATATACTGAATTTTTTTTATGGTGACTTTACTTATCAATTACTAACATTTTATATACTGAATTTTTTTTATTGCACGCATCCGAGGATTTTCCTTAACGAATTCAACGAGGATGTGTTATAATTGTCAATTACTAAAACATTATATTGTGTTATTGAGAAAACTACTTTTCTATTATTGGGTTACATTTATTTCGTTTAAACTAGCCGTGTGGAAGTTACAGGACAACACAGGATACTTATTTTTTTTGGTTGCAATTTTCTTTAACGAATTAAAAGGGCATGTATTATAATTACTAGCAACATGAGAAACATACTCAGGTGCAAATTAAATTATGATTTCCTGCATGAATGCGACTGGGCGACATTAACGCTCTAGTTGTCATTATAGTTAATGTAGTAGCAGGAAATTCAATTATCGATATATTATATTGTGTGAAGCGTATAGGCGAGCAAACGGCATTACCCCAGTTTAAATCTAGATGTCGAGTTTGCTTTCGTTTATCGTTTGTAACTGCGTTAAATGGTTCTCACCAGAGCTACTCGTAGCGGGATAATGAAAAAACGGAACAGAGTCGTCACAGCTATGAATTTTCTTGGAAAATATACAATTTCCACCCAACTCAGCGGCCGAGTGGTTAGAGGTGTCGTCCGTCTCGTACTGAGCATTAGGGAGCCTGAGTTCGATCCCCAGCGGGGAGAGAATTTTCGCGAATCACCTCTCACAGTTTTGCAGAGGTTTTTCTGTGAAGTTAAGGTAAATACCGGGTGATTAAACTCCTCTGAGCTTCTCTCTTGACCTGCAGAAAAGCCTCACGACAAGTTTTTTTGTACAATTTCGAAAATATAATATTAAATATAAATTGCAATGATGAATGTGTTTTGACATGATGAAAACTAACAATAGTTTCGCAAAATTGTACATTTAAAGACGTTTTAATTGTACATTTGAATGAAATCCGCAAGCCTTGGTATACCAAGTAGATGCAACCGCGGTAAGGGACGAGTTAAAATCATCCGTTCCAGGATAATCAAACACGGGACGACACAACAGTTCCCAACAACTCCTAAACGATAAACGAAAGCAGCTCTAGTTGAAATATCTATGCTCCACGTTAAGCTGTTGATCTGTTGATCCCGCCGGTAACGTAGTATTTGTCCTGTTACTTACACACAAAAACGATGTACTAATCAGACCAAATAAACCCAGTAGCATACTAGGAAGTGGGCCTAATGTTCCTGGATGGACTTATGGGACATACATAAAACATCTTCCTGCAGACTTTATTTTTTGGTGAAAATGATCTAAAAACAGCTTATATTGAGCCTAATTAAATATATAATGTAAACTAATATCATAAATTTAAATATCTTAAGTCTTTGATTTTTTTATCATTTTTTATAACTCGTAGTCGATTTATTTAAAACAGCTCGTGCAATAAAAACTTTCCTGCAGACTTTATTTTTGGATGAAAATTATAAAAAAATAGCTCATTTTGAGTCTAATTAAATATAGAATATAAAATAGTGTTATAAATTTTAATTTTTTATATCTTTGATTTTTTAATATTTTTTATATATCAGTCGAATAATTTAAAATAGCTCGTAAAATAAAAAGCTTCCTGCAGACTTTATTTTTGGGTGAAAATTATCAAAAATAGCTCATTTTGAGCCCAATTAAATATAGAATATAAAATAGTGTCATAAATTTAAATTTTTTATATCTTTGATTTTTTATTATTTTTTATATATCAGTCCAATAATTTAAAATAGCTCGTGCAATAAAAAGCTTCCTGCAGACTTTATTTTTGGGTGAAAATTATCAAAAAAGAGCCTATATGAGCCCAATTAAATATAGAATATAAAATAGTACAATAAATTTAAATATCTTAAATCTTTGATGTTTTATAATTTTTTATAACTCAGTCGATTAATTTAAAATAGCTCGAGCAATAAAAATCTTCGTGCAGACTTTCTTTTTGGATGAAAATTATGAAAAATAGCTTATTTTGAGCATAATTAAATATAGAATGTTAAATAATATCATAAATTTAAATATCGTAAATCTTTGATTTTTTATAATTTTTATAACTCAGTCGATTCATTTAAAACAGCTCGTGCAATAAAAACATTTCTGCAGTCTTTATTTTTGGGTGAATATTATCAAAACATATCTTATTTTGAGCCCAATTAAATATAAAATGTAAAATAATATCATAAATTTAAATATCTTAAATATTTGATTTTTTAGGATTTTGTATAACTCAGTCGATTAATTTAAAATAGCTCGAGCAATAAAAATCTTCGTGCAGACTTTCTTTTTGGATGAAAATTATGAAAATTAGCTTATTTTGAGCCTAATTAAATATAGAATGTAAAATAATATCATAAATTTAAATATCTTGAATCTTTGATTTTTTATAATTTTTTATAACTCAGTCGCTGCATTTAAAACAGCTCGTGCAATAAAAACATTCCTACAGTCTTTATTTTTGGGTGGATATTATCAAAAAATATCTTATTTTGAGCCCAATTAAATATAGAATGTATAATAATATCATAAATTTAAATATCTTAAATATTTGATTTTTTAGGATTTTGTATAACTCAGTCGATTAATTTAAAACAGCTCGTGCAATAAAACCTTTCGTACAGACTTTATTTTTGGGTGCAAATTATGAAGTAATAGCTTATTTTGAGCCTAATTTAATATAGATTGTAAAATAATATCATAAAGTTAAATATCTTAAATTTTTGATTTTTTATAATTTTTTATAACTCAGTCGATTAATTTAAAACAGCTCGTGCAATAAAAACCTTCGTGCAGACTTTATTTTTGGATGAAAATTATAAAAAAATAGCTTATTTTAAGCCTAGTTAATTATAGAATGTAAAATAATATCATAAATTTAAATATCTTAAATCTTGATTTTTTTATATTTTTTTATAACTCAGTCGACTAATTTAAAATACCTCGTGCAATAAAAACCCTTTGTGCAGACTTTATTTTTGGGAGAAATTTATCAAAAAGTATCTTATTTTGAGCCTAATTAAATATAGAATGTAAAATAATATCATAAAGTAAAATATCTTAAATCTTTGATTTTTTTATCATTTTTTATAACTCAGTCGATGAATTTAAAATAGCTCGTACAATAAAAACTTTTGTGCAGTCTTTATTTTTGGATGAACATTACCAAAAACTAGCTTATTTTGAGCCCAATTAAGTATAGAATATAAAATATTTTTATATGCTTAAATTTTTTAAATCTTTGATTGTTTATAATTTTTTATATCTCAGTCGATTAATTTAAAATAGCTGGAGCAATAAAAACCTTTGTGCAGGCTTTATTTTTGGATGAAAATTACCAAAAACTAGCTTATTTTGAGCCTAATTAAATATAGAATGTAAAATAATATCATAAATTTAACTATTTTAAATCTTTCATTTTGTATAGCTCAGTCGATTATTAAAAAATAGCTCAAGCAATATAAATCTTCGTGCAGACTTTATTTTTAGATGAAAATTATGAAAAAATAGCTTATTTTAAGCCTAATTAAATATAGAATGTAAAGTAATATTATAAATTTAAATATCTTAAATTTTTAATTTTTTATAATTTTTTATAACTCAGTCGATTAAATTAAAATAGCTCGTGCAATATAAAGCTTCCTGCAGACTTTATTTGTTGGTGAAAATTATCAAAAAACATCTTATTTTAAACCCAATTAAATATAGAATGTAAAATAAAATCATAAATTTAAATAACATAAATCTTTGATTTTTTATCATTTTTTATAACTCATCCGATTAATTTAAAATAGCTCGTGCAATAAAAAGCTTCCTGTAGACTTTATGCGTTGGTGAAAATTATCAAAAAACATCTTATTTTGAGCCCAATTAAATATAGAATGTAAAATAATATCATAAATTGAAATATCTTAAATATTGATTTTTTTATATTTTTTTATAACTCAGTCGATTAATTTAAAATAACTCGTGCAATAAAAGCCTTTGTGCAGATTTTATTTTTGGGTGAAATTTCTCAAAAAGTATCTTATTTTGAGCCTAATTATATATAGAATGTAAAATAATATTATAAATTTAAATATCTTAAATTTTTGATTTTTAATATTTTTTTATAACTCAGTCGATTAATTTAAAACAGCCGGTAGGATAAAAACCTTCCTTTTAGATGAAAATAATTTTAAAAAAAACGTCGTATTGTGAGCCGAATAAAATATAGAATATAAAATAGTAGAGATTAACGTGCATAATAAGGATATTTCATTCAAATCCTTGTTACGAGGCGTGTTTTTTAAGTAAGTACCGTTTTGATATTCTGCCGATTCAGCTCTGCGGTCGGTATTCCGCGCATGCGCGATTTGTACCTGCATCTATTGGCAAGGTTGAGACGCAATTACGGCAACATTGGTCCGTGATTACGTCCGTTAGCAAGCATTTAAAATGGCAATGCCGATTGAGAGTCCCGCCGACTTTGAAGTTCGGTATGCTATTCGTTTTCTGAGTGCAAAACGTTTAAAAGTGATCGAAATTCATCGTGAGATCTGTGCAGTTTACGGAGAAAACATTATGAGCGATGGAATGGTTAGAAAGTGGGTTCGAGCATTTATGCACAAATGTGTATGATTCGTTCGTCTTCATCCGAACCCAATTTCTAACCATTCCATCGCTCATAATGTTTTCACCGTAAACTGCACAGATCTCATGATGAATATCGATCGTTTTTAAGGCTTTTCACTTAGAAAACGAACAGACCGAACTTCACAGTCGGCGGGACTCTCAATCGGCATTGCCATTTTAAATGCTTGCTAACACACGTAATCACGGACCAGTGTTACCGTAATTGCGTCTCAACCTTGCCAATAGATGTAGGTACACATCGCGCATGCACGGAATACCGACCGCAGCGCTGAATCGGCGGAATCTCAAAACGGTACTTAATTAAAAAACACGCCTCGTATAACAATAAAATGTAACAATATTTGTTCTATAAAAAATAATAACAGATATATAATAGGGGTAATAGTAAAGTTATTTGGATGTGACTATTACTAGAAAATATGTGTTATAAAAGTAGCTATTAGAAAGTATTCTTGTTCCTATAAAAATATATTTTTAAGAAATACCATTGCCAAGTTGAAAGTGGCTATTTGCGAGCATTACGTTCTGCATTTGAAGTAATCCAGGTGAACAAATATGTCAATGCGGTGGGGGTGGATGTTTTAGTCGGAATAACGTTTGCTCGGAATATATCCCTGAAGCGTTGTCAACTTGACTGCATGCCTAGAGGGGATACTACACTTATGCCGCCCGAGGGGGCGGCAATCGGATCTTGTTAGATTTGCTATATCCCTAATGATTATAGTTATGCCATGCAGATGCCAGCGTATGAGCCCAGGCACTTAAGTTAATCACGTATCAAACCGACGCGCGGGGTGGTGGGTTGGCGAGGGGCGGCATTTCTAATTAATAATATCCGGTGTTATTCTTAACGGTGCGTCGTCGCTGACCCCGAATAAGTGGGGGTTGGTGTTGTAATTTAATGAAAATGTTGCCGCGGCGGGCGAATAAATTGCGGACGCGCGACATAATTTATTTATTCGGCCCAGAGTTGGTTTTAGTTAAAGTTATGTCGGTGACCTATTTAAAACAAATAAATCATGTAAAGCTTGAAAAGAAAATCTTCCCCCCTATAACGGGATGATTATATCGAAAGAGAAAAAATCGTAATATCTTAATAATTTATTATACCCGCCTGTTGTAAATTGCTGCTGATATATACCTCGTCGCAAGAGTAATTAAAGATAAGAAAAATTGTAATATTCATAAGGTAATTAAATGGCAGAACTATTACATATGCAGTGGGGTTGCGGGTCAATTTTACGCCATTAGAGTATTTACCGGAAAAAAATTCTAATTATCCGTCTCGTTCAGTCGCATGCATTAGCATACTCCTTTTTAATTCCACCCCACCGCGTATTTAACGTTTTTTGTACGGCATCAACTTCATAAACGAATGATTGAATTTGTAAACAAAATTATTCCCCTTTAAAACTTTCTTGGCGTACTGAAATTATTTCTTAGCAACTTAATCGAATAGCCTAGGGGTTTGAAAACCGTTCTGCAGGATGAAAACGTTACCATGCATTCAGTTGAGCCGTGCGTGTATTTGGCTGCCGCCGCCACTGCTCGAATTTACCTACCATTACGACCAGTCAAGTTTATCATCATATGCGTCCCGGGCTTCCGACCCTCATAAATTCCACTTTGGTCCCACTGCCCGATATTATATTACACCAGTGGTATCCAAACGGACTACTAATGCACTCCCTTAAATATCAATTCCGCATTTTATGAAACAAACGATCTCAGCGGCCGAACAAAACGGGGCGAGAACAGAGCATTTACGCGTTCATAATCCTATTATGTTCCGAGCCGTAATTAAATTCAGATTATCACTGTTAAATTTTCATTGTAATTGTCAGATCGTCTAACAAAAAAAATATATAAAACAACAGCCGCACCACCGGCGCCGATTGCATTAAAAAATATAACGCAATTTCCCGCTCTCTCCCCATTGATTTATAATTTCACTCGTATCCCGAAACCAACAACCCAAAAAAAATGTGTATCTATACCACACTACTTTATCATTTACAAATCATAGGCTGTTTTTTTTTTAAATATTACAAGCACATTTCCTAAAAAAATGCATGAATTAATTTTTTTTCATTATATATAGAAAATATAAAATTTAGGGTCGTCTAGTTAGATTATTATTATTAAAAATGATTAAATTCGATAATTTCAAAATTATATTGTATGCTACTTTATTCAGGACTATAGAAAAATGCTTTAACCCTTTCGATCCTAGTGATTTCATTTCAGTGATTGATTATTTCTACAGATTCAGTCGTAGCTATAAGAAACTAACTACGGTAAATTGTAAATGTGTTGCCATTTATTCGCTTCTAAATGTAAATTACGTTAATTTGTCGGTAAAAAATATTTTCATTATAATATTATGAAATTTGATTATATGTATATATTTATTTTGGGCTTGAAAGGGTTAATGTAAAAGGCAATTATTGTATAAACATTTATGTAGTATTACTGTAGTATATTATCATAGGGTTGGGGTATATCTATTTCGTACCTGATATATATCCGAAATAAATAAATAATATTTCATTGTAGAGAATGTGAAATTTAGGGTGGATTGGGTCGACTATTATCGCTTACATTGTCATACATGTCTAAATTAATGCCTCACTCACTTAAGATATTAAGAAATAAATATGTAATGTCAGAAAAGTATGTACATTAAACATAAAAGTACAAATGTATGTGATGTAAATGAAAATGGGTCACACAGAAACGAATACAGTGATAACTAAATAAATAAATAATGTGGCTTGAGTTTGATGTGAATTCAATGAACGTTTTAATCCGTTCAAGCGACCTGTGTGAAAACGTGAATTTCCGCTGATGATTTTCCCGATTACAATAGAGTAACCGTATGAAAAAATAAATAAAACCCGTACAACTCGCCCAACAATTGGCGCCAAACAATAAAACACAGGGGGATTTGTTGTGATCAACAACAACAAAAATTGCCTGCATCGATTATTAACAAAATTTCCAGTGCGATACCGTCGCTTCCAAATTGGGGCTAAATTGTTAAAACGCCCCTAATAAAGTAAAATTATTTATGTATGAGAACGCAATCACAATACATAGCACGCGCGTATTTATTTATAAAAAACACACACACCCTGCTATTTTAACGCGATTGGCTTTAAAATGTATTCGCTGCAAAATAAAACTCATATTGTTAAAAACACCGCCCCATTTAGCCGCCGTTTTCCAATCGGGCAATAATTAATTTAAACGGGCGTTCGTTATATACAGTTTTAATATCGAACAGTTGTACCCGTCCATCGGTTTTATATCGCGTATTAAAATGTTATCGCTGTATTGAAGGGTGGAACTTAAAACTGGTGCAGCCGTATTTATTTCGCTAGTCGTTAAAAAGTCGTCTCCTATTGATGCGAACGACTTTAATGGAACACGACAGTTGGGGGGGAGTGGCAGAGACTGGGGCAGGGGGCGCAGGGAAATATAAATGCAAAATGTGAAGTAATTAAAGTTAAAACTTGAAGAATGCAGGCAATAAATATTTTGTTTCTCATTACTTAGCGCCCCTTGTGGCATTGTATGCAATATTTAAATAAACCATTAAAATTTTCTACCTTCTACTCTACAAGCCTATGTGGGTTTTGGAGTCTACTATGATTTTAGTTGCTATTCGTTATAAGTTTTTGTCTTACGTTGACCAACCCCCATTTCGAAGGTCCACTTCTCCCGCTCTCGTTTGCCCTGACCTAGCCTTCCATACGGGGTTGGTTACCGCATCTTAGGCTAGGTTGCTCAGGTTTCCAGGGTTCACCACCTCTTATGAGGCTTCGTGGAGGTGAGAGTCGGAATTGGGTAGGAGAGGCTATGTGACAATCTCTTCCTGTAAGATTGTCATGCGGTACGCATGCACTACCCCATTTTGAACCCCAAACTAGCATTCAACAATTTAAAAAGAGCGCAAATTCTTTATATCAATTAATTATTTTTAACCATCCATAATATAAACAGTACAATATTTATATGAATGAATTAACTCTAAACCCCTTCTCTAAATTCCTACGACAATATGAATACCAGCCAATATTTTTTTTTAATTATCCACAATATAAACAATACAAAATTTATATGAGTGAATTAAATCTAAACCCCTTCTCTAAATTCCTACGAAAATATGAATACCAGCCTATAATTAGAATCATTTAAATAAAAAACAATTTTCATTTATATAAAGATTTCGCGCTCATCTCTCTTTTTTATTTAATTGCGTCGTTTTCAATGAATTAATTACGTCCTAGATGGGGCGGTTGGTGTGTTATGTGTTTCGCTTGAAGTTATTGAGCCATTTAAATAAATAGGTTTTCCCCCCTTTTAAGGCTGTTTGAAAATTTTCTTATCAATATGCGCGGCGCGCTCGTTACGGTTTCACCTTACAAATTAAAATTTTAATAGGCATCGGAATGAAAAGGGGTGCCCCGTTTGTGTGTCACTGGGATGTAATTATTTTTCGACTATATATATATATTAAAAAAAAAAACATACACACCGCTGTTTTAATGCACGGATAAACTAGTTGCGAATTGAAAACATAATCGTGTTAGTTTAATTTATTTTTTTATTGTATTATTAAATTCACATGATAAAACCAATGCACGCAATTCGGTGCGCAGCTGGGGAAGATTTCGTATTCCATACGCGTGTTATTTGTTCGGAATATTTAATGGATTAGAGGGGGCTGCATTTTAATAAAAATGGGGTCATAATTGTTTGTTTTCGTGAAAGTATTTCATTTATGGGGCGAAAAATTGTATAAATAAATGCACATTTAAATATATTTGGGTTAGATCGGTATCGCGGGGTCGCGTTTTGATGTGGGCGGGTTTTATTAAACAGAATTTGGCATCAGTTAAGGGTTTATTGGGGTGGTATATACAAATAATGCACGGAATTATTTTCGGTCTATAAAAAATTCAATATAATTTACGAACTGAAATCAATTACGGTATAATAGATTTATATGGTTTATCGATAATTCTATCTGAATAAACTAGTATCTTGCACGGCATGTGAGTTTTGTCTTTGTTGGCGCTTTGCTTTACTATATGGGGAGGCGGGGTTGGTTTTAACGATCGTCGTATGAATTGCGTATTTATGGTATGCTCTGTGACCTGACCTTTCCACATTCTTTTTGATGTGAGCTGAATCACTTGATTGCATTCGCTCTAATTGCTTCTTAAACAATTATGTTGTTCGCGAACTATCCCACTGTAAGTACTCGAGATTAAAAACCGCTGCGATTATTGCACGTGTGCATAATAGAAGCCTTTCTTACTGAGGGACATGTGGTGCAGATCACCACTATTCATTCACCTTTCGCAATAAACTTGAACGAGCACTGTAAGGAAATAATTCTATTTACAATATTACTTAAAGTATTCATGCACATTCCCCCGATGGAATAGTTCTGTTAACGTGCGAAATGTGTGGTGGCGAATTTGAATGGGAGTCAGGTTGGGGCTCTTAAAATATTTTCATGTAAATGGAATCTTATTTGAATAGCATTTGAATATATGTGTATTATCAGATAGTACACATTTACTAAACCGTGTTACAACTATATATAACATTAATTTCATTTATGACTTATATGGTTTCATGTTGAATTATTTTAATTATAGTCCAAATACAAATGTGATTTGAATTTTAAATTGATTATGCTCCATGAATTATACAAACATTCCTAAAAATACTATTATTTATAACATATTTATGTTGTAAACATAAGTATGATGTGAATAATATTATATTATTACAGATTTTATGGATTCAGTTAGACATAAATGTTTATAGTGTGCAGTAGTAAAACATGTAGAAAATTAACAACTATATACTTTTATATAATATTTTTTAAATAATTTTTTGATTCTTTGATGTTGCGGTTTTTCGGTAAGGGGGAGGATATAGTTGTAGGTATAAATATGTATTGAAATGCAAAGAGTAACGGGAGCTAAGCAAGTATGGCTAAGTGCTGCAATAAAAATGCTCGCTTCTCTCGGGGGCATGGATATATATGTTGGTAATGTATGCCGCACGATTGGTCCGGTGGCCATAAGATTCTGGCTTTGTGCCACTTTTCGACCGTCGCCAGTTCTGAACAGATCGCCGTCTCCATGAGCGTCGGAACCAATAAACCCGACTAATATACAGTGCGTTGCAGAATGCCGCCTGCATGGCCCCCAGCAGAAGCAGCAGCAGTGGTAGTGGTAGTAGAAGCAGGCATCGTATCGTATCAAAGCGGGTGACATAGAGAGCCGCTGAAATATTAACCACCGCATTGAAATCGTATCGCGGAGCACGTATATGTATCAGGACTCGCGTAGTTAGGAATTTACACCTGCCCCGATGACATTGTTCCCGACACTGCTATACATTCATACGCTCTAATGGGTACATGTGTAGAGTATCCGGTACAAAATGACAGCTTTTAATCACATTTCAGCGCGTTTTTTCAGTTCACAATGCAAGTGGCCCGTTTTCATAATATGCGGTGGTATAGCGTGTGGCCCCACTAACTCATGTGTCCACAAACATTAAGTCGATTATATCGATTTCTCCGGTTTTGAATTTAATTAATGGTAACTTCCGTAATCACCTAGTATTTGCCCCTCATTGCGTCGGAACTCGTACCCGGAAAACGGGACGGTAATGAAATTTATAGTACTCGACCGTCCGAATAATATTTCTATCAAGAAACGTAGCTGGGGGATGATATATGAACTTAGGTTCGCAGCGCCACTGTTTGTGAAAATTAACACAGTCCCTGCTGATGATATAAAAAATTCAGTGGATAAGCGGTTGGGACAATGGTTTTCGGCTGGAATAAATCTATGGCATCTTTGCCATACGTGCGTAGATTTATGAAATGACACATTTCAGGCGGACGTGTGCAGAAAGGAAACGTACACGGGGGCAGTTTTATTCCGGGCCAGTGCTTTCGCGCCGATACAGTAATTGGTGAATCGTTCACATGTCCGTTGTCCGTGCGAGCGCTGTTTTCCAAAAAAAAAAAAACCGTAAAACGACGGTGCAAAGGCGCAACGGGTGTCCTCCATTACAGCTCGGAATTAAAATCACGTTTTTCCAATGCCATCTCCTTTAAGTATCCGGCGGGAGCGATCCGCTTCCCGTCGATAGTTCAATTGAAATTTGCTTTGATGAAATTGTACCTGGCCTTAATTCCGTCTGGGCAATTCCTGAATTTACAGCGCACAATTTACTAAAGTGCCACATGGTGCTGTCGTGACGTCATAATCAAATATAAGATCCACGGTGTTCGTCGCCTGCGCTCGCACTATATATCAGGTAGCGCATTCGAAAAGGATCTCCGATATTCAACATCTCTCCTATGCAAAATTACTTTGTTCGCTGGGGTTTGGGCGGCTCCAACCCACCCAACTTCTTCCGCTCGCTACTCATAACTCTCCAACAACTCTAATATTTTAAATCAATAGAATTATGAATGACACAAATCGGCATAAATCCTTGCCCTGACTGGCGAATCAACTTTTGTTTATGATTTCCCGGATCGAGTTTGTTTTCTTTAAACCTCTCCACTCGGCTCCCTACTTTTGCCAATTTATCGCTTTCCGATACTTACATCGTAAACTTAATCAGTCATTCATTATACGAAACTATTTTAATTTAATAATTTCAAAATAACAGCACTAACAACTTTCAATTAGTAATGAGAGCTATTAAGAAGAAAATAATGTCATTGAATTTAATTTGCAGAGGCTAAATTAGTGGGAAAACTTTCAAATAGATTACACAACAAAAATAGGTACTTGACATGTAGAAATAAGCAGAAATGCATGCGCGGGATCAAGGATAATATCAAGTAAAGCCCGTTATTTCCTTGCCACTATATGGAATTGCTTTTTTTGTGTGTGTGTGTTAGTAGTAATCAAAGATATGATGTGAATCTCGGGTTTAGTTGTTAAAAGATACTCGCCTCGTCGGCAGTGGAATCGATATTTGTGGTTCCAACTCGAAATAAAGTATTCATAATTAGGTCAAATCCCAGTCGGACTGAATATTGAATTCTAGATTTCGGCGAGATTATGGACATTGAATAAGCATTTCGGCGCTTCTGGGTTAATATCGGGCGCGCACGGAACGGCGGTTACTATTACTATTATGATTATTATTAGAATTCGGTGGGTCCGAGAAAGTGGGGGGCGGGTGAGAAAACGGTCCCCGGCGGCTATTAAGGTTGGCGAGTGAGCGAACGCGAAGAAAATAAACTTGACGGATTATGCGATGTTAAGTTAATTCAAAATGATTTCCAATTTAGCAATGCCAGCATTATCGAGGCCATCATCATATGTAACTCGAACAACATTTAGTGGAAAAACGTTGATATATCGCCCGGGGCCGTATTAAGGAGTGAGAAAAGCGCTTTTCATCCAACTAGAGGGAAACAAATGATGATGCAATGCCGGTTTTATGTTTATTAAATTGGACTTCATAAAAGCATTACGGGGAGGGACACAACACACAATCGCCCGTGGGGTGGTTCGATTAGGTAAAAATTAAATTCCACCGGCGGCGCATTGCGAAACAATACTTACCCTATTAGCCGCAAATCGGTTATTTTGTTCGCGCTGTAATCGAATTAGATTGCGATATTAAGGATAATGGGGCGCAGAAAACCAATCGGATTTTTATTTAATAAACAAATAAAAAGACGAAGGGAATTCGTTCGGTGATAAATGGCATTAAGTGTATTTCTTTGCGGCACAAGAAGCCGTCGTTTGAGTGTATTAGGTGGACGCATTGATAACGTAGAGTGTGTCTTTAGACAGTTTTAGTTGCCGAAGGTGGAAACAGTTGGGGGCAGCGGGAACCCCGCCGGCCGCTGTTATCGGTTACCGTCACTTGTCCAACTCATTATCGACTCGGGCGCTCCGATCCGGAATCATTACAAATAGTGCTGACTGAACATTTCCTACATTTTTATCCTTAAATTTAGAACTCTTTATTTCTATAGCGCAGCACGGCTACTTGAAATTATCACTCTATAACACACCACTGGCTCATTTTCAAGAGACATATAGTGTCCTAGTTCGCGGAAACGGTCCTCTTTGTTTCCTCATTTGCTTTTTTTATCAAAGCCATAACTGCGATGTTCCGCGTTGCTGCGGCGCGATCCGTTCCAGATAAAGATGTGGCGCATGCAATAGCATTGCAGTTTGTTATTCATGACTCTATGCGCACATTGTAATCTATGATTTCTAACTTAAATAAGAGCAAAAATCCACATACAGTAAGTAACGCCGCACAAAGACATTGCAAAGCCGGACTAAGTTTGTTTCCAGCTGAAAAGTTCTTTGTGTTTATATGCTACCGGTACCTGAACGTATTGGGAATATCGTAATGCGTCCCGTGAGAACATTTCTGAAACCAATCAGATGTTTCCTTGTTTTTATTCCGGTTAATTCTACGTGCACGGTCGATACAACACACACGCGCCCGCCTAAGGTGTCGTGTAGCCGACCACTGGTGTCTGTGATCGCTATCACTTGATGGACTAACTTCTGACTCCAGACCAAAAGATACGTTGCTCAGATGTTCCAGGGCCTAATCCTGCCCCCGAACTAGAACCAGATCGATAAGCGCCGATTGCCACTGCGGTCAATTCACAATGAAACGTTTCAACGGGCTAGGAGTTATGCGGCTGCCCCGCCAATGCGACCCGTAATTAAGAACTAATAACCCGCCCGCAGTGACGATTCTTTAAAACTCTTATCGTAATCATATTTGCAATTTATCGCCCTCTGCAGTATGACACGTCTTCCGCCAAACGCGCATACACACACACACTTCGATCAAATAACGCGCGGCAAATTGATTGTTTGAACGATCAACCGTAAATTCGGTTAACCGATTAATTAACAATGCGATCAGGCCCCGTGCACAGTAAAGCAACAACCAATTTAACATCGTTTCAATTTAAAAGCGGCTCGGCAAAAATATTCGCCAATATTCACCGCATTAATATAAACCGAGTGCTTATAACAGCTTTAATTAGTTAAATCAATCAATTTTAAATGTTTATTTTGTAATATTACTGCAGTATCAGTTGAAATTTCTGTTTGTAAAATGTATATCAAATCTCTTATGTGAAACAAATAAAATATGCTAGCGTTTTTCTTTTACGATGTTCTTATTATAATACTACAACTATATACAAGTCTGTAATAGACTTTATAATTTATTAATTAAATATAAGTCCTTATACTAACACGAAATTAGAACGTACATGAACGAAATCAACGCCTGGTTGGAAGAATACATTCACTCCAATGACAATATTCCAATTCAGGATATAACAGAGAAAGAATACCACACAGCTCTAGAAACAGGAAAGAATAAACCCCCCTGGACACGAACTATTGACAAAAGCACTACTTAGATACTATACTACTTTCTCTAAATAAACAATTACTATTTATAAAACTAACAGAAAAGGTGTGGTTATCACAATTGCCTACAACAAATGCAACTGAGGGCATTCAATATCAAATATAACAAATTATTAATTATAGATCTTAATAATTTAGCTATATATAAATATATTATATCTTATTTTGTAGCTAATTAAGTTAGTAATATATACCTATCATTGTAATTTTCAAAAATAATAGCTACGATTTTTTGCATTTTTTTAAATATCCCACATAAGTTAGAAAGATTTCTTTTATATACGCTTTTCATTATTCTGATCTTAATCATTTAGCTATATAAACACATTATATCTCATTTTGTAGCTAATTAATCCAGTAACACATAGCTGTGATTAGAATTTAAAAAAATAATAGTTACGATTTTTTGCATTTTATTAAATAGCCCACATTAGTTAGAGAGGTTGCATTTTTAAGCTTTTCATTATTCTGAATTTAATAATTTAGTTATATAAACATATTATATCTCATTTTGTAGCTAATTAAGCCGGTAATATATAACTGTTATTCGAATTTTCAAAAATAATAATTACGATTTTTTGCAATTTTTTAAATAGCCCACATACTTTTGAGAGGTTGCTTTTGTACGCATTTAATTATTCTGATCTTAATAAATTAGCTATATAAACACATTATATCTCGGTTTGTAGCTAATTAAGCCAGTAATACAAGTCTGTCATTGTAATTTTGAAAAATAATAGCTACGATTTTTTGAATTTCATTAAATAGCTTACATATTTTTGAGAGGTTGCTTTTGTACGCTTTTCATTATTCTGATCTTAATAATTTAGCTATATAAATACATTATATCCCATTTTGTATCCAATTAAGCCGGTAAAACACATCTGTCATTTCAATTTTCAAAAATAATAGCTACGATTTTTTGCAATTTTTTAAATAACCCACATAAATTTGAGAGCTTACTTTTGTACGCTTTTGATTATTTTGATCTTAATAATTTAGCTATATAAACATATTATATCTTATTTTGTAGCTAATTAAGCCAGTAATACATAACTCTTATTAGAATATAAGAAAAAAATAGTTACGATTTTTTGCATTTTTTGAAATTACCCACATACGTTTGAGAAGTTAGTTTTGTACGCTTTTCACTATTCTGATCTTAATAATTTAGCTATATAAACACATTATATATCATTTTGTAGCTACTTAAACCAGTAATCTATAGCTTTTATTGTAATTTTCAAAAATAATAGCTACGATTGTTTGCAATTTTTTAAATAGCCCACATAAATTTGAGAGCTTACTTTTGTACGCTTTTGATTATTCTGATCTTAATAATTTAGCTATATAAACATATTATATCTTATTTTGTAGCTAATTAAGTCAGTAATACATAATTCTCATTAGAATTTAAGAAAAAAATCTTTACGATTCTTTTGCATTTTTTTAAATAGCCCACATACGTTAGAGAGGTTTACTTTTGTACGCTTTTTATTATTCTGATCTTAATAATTTAGCTATATAAACACATTATATCTCATTTTGTATCCAATTAAGCCGGTAATACATATCTGTCATTTCAATTTTCAAAAATAATAGCTACGATTTTTTGCAATTTTTTAAATAGCCCACATAATTTTGAGAGCTTACTTTTGTACGCTTTTGATTATTCTGATCTTAATAATTTTGCTATATAAACACATTATATCTCATTTTGTAGCTAATTAAGCCAGTAATACATAACTCTAATTAGAATATAAGAAAAAAATAGTTACGATTTTTTGCATTTTTTTAAATAGCCCACATACGTTTGAGAAGTTACTTTTGTACGCTTTTCACTATTCTGATCTTAATAATTTAGCTATATAAACACATTATATCTCATTTTGTAGCTAATTAAACCATTAATATATAGCTGATATTGTAATTTTCAAATATAATAGTTACAATTTTTTGCAATTTTTTAAATAGCCCACATAAATTTGAGAGCTTACTTTTGTACGCTTTTGATTATTCTGATCTTAATAATTTTGCTATATAAACACATTATATCTCATTTTGTATCCAATTAAGCCTGTAATACATATCTGTCATTTCAATTTTCAATAATAATAGCTACGATTTTTTGCAATTTTTTAAATAGCCCACATTATTTTGAGAGCTTACTTTTGTACGCTTTTGATTATTCTGATCTTAATAATTTTGCTATATAAACACATTATATCTCATTTTGTAGCTAATTAAGCCAGTAATACATAACTCTCATTAGAATATAAGAAAAAAATAGTTACGATTTTTTTGCATTTTTTTAAATAGCCCACATACGTTTGAGAAGTTACTTTTGTACGCTTTTCACTATTCTGATCTTAATAATTTAGCTATATAAACACATTATATCTCATTTTGTAGCTAATTAAACCATTAATATATAGCTGATATTGTAATTTTCAAATATAATAGTTACAATTTTTTGCAATTTTTTAAATAGCCCACATAAATTTGAGAGCTTACTTTTGTACGCTTTTGATTATTCTGATCTTAATAATTTTGCTATATAAACACATTATATCTCATTTTGTATCCAATTAAGCCTGTAATACATATCTGTCATTTCAATTTTCAATAATAATAGCTACGATTTTTTGCAATTTTTTAAATAGCCCACATTATTTTGAGAGCTTACTTTTGTACGCTTTTGATTATTCTGATCTTAATAATTTTGCTATATAAACACATTATATCTCATTTTGTAGCTAATTAAGCCAGTAATACATAACTCTCATTAGAATATAAGAAAAAAATAGTTACGATTTTTTTGCATTTTTTTAAATAGCCCACATATGTTTGAGAAGTTACTTTTGTACGCTTTTCACTATTCTGATCTTAATAATTTAGCTATATAAACACATTATATCTCATTTTGTAGCTAATTAAACCAGTAATATATAGCTGTTATTGTAATTTTCAAATATAATAGTTACAATTTTTTGCAATTTTTTAAATAGCCCACATAAATTTGAGAGCTTACTTTTGTACGCTTTTGATTATTCTGATCTTAATAATTTAGCTATATAAACATATTATATCTCATTTTGTAGCTAATTAAGCCAGTAATACATAACTCTCATTAGAATTTAAGACAAAAATCTTTACGATTTTTTGCATTTTTTTAAATAGCCCACATACGTTAGAGAGGTTTACTTTTATACGCTTTTTATTATTCTGATCTTAATAATTTAGCTATATAAACACATTATATCTCATTTTGTATCCAATTAAGCCGGTAATACATATCTGTCATTTCAATTTTCAAAAATAATAGCTACGATTTTTTGCAATTTTTTAAATAGCCCACATAAATTTGAGAGCTTACTTTTGTACGCTTTTGATTATTGTGATCTTAATAATTTAGCAATATAAACACATTATATCTCATTTTGTAGCTAATTAAGCCAGTAATACATAACTCTCATTAGAATTTAAGAAAAATATAGTTACGATTTTTTGAATTTTTTTAAATAGCTCACATACGTGTGAGAAGTTACTTTTGTACGCTTTTCACTATTCTGATCTTAATAATTTAGCTATATAAACACATTATATCTCATTTTGTAGCTAATTAAACCAGTAATATATAGCTTTTATTGTAATGTTCAAATATAATAGTTACAATTTTTTGCAATTTTTTAAATAGCCCACATAAATTTGAGAGTTTACTTTTGTACGCTTTTGATTATTCTGATCTTAATAATTTTGCTATATAAACACATTATATCTCATTTTGTAGTTAATTAAGCCAGTTATACATAACTCTCATTAGAATATAAGAAAAAAATAGTTACGATTTTTTGCTTTTTTTTAAATAGCCCACATACGTTTGAGAAGTTACTTTTGTACGCTTTTCACTATTCTGATCTTAATAATTTAGCTATATAAACACATTATATCTCATTTTGTAGCTAATTAAACCATTAATATATAGCTGATATTGTAATTTTCAAATATAATAGTTACATTTTTTTTAAATTTTTTAAATAGCCCACATATATTAGACAGGTTACATTTGTACGCTTTTCACTATTTTGATCTTAATAATTTAGCTATATAAACACATAATATCTCATTTTGTAGCTAGTAAATCCACTAATACATAGCTGTTATTGTAATTTTCAAAAATAATATTTACGATTTTTTGCATTTTATTAAACAGTTGAGAGGTTGCTTTTGTATGCATTTCATTATTCTGATCTTAATAATTAGCTATATAAATACATTATATCTCATTTTGTATCTAATTAAGCCAGTAACACATAACTTTCATTAGAACATAAGAAAAAAATAGCTACGATTTTTTGCATTTTTTAAATATCTCACATAATTTTGAGAGGTTACTTTTTTGCTTTTTTCATTATTCTGATCTAAATAATGTAGATATATAAACATATTATATTTCATTTTGTAGCCAATTAAGCCAGTAATGCATAACTTTCATTGATATTTTAAAAATTCTTTGCACGACATTAGTGGGAAATAATAAGAAAATCTATCCTTATAATGATATGAGCCGTGAGACTTTTCCGCCGATCAATGGAGAAGCTCAGAGCAGTATAGTCATCCGGTATTTACCTAAACTGCTACTGAGCTGGTTCAATGTATAATATTACATAACATTTTGCAGAAACGTAATAGTATTATATGCTTTCGTTGGAAAGACAACGTCAATAGCCAGGGGCATTCGCAAAATTATATCCTGCGACTACTCAACTATATGATTGACTTGGCAAAACATTTACATGTAATAAGATTTGCATGTCAACATCAATCAGATTTAAATCTAATAATAAATTAGATTAGTTATATGTAGTTACTTGGTAGTGGTGTAATACTGATGGAAAACGTCAAATACTTACAAGCCTTGTTTGTATGCATAAATTATTCAGCAGAAAAAATTAGCATTATGAATCTTATCATATATGAATATTGCACTTTTCTAGTTATATTTATATTATGAATCTTATTATATATATTTATATATATATATATATATATATATATATATATATATATATATATAGATATATATATATATATATATATATATATAGATATATATATATATATATATATATATATATATATATATATATATATATATATATATATTGTTGTATGAAATATTAGGTACGACTTTTTGTTTTATTAACCCGGCGCTTTCACCTTTTCTGCAACTTGGGAATTCCTTTAGACTTTTCATACCTCAATAATACCTCTAAAAGTTATTATATAATATTGACCTCCGATACGGCCTCTCAAACATAATTTAAGGATGATTAAATCAGTCCCTTCCTCGAAAAGAAGGGGCAACCTCTTGCCATGGGGGGCGAGAAAAAAAAACTATACACGGATGAACCAGATGGCATGGTCAACGACATAGGATGTAGAAGGCAACGGGAAATCACTACATTAAGATCCAAATGGATATGGATGAACATAGAGATCTTAGATATTAGTGACGTTAAATTATCAGAGAGAATAACCCATGAATAACTACCATATGTACTACTCAGGGGGATGCGAAGCACCTTCCAGATACCATAATAATCTCACAAAAAATCAAACAGACTATTTTAACGTTGTCAACATATCAAATACGATTATAATGGTGCAACTCAGACTCTGTACAGGGAAAATAAATATCATCCAAGTATATGCACCCACAGCAGATAAATTCCTGGAGAAAATAGAACAATTCTACAACCCTTTAGAAGAAATTATGCAAATAGTTAAAAACTCAGATGTCAACATTATTCTAGACGACTTTAATCCCAAAATAGGGTATGGAAAAGTAGGATTACGTAGGTCTATATGCCTCTTGGCGAAAGTAACGAGCGAGTTAATATATAATATATTTATGCAAATAGTCAAAAAACTCAGCTGTCACCATTATTCTAGACGACTTTAATGCCAAAATAGGGTATGGAAAAGTAGGATTGTGTAGGTCTATATGCCGCTTGGCTAAAGTAACGAGCGAGTTAATAATATACTATTAGTATAAATAATGCTCAAATATATGAAAATTTGAATGTGTATTAATATCCTTACTGGTAAAAAGCTTATGATTCTCTAAGACTGTCAAAAATAAGTCTCAAAAGAATATTGCAGCGCAGTAAATCCCGTTTAATATAAGTAACTCGTTCAGTTTAATTAATCGTGCTTCTTCTTTTTCAGAGCATCACCACATTTTCGTCGGAGATCTGAGCCCGGAGATTGAGACTCAAACGCTAAGGGAGGCGTTCGCCGCCTTCGGGGAGATTTCGTAAGTTTATATACACACAAATTATGTTTGTAATCCTGGCCGAATTAAAATTTAGCGAGGCCCCGGCAAAATTGTTTTATAATAATCAACTGGCTGCATCAAAAAGCGGGCCGCGGGAGGACGAGCGCTATTTATAAATTAAACATATTTTCTGCTACCGTGAACCGCAATTTGCGAGCCTTAAACAAGTTTACGGTCGGCGGCGCCCGGTGGAAGACTCGAACTTAACGCCTGCCGCCGCCGCCGCCGAGCGCGGCCTTCCCTTCCACCCCACGTGGACCATTAGCCCTGCACCTTTTACCTGCATTAACAAACAATGCACGCGTCCAAATTAGCGCGCATATCCGCCCTTTGTTGCTCCCCACCTGGCGCATTGTTCTTTTTGTAATCCGCAACAATTGGTTCTTTATTAAAGCGGCAGTGTATTATTTTATATCGAAAAAAAATGGCGACTAGGGCTTGTGATTCAGAGATTTCTCAAACATTCAATCCGATAACATACAAGACCGGAATTTACTTTGTATATATGGCTAGTTGAGTAGCACGATAAAAATCGAACACCGCAATACGGACGGGGGGTTGTATTCACCACAAATATGTATTTATATACAACACCCAAACGAACTAATTTTCAATACAAAAATAATTGTATATAACAAATCGAGACACAATACTAATCACCTTATTATCGAACCCTCCTTAATCATGACTAAAATTAACATACAGAGCGTGCATTGTGTCATCTTGTTGCCCTCAATCCAATTCCGTGCTCATAAAAATTAAGCAGCGGCATTATTTTTTATTTCCACGTCCCCGCCGGCGCTGTAAATAAACTATTTCGCTTTAAATGCGTCGCAGGTCGGCGCGGGGGGGTGGCGGCGGTGGCAGTGGGGGTAAAAGTTTACGCAACTGCCGTCCCCACCGTCGCGTGAAATATTCAAACTGTCCTAACGCGGCCGCAATAAATATCGTAGGGGCGAAATAAAACTGCCCCCGCACGCATTGTTCCCCGCGCTACCTTATTTAAGGGCCGTGCGACTCCTGCAAGCCGCAGAATGGGAGTGGGTGGGGTGCACGACCGTCCTTTTAATTACGTCCAGAAGATGAACAGCCGCGCGAAAAACTATCCGCTTCCCCGGGTTTATTTATTAACATCAACCCGTTTGGATTGAGGTGGGAATGTTGCCACGCGTTTGACAATAATCTATTTCGCCGTAACAGAAATTTATGGCGCTATTATTATATCCGTACGGCGCGGCCCAAGTACCTAATATATTTCAATTTCATCAAAGTTTCGAATACGATTTTTATTTCTCCACTAACTGTATCTTAAGTGATATTAAATTATACTTTAATGAAGTTTGTTATGCGCTATAGCGCGGCGAAGCCGTCCCAATAATCTTCGTTGAAAAAAGCAGGGGAGGCGGCGCGGACGAGCGTAAATATTAACATCGCGGCGAGGCATTATCTGTAATAATTAAGGATAATCACGCTCATCAATCATACAAACATTTTTTATTCAAGACTAAAACGAACTTCTTTGCTCGAATGAGTTACGTACAAAATCAAATGTAGTGGTTTATCACAAAACGCTAAATAAATTCAGGTATTTGTTTTGTTTTTGTTTTGTTTTTTCATTGTTGCACATGGTATTAAATTCACAATACGCGGCCGTTCAATGCACAATGAAATTTGAAATATATTTGTATGGCATGAAAATAAACAAACAAACACACGCCGCCCAATTGAATTTTTAAACAGCAATTATACACACGTGATGTTTAATATATGATATCCTGGCGTGCGTCATTTTTAAAACTAATATCAGACGTGACTTTATTTTTGTATGAGATTATCATTAAAAATTCTGTGTGTTTTCATTTGCAATAATGGATTTGGATTATTATAATATATATATATATATATATATATATATATATATATATATATATATATAATGGGACTATTAGAAAGGAAAGGAAAAAACTGGAAAGAGGCAAAAAAAAACTGGCAATAAACAGAAGGTAATGAAAAAAAATTAAAACCACCACACCACATTGTGGTAGAAAGGGATATATGTATATGATGAAGAGATGGTAGATGGTTTCCCCCGTACTTGCCATTCCATATAACCACAGTTGTGTGATCTCAAATTTCACTACTATGACTCTTTGTAAGAGGAAGCTGGAATGGGTGAGAAGGAACCCATTTCAGCTTCCTCTTCCATCCAACATGTCCATATGGTCCATTAGTTTACTCCTACAAACTACGAGTCATATACTGCTTTTAGATTCACAAATACCATATATATTACCGTACTTCCTCCACTATTCTCACTAGGGAGTGGCTACATTAAAATTTATACTATCATTTGGTAGTTTTATTCATATTTAAAATAACGTGTAAAATAAATTAATTCGTTCGACTTATATAATAACCAAAGCTAGTTATTTATCAGTACATTGCACTAGTAGTAACACATGAACGTAAATTATACTAACAGGGTTACAATAAGATCGTTTGATCACTATGATGTCTGTGGACTAATTATACGTCAATAATGGCTATAGGAATGTTTGATTACAGCTTTGATTAACTTAATTGCTTAATGCTTCTCGCATGGTCGATGTTACATTTGCAAATAATAGTCGCAAAAGTAACATCTCAAAAATACCTGTTTTTTTTTAACATAGCTCCTCAAAGTTTTTGAGATACATTGTTATTAATAAACAGAGTTTTATTTATACATCTAAATAACAATCCAGCTTAGTGCCTTAATTGGTATCACCAGTATCACCTTTCATATTTTATCACAAGTTTTATACGAAGTTATGGTGATTTTAATTAACTTTACATGCGAAAATACCTTGAACTGATAGCCTTATATAAGGTGCTTTCGTTTAACATTACTAGTCGCGCCGTGGCGTGCTGTATTGCTTCAAGTTTTGCAGTCATGCGTCGGTTGTAAAGTGTACTAGGTAGGATTGTACGCATCGGGAGCGGTTTGCACGACAAATAGAACAAGACACAAAAAGCCCGGAGCAGCACACAGTGATAACCGAAAACAGCTATAGGTAGAATATTTGTTTGTAAATAACAAAATCTATAAAATTGATTAACCCAGCTCAGAGTGTTTAGAGGCGTCATCCTTCTCGTACTGCGCATTGGGGAGCCTGACTTCGATCCCCAGCGGGGAGCGAATTTTCGCGAATCACCTTTCAGGGGTTTTCTGTGAAGTTAAGGAAAATATCGGGTGATTAAACTCCTCTGAGCTTCTCCCCTCACGGCTGATACCCTTATAAAGATAGAAGTTTTTTTTGAAACAACTAACCCCCTAGGAGGAAAGTTAAACGCCATCTGGCGGCACCACATCAATTATCAATGCACACCCATAACCGTTGCTAAGAGTTGGATTCACACTTATACATGTTTAATAAAATCTATATTTTTATAGATTAAAAAAAAATGCAATTATAAAAATATAATAAACGCAATTTAAATATTTTTAAATACACGCCGATGTGGTGCAGTTTAATGACTAATAAAACACGTTATTATATATAAATTAACCAAAATTTAATTTACTTATATATTTGTATCAGTAAATTATAATTATAATAAACATAAAACGTTTATTATAGTAATAAATTAAAGCAGGTATATATGTATAATATACGTTGTTGTGTTAAATTGCAAAATTTAAAGGTTGTGTATTTTGCACCCCTTTATAGCGTATATTCGTGGGCAACCCCACCACCCCTTGTTACGGTGCTAATATTATATACTATAATCTCTCTATAATAGAACAGCGTTATCGCTATTGTGCAAAATTTTCAGTCCTGCTTATGCACATGAAATTAATGTCGCACATAACGAGCTTCCCTTTGAACAGCCGAATTTATTCAGATCAAGCAATTACTGAAGTGTGGCGGTGTTCCTTTTTTGGGAACATTTTTGATGCTCGAACCGGGCGGAAATGTTTGCCGCAGTTAAATTGTTTTATGCGCTCTTCATTTCTGAGCCGGGCTATTTAATAAAAATATATATATATATATATATATATACAAGGCGAAACAACCAACTTCCAAAGCCGCGTTCCTGTCGCGCCGTAAAACTCGGCGGCGCGTAATCAAAGAAATTTCATCAGTGATGAAAATATTTTTGTTAAAGGATAAAAAAAAAAGGAACGCAATTAGTACTTGTGTGCCCTAATTTTTTTATATGCCGTATTGGCCGGGCGCGCAGGATAGTAAAATGTAGTTGTATTGTCCGGTTTTATTGTAGTCTGCATTGTTTATGGGCGCGGGTGCGGGGGGGTGATATGAGAAATCTCGAAGGACTGGGCATAAAACTAAGGGCCGCGTAAAATATTTGCCGCATTAGGACGGCGAATTTTTTTTTTCTCGCTATTCATATTCACTCGCAAATTTGCAAGTCTAATCGGGGAAATTTTAAGAGCGCGTAGACAAAAGGAGGCATAAAATATATGATAACAAATATCTGGATGTATGTCGGCGGGATGGATTTTATAGTTTCGCATTTACATTTTCTCGCAGCAATTATATATATATATATATATATATATATATATATATATATATAACTGCAGTATCTAATGTTCGGGGTTGAGATTGTGTGCGAGGGCTTAGTGGAGCTGCGCGCGCGATTTCGGGGGAGCTTAGTTGTTTTTTTTTTCATGCTGGCCTCTCTTCCGGGCAATGTTTTTATGTGCGCGCACTCGCACGAGTATTTTTGACGGTGATAAGGGACGGTTTTTCTGTGCGAGGATCTCCTGTCGCCAGAAGGTTAAGCAATAGAGTATAATCCCGGCCTGATAAATTTCCGACACTCTAAGGGATGACACCCCTTACTATTGACGCGTGTTACATAAATCTGGCGATCTTTGGTCGTCAAGTTCCCTATCTAATCGACCCGAAGATTAATTTTCGCATTCATTCGGCGATTGTTAAACTCTCAATGCGGTAGTTAATCATCCGCATTTGATAAATACTAGGCGGGTTTTTTTGTGTGGAACATATTATGGGCGTGCAATTCTTGTCGTTGCGTACTGCGAGATGATGGTTTCTTATTGAAGGATTTACGTTGGCGATGATTTGGATTTGTTGGTGCCAATTTGCATGAAATATGCAATTCAGGAATATTCAAAAATAATTTTAGATCGATATACGTTTCATATTAATATATATTACACAGGCAGTCATGGATGTACGTGTTAAGTGTAGCGCCTAACATTAAATGAATTGATTATAATTACTGTAATAATGCAGTGAGTGAACATATGGCCGTGGTTTCTGATATCATGAAATCACTTGTACGATCGTTTGCCGATAATTCGAGGTGCTCAGAAGTGGATCAGTTAACCATAATAGAGCAAATCCTGATCATTTGTGGCTATAATGGGCCGCGAATAACGCCAGCGCCGATCTAGAATCTAGACACGACCTGGAAACACACAATTTCAGATGTCAACGCGTACTCGTGGCTGTAGCGGTTGTGTTGCAACCACTCACAACAGACCTCTCCAAATACGATAGTACAGCAAACTTACAATACAATCGACGTATCATTTACAATCCGCATTCATCAAGGGGTATGAAAAAGGTTTCGGGTGGGTAATTTTAGCGTGTATTCATTTGAATTAATGAAATAGATTGAGGAACTAAATACGAGCTGCTGTGGCTGTGCGAGCGAGAAATTCGTTAAGAGCTGTGTTTCATGTCTAAACAAGCAAACAACCAACTACAGTAATCCGCTTGCAAAACAGATTACACTACAACCCATTGAAAACTGCATGTGTTAAATTATGCCAAAAAGTCCTTAATAGATTTTAGGATCACCAGCCGCCGTCTCCGCAGCGACATTCTCGCAGTATTACAGATTTTATATCCTGTTTCTTATGGATTTAATAAAATATAAAACGGGGAGCCGGAGACGCTCCAAACGCAGGACATAAAGTAACCCATGCGAACGTTAGATGACTCCTGGGATGTTTCACTCCGTCACACCGCCCTTATTACTTTATATTCCGCGGCACCGGTTCGGTTCAGGGTTGCTGAAACAATGTCACCCATGCTGCAACTATTTTAATAATCCGCTCGCCGCATGGACCCTAATTTCCGCCTTCGGTCCTGAAACTTGCACGTCCGTTATTTTTTCACTGCGGGAAAACGTCAACATAATCCCAAATCTCCGCAAAGGCGCGCGTTGGTTAATCCCTTATTTATTCGTGAAAATTGAACGGAAAAAGGGGGATGCCCGCTTCGTCGCAATAATTATTTTCGCGCGATTATCGCTGCGCCGCCGTAAAACCACGCTAATGCCGATCGAATAAGGCCCGATCATAAATCTCTAACCCACCCTCCCTCACCCGTTTTATATCATTGCTGCTACGAAAAAAAAAATGACGACATCGGTTTAATTCGATATTTTTGATGGTGATGCATGACAGGGCGATTCTTTATATTTATAGCCCCACGCGAAATTACCGCAAAAATGCTGTTTATTACATCGTTGACCTACACACCAAAAAAAAAACGCGATTCAATATAAAAAATAATAGCTCGTTAAATAATTTCCAAATAAGTTGCGCGCATTAATAATTTATATGGGCAATAATTTGCATCCGTAGGGTATAACATTACCACAATTCCAACCGAGTGAATTATCGATAAATCGAACAAATCCGCGGCTTATTGTATTACCGCATCAACCTCAAAACTCGCTCGAATAAAGGAAGTTTACAAGCAATCGATACGCGTACAAATTATATTTTTACGACCACCCGCATTAAAGTTGAATATTAGATTTCATTGACATTATTATCTACGATGGTAAAGTGCGCAATCAGAACAAAAAAACGTGGCTTTTTATTGTTTTGTAATTAGAGCTCTAGTAAGAAATATATTTTAATATTTCATGTAGAATCGATTCAATGATTATGTGTTGAGTGTGTGTTTTAATATTAATATTAAAACAATTTTATTATACTGAATTAGTAATAATTCGTCCTTAAATAAAATCAGGATAGCATGGTTATGTTTGAAATAATGAGTTATATTTAGTGGTTTTACTAATGTCTACAACTGAACATGATTCGTAAGATACATTATCATAAGTTTATTAAATATTGATTGAATAAGATTCATAATAACTTCGTAATAACATACAAGATTACCTAATTATGTTTGAATTAATGATTCATTGAAAATGTGTATTCTACATGCATTACTATATATCTATACGGTTCATCAAAATTGGTAATAATAATAAGATACAATTGTCCTAATTTTTAATGATTGCTAATAATTACGGTTGGGGTTGAAACAAGTAGTTGCTTTAATTTAGTTAGTTATACTACTTGAAGATGTACATAAATTATAATTAAAAAATATATAATATAAATATATATATATATATATATATGTGACAATCAAATAAATTGTATTTAAAAACGTCTAGACTGCTAATGGTAATAATATAAATTTGAATTAACAGATGTGGCATGTCTATGTGATATGTCAAGTTTAAGTATATATGAATTACGTACCTTGCGGTAGAGAGTATAGGAGTGAGATTATAAAAAAGCATAATAAATCAAAGATTTAATTTTTTTAAATTTATAATAATATTTTATATTCTATATTTAATTGGGCTCAAAATAAGCTTTTTTATTATCATTTTCATCCAGAAATAAAGTCTGCAAGAAGGTTTTTTTTGTACGAGCTGTTTTAAATTAATAGACTGAGTTATAAAAAAGATAAAAAATTAAATATTTAAAAAATTTAAATTTATGATACTATTTTATTTTCTATATTTAACGGGGCTCAAAATAAGCCATTTTTCGATCAATTTCAACCAAAAATAAAGTCTGCAGGAAAGTTTTCATTGTACGAGCTGTTTTAAATTAATAGACTGAGTTATGAAAAATGATAAAAAATCAAAAATTTAAGAAATTTAAATTTGTGATATAATTTTACATTCTCTATTTAATTGGGCTTAATATAAGCCATTTTTGATAATTTTCACCAAAAAATAAAGTCAGCACAAAGGTTTGTAGTGTATGAGTTTTTTTAAATTAATCGACTGAGTTATAGAAATGATAAAAATTCAAAGATTTAAAAAAAATATATTTGTGATACCATTTTATATTCTATATTTAATTGGGCTTTAATACACCGTTTTTTGATAATTTTCACCTAAAAATAAAGTATGCAGACAGATATTTATTGTACGAGCAGGTTTAAATTAATCGACTGAGTTATAATTTTTTTTTAAATTCAAATATTTAAAAAATTTAAATTTATGATACTATTTTATTTTCTATATTTAATTGGGCTCAAAATAAGCTATATTTTCATAATTTTTACCCAAAAATAAAGTCTGCAAAAAGGTTTTTATTGCACGAGCTGTTTTAAATTAATCGACTGACTGAAGATTTAAGGTATTTAAATTTATGATACTATTTTCTATTCTATATTTAATGAGGCTTATAATAAGGCTGCTTTTGATCATTTTCATCTAAAAGTAAAGTCTGCAGGAAGATTTTTATTGTGCGAGCTGTTTTAAATTAATCGACTGAGTTATAAAAAATGATAAAAAATCAAAGATTTAAAAAATTTCAAATTTTGATATTGTTTTGTTTTATATATTTAATTAGGCTTAAAATAAGCCTATTTTCGATCCCCAGAGCAAGAGGGTGCTCTTTCCTAATGAGGAAAGAAGTGTGATACTTAATCCGGCAACAGTTCCATCATAGTATGGAATACCTTCGACTTTTTCATGCATCGACGTTAGTCAGTTTTAACTTTATTGGCATGTAGGTAAATATATATAATACTCATATTATTAGTATATTATACGTATATTGTTTTGTGTTTTTAATTTGTCACACATGTTGTTTTTCTATCAATTTATTTCTTGTGTTTTCTGTAATTACATTCACACTGATGTAAATAAAGTCCACCTGTAGATACCTATTTACGTGCAGCACATACTTCTTATATCGATTACATATTAAATATTAAATTCCTTACTTCAATCCTTATTTATGAGTATTTCTATCCATAATGTAATATAACAAAACCTATTTTTAATATAATTATTTATTGAGACTTTACCATATGATAATTCAATTTATTATTATTATATTATATGAATAAATATTATTCATGCTATTCGTATTTTCATTATACATATATATTATATGTATACAATTACATATAGGTTGAAACTATATTAGTATTATTATATTTTCGATAATATAACAAGCCTACAAAGTTATATATATATATATATATATATATATATATATATATATATATATAAGTAATAATAAACCAAAGTAAGTTGTTTTATTGAATACATTATTTTTAATTAGCGCCATTCATTACCCAGCCCCCTTCGCGAGAGTTGGGCTTTGCGTTAGCCAGATTATCAATATTCTGATTAATACAAAGAGGGGGGTGGGTTGCGTGACTGGGCGGAGGCGGCCTGAATAATAGAAGTTTTCTGCGGATGTCAAAATGCGTAAGCTACTTTCCATGCGAAAGCACAGCGCCGCGGACTTAGGGATTATAACTGCTCCTTGCTAATCCCGCCGCACATTATGACGTACGCGAGGGGAGAGAAATTGCGCTAAATATTTAACGCGACGGCCCGCCGCCGTCGTCTTAAGCAAATCTTTATGAAATCCCCCGGAATTTTCCAATTAAAATATATTTACAATAAACATAGGGTTTGCGGGAAAGCCCCTACTAGACTACGAGATAGCGCACGCACCAAACAAACTAAACTAAACATAACCCTGTACAAAAACTAAAATATTATCTAAATATCCTCAATACTTAATATATTTCAAAGTGTTTAATTAGATCAATTAACATACCAATTAGATAATCCATGAAGTGTATATAAGATAACTTAACACAATAAGCGTCTCAATATAATTGTTTCCAAAACAAATAAACAATTATCATGCAGTTGTAAGCAAAACGCGATATAACATTGGCAGTAATTTAGAAACTATAGCCCGTGTTTGTTTAATCGAAAACACACACAATTCCAGTGGAAATCAAATGTATTTGATACGTTTTCCATTCAAACGCTGCACCCCATTTTTCATTCGACTAACATAAGTGTCAAAAATGACTTGATATCTGTCGCTATATTAAATAGTTCGGCGGAGAAATTAATCTTCTCTAATTACGGCGTTTGGTTTTTTTTTTATTATCGCGCGCGCTGATGAAAACAAAGTTGGATTGCTGTTTGGTTTCGGAGGGTTGGGGTTTGTAGAATCGTCGGGCATCGGGGCAACCGTCATTTGGTCCAATTACCGCCCCTCGTGCGGCCCTATAACCGTCAATTTTTCTACGTGGCATTGCGGCAATTAGTCCGTTTGGAGCGCAAATATAAGACGTTGTTACGTGAGTGAATTTGGGGTGGAATGGAGTCCATGAATATTCAAGCATAGTGCGTTAGCGTTATCCACGTCTTATGCAAATGCATATACTTAGCGTGGACCGATAATATGGCTCGCCTCATTACTTCTAAACAGATCGCGTTGTAATGACCAAACTTATGTTTATGTGTAACGGTTCCAGTCTTTTTACTTAAACTTAGCTCTGGGGAAACTTTCAGCGTGTTCTCCGCCATCTCCTTTTATCGCGGCACCTTTTTTTAACCCGCATTATGCATGCATATATACACTATTGTTAGTCGGAATATAAATTGGGGGAGCGTAAATTAAGCGTAATCGGATAAAGGGCGAATCAAATTCCAGCTCCGACTTTATAATGATATCTACTTTTTTTTTAGGACAGCCTTTGTTACTTCCACATTGATTATGTTATCGTGTGTTGTTCGCAATAGGGGGCATATTTTACAACTTTATAAACGCGCTACTAATGGAATGATCCTCAAATCGCATTATCCCTCGCGCTGAAAGTTATCCGTCATCTTTCGTTAGCAAAGTCTTCAACATCATTTCCAAACCTATATTTGTAAGCAAACACTTGGGCCTGGTGTTTTTCTTGAATTTTCCTATTTTATTGAGTTCGCCAGTTTCCACTACTTACTCGTAAAAAGTTTTTGAGTGTCGTTCGGATGGCGATGAATGTGAAGTGTCCAAAATAATACTGCACACGTGATGGGAATGCCAATAACTCCTCAAACTTGATATTGAAACATCGGATGCAACCGGCAACCGCCGTCGTCAATTGCAGCATTTCAATGCGTTTTTTTTTTGCGATTCCACCCCCCGCATACGTGCATTCCGCGCGAGTCCATCCCCGAGATCAACTTAACTACCCAGCCACTTTATAAATATCGACGACGCCAAACTTCGGCTAATATAGATAACCGCTCCATCCAACTATCCCGCAATACTTTTTCCTACGCCGCCGCCGCCGCCGACGCCGCAATTAAAATGTCGTCGTTATAACCGTCAACAATGAATAAAAGTTGGCTCATCACTCATGTGTAAGCGGCGACGCTGTAAATATTAAATGAAGCAGAAAAGTTCCAATCACTAATGACGCAAGTTTTTCTGTCATCATTCACGAGCGGCGCGATGTTTCGCCGTGTCATCGCGAACGCACTAGGCGCGCGTGCATGTGCTTCATCATCAATTCCTTATGGTAATGGCCCGGGTTTTTAACTTTTCAACCTATTGACAAGCGCGGAATTAATCATTGGCCACCAGTTGCCCGTGTGTGGTCACCGCGGTTTTTCTGCATGTCCCGCCACGGAGCTGACTTTATTGATAGAAAAGTTCGCAACTCTCGTGCGAACTTCGAGAAGACACGACCGCTATGTGTGTGTGTATATATATATATATATATATATATATATATATATATACTACGGAGACAGCTGTTATTTTCATTTACCTGTATCTTACGACCAATAGGCGACTGAAATAACACGCGCACGCCGGATATCTATTGTTTTTGCAAAGAGGATACTGAAACATTTGACTTCTTTGCGAAATAATAAAATGGATGATTAGGTTAGTTGAGTATTCAACAATATGGAATTGTATATAGGTTATAATATTGTGATCTACACCACGTTAGTCAATACATAAGAATAATAAGTTTTTATTCGCGCCCGGCGCATTCACCATAAATAAATTTCGTATAAAAAAGTCTAAACCCTATGAAAACTGGAAGAATAACCCAGCTCAGTGACCCAAGTGGTTAGAGGTATCGTCAGTCTGGTACTGAGCATTGAGTACGAGAAACCCATTGAAGCGAATTTTCGCGAATCAACTTTCAGAGGTTTTCTATATGTCCAAGTTAAATAATAAATACCGGTTGTTTTTTTTTTAAATAAATTCCACAAATATTCTAATAAAAATTCTATATACGACATAATAAAAATAACAACGATTGCCATCGCCTCAAATAAATTCCTATGATCAGGGGCAATCTCCCACGCCGCCACTCTCTCACTTCAGTAATAATTAAAATATTTTAGTTCGCGCTTCTCCAATAAACTCTTTTAATTGTCCCCGTTTTATTAAAATCGGCTTAATTAAGTGCGCAGTTTCACGAGTGGCATTAATAACACAAAAATGGATCGGAACAGTGGGTAGGGGGGGAACTACTCGCCGCCCAATTCGCTGTGCTGGAATAATGCAATGATTACGCGGGGTGCTATTATAAGATGCTTTATTGAGTTTTAAATGTCATGCCATTTCAGAAGTTGAATAAAACAATATACGCGCGCGCGGATTACTGCAGCTGCGAATCGGAGTTTGTTAGTGCCAATAATACCCGTGCGCGTTCCGTATGTTTTACGGCTGAGCGGGATTAATCCGCGCGGGGGCTTTGTGCTTTTTTTGCCGCCGCCGCCGCCCCCCGCGCGGCACAAGCGGTGCTGTTGCAGTCGCGGTTGAAATTGTTGCGTTCCGCGAAGAATATGAATATTTTAAAAGTGGCGCGGCGCTAACTTGCGAAAATTCGGCGGCAGCATCTGTTGAAATTGCGATTTTTCAGATGAAAACCTATTTGATTTAGTCCCGGGGAACACGCGCGTTTATTTGCAAAAGCCGCAAAGTGGAATTAAACTATAAATATTTTCGGAAGCAATTTGTATATGGCGCCGCGGAATCAAAGTAGCTGGCGCGCGAGGGCTTTTTGAATCCTGCTGCAGGGGCGAGGGCTATATTTTTATATCGGAATTAAAATTGAATGTTGTTATGTGTTTTATGTTTTAAAGGAGATGGCGCATTATTTTGCTGGCGAATATCAGACAAACTCGTTAGCGGTAGTGGAATTGTGTGGCTTATTCAACGGGGATGAATCCCTTCTTCGTGCGCAAACCTTCTACTAATTAATTTAAAATGTAGCCTAGAGTTTCTCAGTAATTATCCACCTTAGAGGCACTCACAGGGTGTGATTTGGCTGAATTTAGAGCGCATTTACTTGCTGGATGGGCATCGTTTTTACGCGTTATAGTGTACTTAATATTCAGAGTAAATTAATACTCCCCTAATAATAATAAACTGACGCACTATACAGTCGCTGGATTTTGCACGTTTAATCTCACGGATGATATTAGGTCGCCTCTCTGTTATTCTAAGCACATTATTATATACTCTACTATATTGGTACCACATACCACAGTATTTTTAATATTCTATCAATTTTAGTAATATAAAATAAGAAAATAACATAAGGCTCGAAACCTTAAGGAAAAGTGCCTAAAAATACCTTGAAGGGTGTCGCACTCTCCAAGGAGAGCTAAAAGGACTAAATAATAAATAATATAATTTCTGATGAACCAACTTCACTAGAATATAAAAGGCTTTTCCGCCGGTCAATGGAGAAGCTTAGAGGAGTTTCAATCACCCCGTATTTACCTTTACTTCACATAAAACCTCTGAAAACTGGTGATTTGCGAAAATTAGCGAAAATTCGCCCCAATGGGGTTCGAACTCAATGCTCAGTACGAGACGGATGGCGCCTCTAATAACCACTCGGCCACTGAGCTGGGTTGCTAGAATATATATATATATATATATATATATATATATATATATATAAGCTTGCATTATAAAATATTAACCCAGCTCAGTGGCCGAGTGGTTAGAGGTGTTGTCCGTCTAGTACTGAGTTCGAACCCCAATTGGGCGGATTTTTGCCAATCACAGTTTTTCAGAGATCTTCTGTGATGTTAAGGTAAATGTTAAACTTCTCTGAGTTTCTCCCTTGATCGGTGGGAAAGCCTCACGGCTGATAGCCCTATAGAGATAGAAGTTTTATTAATTGTCATAAATAAATAAATTATATAGCTAGCTTTAATTGATGATAGTGGAATCAGTAGAGATGTAACAACAAATTCAGTATGGTAAATTTTATTCATAACAAGCCCGGAATATTATTGAAAAGCCACGTGGAAAACGCACGAGGGTAGCGCACGTGGTGGGCTCCTGCGAACAGCGCAGCCCCATCTGTAGTTGGGGGGATGAAATTGGTTTAGTTAAGCATGGAAATAATCTTACTACGGTTCATATAAATTAATTTAAAAAAACAATTTATATATAGAATATATAACGAAGTAGAATCCTCCATATAAGACATAAATAAGACACTCGATTACTACTGTTATTTTTGGGGAGGCTAGTAGGTCGGGGAGTGCGAAAATATTTAGTGGATGAGAACTTAGTAATCCAAGACAAGTAGTACGCTCCACGTAGTTAAAAACAATCAAATAGGGTAAAAAACCACCATGTTGAGAATACTACTGGAGTACTAGAGTTGTAAAAAACTTTATTTAGATAGATAGAGGGAATTTTATAAGGGATAAGGGCCTTGTACTATTCCCTTGCCCATTTCCGATGGTACGCCGGGCTTTTATAGATTTTCACGCCTTTTAAATCCTCTCTTAACTATTCACTTACTCTTCTGCAATCCTACACCCACACTGCTTTCACACCCTCGCATCCATTGCTTAGTAGCCATCACATCTCACTCCCCTTACTATAAAGTACATACGTGGTATATCTTTGTCTCATCCACACTTTCCTTTCTCTCGCTTCCGAATCGCATATCGCTATAAGGGATGAGGATCTTGTACTATTCCCTTTCCCATTTCCGCTCCCACGCCAGGCTTTTGTAGATTTTCACGCCTTTTTAATCATCTCTTAACCATTCACTCACTCTTCTGCAATCCTACGCCCACACTGCTTTACACCCTCGCATCCATTGCTTAAATACCACCACGTCTCACTCCCTTTACTATAAAGTACACAGGTGGTATATCACACTTTCCTTCCTCTCTCGTCCGAATCGCATACCGCCATACATACTTTCCCACTCATTTCACCATTTTTTACACATACAAAAATATTGGCTTCACACACGCATTCCAGATCGGTCATGCTATTACTATTGAGTTAATAAAGATCAGAAAAGACAATAAAGAAGATGTAGACAATCAAGAATCTGAAACCATAAGAGATAGAGGTCAGTGTACTACTAAATTAATAAAGATCAGAAAACACAATAAAGAAGATTTAGACAATCAAGAATCTGAAACTATAAGAGATAGAGGTCAGTGTACTACTAAGTCAATAAAGATCAGAAAACACAATAAAGAAGATGTAGACAATCAAGAATCTGAAACTATAAGAGATAGAGGTCAGTGTACTACTAAATTAATAAAGATCAGAAAGATCTAAGTTTTTCCTAATTGAAACATATATGTTTCTTGTTTCTATGATGGAGTTATAACTTCTTTCTAGCTATTGCATATCGATCGTAGACTGGAGGTAACAGCAGATAGACCACAAAGAAAATATAAATATTTACAAATATTTACAAAATTGAGCGCAAAGTTTAAAAACCCGAACAACTTAGAAAAAAACGGGCAACTTAGAAAAAACGGACACCTTTAAAAAACGGACAACTTTAAAAAAATGGACAACTTAAAAAAAACGGACAACTTTAAAAAAAACGGACAACTTCTAAAAACCCGCCCGAATGTCCCCGGGTGCTTCTAAAACTAGAACAAATCCGGACGGATGGCAACCCTACATTTGGGTACATAGTGCTGCAATAGCGTCGTGGTTAGAAAAGACAAGAGTTAGTCCAAAGAGACTGGGCATTTAAAAAGATGTAAGAGAGGGATCTGTCTCTTAAACAGGCTGAAGAAAGAGCCAGATCCGGCTAGGGTACCTCGGGACCGCCAGTTCCCGTATTCACTAGATGTGAACCCCTGAGGTATGATTTCGGTTAATTGTAATTTGAACCAGGGATCAATAATAGAAGTCAGGCTAAGACAGCGACATAAACAATAGAGTTAAGACAGCAGGAACATTATATAATGCTATCAAAAAAAAATCGAAACAAAAGAGAAATTTCACTTCAACTCACAGGCAAAACCTGTAGAGAAGCAAAACAAGATGCGGAAGACAATAGAGAAATTCTACAAGCAATAGAAGCTAACAGAAACCAACTTCGACACCCAACACGGGTACAAGAGAATAGACCAAGAAAAAAAAGTAATTTGAACTAGATAATCGAGCCTTATTATCTTATGATAGACAAGCTTATAAGGAAATTTAAATTTTTAAGATAATTTGAACTAGATAATCGAGCCTTATTATCTTATGATAGACAAGCTTATAAGGAAATAGAAAAATATAGAAGAACTACTTTATTAATCTGACTTACAGCTGTTTAAGAACAGCTAAGGCAGCGACATAAACAATCGGGTTAAGACAGCAGGAACATTCTATAATGCTATAAAAAAAAATTCGAAATAAAAGAGAAATTTCGAAACAAACTAAAATTGCAGTATTCAAGACAGTATACACGCCAATACTGATATATGGAAGTGAAACAAGGGTGATGAACGAGCGACAAAAATGGACAATACACGCAGCGGAGATGAAGTATCTCAGAAGAGAATTACAAAGTCAGAAATACAGACATTAGTAAAGGCTAGGAGTAACAGCAATACAAAAGAAAATAGAAGAAGGGTGGTCCGTAGCGCAGTGATCTAATGCGATGGTCTGAAGCCATTGCGTACGGAACGTTGGTGGTTCGAATCCACCGCTAGCCGGGAAATTTTTCCACAAAAAATTTACCCGGCCAGCATATCATGGATGTTGTATGAGGCACAATAGGTCAGTGAAGGGCCGCAGTGCACACAGCCCAGGGGCGGGGGCTGTACTCACCGTAAAAAAAGAAAAAAGGTGATTCAGACATATGAACAGAATGAACAATAGTAGACAAGTAAAGTAAACAAGGGAAGCAAGACCCATAGGAAAGAGATGAAAAGTAGGTAAAAGGTAAAGCGCTTCAACTCACAGGCAAAACCTGTAGAGAAGCAAAACAAGATGCGGAAGACAACAGAGAAAATTCTACAAGCATTAGAAGCTAATGGAAACCAACCTCGATACCCAATATGGGTACAAGAGGATAAAGATCAAGAAAAGTAATTTGAACTAGATAATCTAACCTTACATCTTATGATAGACAAGCTTATAATGAAATAGAAAAATATAGAAGAACTACTTTATTAATCTGACTTACAGCTGTTTAAGAACAGCTTTGTTTATAGTAGATCGATTGAAAGATTCTTATTAAAATGCTACCATCCTACTTTTGTCTATATATGGTATCCTTAAGGGACTAGCTAAATCTACATATAAACATTTTCTACTATGATCATATGAAACATATATAGAGAATATATATTTCTCATCATCATTAATGCTTTCCAGTATGCATACTGGAAGCATTAATGATTTCAGTATGTATACTTTAAGCATTAATGATTCCAGTATGTATACTGGAAGCATTAATGATGATGATAAATATTTATTCCGAGAAAACACAGCAGTGTCTTTAATAAACCCTCCCTAGCTGGAGAAGTAACCGGGAATTACCCAATTTAAGCAATTTCGCGGCTGCCTGGTTAAGAATCGCTGCTGCAGTGGGTGGGCCAGCATTACCGACTAGTCGAAACGCGCATCTCATTCAACTGCACGCACACACATTCACTCATTCATCAATGCGCGGTCCTCGCGTTCCAATTCGCATATCTTCCATTCAGCATGCGGCAGGCGTACACACGCGCCCCTATCAATTGTTAGGAATAGCTTTTCCATTCAATACGTATATTCGGAGAGACCGCATGCTAAGACTTTACGTGACATCGCCGTCGAACTTTGAACACGACGACGATATGCAATTAGCCGCGCGGTTGATTCTAAAACCAAAACTATGTTCAACAATCCAATTTATATATATATATATATATATATATATATATATATATATATATATATATATATATATATATATATACATGATGGGGGAAATATCTAGTAATAAGGAGCAAAATTTAGCGTCATGCTGTGTAGCGTTAGTCTCTCTCGCGCTAATAAATCTCAAGAATTAATTAAAGCGTCTTATAAAATGCACGCGAAAAAAAGGGTGTCGCTTGGTGTGGAAGGTGTCTGATATCCATAAATTTATTAATTTACAAGGGCATTGTATCTCGTTGTGGCTTTTTAGTTTGTTGGCGAAGAAGAGTATGTGTATGGAGAGCGGTGCACAAAAGTTGTACGTTTTACAAGAAACCCAATTCCTTTTTCCGACTTTCCAGACAAATAAACCGGCTCCGCGGGGGAAACTTTTTCGGACGGGATATTTATGGCGATATTCAGTCGGTCAAGTATTATACATTTGCTCCGATTGACCTTTTACGCCGGGGCCGGCAATTGCGGTGCATGGTATTTAATGAGCCGAGCGCGGTGAATATCTTCCGTGGGCTGTTACAAAACTGCGGAATGTTTTCCAACGCGCGATAAGCGGTCGCATTATGATGGAAATTTCATTCAGCCGTGCAGACACACATACAAATTCTGATATAACACATGACGTTAAAAATCACAAAGGAATCCGGCGCGTTAGCGTGGTATTTATATAACGTAACCTTAAAGCCGAAATAGCACCTTGGGGTTTGGCTGTGAGGTCGGTGGGTTAGAGTATTTGACCCTCGCCGGTCCTCTATAATTCCACGTCATAATTTATTAACATATATTTGCGCGCGCAATGTGCGGCCGAATAAATCAAGGGGTATTTATTTATGTAATTGTAAATCGCATTAAAACTGAATACATTTGAAAATTTACCTAAAATTCTAGGCACCGCGCCAGATGCATTACATTAATACCGGCAACTTTCAGTGCGGCTTTATTCGGTTCGGTGCTAAGTGCTGGCGATTAAATAAAATTAAGCGAACAACGGCCCGAATATGTATGTTTCTACTTTTATCAATATGTCACTAGGTACTATCTATTTAATTACATGTTGTGTTTTGTTTAATTAATTTCCACCGCGGCTATTAATACCGTTGTAAACGAACGGTAATATTTGCTGTATATTAATAATTAATTACAAGTGTAATTAACCTTTAGTTTAATATTGACGGATAAGCCGGAATGTAAATAATTGTGTATGATTATTTGCGGTTTGATAAAATTACAGTGCCCGACGCATTCGACTTTGAGGTGATTGTGCGTGCATGAAAGTGTTAAATAGCATCGACGTGTAATCAATACACTCATATATCACATTAACAATGTTGGTCATATTCATGGGGACTCGTGGGTCGGTAGATAACTATACGTGAAGGCTGAGTATAATTGAGTTGGACGGGCGGTGTAAACTGGCGAACTTTGCATATATAAGCTAGTTACGGCTCCGGGATTAAAGTGTGACGAACGGCTGCTCATAGTTTGTTATTAATAAGAAGTCTGCGACGTCATTGGCTTATGAATACATTGTGAAGTTGTAGTACCCAAGTTTAGGGCCCCCACCCCTGCTCAATTTCGCCATAAACATCTTGACTCGTCGCTAATTATTACTGGAACAATACCGGGTGTAATTGCCGCGGAACTTGTGAGTTGTATTACAAACAACGAAACGGGGGGGAGTCGAGCTGATCCTTACAAGCGCAGGTGAACTCTATGCAATGCCCCACCAGCGCGTTGTCCACCCTCGCTGACTTGAAATGCGGAAAATTTGTGTGAATTTATATTCAACGGGCCCACCTATTCCGTGTTATATAATCTCAATAGCCGCACACAAGTCTGGTCAACACAACATCTATTCAGAACGGGCAATGAGTTTTCGGTTTATCGAACCCCGTTCTGCATACGGACGATTCCATCACAACAATAGCCACTACAAACACATCACGCTGCCGCGCCTACTCGGACAGCTACGATTCCGGCCCCGTTTCCAAATCCCACATGTCACACTATGCCGTCACCGCACTGCACAGATGCGGATTATCCTTCCTCTGGCCGAAAAACTCCGTCTTCAAGGGACTTGACCCGGCCCGCCAAACATTCCAACCAAATACCCTCTTTACATTATAGGTGCTTGACGCGATACGGCTCAGGATTTACTCGGACCACCACTCCCTCCCACCCCCTGCTACTGCCACCAGTTCATTTCCAAAGCAACTAAGGACAGAGCGCACACACACACACACACACACATATAGCATTTATGCGCCTCTGCTAACCACAAAGCCCGTTGCTATTCATTAACGAGCTCCGTTACCTACCTACATCTGCCTCTCCACCGCACTATCACTAACTCGCCCTATCTTCAAACACAACGCAATCTCATTTATCCAACTGAATAACCTCCGCAACTTCACGCATAGCTCATAAATCCCCGCGACCGATTAATTATTATCACCATCCCCTTGAATAACCACCATTCTCTTTTTGTTGCAGGGACTGCAGAGTTGTACGCGATCCCCAGACGCTGAAATCCAAGGGATATGGCTTCGTTTCTTTCATTAAAAAAGCGGTAAGTTCTACACCGGCGTTTTTGCAGCACTCAATCATCCAACGGTTTTGTGTAAACTCATATTTCCCCAGCATAGAGCGAAATAAATCCACGTGACTCATTAAATACGTAATTGAATAATTCCAGCCATTGCGGGGATTAATTTATAATGCTGGGGGTAAACGCGATTAACTTTCGCCGTTCAAGTTAGAAATGTTGAGTGAATTAGGCCCGCGCGCCTTTGTAAATCCGTGACCGGCTGATTGACTAGGGCCCCGTGGTGGCGCACAAACTTGCGTTGCTCGCGGCGAACTTGGCGAGCGTAGCGATGTTGCGTTTAATAAGTTAAGATTGAATTTATAATTTATATTTTCCTGCCCGCATCTGTTTCACCTGTGGCACTTCGCAGGGGCAGGGGGCCGCGCCGCGGGCAATTTTTCGGAAAATTGGTTTCACGTGCTCCTAATAAAAATGAATTGAACACCATTGAGAGATAATATTGGCCGTATTGTGGTATCCGATAGCCTCATTACCTGACAGCCCCGGGGGCCCGTGGAGGTGCATAGTTTTATTAATAGATCCGGTGCTTTTTAAAAATTGGCAACACCAACACCAGCTTGTATTCCGCTCACATAAAACGGGCAGCCGGTGCTGGTGAATTTAATTGGGCGTTTTCTTGCCCGCTGCATTTTCAAGTCGAGTGTGATGTGTTTACGGGGGGAGCGAGGCTTCGCATTACCACAGCGCCATTTTTAAAAATAGAACCTGTAACCTACCCTTTCGTTCGTGACTATATTTACTCCCTATAATCAACCACACCCTCCGAATGAATACATCTACTCAACTGGGAAATCATAATACCTTTTGTAATTGTTGCTTTTTATAATTAAACTTTTTCAATCAATTCCGTGCAGCCGGTTTAACGCTTTAATAGCGCACCGTTTTTTTTATGTTGCCGTTCCCTCCCCCCCATGAGGTTTATGTTCATAATATGATTTTATATCCAATGCACGAATGTAAATATTTTGTTTGTCTACCGCCAACAGCTCTTATAATAGGGCCCACACCCTCCGGGAGAAGCGGCCAGACGGGAAAAAGAGGTTCGCAAAATAATTGCAAATAAAAATCGACCAAATTTCTATCCACTCGCCACTAAAACGCGGCGCCCCTCATATGGGGAACACTCTGCCGTGAAATTACAATACGTGCGCTGGGTATCAACAGTCTTAAACAACTCCGAAATTGACGACCTGTAAAATCCAAAAATAATTGACCACAATGCCCACGTCGCCCCGTCCAAATAATAACGTTACGTTATCGCGCCCGCCTTGAAATATCGGCAGCACCCCCCGCCCCCCCAAAAGGCCTCCCTTCGCGCGCGCGTATTAATTATAGCGATAAGGACCCTTTTTATAACAATCTTGATGCTGATCAGCGCCGCTCCCCCACGCACCGCCTAATTTAAATAATGTCCTGGAATTAGAGAACGACCTGGGGACTACTAATGTAAATGTGGTAAAATGAAAAAATAATCCGTGGGGGATGAGGCGTTTCCGCAGCATATTTCAGACCCGCTTAAATGCGAAATAGTGTGGTTTTTTCTGTAGGGGAGTCGTAATGGAAATGAAAATGTAAGAAAAAGGTACGGATGTAATAGGCATATGGAACACAATTTATGCCTGTATAAATAATTTAATACAGAGCACTATATGTATATTATTAAAAATTACTAGAGGTGCTTGAACCCGGCTAAAGTAAATTCCAATTAGATGAATTACAAATTACAAGGATAACGGCGCTAGTATCACATGGCGTTGTTTGCGCTGGAATGGTGAATGCGCCGGGACGTGTAAAATGATGCGCTATTTAAAATGGTGATTAATTGTATTACGATATCCGTTGCTTTCATTCATGAATATTAAAGAGCAAATAGTTGGGTGTAAATCCCGGCGGCTTTTTAATATCGCGCCGGAAAGCCTCCCCCCGTCTTGTGTTGCGAATGTAAATCAACACCGGCACAACGATATTGTGTTTCGCCGCAGCGACGGCAGCGGCGGTGGTGGGAAAAGAGCCACTGGCCGGTGTTCCGTTGTCGCGGTTATCGGATTGATATTTAATTTCGCCGCCGCGGGGGTGAAAAATACATGCGTTAATAACCTTTTGTGCTGTGCGAAGGTCGGAGATCTGCACGCGGGATGACATATCGTGCTTTCATCTCCGCCCGCTTTTAATGGCGATGACATTTTTGCCGGGCGCAATAAAAGGCCAATTAATTTCTACGTTTCGGTTGCTGCAAGGGGGGGTTGAGTGATGCGCATTCGTCGACTGGAAAACACCTTTGGGTTCCAATTAAACGGACTTTTGTAGTGCAAAACTATTTAATTTCGTAACGTTCTGCCTTTGTATCATTCGAATGCGCAAAAATTACATGAGAGTGGGGAACGTGTAATGTGTATGTGGGGCAAATAAGGTCTGTTTGGTTATTTACATTTGTGCGCGAGGGAAAATAATGCATGCAAGGAATCCCTTATAATCCCATGGCGGATAGGGGTTGATTGCGTATTTCTTGGCATCATTTTGAGATAGCGCTATCCCGTGGTTTGGGGGTGTTTTGGTGGAATGAAGTGAGAGTGTAGTGCATAGGAATGGGCGGTTGAATGGGGAGGGAGAATCACTGTCAGTGTACGGTCGAGCAAAGATGCAAAGTACGCCAGCCGCAATTGCAACACCAGTAGAACCGAAGGGAAAGCCTAGTGTGCTTTGCTGTATTGTGCACAACAACTCTCCAACAAGATGACCGGCCATTTGCCTGAAATGAGATCCATAACCTAGAAATGTAAACCCCGCTGTTTTCACTGTATTTCCCACAGCGTAAAGCCTTTGTGCAGAACGATATAAGATGGCATTCCCTTATTTGGGACTAAAACAAAAGTCCACAACAGCACTTAATTGACACACAACCCTGTCGCGCTAAAAGATAATATATACTTAGACTGAAATTTAATTAAGCCCGTGTGTGTACGTATATTACTGGTAATGTTCAAAGTGTGAGCTCAAAACATCCCCCAGCCACTAATTAATTATAAACAATTTATTTTATCAACCGAATAATTATAATAATAATTTGTAATTACAACTGTCCGTGTTTATTATGCCAGCTGTCCATTGCGCTTATTTCCACGGCGAGCGAACAATCCCATTCAAATAAAGCATTACCAACACGTACATTCAAAGGGTTCCTTTGATAACGCGATGGCGTTAATTAATGTGCGCACTTTTATCGTCGCTCCCTTCCGACCAATAATAATTAATTTCGGCATATGTTACCTACAGGATGTATTTAAGTAACTGCTCCGCCACGATGGGAAACAATAGTAATCATCCCGGAATTTGATATTGTACAGATATATAATTAGTAAGCATGCGAAGTTTGACCGGCGGGTTTCACATCTTACTAATTACCATCATCCCCCTTTCCCGTGCTACATCCAAACTGTGTGTATTACCCTCACAGCTCGGCGTCAACCCTTAGCCAAGTGACTTAGCTCGCTCAAACCGCAGAACGTTAAAGGGAATACTAAAGAGCGAGCTTATATTACTTCGGAAGCATTATACGAGTTTTTGTTGTTCATTCCATTACTGCAGTACGAATTGTTTTGCCCCCTTGTTCATTTTATTAATTATATCGCTGCGCCATCGACCATTTTTTTTTGAAGGGTTTAAAAACTAGCAACTGTTGCTCCCAAATAAAACCGATTGAATATGATGCAGACCGAAAAATTCATTCAATTGCCCGCACCCCATTCATGCGGCACTTACGTCAATTCACCGGTTAACATCAATGATATATTGTTGTCAACGCGCGCCCACTTATCTTTTCCGCGCTAACACCTGGAAAACTAACTTTCCCGCTCATCGGTCTATACCGCCCTGTCGTCATAAAATATACACAGAAATATGTATGTATCTCCTGCAGCAACTTCGGCCTCCGAAGACCACTAAATTTCCAAATAACTGTTTCAACTACGCACACCAAAGTGCATCGGGAGCTTATTACATATTATATTCATACGCGGCATATATACGACTAATATAAAAACGCTGAATTTGTAACGCTCCCCCACCAAATTAGGTTCCTATATGTGTTTTACATGTTACGGCGTGATAACGTCCGCACGGCAAAATCCTGCCGCATATTACAACATCCGCCTGTGCCATATTATTATATCTGCGGACGACCAGCAAATTTTTCCCATGGGCATCTTTACCCACAGCCACAGCCATCTACTTTTCCCTATAAAATCCCTACTCGCCAAATGACTAATCGATTCCACCTTGTAACGTACATTTTTATTACAATTATTCCAGATTACAGCATAGGGTTTTAATTGCCATCCTCACTACTCATAACTCACTCGCATTGATCCCGCTACGCTTCAGCAATTATGCCAGATTAGTAGCTTCTGTACAACTCAGAATTCAAAGGTACCAATGTATCTATTAATTACGGCTTAATCTTGTAATTATTTTAGTAATCATTTGCGCGATATTATAGTTAATGCGGCAAGTAATTCGCTGGGTATTATTCAGTTATTGTGCACTCACGATTTACTAATAATTACGCCGATTATTGACGTGTTTCCATGGATTCGCGGTTTCAAGTTCTGTTTCTAAACAATTCTCGATATGTATATTAATAACGTATAAATCAAATTCAAAATATCTAATACTAACACTGCTCATGCCCGTCTTCACGTCTCATAAATCTAATGAGACGTGAAGACGGGTATCAGCTTCTAATGATGATAATATTTTCAAAATAATTATTATAATAATCTGTTTATTAATTATATTCATATAATAAACTAAAAATGGACTACAATTGTTCTATTCTAATTATTAAAATATTCAGTTAACCCTAAAAGATGTAGTATTTTTGTTTCAATGATAGACGACTAAAATACTAAGGGATCGATCGATCCAAGCCCCCGATTTATTTTCTCATAACCGCATCCCTTAGGATTATCGAGATATTGAAATTGATATTGGAAACAGTAATAATTCATGCGTCGCTTTTAATGATTGCAGTTGTATTAAAATTGATGACGCGCTTTAAAAAAAAAATTACATATCGATTCATTAGAACGATACAAGTTGCCCGTCGCCACCCTCCATGGCACCATAAGTATTGTTATGGCGGCTATTAAAACAAATTGCGCTCACTCAAATCGCGCGAAATCGATTGAAATTAAATTGTGTTGTTAAAATCACGACCATTGCGGTAAGTAATATTGCGGGGGCGGTGGGATGGAATTAAAATGCGGTACTTCGCTGCTCGAGTGGCAGCTTTAATCTACTAAGGAAATTGTTTTATAAAAATGTATATAAATACGTGGTTAGTATGCTAAAAAAAATATCAGCTATCGTTTCTGCTGGTAAAAGGTGAAACTTACTACAGACTTAATTTTTGGCTGAAATTTATCAAAAAGCAGCTTATTTTGAGCCCAATTAAATATAGAATATAAAATAATATCAAAAACTTAAATTTCTAAAATCTTTGATTTTTTATAAATTTTTATAACTCAGTCGATTGATTTAAAACAGCTCGTGCAATAAAAACCTTCCTGGAGACATTATTATTGGGTGAAAATTATCAAACAATAGTTCATTTTGAGCCCAATTAAATATAGAAAGTAAAATAATATCAGACATTTAATTATCTTAAATCTTGTTTTTTTTATCATTTTTTATAACTCAGTCGATTAATTTAAAACAGCTTGTACAATAAAAAGCTTCCTGCAGACAACATTTTTGGGTCGAAAATGATCAAAAATCGGCTTATTTTAAGCCCAATTAAATATAGATTATAAAATAATATGAAAAATTTTAATTTCTAAAATCTTTGATTTTTTTATAATCAGTCGATTGATTTAAAACAACTCGTGCACTTCCTGGAGACATAATTATTGAGTGAAAATGATCAAAAAACGGTTTATTTTGAGTCCAATCAAATATAGAATGTAATATAATATCATATATTTAATTATCTTAAATTTATGATTTTTTATCATTTTTTATAACTCAGTCGATTAATTTAAAATAGCCCGTACAATAAAAACTTTCCTGCAGACTTTATTTCTGGATGAAACTTATCAACAAATGGCTTGTTTTGAGCCCAATTAAATATAGAATGTAAAATAATATCACAAATTTAAATATCATAAGTTTTAGATTTTTTATCATTTTCTATAACCGAGTCAATTATTTTAAAACGGCTCGTACAATAAAAACCTTCCTGCAAACTTTATTTTTGAGTGAAAAGGATCAAAAACCGGCTTGTGAGCCCAATTAAATATAAAATATAAAATAGTATCATAAATTTCAATCTTTGATTTTTTGTATGATCTTTTATCTCAGTCGATTAACTTGAAAACAGCGCGTGGAATAAAAACCTTCCTGCAGACATTATATTTGGGTGAAACTAATCAAAAAATCATTTATTTTGAGCCCAATGAAATGTAGAACATAAAATAATATGATAAATTAAAATTTCTTAAATATTTGATTTTTTTTTGTTTTTTATAACTCAGTCGATTAGTTTAAAACAGCTCGTACGATAAAAAAATTCCTGCAGACTTTATTTTTGAGTGAAAATTATCAAAAAACGGCTTATTATCAGCCAAATTAAATATAAAATAGGATCATAAATTAAATTTTTTAAATATTAAATTTTTTATAACTCAGTCGATTAATTTAAAACAGCTCGTGCAATAATAATTTTCCTGCAGAGATTATTTTTGGGTGAAAATTATCAAAAAATGGTTTATTTTGAGCCCAATTAAATATAGAATGTAAAATAATATCACAAATTTAAATATCATAAGTTTTAGATTTTTTTATCATTTTTTATAACCGAGCCAATTATTTTCAAACGGCTCGTACAATAAAAACCTTCCCGCCGACTTTATTTTTGAGTGAAAAGGATCAAAAACCGGCTTGTGAGCCCAATTAAATATAAAATATAAAATAGTATCATAAATTTCAATCTTTGATATTTTTATGATCTTTTATCTCAGTCGATTAACTTGAAAACAGCGCGTGGAATAAAAACCTTCCTGCAGACATTATATTTGGGTGAAACTAATCAAAAAATCATTTATTTTGAGCCCAATGATATGTAGAACATAAAATAATATGATATATTTAAATTTCTTAAATATTTGATTTTTTATATTTTTTTATAACTCAGTCGATTAGTTTAAAACAGCTCGTACGATAAAAAAATTCCTGCAGACTTTATTTTTGAGTGAAAATTATCAAAAAACGGCTTATTATCAGCCAAATTAAATATAAAATAGGATCATAAATTAATTTTTTTAAATATTAAATTTTTTATAATTTTTTTTTAACTCAGTCGATTAATTTAAAACAGCTCGTGCAATAATAATTTTCCTGCAGAGATTATGTTTGGGTGAAAATTATCAAATAATGGATTATTTTGAGCCCAATTAAATATAGAATGTAAAATAATATGATAACATTTAAATTTCTTAAATCTTCGATTTTTTTATCATTTTTCATAACTCAGTCGATTAATTTAAAAGAGCTCGTGCAATAAAAAATTTCCTGCAGAGATTATTTTTGGGTGAAAATTATCAAATAATGGTTTATTTTGAGCCCAATTAAATATAGAATGTAAAATAATATGATACATTTAAATTTCTTAAATCTTCGATTTTTTTTATCATTTTTCATAACTCAGTCGATTAATTTAAAACAGCTCGTGCAATAATAATTTTCCTGCAGAGATTATTTTTGAGTGAAAATTATCAAAAAATGGCTTATTTTGAGCCCAATTAAATATAGAATGTAAAATAATATGATACATTTAAATTTCTTAAATCTTCGATTTTTTTTATCATTTTTCATAACTCAGTCGATTAATTTAAAACAGCTCGTACAATAAAAAATTTCCTGCAGAGATTATTTTTGGGTGAAAATTATCAAAGAATGGTTTATTTTGAGCCCAATTAAATACAGAATGTAAAATAATATCATAAGTATTCGATTTTTATCCAGGCTTTCAATTATTTTGTCTATTTGTAGGTTGAGGGCTAAGGATTATCATCCTATCGTATTCATGCATTTCTTTTGATCTCTGTTTCTTTACCGTTCGTAGTTCTTAGTGTTGTCTTATTGTCTGTCTATGTCTTATCGTTCCTACTACATTCGTATGTATGTTTGTCTCATTAAAAGCGTTGAGCACGTCTGAAAGTTGTATGCCTTTTCGAGGTCGACAGGCAGGTTTATTAAATTCCAGTGCCTTTTTCGCTATTTGATGTACCACATAGATGTGTGTGGTCAGGCGAAAACTTTGTTTTTCCTCTCACATTGTTATCTATTTGGCGATATTGTACGCCTGGAGTTTAGTAAATATTTTTATTGAGGTATCAAGCAGGTAGTTATTTGAGTCGAAATGAGATTATGCATATTATTATTTTAAAATATTATTTTTTAGTAATTTTCATAATTTTGTTTTAACGAAAGAAAAATGTATATATAAATTATTATTATGACGTCTATAAGTAGAAATATATATGAGTAAACGTTGGTCGTGGGAGTTAAACCCATGACGAAATTGTGTTGTATTTTCGTTTGTTTGATAAAATCTGTCAAGCATGTCTAATACAACGGAGGTATTATTTTACAAAGTTTCGCGTCGAGTCTTCGCAATTTTCGCCACAATTTTAGCAAGAGCAAATAAACGGATTAGGCGGCTATTGTCTCCGTGGGTTTTTATGTGTGCGCGGCGGCGCTCTTTGTTCGGACGGGGTGTTGTTTATGTGGGTTTAGCGGGGGATTGAGTGACAGTTATGATGTGTAAGAGGGTGTGTTAATACGTGGTAATTTGGGGTAGGCGACTCACGATATTAACGGGGTGCGATGTGTGTGTGTGTGTATTTTATGCATGTTTGTGACACGGCGTAAAAATGTATGGTGCGTCGGAATCACCGGGCGGGCACGTAAAATACGAAATTTACAATAAAATAGCTTTTAAATAAATGGGACGTAATAGCGACATATATTTTATGTAACAATGCTGTAAATGTTGCGGACAAAATATATATATACTCGGATGTTGATTATTCTGGGGGGTTCCAAATAAAAAATAACGCGGGTGAAAGAAAGAGCGCACAGCGGGTACAATTAAAGTTTTATATGAATTTGTTTTTCAAGTATTGTAAAATGTGTAGGGAAGAGAAACAAAGTAACAGTTATTTGTGGGAAGGAAAAAAGTGATTACCCGGGGAAGTAGTAAGTTTATATGTACGAGAAGGAACCTGGCGCGCTCTACTATATTATTAAACTTGTTTTCCCCTCAAATATAAAGTTATACTTTTTTCGTAAATCCGTTCTTCTCGGGAACTAGCCGGTTATTTGCATTCGGAGAGTTTCTGGCTGCGCTGCTCGCGTTGTGTATTCGTGCTCCCTTTATTGGCGATTACAGTGTCGGGCAACCAATATTGTTCGAGAAAGTATGGAGAGCGTTTCAAGAAACAATTACTTAAGAGACGCGCCACCACTCGATCGCGTCCATTTTTCCGTATTGTCAGTTAATCCGCACTAAAACGGCCATAAATGTAAATGAGATGTCCCGAGGAATCGCGTCCGTAAATAAGCAAATGCGATTTAATTCTATCTAGAACATTTTACTTGTTGCGAAACCGCACAACTTCCTGAAACGCTTCTAGATTACCCAGTTGCGATAAAGGTGTAGGAGTTACGACATAGTTGTTCCTCGGGCAATTTCTTCCTTCGGCCGCTTCCAAGTGCAATCAGGCAAATAAGATGCTTGTCAGGCAGGACATGTGTTACGATATGAACGTCGCGGGCGACGTGTGCGCCCAGATAAGGTGCACGCACATTTCATGCCTGAATGTCCCCATCCGGCGCCTTTCAAACCGCCTGAAAATGGCCGAACGCAACGCATAATACACACAGGGGGCGCTTTATGCGCCTTCGGTTACGCTCCTGCATCGCCGACTAACAACATTTAAAAACATTTTTATGGCATTTGCGAAGAACATTCATGCGCTCGCTTTTTACGATTCCCAACTTCCACGATCCCGCCGAAAGTTTACAGTGATTGCAGTGCGGCAAAATCCAGAACGTCATCTTATTGAATTCGAATTGCACCTCGCTTTTTTTCTGCAAACCACCCGCGAATAAATCCGGTGGAAAATACAATTTTTTCTCAGTGCGCCCTAGTTGGCAAATTAAAATGACTGTATTACGGGGGAAGCACAATTTTCTGCTTATTTAAACGCCCGTGCCGCAAAGAGAAAGGGAAAAACAATTTTCCAATTCACGACACACTTCTCAAATTATCATTCTTACTTATGTACTTAGTGTCGGATTTACATGGCCGCAAAGAAGCCGCCGCCGCTTGGAATTTATAATAATTGCGGCGTAAAAAATATTTAATTATCATTATGGCCGTGTTGCTTTAGTGCTGCGCCATTTCTTTGTCTTGTGGCTGCGAGGGCGGAAATATGATGCATGTTTCCTTATAATGGGGCTGTTCTGGTCGGTGTTGGTGGCACCGTGGGACGTTATAGTGGCTATATAACCAGTTTGTCGTAAACCAAATATAAAACAGACGCCTAACCCTTTCCGTTTACAACAGTTCCACACGCTATGACTGTGCGGCTGACGCGCTCAAATCGATTATATAGCGAAAGCCCTATGCTATACGTGCATAGATTACTCCTGCCACATTACAATTAATCAACGATAATGATAACTATATAATAGATTAGTCAGGTAGGAACCCACTGCGTGATATAATAATTAATAAATAAATTATTATTGCCGCAGCCGTATCTCCTTGTTGTCAGTGCGACGCGCGATAGCAGCAACTGGAACATGGCTCATCTACCGAAGCGGTAAATTGTAAAGCTACGGCCGTTTGTTTGCCTCTTTAAAACCATTTGTCCGTTTTAATGGAGAAACACACGCGCGCAAGCTCCATGCTAATAGCGAAAATATTAGACGCCACTGAATTATGTGAGATCAATAAAGAAACCTATTATGCTAGATTTTTTTTCACCCGCGTATAATATCCTCGCGCTGCGCCAGGTCGAATGCCGAAAGCAATCATGAAAGTTATAAGCCGAACGTGAATAAACTTAGATGTTTATGTTATGCTAACATGGGGGTACCGGGTATAAACCATATTACTCAAGTTACTCTCACTAAATCCACCCCCCAAAATATTTCACTATATGTTTAAACAACACGAACACGTTTTCCCCGCATTTATGATCAACGGGCTCACCTTATTATTCCATCAAATACATATTACGGAGAGAATACAAAGTTTATTTCTCACCATATAATTTATAACTTTAACAGAACCGCTAGGACATTTTTGTAGGATTTAATCTGCTCGCCGTTTTGATGAACTGTGGTAATAGCATGGTAATTTTCTGTTTTTAAAATGTTGTTCGTTCATAATTACATCCAGCTACACAAAAAGGACAAAGTGCAGACGCCAAGCATATTAACTTTATATATGTTTCCCTTATGTATACTCGGAGTTTATAACTGTGTAATATATGTACATTATGCGTGATTTAAGAGCAATGTTTAATTGTGCGTGCGGAAAATGTGTCCCCATTAACTCCGCGCGCTTGGTAATGTAGTTACGCTCTAAACAGGAATGTTTTTCTTTGTTATTGCAGGAGGCAGAGAGCGCCATAGCCGGCATGAACGGGCAATGGCTGGGAAGTCGCAGCATCCGCACTAACTGGGCCACAAGGAAACCGCCGGCGCCCAAAAACGAAGGTAATTGCCACACGTTTTTACTCGCGTGCGTTATGTTTAGACGCACGTGCCCCGGTTTGCGTAACTAATTATTAAGATCCCCCTTTCCTGAGTGTCGCCTGCGGTTATGTTTACGCCAACCAATGTTATGTTACGTACCGCGAAAATATTTTGTTTTTCCATACCAACAATCCCTGCCCCCCCTCATCACTTTTACAGAAACGTCGAGATTCTAATAGAAACATCCATGCTGTATTATATATATATATAGTATATATATATATATAGTAACAGTATAAAATCAGAAGTTTCTTTATTCTTTCGACCGTGCACCTGAATATGTAATGCGAAAGAGCGTTCCCCGCGTGTGTCCCTTGCAGGCATATAAAACAGAAGTAACTCCTGACAGCGCCAGAATCGCTACTTGATTGGGTCAACCAGGCGAACTTATGTTTTATACCGAGCACCGCCGTCTTTGCCCGTGTGTTTCACGGGCACCGAGGGGGGTGGCTGCGGGGGGTGCGACCGAAAGCCTCGGCTCGGGAGTACTGGCGTAGTAACGTCCGTTGGGAAAACCGAAATTCCGCTGCTTGCACGTCCCCCGCTTCGCTGACTTTATGAGACATATAATCTTCGGTAAGACATGTTACTTACTGTCAGCCATAACGGCCGGCAAGTTCCATTTGTGCAATAATAACAACAACAACAATAACAAGACACAATTTCGCGAATTTTAATAATGCAATTGTAAAATAACCCGGCGCATCCACCATTTCTGCATACGAATAAAATATTTTTTTTAAAGTTGCATACATATCAAATATTTAAAAACAATCTTGAGAATTAATAGTTAAAGAACATATAATTTACTGTCAACAAAAAAATCTATCTTTATAGGGCCCGTCAAGGGAGAAACTCAGAGGAGTTTAATTACCCTTCATTTCACAGAAAACCTATGAAACGTGATTCGCGAAAATTCGCCCTAATGAAGTTACAACTCTTTAATAGCTCAGTACGAGTTGGACGACGCCTCTAACTGAGCTACTGGGTATTGTCAAAATTGTGTGGTATACAATATTAAAAAATAATAAATTTCGGGCAAATCAAAATATAGAATGGGCCGATCACTTTTAGCTTCTTATTCAGATATAATTTGTTTATATTCAATAACCGAACACATGATAATAGTATTAGTCAATTATTACAATTCGCACTTGGTACATTGTAATACATTTGTAAAAACTTAATCAGTAGTCATTATTATTAGGTCCATATATTATTCTCTGTGTTGGCAATAAAATATTAAATGAAATATTATTAAAATCCAGCTGTGCCTAAATATTAGAGCAACTTGATACATCGCCACTCTTTGTCTGCATTCTTTTTTTGTATGTGTGTGTTGTATTCAGAATTCTTCTATACATCCCCTAAATATATAAGTCCCCGAGCCACAGCGGCCAGTATAAAAATAATAAATTTCGGGCAAATCAAAATATAGAATGGGCCGATCCCGTTTAGCTTCTTATTCAGATATAATTTGTTTATAGTGATGTATTAACTTATTCATTATGTAAAGCCCGTATGCGTATTATCTAGTTTCTTATATCGTTTTCGATGCAGACACAAACTACAGTGTCATACACACATTTAGAAAATGATATAGCGGCGGAATAATAATAAATTCACTGAACAATAACAGCACCAAAATACTCAATATTAATTTTCCATTTAGAAATAGTAAACAGTTTAATATATCAATTATTATATATAAAACGATATAGTAAACTAGATAATTGTCATACGGGCTTAAAACATATAAAATGAACGCGACGTGTGAAGTTACAGACTTGAAATCAATTTGTTTATAAATAAAAATGTAACTGCACGATTTATATAAATACCAAACGCAAAATTTTCTTCATTTTAAAACAATTCAAATGTGACTTACGTCACTTTCAATCTCACAGGCTCATATATTGAAATATCTGGTGATTATTCACTAAGATAGCCGCACACGGCAATAATTTTCTCACTCACAAATTAATTTAATAGGGTTATGAAATCATATGATATAAAAATTCATCTTTTAATTGGTCACACAAGAGCGAAATCAGAAAACTCTTCGGACTCTGAACGCGGTTTAAGATTGAAATTGTGTAATTAATTGGACATTATGTTACATTCATTATGTTAATGTAATCAGAATTATACCGAACACATGATAATAATATCAGTCAATTATTACAATTCGCACTTGTAATAACTTAATCAGTAGTCATTATTATTAGGTACATATATTATTCTCTGTGTTGGCAATAAAATATTAAATGAAATATTATTCGAATCCAGCTGTGCCTAAATATTAGAGCAACTTGATACATCACCACTCTTTGTCTGCATTCTTTTTTGTGTGTGTATGTGTGTGTTGTATTCAGAATCCTTCTATACATCCCCTAAATATATAAGTCCCCGAGCCACAGCGGCCAGTATTATTATCATCCACCTCGACACATTGTTAAATTTATTACAGTCGAAAATCTTTATTTCCATCCGTCGAACTTTCCTTTGTGGCGGGGAGTTGCTAAAACTTTTTTCTGTGTATGAAAAAAGATTAGAGCGTTTTATTTTTCGAAATCGCTTTGTGTGCGCCGTTGTAGTGATATTTGTATTGAGTTTGGTGAGCGTTTCCCTCCCCCCATTTCCCGTTCGAGTATTTGGCGGCGCTCGTATTTTCGCGGCGGGTGAGAGTTGTGTTGGATTTGCCGCGACAATCGGTTTATAAACGGATTGCCGCGCGACACTGCAAGTTTTTGTTTATTTTTAATTCCGCCGATTACGAGATATTTTTCTTCCGCGAAAGAGAAGGGGTGGCTGGGGTTGTTATGTATCGCCGGTGCTCGGCCCCTACATATTATTTTAATTAAAAAGAAAAACTCGGGAAATTGGTGCGTGGGCCGCGGATTAATTATGGATAATAAACATTGCGTCGTCGTCTGTGGGGCCGCCCTCCGGTGCGGTCGACCATTTTCGGATGGTTTTTGTAACTTTTCTCATCTAAGTTAGATGAAAAGGAAATATCCTTCTATTCACTTCCTCCCTGCTTATCTTCTTCGCGGAATTACATCTTTGTATTCATTTAAACAGGCGCTAGTTCTGCCTTGAATATGGGCGCCATTGATCTCCGAATATGGAGAAATATGAGATACTTTTAGCGCGACGCGTTTATCCAAATCTGTTTGTATAAATCTTGTTTCGTGATTGCATTGTGCGCTATTCCGTACACATAAATTTCATTGAGAAATTCCATATACGAAATATTGTTTACGCGGACGTGTAGTTCTTTTGCACGGGTTAATCGGAGGTGGGGGGGGGGGGGGGTGGGGGGGGGGGTTGCAGTAGAGTATAGTTCGGTTAGTTGGCTAAGCTTTGGCATTATCCGTGTCTCCGTCTCGGCTCTTTGTATTGCGGCAGAGGTGGATTTACAGCCGACACGTGCGTTAGCCTGGGCAGAGACGGCATCATCAGGAGCGAGTAAAAATAAGGGGATCGCCTCGATTAAGGTCGGGATTAGTGGCGTGCCTAGGCGCATTGTTGGCCTAATTCAGCACATCGACGTGATTGATTGCAGGTTATTATTTAATTCCTTTCTGCTCGGCTGTACGTGAACGGCGGGGTGTACGTGGAACTGGTGAATGGACGCCGTGTGCATCGCGCCCATTATATTCTTCACAAATGATAAATTTAGTAACTCTAATTCACAAACAATATAGTAATTTATGCACAATTGATATTCCGGGGAAGTTATAGCACAAAACGGGCTGTCAAGTAATTCTAATTTATCGTCACGATAGGGGTGCGGAAGGGGTGGCGTTGAGATTTGATTGCCGGGCATTAAATCAGTATTCGTGCCGATCTCGAATGCGTAAACGTGCGGATATTTGCGCGGTGCACTGTTGTGAATTAAATGAATTGGCCAGTGGTCGACCTCTCGGCCCGGGCGACCCCCGACTTAACGACATTCGCGACCGGAACCGGAGATATCTGCAATGCGTATGCGTGTGGCCAGGCACGGCGCCGCTGACAGTTACATTAGGAAAAACGATATTCAGATGCCATTCAGGCGTTTATCCGATCGAGCAACTACAGCTCGGTCAACATACGATATCCATACCTAACCCATTCCCCTACTACTTTCACACCAAACCACCCTCGCGTTCTATATGTATATCGCCGAATGCATTTTCAGTTCCCCCGCCGGCACTGCCGCACTATCGCAATACACGCTTCTGTCAGCGTCCGCAATGGCCATAGCCGCAGCATGTGCGTGATTCGCCCGCCGCTTTTGTCACGACAAAACCGTACACGCGACTAAATGTTCATTTGGAATCGTAATCGTGATACAGGGACCTCCGCTAAGAGGGACAGGTATATATTCGAACGGCCAATCTTATTTACACGTCCATGCAGTCATAAATTCCAACAATCAAAAATTCCGATCGCACCGGGGTATGTTGACGTAATAAAGCGTGAACACTGGAACCGAATTAAAATCCGCTTGTTAATTGCGACCCATATAATCCGGGCTGTTGCCCTAATCGAAGTACATATTCTAATAAAAGAGCTTTGCATAAATTGCGCGCCGATTTAATACCATTATAGTTCGAATGTATCGCCCCGTCCTTACACTGCGTAAAATATATAGTTCGGATAAAGTTAGATAATTGATGTTGAATTGCCGGCGGCGCAATTACATTCGGAATTTAGTCGGTTTGCATTTGGAAAGCTAATGCACGTCTTCGGTCGTTTGCATCTTTAATATAACGTACAGGTCACGGGGTACAATCGAACTGACAAGATCACATTATAGAGCTCCTCGGACAAAGACCGGAAGGACGGGCCGAGCCGGTGGCGGCGACGGCGGCACGGGAGGCGGGGAAAGTGCATGATCCCAAGTGATAAATAGTTCGGCGCACCGTGCAGCAGCGGGCGAAGTTTGCATCCAGTACGAATCAATCATAACGATACTTGACTTACTTTACTTTATTAAACCATCCCCTATCTTGTGCGCTTTTAATACGATGCTGAGATTCGAGGCGCTCGAACTTAAAACGTATATACTCTCTTTTTATTCCCTCCATCCGCCAAATTGTACTCTCTGCATATATGTTTATTTCAGATAATAAGAATGCCAACGATCCCACAGCGTAAGTCGCCCTTTATCGATCAAACGGAACGTTTTTTCCATTACATTTTTTAAAATAGATATCTTTAATCTCTGAATGGTTTTAGCATTGGAATATAGATATAATTTCAAACATATCTGTCGTTGCGGCTGGCTGATGCCACAGCGTAGTTTATATTTTAAATGGAAAGCGAATATTTATTATTCCGTAGTTAACATCGACAGCATTGCATAATAAAAAATCCATATATCTATATATACTATAAACCAATTTGATAATTTTGTATGCAACAGCGTATATTGTATTCATAATGATATTGTTAGTTATAGATGCATGATTTACCACATATAAAACTTCACAGGGATTATTTCAGTATTATGTTTATGCAATATTTAAAAAACACCCTCACAACAACACAGATATTTTTTTTAAACTATTTATTATTAGTAGATAAAGCGCTTGATTTTTCTAAATATATATATATGAGACATGATTAATCAGCATGTGTTTTTTTTCCTTACTCTAATTATTTCATCGCTATACACCGGGGACGTTTTCGATTTCATAATTTATACCGAGCTCAGCGAGCTATCAACAGGCTGCCCTGGCCCCAAGTCAACTTCCGTGCGCCGCGCCGTTGTATACATGATTTTTTTTATTCCTCTTCTTATTATTGATGAACAGGTGCTGTCGGGATCGGCGCGGCGGGCCGCTTGTTGATCGCTCCCTGCCGTTTTGCCAGCGGGCGATTATTGAAAACTTTCTCCCCCCGGCCGACACCGCCGCCACCCAACCACCACCCTCCACCTCCCGCAATTTAATATGTGATTTGCATCCTCTGCGACTGTTTTCAGTGAACTCGAAACCGCTAACGTTCGACGAAGTTTACAACCAGAGCAGCCCCACCAACTGCACGGTTTACTGCGGCGGCATCACAAACGGCCTCACCGAGGAGCTCATGCAAAAAACGTTCGCGCCCTTCGGCACGATCCAGGAAATACGCGTTTTTAAGGAGAAGGGATATGCTTTTGTACGGTATGTATTATTAAAAATTCTTACAGAATATCACCCACTTTTGTGGATTTGATATGGTTTCTGCAATATAAATTCCCCTCAGTCGCAGTTTATTTTCCATGTTGCAGCGTATTGAATTTTTCTTCAATCAATAATATTTTACAAACGGCTTTGTGGATTATTTGACAGAATATTCCAACAATCGCGTTTGTGCTTGCTATTTATCCAAGATTTTCCGGTACAAAAATGAAGCAGCAACTTAATCTCAGCTGTATCAAAAGCACCCTAGTATTAATATATTTAATCTACATACAACAACCCTTCATGATCAATATTATTTAATATATTAAATACGTATTAAATCTTTACGAATTATAACATAAATAAATATTTTTGTACCGTTTTAAGTGAATCGGGCTTGTTTTTACCCGGCGCATTCACCATAATTTACGATCAATCGATATCCAACTGCACGTACCGATTAAAATACATATTATAAGTCTCGTAGATATATATATATATATATATATATATATATATATATATATATATATATATATTAGACTTATCATAACTAATTAGTGGTTCTATTGAGATTGTAAAGTGCAAAATAAATTTGCAATTAGTAGTAGTTTGGTACAGCCATCCAAGTGATTTTTTTGTCTATAAAATATATTTAAGATGATTTATATCATATCCATATCATTTGAGTCTACTTTTATTTGGGATTTCTGTTTCCAATATAAGTTTTTTATTATTCGAATGTCATTGTAATCAAAATATTTCTCCTGTACTATTGAGTGACGCTCATGACTAGCTCTGTCAAATGTTTTCTCGTAATCAATGAAGCCGGTATATAAGTGTACTATGTGCTTGCCATAGATAAACGCATTTGCGTGGATGTGTCAGTCGTAAAGCCATTTGACGTAGGCAGCGATCATATATTGTTAAGGGTGAAGATCCAAGTCGACACACATGTAGAGAGGAAACAGTTTGCAGAGAAAACAAGAAAACGGAAAACTAAGACGAATACAACATCCAACTCGAATGAAAACAAGGAGCAATCAAAAATCTGTATGATATACTAACTGAGCGAAATATCAATGAAAATTGCGAGTAGCCAAAATTATTCACCATGCAATGCTACGAGTAATATATTTTGTATCCATATCGCAATGATATATATGTTATCATAGATTAAGTCATTGTAGTCAAAACATTTCTCCTGTACTATTGAGTTACGTTCATGACTAGCCTTGTCAAATGTTTTCTCGTAATCAATAAAGCCGGTATATAGGTGTACTATGTGCTTGCCATAGATAAACGCATTTGCGTGGATGTGTCAGTCGTAAAGCCATTTGACGTAGGCAGTGATCATATATTGTTAAGGGTGAAGATCCAAGTCGACATACATGTAAAGAGGAAACAGTTTGCAGAGAAATCGAGTCCAAATATCGGAGAAATAATACAAAAAAGAAGACGAATACAACATCTAACTCGAATGAAAACTAAAAATCTATATGATATACTAACTGAGCGAAATATCAATGAAAATTACGAGTAGCAAAAATGCTACGAGTAATATATTTTTTTATTCATGTCGCAATGATATATAAGTTAGCAGAGGTTAAGTCAGATCAATAGCACGATACGGGCCTATAGTACAAAGCTTCATAATTACGATCATATATAATTCACATGTGCAAACCCTAGTTTTTTTTTAATTTCGTTTCATGCGACGGATGTGATTATGACATGTAGGGACGGGCGGTATAATTAAGTTAAATTATTCAGATAATGCTTTGAAGATTTTGCGGGGTTGAAATTAAGCTCGCTATAAATTTTATAGTTTCTCCACGAAGGAGTCCGCCACTCATGCCATCGTAGCTGTCCACAACACGGATATAAACGGACAAGTAGTGAAGTGTTCGTGGGGCAAGGAGTCGGGTGATCCGAATAACGCTCCGGTGGCGGGACAGGTAATTAAATAGAATGGTAGAGTTTGGGGGAGAGGTCATGTGGGGGTGTTTTTATTTGCAGGCACTAACTGGCACCCAGTACCCATACGGGGCTTACGGGCAGCAGCTGGGCTACTGGTACCCGCAGAGCTTCCCCACAGCGGCCGCCGCCCAGATGCAGGGTCAGTTCCTGCAGGGCATGCAGGGGTACACCTACGGGCAGTTCGCGGGATACCAACAGTCATACATGGGGTAAGTTTGTGTGTGTGTGAGGGGATATGGGGGGCGGGTTGTAACCACATTTCGTTCGGGTTTTAGCAGAATGGGCATGCAAGTCCCGGCTACCTGGCAAGGAATCCCCGGCCAGCCCCAAATACCGACTACACCGCAACAAATGGCGGCCCCGGGAGCAGCCGCGTTGCAGCAGCCTGGTTTGGTGTTTCCCATTCAACAGTATCAAGTGAGTACCGGCAGAGGTCGGAAGTTGAGCATGCACAAACACAATGCCTTGAGAGACGTGTGAACGGCAGCAGTGAAAGGGCTCTGAATAGTCGGAGCATGAATTTTTTTTAGTTACCTAGGACTTTCGTTTACCATTGGCTCTAAAAATACATCAAAATAGTTTTCTCGGTTTATTTTACTGTAGTCTCCTCGGTTTGCCTGTGTATATCAGTATCTTGAGTATTCTCATCCAGCAACGTATCGAGCACGGAGCATGACCTAGTAAAGCTTGATCAGTCCGGTCCGCAACACGCCTATATGCTCGGCCGTGTTTTTTTGTTTTTTTAGTCATTTCTAAACTGAGCTTTTTCTTCTTTCAGGCTCAATAATGAAACACACATATTAGTCATCAACAACATAGTGATATTTTAATACAAGATACCGTTTAATATTTTCTCTCGCGGATGTGCAAATGTATTATGTGCCAAATTTCCCGTTTGTTCGACATGTTTAAAAACACACGAGAACATTGAAGTCCATCCATTTTAGTGGACGACTGCATCATTGCGTCCGGTTAGGGTTTTCTCTGTATTGGAGTGAATGCTGAGAGGGTGTGGAACCTGCACTGCACGTGACTAGTGCGGCCTTGGTGCCTAAGCTAGTTCACGCTTCCAACCCGTTAGCTCTCACTGGTTTGTGCATGAGTGGGTGACCGCGTGTTTGCTGATGTCAAATCTGTTGGCAGTTAGCAGATGAGGAGTGGCTGGCAGCTCCGAGCCTCTTAGTGTAATGCGATCGTTGAGGGCGTTGGTGGGCCGAGATCGGGGAATGCTGTCTGCGTTCGTCTGCGAGCTGTAACTACCTGTTTCCTCTGCGGCGGGGATGCACCACGGTACCCTTACAGTGCGCATCCATTCGTCCGCTTTCTATTCGAACAATCATTCTCTCTATTGTTTTTCAGTTACCTGTACTAACGGTAGTGTTAACATACATGTTAAACATGTTTAGAATCTAAGAGTTTATATTTGTAAAATATGGCCCCCAGAGCCTGTTCGTTTTCCGTTTTGTTTGACTTGTACAAACATAAGTAGGATAGGTGAATTAATTAAGATATAGATATTTAAATGACAAAGAAGTGACGGCAATTGTACAACGAGTGCTGGTGGTTTATATATAATATACATAACTAGCTAAAAAAAATGTAGCCGGTATATATTATAGTAGTGTATATGAAGTAGTACAGAAGTTAGCACTTGCCCGAGGCGCAGTGGGGGAGGATCCCGTGCGGTACCGAAAGCGTCGACAGCGGCTTCAAGTCCTGCTCCTCCCAACAGGTTAGTGAAACGGATCCACCGGATCCTCCCGCATCCTGCGGTCATGCCACCGCCAGCACCGCAAGCACTTGCTCTAAGCCGGTGCTAGCCGAATATAAATAATGTAATATTAATGTACATATACAGAGAGATATCGCAATTAATGCAGTCATGTGATGTCAGTAGGATAGGGTGTGCTTTAGTCGGCGCTGTCCGGCAACTCGTCAGCGTCAGCGTACATAGAAATTATTTGAACGCGATGCAAATATACATAGCCTAACGTGATATCGCAAAATCCGACATTTTATAATATATAATGTGAATGGAGGAAAGTTTTGATACAAGATTTAACAAGTATACCGCAGACTATATAAATATATAGATAGGTATAGATAGAACGACGAGTATTAACTAGCATTTATATATAATTATAAATAGCTACATGTTCGTTAATGACAGTATATAACTTGCACGCTAATCTGTAGAAGCACCTCATATGTAACGGCTGTTTTAGTGTCATAAGTGTAAAGGAACCACATGCCCTGCCCTAATATGATTGTACAAATATCAATAATTGAACAAAAAAATCTATATTTAACGTAAGGTTGTTATTCCATTGAGTGAAGGCATTACAGCAATGTACTTATTGGGACAGAATCGAGGCTATGTTAATCCGATGGTCAATTAATTCACAGCGACACGCGCCGACTTGGAATGCTGGACTTAGACCTAGCACCGCGGCCAAAAAAAAAATAAAAATAAAGCCCCGCAGCAGACCCGAACGCGGTATTACTAAATGCACCACCAACATCATAATATTAATCGTCCATAGCGGTTTGAGATACGGATCAAAAATGCGCGGTAATACATTAGATTTCCTTATCCCTCTATTACAGGGGCGACCCGTTGCCTATCCATTATCCATTATATTCGTTGCCCATTCCGTAAACCGTCCTGCTTATATTCCGTTCCTCCCTTTACTTTCCTTACACTTCCCTGGCACAGACCCCGCGCTATTTGCATATTTATCTCGCCAAGCGAAATATCATATTCTGTGATAACTGCGCTCATTATTATGACGTATGACTTTTCGGTCGCGATAAAAACAACAGCCAACCAACCAACCTGGTTATCCAATAATAATTTACGTTACCCTTCATAATAAAAAAAAACATAATTGTATATGTAACTACATACATATCACAGCTATTAAAATTCAATTCAAACCGAACTATGGACTACTGCATGAATCAAAATACCGCGTTGGCGTCCGCTAGCTGGCGCAAAAATCGGTCAATACTTATATAATTTAAGCACCTACCAAACTCTATTGTTTTGTTAACATAATGAAAATGCGCTTAGTTTGTTTCCGTTTGAGGTTATAGAAATTTATTATCGTATATCTAAAAATATATTAATAAAAAGGGCCAAATTACAACACCCGCTTTGCAACCGGGTTGTTACAGAGTTTATATTTTTAATGCGTTATTGAGTTTTCTTGTTTCGCCTCGGCACCCGTTTTTTATTAATACGCGTAAATCAAAATGATCCGTTTTTTAATAATTATATAGTCAGCGTGCAAAAGGTGATCAGTAGATAAACATGTAAAGATAGATAGAACATATATATTGCGCACCCCACCGGGTGGCACACTGTGTAAAGAATTTTATATCACAGGCTGCAACGCGTGGAACGATCTGAGCGAGTTCTCAAATCACGACCCAAATTATAATATACAAAAATTAAATCCCCCAAAAAAAAAAAGAACCTAGACTATTATAAGTAGAGAAATGGAATTGAAATAAAGACAGTTATAAAGATTGTACACGGCTGATTTTTTATTTGTCGGACCTTTCCCTATTTTATTTTTTGCAGGCCCGGATGGAATATGTAAGTACCCTCTTATTTTACTATCGCCGGTCTCGGGGCCAGCCTCGTAGGTGGTTGTTAGTGCCCTATCTTTCAACTTGAAAGAGGCTGGCTGACTTTACAATATTTAACCGATTTATAATTCACTTTGACTACCGTTCCAAATTCCGCCCTCTTTTCCCAAGCACGTAATCTCGAGCGGATGTGGTTGTTGCGAAAGAGGCGAAATCTGGAATTCCGCTTGTCTCTATTCTCTCTATGAAATTCAACTGGAGGAATGCGGCACCCCAAACATGCATTTACTTCTGTAACCCGTTTATAATTAACATATTTATTCGGGCCGTACGTTTCACGATATCCCCGCGCGCTTGCTTTTTTAACACGGAAGGGGGGAGGTATGACATTCGACGTTGACAATGAAATACTACATTAAATCCAAACATTTCAGATTATAGTCATTTAGAATTTACCTGTCTTTTCACGACATACATTGCTTGCCGCGAATTTCTTTATTCGAAACGTTGACGTTTGAAATTAGACACACAATTCCGACATTCCGATTTATTTATTGTTATTTAACCCGTCAATCTTTCAGGGGTGGAACATTACGCGGCTGTTATTATATACCCAAAATACGTAATTAGGGCCGCTCGGTATATAAGAAACTCACCCCTCCCTTAAGACATTAACGCGCGCTCTTTACCTTTGATCTAATTAATTAATTTCACTCCACGCGAATACGCGTGCTGCGTATTCAACAATGCATTCATCCGTTTGCGATCAAACACGCCAAACGTACAAATAAAATTAACCCTGCCTCAGGTAGCACAATGGTAATTACTAAAGAAAATCAAATGAATTCAATGTTATATAGAGAATTGATTTCTATTATAGGGTGGCATAAAAATTAACTTGATACGGCCGTTCTGTAAACTATCCAATCTATATAAGTATCAGTATTTATAGCAACAATAAATTGAATTTCTATAGAATTTGTATCTCGCTTCTGGAAACACTGCCAAATTTTAAAATCTATCAACAAACAGTACAGGTTTTTATTGAGGAAAGTTCCTGCCAGTATGAAGTTGCTCAATTTATCCATTCAATAGCTTATGTAATGTATACATTTTATGGGACCTTGGTGAAAACGGGCAATAGACTAATAAATAAATAGTGTATATAAATCGCTGGAAAGTATATTCGCGAAATTTCTGTTCTCGGCTATCGATTCGTGCATTAAATTTCACATACACATACAATTTTCAATTTCCAAGCTCAAAAACAAAAAAACAAAAGACCTTTATTTGGCATAACCAATTTTTTCAAGCTCATTATATAATATTTTATTGTTTACATTATGTAATGTATACATTTTATGGGAACTTGGTGAAAACGGGCAATAGTCTAATAAATAAATAAATAGTGTATATAAATCGCTGGAAAGTATAATTATTGTATGTATTCGCGAAATTTCTGTTCTCGGCTATCGATTCGTGCATTAAATTTCACACACATACAATTTTCAATTTCCAAGCTCATTATAAAAAAAGGACCTTTATTTGGCATAACCCCTTTTTTATCAAGCTCATTATATAATATTTTATTTTTTGCATATGCCTTCTACGGTAAGGTGTAGGGGTTATGTATTATACGACTGATATAGCACGATTGAAAGAGGAAACGTTGCACATCGCTATGCTTAAAGTTTTAAACAGCTTTAAACAGCTGCCTGATTGTATTAATCAGCCGTAATAATTTAATAAAAAGGTATTAACAGCATACGGATCAAGCATTAACAGATACTAATAGCTTTGAATAGATTTAAACTTCCCGACGTGTATCGTTTCCTCATAAATAGGATTCTATGTCATCGTTTTTAGATAATTATTATGGAATAAGTAAAGTTTTACCACTATTCTATAATAATTATCTAAAAACTATGACTATTTATGAGGAAACGATACACGTCAGGAAGTTTAAATCTATTCAAAGCTATTAGTAGCTGTTAATGCTTGATCCGTATGCTGCTAATACCTGTCAATGCCTTTTTATAGTACACGTAAGTACTTGCAAGCTTCGATTAAACATATGAAATATTTTAATACCTGCGCTCGTTATGTAATATACGACTCAAAATAATAAACGTATTTTCTTTCAATGCGGTGTTTTAAAAATTATATAACAGCTTCAAACAGCTACTTGATTTTATTATTCAGCTTAACACCTTAAGAAACAGGTATTAACAGATATTAACAATCAGACATTAACAAATATTAACAATCAGACATTAACAGATATTAGCAATCAGACATTAACAGATATTTATAGCTTTGAATCGAATTAAACACGTCGACGTGCATCGTTTTGTCGTAAATCGGACTCTATGTCATAGTTTTTAGATAATTATTATGGAATAAGTTTAAGTGGTATAATATACAAGTAAGTACACGCAAGCTTCGATTAAACCATCCCAGGAGGCGCCATGATTTGATTACAAAACGGAATCTGTTGGTATAAAAAAGTTAATGGAAACCCTCGGTAATATAAAACAAGTTTCAAAAAAGAAAAAATCTATTTATGATTCAATTTTGGATAGTATGATTAGTCTAATTTGAGATAATAATTATATACATGTTGGTGCGTAGTATATTTTTTGAGATATCGACTAAAAACGATGAGCAGGTTTTTCGTAGTTTCTCAGGAATTAAAATTGAACTGGTGGAAAATTATGCTGAAATTCTCTAGTAACATTTATTTGTGTAGGTAGAATATATAACCGGTGTAAAGATAGCCTCTAAGATCCCAGCCTCTATACCGCGCGCACGGCGGATTGTTTGCGAGTCTATACTGACCAATTGGGGTGACCAATAAAATCCAAATTTCTTTTATATATGTCTTGCCGACCATAATATATAGTTATATATTTTTATTAATAATTTTTATAGGCGTTGTTGTATAATATATTTTGTTACGTAAATTATTATGTTTACCAGGCCACCGTTCTACAATTGATTTGAAAAAATTACACAATGTTTATAACAAAATTACAATGGAAAATGGAAAGTCTCAATCTGAGCACCTTATTCCTTCTATTTATTTTTTATTTTTAACTTTTCCGCTCCTATCTTGATATACCGATTTTAGTGGCTGGGTCGATAAAAAAAATGAAGCAACATATTTTGTTTAATTTTTTTACTGATCTTAGTGCAGAACATATCAGTGCACCAGATAGCCGAATGAAACTGGAATTTTTTTTATTATTTTGGCCTGGTAAAAAATAATAATAATGAAATGTGTTAGACTTGGTCGCCGAACAAAAAATAATAAAAAAAATTCCAATTTCCATCGGCCGTCTGGTGCACTGATATGTTCTGGACAATATAAAAAAATATTAAACAAAATATGTTGCTAAATTTTTTTATCGACCCAGCCTCTAAAATAGGCATGTTCAGATAGGAGCGGATAAGTCAAAAATAAAAAATAAATAGAAGGAACAAAGTGCTCAGGTTGAGACTTTCCATTTTCCATTGTCATTTTATTATAAACATTGTGTAATTTTTTCAAATCAATTGTATGACGGTGGCCTGGTGAAAAATAATAATATAAACAATAAATAATTTAAAAAAATCCAGTTTCCTTCGGCTATCTGGTGCACTGATATGTTCTGCACTAAGATCAGTAAAAAAAAAAATTAAACTAAATATGTTGCATCATTTTTTTTATCGACCCAGCCACTAAAATCGAGATAGGAGCAGAAAAGTTAAATATAAAAAATAAATAGAAGGGATTTTGGATAGCCTGATTAGTCTTAGGCATTTGATATAACATTCGTTGCCCAATGTTTAGTATAACATTCGTTGCCAAGTAATAGGTGCCATATCAGTGACCTAGTAATTGGTGCAACATTAATTGACTGGTATTTGGTGTAACATTCGTTGCCCAATCCTTAGTATAACATTCGTTGCTGAGTATTTGGTGCAACATTAGTGATCTAGTAATTGGTCTAATATTAATTGACTGATATTTGTTGCAATATTCGTTACCCAATCTTTAGTATAGCATTCGTTGCCGAGTATTTGGTGCAATATTAGTGATCTAGTAATTGGTCTAAATTTAATTGACTGGTACTTACTAATCTTTAATATTGCTGAGTATACTTTCATATAACAATGAAATACATTACGGTCTGTAGTATATTTTATGAGATATCGACTGAAAAGGACGACAATGATTTTCGTCGTTTTTTCAGGAATTAAAAACGAACTGGATGATAAAAATTGCTGAAATTCTTTAATAACATTAATGTGTGTCGATTAAATACAAAATATATATAATTTGACCAAGAGGAAGATCACCGATGAGGTGGACCGACACTATAAAGGCAACAACCAACAGCACGATAACACAAGCAACAAAGGAATGCGGGAACAGGGAAATATGGCAGGATATTGTACGAAGAGCGACAGCAAAAGAATAAACCATAATCATGACCTCGTTAAAAAAAAAAGAAAACGAAGAAGAAGAAGATATAATTTGAAGTCGATTGAAAAATTTCGAAAAAATTCAACATGTTAAGCATTTTGCATTAACTCTTATTTCATAGCGAATAAAAGCGAATATGGAGTACGGAATTGGAGAAGAGCTGCCGAAAATAGAAACGAATAAAATAAAATTTTAGTAAAAACCAAAACCTACAGCCGAAGGAAGATTAGCAAATTTAATATGTTTTTGGATAGCCTCGTTAATTTAATTTCAGATAACAATAGAACTAATTAGATTGATTTTTCCTTTTGTGTCTTTCCAGTCACTCTAAAATCAAAATGAATAGATAATATAAAATCAATGTGATAAATTATTTACAAAATAGTTATTCGAGTCTTAGGAATGACTATTATTATTATAATATTACGACATAATAAATAACTTAATAGAATTCCATGAATAGTCTGATACGCCCCAAATCAAATTACACAGAGAAATCCCACGAAATCTATTCGACAAATTCCAACTAGTTGCCCGTTTTGCAATCCCCGTGCGTTATTTTAAAAGTCGGCATATTTAACACTGCCTCGCGGAGTAATTAAAATGTAAGCGCCGCATAATCGCCCATTAAAACCAAGCAAATGTAATAACATTTCAATTGGGCGCCCGCCGATTAATTCCGATGTTTGAAAATCGCCGGTTCCGTTGCTATTTAAAAAGAACGCTATCGATTTAATATTTCCCACACGTGCTAAAAGATAAATTCCATTCATTTAGCCCGCCACCGCACCGCCGCCGTCGGAGTTATTAAAATTGTTATTGCCCGCTGTCGAAATCGTTAATGGAATTTTTGTTAATGCGCCGTTACTCGCCCTCCCACGATGAAATCTTTCACACTGTTGCGAGCAGTTTTAAATCACACCGGTTTGTAGTTGGAACCATTAACTGGTAATTATTGAATCGGATAATACGTACCGCGTAAGGATTTCGTTCACGAATTGATTGGATTGGTTAATTACGGCGAATATACATGAGCTGAGCGCAACTTGGTAAACACCTGGAGGAGGTGTACGCAACGCCGAATCTCGTTATTAAATTATAATTATATCTAAATGATTGCTGATTATAATACAACAATTTGAAATTCAGTGGGTCATTTAAATTACATTATAATATTACACGGCTTTATAATTATCATAATTTCAATAATAATAAACGTTACGATGTGTGCTAATATTTCCAGATATTAATATCTGCGAGTGAGCATTTCGGGCTAAAAAAAAATCTATTTTTATAGGGCCGTGAGGATTTTCCGCCGGTAAAGGGAGAATTTCAGAGAAGAAGTTCAAGATGACATTGGCTTTAATTAGATGCATTCAGATTAAGCCCTTAGAGAGATAATTCCTTAATGTCCTCTTTCTGGTACTAATAAAACTGCTACCATCCATTTGAGTTCACCAAATCTGCCTACCCTAACTTATTTTATAGCTTGTAGGTCAATACAGTTTCCCGGGGTATGAAGCTAAGAGCCATAAAGTTAGAGCTACGAACCCTGTCTACCCTCACTTATTTTAGATCCTGTAGGTCAATACAGTTGCCCGGGGTATGGAGCTAAGAGCCATACAGTTAGAGCTACGAACCCCGTCCCGACCCACCACCTGACCACGACACTTGGTGCGATAAATGCAATACCCTTTATGAATATATAGAAGAAATTTATGTTAGCAACAATTTAAAACTAGCTTCTATAGATATATCAAATATACAAGCCATCTACGGCAAATTTAGATTTCGTACCCGGCGCATCCACCATAAATTACAATTGAATATGTTATATTTTTGTCAACCGCAATTTTGTTCTAGAATAATATCGTGCCCCGTACATATATTTTTTTGAGAGAATCTATATATAATTCTTTTATATATATGTATATATATATATATATATATATATATATATATATATATATATATATATAACTATCGGAAAAGTCTCACGGCAGATAGCCCTATTAAGTTTTTTATATTATTATTATTGTGCTTATTATTATATCTACATTGATATATATATATATATATATATATATATATATATATATATATATATATATATATAAATATATTAATGAAGAAATAATAATAAGCACAATAATAATAATATAATAAACTTTATAGGACAATCTGCCGTGAGGATTTTCCGATAGTTAAGGGGGAAAAGCTTAGAGGAATTTAATCAACCAGTATTTCCTTTAACTTCACAGAAAACCTCTGAAAAACTGCGATTCGCGAAAATTCGTCCGGTTGGGGATCGAACTGTGGCTACCTAATGCTCAGTAGAGCACTGACTGACAACGCCTCTAACCACTCGACAAGCTCAGTGGCCGAGTGATTAGAGGCGTTGGTTCAATAATATATATCTAACCACTCGGCCAGCTCAGTGGCCGAGTGGTTAGAGGCGTTGGTTCAAAAATATATTAGGTGAATCAAACTAACAAACGTTTACTACCCTCGAGTATGTGCTGCTATCTACATTAAATTTTTTGAAATCTAATATACAGCTAGTATAACTATCGAAATTTTCATTTAGCCCCCATGAATACCGAATATGAGAAATAAATTATAATATGTAATATTCAATTGATGCGTAAATTGCGGAATTGAAATAGTCGCACACAAAAGCATTGTGCGTGCCTGAATAGAGAAATCATTTTAGTTTATAGCGCGGGCGCTCCTCTATTTAATAATGTTTAATTCGAGCTGTACCGCAGCAGGATCATAATATGTTTACAAGGGAATAATTTTCGGGGCCGAAGTGATAGAGATATTGGACGCGTGTAATGCACGCCGTTCTGTGTGTAGTTTAAAATTGAACTATGTGCGCGCGTAATGTAATATTTTAGTGGCCCATCGAAATAAATATGGGCAGCGCTCGCGGGATGTATTATAATTATAAACAAATATAATGGAGTTTTAAAACGGGGGGGTTGGGTTGGAGCACGGCGCGCGTAAATGCATGTGTATTATTTTTTTTTCGGTGCAGTTCGAAATTAAACATTTTGTCGGGAGTTTACGCAACTGGCCATTTCCAGTTCGCCCCGCGGCGTGAAATTGTTATTCAAAAACGATGCCGAATGGAAAATTTATCGATAATTCGGCCCCTGTTTATCTCTATTAGGGTAACAACCAATTACCGAACATTATTTACATTTAGCGGAACGTTCTTATTACCATTTTTGCATGCTGCTGGCTGTGTTGTTTTTCAATTTTCTGTATTTAAAATTCGTAATGCGAAAGGTACGCGTATACACTTGTGCCTTTCCCACGGGCTCGCTCTTCGTCCCCAGGCGTTTGCAATTAGCGACATCTCCCTGTGTATACGTATTGCAATTGTTATGTCGATCGGTTTTCAAAACTCACCTCATAGAGCAAAAGAATTGTATTTATTTTAGCCGCTCTCATCGTTTCCCCGATGGAAAATATTAGTTACGCACCCGCAAACCCGTGCCCACGAGCCAAACAAACTCTACGTAGTTTATTATGTATTCGAAATTGTTTTTTGTTTTTTGTTTAGTGCGATAATTAAGATTGGGTGGTTGTAAAAAAAGCCGGTTTTTAATTTCCTATTCGCATCTTTATGGGGGCCTATTAAAAATGCGAGGCCAGGGCAATTGGTATTGATGAAATCAACTGTTTTGTTTGCGCGTCCCGATAAAAAAAACATATTCAAATGCAGTTTGCGTTTAATTAATCGGCCGGAATGGAAGCGGCGTGTGGGCGGTCTTATCGGGCCAAAAGGTATCGATGTTTGTTTTTTGTTCACCGCCCGCCCTCGACTTTCGTCGAATTTTTCGGCATACATATTTCAGGACGGCATGAAATCCTCTCGAAAAATATCGCAGGAAAGTTTATTATGCACCGTTATGATTGGCTAACGGTATTTATTATGCATGCGTGTAATATTGTTCCCCGTTGTTTGCATTAATAAATAAATGATTGCGTACCGAGGGGTCGAAACGGAGCGGTTCTTTCGTTGTCCGTTATATCAAAAGGTATGGATGGTAATTGAGTTATTACTAGTAAATAAATGTGTAATCAAGTTATGGGGTGTCGCTGTGACCCTGGGCATGAATTAGGTGAGGGATGAATTGATAATAATCGACCGTATATCAGGATCTTGACGTTAGAACCCAATTGAGATATATGTGCTATGTTATATAATGCTAGATCAGATGCTATAGCGCCAAACACATTATCTACATGTGCCCTAGACAAGTTAGTTTGCCGGCAATATCAAATCTAGTCTATTAATAGTGATATAGTGAACACGCAACAATATTACTACTACCTCAGGTATGTTACAACTATTTACAGAAATTTATGCTGCTGTCGAATGATTTACATTTAGAATTACGTGCCCTCCCCCATACACATACGGATACTATTGTACGCACTATACCGGCTGCAATATATCTTACCCTCACATTACCTTGAAATATGCACAAATGGGGACGCTAAATATCTAGATTTTTTTTATTGCAAACAGCACCGACCTACTTCACGAGCTTATGGTAAACTGCCACATATATTCATACAAATATGGTAAACGCGTTCCCTATCCATACATACATTTACTGGCGACGGTGCCATAATGATTAGAAATTAAACCCCGTTATACTAATATAACAGATTTTAGAAGGCTATCAATCAATTATATTAACCAACCTTTAAATTCGTTACCAAGATCTTTAATAAATATTAGTTTAAAAGTTCAATGAGAAAACATCAGCGCGCCTTTGTAACCCCCTCGAGACTTATAAAAATTTCCTGAGTGCCTTTTGTAATTAAATATTTAACTCATTTAACTTTCTGTTGAGTATAATAATTATTGTGTATACAAAGAGGGGGGTGGCGTTTCCCCGCGGCGGCCGTTCTACGCAGCCCCCAAAACATTCCTTTAATGCCACCAACAGAATACATATAGTTGCTTTTATACTAAATTTTTCGCCAACTTAATTATATTGTTCCAGTTGACAGTATTTATTTAATATTGCACACAATAATGGGTTAATTAAACAACTTGAAAGGGCGCGTGTGGGTCCGTGTTTTTGTGCTGCTTTGTATTGGTAATGAGCGCAGCATTAATTTCAACTGCAAGCAACACTATATAAAATTCATACAGTTCCGCGCGCGTTGCTTTATTTGCCCCAGTTGCGACGCTTTTCATTAATTATTTAACACGCCGATCGAGATTTTAAATAAACTCGCGATTTTTCCCGGCAATTAAATATTAACGCGGAAAGAAATGCGGCGCGAGTGATGTAAATAATAGTGCTCTCCGTATAAAAGCCTTCAGGGCTGGGGTGGGGCGTAAAAAAATAAATTATGATTCGCGTTAATGGTAGTGCGAGCCTAATGCCCATAGCGCGCGCGGGCCTTGGTTATTTGCGTTCCAGCGGTTTCATATCGATAATTTATTGACAAAAAAAAAGAAAGAGGAAAAGAAACTTGCTGACCACTCTGCTTTGCGCTAATGGATTAATTATGCCTTAAGCCATATTTTTTTAGAATCAATATGTAATTAATGCTGCACTCTTAAAAAAAAAACGAATACACGCATTAGTCGACTGAAGCTTTTACGTTGTTTATATGGGTAATTTAAAACTATAATTAGTTTTTTTTGTGGATATAATCAGCGGTCGATATACGCGCCTTTTCCATCAGCGAACAAAAAACAAAACGGGCACTGTGCAGACGCATCCTTATAGAAATTTCAAATTGCTAAACGCTCCGGGGCGATTGGAAATTGGTTGGTGTCGTCAACGTAACCATACTGCTTGTTGCAGAAAGAAAAATAAATAGCAAAAATAAGATATTATTTACGAAATGAAGCACGAGAATTTGATTAGCAAAATCAATTTTGCCCGTATATTCGATTCTTACAGTGTAACATAATATGGTCTTTAATATAATGTTCTTTATAAATATAATATAAATATATATATATATATATATATATATATATATATATATATATATATATATATATATATATATATATATAACCACTGCTGTTGAAACTAGTCACCAGCAATAAGAACGACCGAAATGCACACCCCTAAGGGCAATAAAAGGAGACAAGTTAAGAGACATGGTCTAGTCTCATAGTCAAAAATTAGAAGGATAAAAAAAAGAATATGAAATTATTTTCGATTTAATGTATCAAAAACTTAAAATGTCCTCATAGATATGTCGATAGACATGCTAATCTGGCATTATACTAAAACTTTTTTATTAATTATCTTAAAGAATATGAGATTATCTTCGATTGGGTGTATCAAAAACATAAAATTTCCTCATAGATATGTCGATACATCAAGCCACTGGCTCCGAAGCACGACGATTCTATACTAAAATTTGAAAAAACGTAGAACTTTTTTCTTAATTATCTTATAGAATATGAAATTATCTTCGATTTGGTGTATCAAAAACATAACATTTCCCCATAGATATGTCGATAGATATGCCAATCTAGCCACCGGCATTATGCAAAGCACAACGATACTACATTAAAACTTGAAAACATTTAAGACATTTTTTCTCAAATATCTTAAAGAATATGAATTTATCTTCCCTTTAGTCTATCAAAAACATAATATTTCCCTATAGATATGTAGATACATATGAGAATCAAACCACTGGAATTATCCAAAGCACGACGATTCTATACTAAAACTTGAAAAAACTTTTTTCTCAATTATCTTATAGAATATGAAATTATCTTCGATTTGGTGTTTCAAAAACATAAAATTTCCTCATAGATATGTCGAGAGATATGCAAAATCTCGCTACCGGCATAATACAAAGCACCACGATTCTACACTAAAACTTGAAAAACCTTAGAACTTTTTTCTCAATTATCTTAAAGAATTTGAAATTACATTCGATTTGGTGTGTCAAAAACATAAAATTTCCCCATAGATATGCAGATCTAGCCACTGGCATTATCCAAAGCACGACGATTCTATAATAAAACTTGAAAAAACGTAGAACTTTTTTTCTTAATTATCTTGTAGAATATGAAATTATCTTCGATTTGGTGCATCAAAAATAATTACTTCCATAGATATATCGATAGATATAACAAATCAGCTACTGGCATTATACACTGTACGACGATTCTACACTAAAACTTGAAAAAACTTAGAACTTTTTTCTCAATTATCTGATAGAATATGAAATTATCTTCGATTTGGTGTATCAAAAACATAAAATTTCCTTATAGATATGTCGAGAGATATGCAAATCTTGCCATCGACACGACTATTCTACACTAAACTTGACACAACTTGTTTTTTTCTAAATTATCTTAAAGAATATAAAATTATTTTCGATTTGGTGTATCAAAAACATAAAATTTCCTGATAGATATGTTGAGAGATATGTAAACCACCGGCATTATGCAACGCACGACGATTCGACACTAAAACTTGAAAAAATTAGAACTTTTTTTTATTAATTATCTTATAGAATATGAAATTAGCTTCGATTAGGTGTATCACAAATATAAAATTTCCCCAAAGATATGACGACAAATATGCCAATGCCAATGCCACTGGCGTTATACAAAGCACTACGATTCTACACTAAAGCTTGAAAAACCTAGAATTTCTTCTCAATTATCTTAAAAAAAATAAAATTATTTTCGATTTGTTGTATCAAAACCATACAATGTCTCAATAGATATGTCGATAAAAATGTCTATCAAGCCACGACAATTTTACACTAAAACTTGAAAAAACTTGCAAAGCACGACGATTCTGCACTAAAACTTATGACTATTTTCTTAATTATCTTAAAGAATATGAGATTATCTTCGATTTAGTGTCTCAAAAACAAAAAATGTACCCATAGATATGTCGCTAGATATACCAATCTGGCTACTGGCATTAGGTAAAGCACGACGTTTCTATACTAAAACTTGAAAAAACATAAAACATAAAATTTCCGCTTAGATATATCGATACATATGAGAATCAAGCCACTATCATTATGCAAAGCACGACGACTCAACTTTTTTATTAATTATCTTATAGAATATGAAATTAGCTTCCATTAGGTGTATCACAAACATAAAATTTCCCCAAAGATATGACGACAAATATGCCAATCTAGCCACTGGCGTTATACAAAGTACTACGATTCTACACTAAAGCTTGAAAAACCTAAGAATTTCTTCTGAATTATCTTTAAAAAAATAAAATTATTTTCGATTTGTTGTATGAAAACCATAAAATTTCACCATAGATATGTCGATAAAAATGCCAATCAAGCCACGACAATTCTACACTAAAACTTGAAAAAACTTGCAAAGCACGACGATTCTGCACTAAAACTTATGACTATTTTCTTAATTATCTTAAAGAATATGAGATAATCTTCGATTTAGTGTCTCAAAAACATAAAAGTTCCCCATAGATATGTCGCTAGATATACCAATCTGGCTACTGGCATTAGGCAAAGCACGACGATTCAATACTAAAACTTGAAAGAACATAAAACATAAAATTTCCGCATAGATATATCGATACATATGAGAATCAAGCCACTATCATTATGCAAAGCACGACGACTCAACTTTTTTATTAATTATCTTATAGAATATGAAATTATCTTCGATTAGGTGTATCAAAAATATAAAATTTCCCCAAAGATATGACGACAGATACGACAATCAAGCCACTGGCATTATGCAAAATTCTACACTAATACTTGAGAAAACTTAGAACTCTTATCTCAATTATTTATTATCAAGAATATGAAATTATTTTTTTCTCAATTATCTTAAAGAATTTGATTTGGCGTATCAAAAACACTTCACTAAAACTTATGACCATTTTCTTAATTATCTTAAAGAATATGAGATTGTCTGAAAAACATAAAATTCCCCCATAGATATGTCGATAGATATGCCAATCAAGCCACTGGCATTATGCAAAATTCTACACTAATACTTGAAAAAACTTAGAACTCTTACTCAATTATTTTAAAGAATATGAAATTATCTTTTTTCTCAATTATCTTAAAGAATATGAATTTATCTTTGATTTGGCGTATCAAAAACATAAAATTTCCCCATAGATATGTCGATAAAAATGCCAATCAAGCCACGACGATTCTATACTAAAACTTGAAAAAAACTTGCTAAGCACGACGATTCTTCACTAAAACTTATGACCATTTTCTTAATTATCTTAAAGAATATGAGATTGTCTGAAAAACATAAAATTCCCCCATAGATATGTCGATAGATATGCCAATCAAGCCACTGGCATTATGCAAAGCACAACGATTCTACATTAAAACTTGAAAAAACTTGTTCTCAATTATCATAAAGAATATGAAATTATCTTCAATTTAGTGTATCAGAAACATAAAATCTCTCAATAGATATATTGATAGTTATGCCAATCAAGCCACTGGCATAATGCAAGAAACCACGATTCTAAACTAAATCTAGAAATCAATTATACTTTTGTTCTCTATTATCTTAAAGAATATTAAATTATCTACCATTCGGTGTATTAATATATAACATAATATGTCCCCATAGATATGTCCATAGATATGCACATCTAGTCAATGCTTATAAACGCTGGTATTATATGACGATTTAAAAAAGAACGTGAACAAACGGGACAAAATGTCAAAACGTGAAAACGTTTAAACGTGAAAATGTTTAAACGTGAAAACGTGAAAACGTGAAAACGTGAAAACGAGGAAACGTTTAAACATGAAAACGGAAATTGAACACAGTCGAAACGACATATCTTAAATTTTGATACGATATTAAGTCATTCGGAAAGTCGTGTGAAAACGTGAAAACGTTTAAACGAGATAATGTTTAAACGTGAAAACGTGAAAACGTTTAAGCGTGCAAACATTTAAACGTGAAAACGTTTAAGCGCGAAAACGTTTAAACGTGAAAACGTGAATCGAACCGACATATCGTAAATGTTGATTCAATATAAGCAAGTCATTCGGAACATCGTGTGGTGGCCATTCCAAATATTTTTATTTTTCAGACTTTTATTTAATCGTTTAAATGGTGAAAACGTGAATCGAACAGAGTCGAACCGACATATCTTAAATGTTGATTCAATATTAAGTGAGTCATTCGGAAAGTCGTGCGGTTGCCCACACCAGATATTTTGGTTTTTCAGGCTTTAAAAAATCCAGCTAAAAGCTGTGTGTTTCAAATTCTCAAAATATTCATTTAAGTAAACAGAATCCAAATATAAAATTTGAAAACAATTAAAAACACTTGATTTTTCAGCAATTTCAGGAATCTATTTTCAGATAATAAAGGAAATCATTATATAGTTATTGTAGTTTTTGAAATATTGACTCAAAACTTATAGCATTTTTTTAGAAGCTTTTCAGTCATAATTGAAAAAACCTTAAACTAAACTCTTAAAATAGAGTTTATATAAGCAGTTATGTTTTTTCTTTGTTTTTTATCACTGTTTATAACAATTATGTTTAAAAAAATATATATTTAAAGTTTGATTAATAGAAAATTCAATTCAGAAAAGAGTATACTATTAGCATTTTTACGATTTTCTTCAAAAGAAGATAATAACAACAGTATACTCTTTTTTAAATTGAATTTTCTATTAATCAAACTATTTTATCGATAGAAAGTTGCTAAAAATACTCAAAGTTGAGTTCAAATGACAATTTTTTTAGCAATTTTCTATAAATGAAGCCATAAATAATGAATGAAGCCGGGAATAAAATGATGAAAAACAGTTAATGCAATATAAGTAATCTGCATACTAGCAGAAAATGAAACATTTGAATCTCGTCGTAGCAATTAGTTGATAGACTGGCTCTCCCCGGCTGCGCCTGACCAAGCATGGCATGTTTAATAAATTAACAAACTAGCATAATTAGATTAAAACTGTAATATTCATTAAATAAATCTGAATACGCGCGATGTGTGACACGTGGGCGGAATTTAATTAGGAGAGTGATGATTTTTGCCGCAGCAGGAACGTATTGCTTATTAGCAGAGATAAATACATGTTGTCGCGTGTCAAATTAGGGGTAATTGACTACGGTGCGGCGCGATCTAATTCATTCTTTGATTAAATATATCCGGCTTATATATCTATATGCATGCAAATTTAATTACTTTCGGCAGAGCGGACATTAATAATAAATCGCATGGTAGTTAATGAAATTCGCGCGCGCGTGCAGGGGGTTGGTTTTCGTAGATTCAATTTTATTTGTTTGCCCCCGAGAAATTATTGCATTCTGACCATCTCCTGTGAGATGTTTATGCGCCCGTAGCAGTATCACACCTGTGCCCGTACGTACGGCAATTCCGATAGCGCGGAGTAATTTATGATATCGCAGATAGTGCCGGGGATCAGCTTAAATTAAACGGAAAATAATAACATTTAATTCCGTTCCGTGTTTAGCGTTGCCGAGTGTTTTTCCCTCCCTCCGCAGTTGTTTACGCGAGGTGCGTGAGTTATCGGCGGAATAAACAACGAGCACGTTTGTTTTTGATGCATAAACTGGAATGTTTGTTGCATGTCTAATATTGTAGCGTTTATGAAAATGGGCGAGAGTGGATTGATGGTGTTGGAATAAAAATATATATATACACACACACAGCGTAGAGGGGTTGGAATAATATAAATAGGGCAACTAAAGCGGCTATAAATTTGAAAAAGTTTGCGTTGTAAATCCGAGTTGCGTATCAATGAAGTTACCCTAATTTCCAACCACCAGATTGATGGCGGAAAAAAGATAAAAGTACGCTACGTTTCCGTTTCGGTAATTCCACCTCACCCCGCAGAGGTAATAAAATTCTTGCGGAGGCGTTTTAATCCTTTGGGAGCTTAAATAATTTGCAGCAACAACGCTACCTCCCTCTCCTTACATCCGGACTTATTTCATTTTCAACATCTTTTATTTTTCTTTAAAATACCCTAATCACTCGCGTTATCAACGTACACCAGTAAGTATTTCAAAAACTTCTACTTCAAGGATCCATCGTGAATCAATTTTTCAAATGACAAAGGTAATCAGGATTACCATAAAATACAATAAACATACAAATCATTCAATCCCTTAAAATTTAAAAAAACTAAATTAAATGTCGCTGTAGTATATATATATATAGTTCGGGAGCTGTTCCGGGCTGTTCTAAGCCAGGTAAGACTAGCCCAAAACAGCTCCCGAACGATAAATGAAAGCGGTTTATAATTTCCCCACAAATCACCACCTTAGATATGCTCAAAAATCATCTAAACTTCTACAGCTCAGCTGGCTGTAATCCGTTTCTTAAATATAATGCATCCACCTCATTGCGCTAACATTAATTTCCACCATCCTCACCCACTCACTAACATTCATACTCCCACATTCACCAAACCAATGTTCGCACTTATGCGTACCTTCTACACACAACCTACATTTCCTATAATTCTCATCCATCCAGTGTTTGCCTCCCCATACCTAAACCTTGCAATTAATAGTCGGTACTCTATAGGTTGTGTCAACTGCAGTAATTGCTCCTGTTTTCCGGTTCCACCGGAAAACGTTTCAGAAACCTACTCAATTTAATACATCATGAATCAATTTTGCAATAAACCAAGAATAATTTTCTTCATATTTTATTATCAACTGCCCTAACCACTGTTTTCCGCGCCCACCGGAAATTGTCTCGCAAAAATCTTCCGCAAGGGATTCAATTTAATACGCCAAGAACCAATTTTCCAATTGACCAAGGTAATCCCGTTTTTTTCTTGCCGCACGCTGCTGAATATTACGTGATTACTTCGCTTTGATATACGAGGGCGGTTATTTAAGGGAAATAATTGAAAAATAAAGGAGCGCGCGTGCAACGAAGAAATGGTCATGTATTAACAATTGGCAAAATATCAAAACAAGCACGCGGAGGGGGCGGCCGGGGGGTGGCGCGGCGGCGCGCACTGCAATAAAGTAATATACGACAAAATTGCCGACCGAACTGGCAGTTCCTATTTGTATTTATTTATTTATTTATTTATTCCGTTTATTTATGGCGCGTCATGCGGCGACCATGTTTAAATACTGTGCGCGCCTGTTGTTTATCGCCCCCAAATGCTTAATACCGATCATTTACAATCAACATTGATTATGATTATGTTGTTTGTCTCTTAATCATTCACTCATCTTCCTCTTTCACTCCCTTACATTCGTTACCTAGGTGCTACCACATGGCATTCCTCTTACTACACAGTATACACATGTGTATCTTTACCCCATCCATACTTTTCTTCTTCTCTCTTCCGAACCGTATCTAGCTCTTGCCATACATGCTTTATCCTCCCTGCTCTACCCTCTCCTGGTTATGTAGCTAAAGCACTTGCCACTCCACATAGACAGGGTTATACGAGCTATCAGTCAATCTCACCTGATTTTTTTGTCACCCAACATCCCAATCTGAAACAGTTCCTAAACTTCTCATTACTTTCAGCTTTTCATTCACCTACACCTGAAATATACCCAATCTTTCATGCACCATTGCTTTATCCTTTTTCCATTCGCTCTCTACTCTACTTCTATATCGCATCCACACTCTCTCTTCACCTCAACTCCTACAATATTGCCTTGAACTTCACTACCATTCCACACGACTTCCATCACATGCTTCGATTCGTTTCCTGCAGGAGCACCGACATAGGTGTCGAATCCTAGCAGCCTTTTCATAAACTTTCGATGATATTCCACTCTTGCAATCCCCACACTTCTATGAAGCGAATATTGTTGTGTCAAGAACAATATTGGCTTCATACACACCCTCCAGATCTTACACGATATGAATAGGTGCCAGTGGCTATATTGGCATATCTAACAACATATCTATGGGGAAATTTTATGTTTATGATATACCAAATCGAAGATAATTTCAGATTATTTAAGATAATTGAGAAAAAAGATCAAACTGTTTTCAAATTTTAGTAGTGTAGAAATCGTCATGTTTCGAATAATTCCAGTGGCTATATTGGCTTATATATCAACATATCCATGATGAAATTTTATGTTTTTTATACACCAAATCGAACATAATTTCATAATCTTAAGAAAATTGAGAAAAAAGTTCTAAGTTTTTTCAAGTTTTAGTGTAGAATCATGATGCTTTGAATAATGCCAGTGGTTAGATTGGCTTATATATCGACATATCCATGAGGAAATTTTTTGTTTTTTATACTCCAAATCGAAGATAATTTCATAATCTTTAAGATCATTGAGAACGAAATTCTAAGTTTTTTCCAGTTATGTATAGAATCATCATGCTTTGCATAATGCCAGTGGTTAGATTGGCTTATATATCAACATATCCATGAGGAAGTTTTATGTTTTTTATACACCAAATCGAAGATAATTTCATAATCTTTAAGATAATTGTGAACGAAGTTCCAAGTTTTTTCAAGTTTTAGTGTAGAATCATCGTGCTTTGTATAAAGCCAGTAGCCAGATTGGCTTATCTATTGACATATCTATGTGGAAATTTTATGTGTTTTATACACCTAATCGAAGATAATTTCATATTCTTTAAGATAATTGAGAAAACATTTCCAAGTTTCTTTCAAGTTTAGTCTAGAATCGTTGTACTTATTGCATATTGCATATTGCCAGTGTCTAGATTGGCATATGTATCGACATAACTATAGTGAAATTTTATGTTTTTGATACACCAAATCGAAGAGAACTTCATATTGTTCAAGATAATTAAGAAGAAAGTTTCTTTGGTGGCGACTAACACTACACAGGTAGACTAACATAGGTAGACCTGCAGAATACATTCCAGAAAATTTGACTTAAATTTGACTCGAACTGAATTTTTAACGAATTTTTAAACCGACTATGCATTAAATTTCAAGAGTTGTAGTGTTTTAAAGTATGATAACTCGATTTCTAGTTGCTCTAAATTTTCAAAATTAACACTTAATGTTTAGAATATACCTAGAATGCATTACAGAAAATTTGACTAAAATCTGACTCGAACTGAATTTTTAACGAATTTTTAAACCGACTATGCATTAAATTTCAAGAGTTGTAGTGTTTTAAAGTATGATAACTCGAGGTCTAGTAGCTCTAAATTTTTAAAATTGACACTTAATGTTTAGAATATACCTAGAATGCATTACAAAAAAATTTACTAAAATTTGACTTGAACTGAATTTTTAACGAATTTTTAAACCGACACATGCATTTAAATTCAAGAGTTGTAGTGTTTTAAAGTATGATAACTCGAGTTCTAGTTGCTCTAACTTTTTAAAATTGACACTTAATATTTAGAATATATCTAGAATACATTCCAAAACATTTGACTTAAATCTGACTCGAACTGAATTTTTAACGAATTTTTAAACCGACACATGCATTAAATTTCAAGAGTTATAATGTTTTAAAGTATGATAACTCGAGTTCTAGTGGCTCCAAATTTTCAAAATTGACACTTAATGTTTAGAATATACCTAGAATGCATTACAGAAAATTTGACTAAAATCTGACTCGAGCTGAATTTTTAACGAATTTTTAAACCGACACATGTATTTAATTTCAAGAGTTGTAGTGTTTTAAAGTATGATAACTCGATTTCTAGTGGCTCCAAATTTTCAAAATTGACACTTAATGTTTAGAATATACCTAGAATGCATTACAGAAAATTTGAATAAAATTTAACTCGAACTGAATTTTTAACGAATTTTTAAACCGACACATGCATTCAATTTCAAGAGTTGTAGTGTTTTAAAGTATGATAACTCGAGGTCTAGTAGCTCTAAATTTTCAAAATTGACACTTAATGTTTAGAATATACCTAGAATTCATTCCAGAAAGTTTGACTAAAATCTGACTCGAGCTGAATTTTTAACGAATTTTTAAACCGACACATGTATTTAATTTCAAGAGTTGTAGTGTTTTAAAGTATGATAACTCGATTTCTAGTGGCTCCAAATTTTCAAAATTGACACTTAATGTTTAGAATATACCTAGAATGCATTACAGAAAATTTGAATAAAATTTAACTCGAACTGAATTTTTAACGAATTTTTAAACCGACACATGCATTAAATTTCAAGAGTTGTAGTGTTTTAAAGTACGATAACTCGAGGTCTAGTAGCTCTAAATTTTCAAAATTGACACTTAATGTTTAGAATATACCTAGAATTCATTCCAGAAAGTTTGACTAAAATCTGACTCGAGCTGAATTTTTAACGAATTTTTAAACCGACACATGTATTTAATTTCAAGAGTTGTAGTGTTTTAAAGTATGATAACTCGATTTCTAGTGGCTCCAAATTTTCAAAATTGACACTTAATGTTTAGAATATACCTAGAATGCATTACAAAAAAATTGACTAAAATTTGACTTGAACTGCATTTTTAACGAATTTTTAAACCGACACATGCATTTAAATTCAAGAGTTGTAGTGTTTTAAAGTATGATAACTCGAGTTCTAGTTGCTCTAAATTTTCAAAATTAACACTTAATGTTTAGAATATACCTAGAATGCATTACAGAAAACTTGACTAAAATCTGACTCGAACTGAATTTTTTACGAATTTTTAAACCGACACATGTATTAACTTTCAAGAGTTGTAGTGTTTTAAAGTATGATAACTTGAGTTGTAGTAGCTCTAAATTTTCAAAATTGCTACATTATGTTTAGAATATACCTAGAATGCATTCCAGAAAATTTGACTAAAATGTGACTCGAACTGAATTTTTAACGAATTTTTAAACCGACACATTCATTAAATTTCAAGAGTTATAGTGTTTTAAAGTGTGATAACTTGAGTTTTAGTTGCTCTAAATTTTCAAAATTGACACTTAATGTTTAGAATATACCTAGAATGCATTACCAAAAATTTGAATAAAATTTGACTCGAACTGAATTTTTAACGAATTTTTAAACCGACACATGTATTTAATTTCAAGAGTTGTAGTGTTTTAAAGTATGATAACTTGAGTTCTAGTTGCTCTAAATTTTCAAAATTGACACCTAATATTTAGAATATAACTAGAATACTTTTTACAAAATTTGACTAAAATTTAATTCAAACTGAATTTTTAACGAATTTTTAAACCGACAATGCATTAAATTTCAAGAGTTGTAGTGTTTTAAAGTATGATAACTCGAGTTCTAGTTGCTCTAAATTTTTAAAATTGACACTTAATATTTAGAATATACCTAGAATACATTCCAGAACATTTGACTTAAATCTGACTCGAACTGAATTTTTAACGAATTTTTAAACCGACACATGCATTAAATTTCAAGAGTTGTAGTGTTTTAAAGTATGATAACTCGAGGTCTAGTAGCTCTAAATTTTTAAAATTGACACTTAATGTTTAGAATATACCTAGAATGTATTCCAGAAAATTTTACTAAAATCTGACTCGAACTGATTTTTTACGAATTTTTAAACCGACACATGTATTTAATTTCAAGAGTTGTAGTGTTTTAAAGTATGATAACTCGAGTTCTAGTGGCTCCAAATTTTCAAAATTGACACTTAATGTTTAGAATATACCTAGAATGCATTACAAAAAAATTGACTAAAATTTGACTTGAACTGCATTTTTAACGAATTTTTAAACCGACACATGCATTTAAATTCAAGAGTTGTAGTGTTTTAAAGTATGATAACTCGAGTTCTAGTGGCTCCAAATTTTCAAAATTGACACTTAATGTTTAGAATATAACTAGAATACGTTTTACAAAATTTGACTAAAATTTAATTCGAACTGAATTTTTAACGAATTTTTAAACCGACAATGCATTAAATTTCAAGAGTTGTAGTGTTTTAAAGTATGATAACTCGAGTTCTAGTTGCTCTATATTTTTAAAATTGACACTTAATATTTAGAATATACCTAGAATACATTCCAGAACATTTGACTTAAATCTGACTCAAACTGAATTTTTAACGAATTTTTAAACCGACACATGCATTAAATTTCAAGAGTTGTAGTGTTTTAAAGTATGATAACTTGAGTTCTAGTTGCTCTAAAGTTTCAGAATTAACACTTAATATTTAGAATATACCTAAAATGCATTTCAGAAAATTTGACTGAAATCTGACTCAAACTGAATTTTTAACGAATTTTTAAACCGACACATGTATTTAATTTCAAGAGTTGTAGTGTTTTAAAGTATGATAACTCGAGTTCTAGTTGCTCTAAATTTTCAAAATCAGCAACTAATGTTTAGAATATACCTATAATGCATTACAGAAAATTTGACTAAAATTTGACTCGAAATTGATTTTTAACGAATTTTAAAACCGACATATATATTTAATTTCAAGAGTTGCAGTGTTTAAGAGTATGATAACTCGAGTTCTAGTGGCTCTAAATTTTTAAAATTGACACATAATGTTTAGAATATACATAGAATGTATTTCAGAAAATTTGACTAAAATTTGACTCGAATTGAATTTTTAAACCGACACATGAATTTAATTTCATAAGTTGTAGTGTTTTAAAGTATGATAACTCGAGTTCTAGTCGCTCTAAATTTTCAAAATTGACAATTAATGTTTAGAATATACCTAAAATATATTCCAGAAAATTTGACGTAGATTCGGAACTACTGGAGTAAAGTTAGATCAGAATATTATCTTCTCCACACCAGAGAAGGGTGTTATCCATGATTGTTATGCCTGTACAAATCAAGCAGAATATTCTAGTCCCAATAAAACGGATTTTACTGTATTTTTATATAACTATATACTATTTCTATACCTTTACTAGATATAACTATTTAAAATAATATTACTGGAGCCAATTATTGTACCACAAACATACTATGGATAGTTTTAATTGTGCCACGAGCTTTTAACACTCGTTTTCAACATTTACAATTCAAATTACGCGCCAAAATTACGTATAACATGCAAATCGAAAACAAACTCGAATTATAGATGTTGGATATTACTATATCAACCATAACAATTAAAATAAGTTTAAATTAATTGTATAAAAGCGTCTAATAAGAATACAACAAAATTATTACAATGTAAAACTGACTCTAAACGTGACACTTTATATACAATCAACTTTCGATGTAGCGCATATTATACGCGTAGCCTGATGTACGTTTTAAATTTTGTTGTCAAACTTATCAAAATATATCTGTTGCATGTAGAGGGGTTCTAACAATTGTACATTTTATATGGAAATTCGCGTTAATAATAAGTTTTGTGCTTCAAACACGAGTCGTAGTTGTTGGTTTTTGTAATTGCCGCCAAGACCGGTGCGCGCCATAACGTGGTGCATGCGAAATTGGACACCGGCGTCGTCCATTTTTGCACCTGATATCGATCGAATTGCCGACGCCGTTGCTAGTTTGCATCTTGCCGCCATAACAATTCGCTTGTTGCGTCCGTGCGGGAGTGGTGTTTGCGTTCTACTGTTACAATTATCAACGAGGGGGCCTACAAGAGGCCTAAAATATTGTCAGAATGGCCGGGTAAGTTGATTATTCTGTTGGATATATTTTGAAGTGGGCTCATGATGTTTTTTTAATATTTCAGAGAGATTTTCGTGCCATACGACTGGGTGTCTTACATGGTGAAGGTGAGTTTACTTAATTATGATTAGGAATTTGTCATTTGCCCTCTGATTACATGAGGGTTGTTCAATTTAATAGTGTACTTGTGTTGTTACGAACATGTCATATTGTCAACTGTTTTATTTCAGGGGACACAAATATATTTGTCAATGTACTCTAAAGTTATTAATAGGTTTACTGTGACCATGTCTGACAGGTTGTCTAGTGGCACTTGTTGCTACTAGTTGAAGTTTACGAGCCTCTTAATCTGGGCACTCCTGTCAATTACAACTTTTATAGCAATAGATTTACTTGATCATGTCCAACAAATTAGTGTCTAGTATTATTAGTCACTACTAATGGAAGTTTACAAGCCCCTCAATTTGGACACCCCTAATACTATCTTTATATGAATAGATTTACTGTGATCATGTCCGACAGGTTGTCTAGTGGTACTAGCTGTTATTAGTCGAAGTTTACAAGCCCTTCAATCTGGACACCCCTGTCAAATACTACTTTTATAGCAATAGAGATTTACTGTGACCATGTCCAACAAATGAGTGTCTAGTATTATTAGTCACTACTAATGGAAGTTTACAAGCCCCTCAATTTGGACACCTGTCACATACTACTTTTATATGAATAGATTTACTGTGACCATGTCTGACAGTTTGTCTAGTGGTACTAGTTGATACTTGTAATGTACAAGCCACTCAATCTGGGAACTCTTGTCAAATACTACTTTTATAGCAATAGATTTACTGTGACCATATTGGACAAATTAGTATTGTCTATATATAGTTTTCTAAAAATGTATAACCACACAATTTAATAGTAATTTTTGTTGTTCTTATAGTACATTGAGGTAGGATCTGAGGTAGATCCGATTGTTGAAAATATAAAACATGCTGCAAGGCTCATTAGTACTGGAACAGCCTATGATGATTTCAAAAAGGTGTTGTGCCACCTAAGATACGAATATTATAATGTTGATCGTGAGCAAAGTAAGACTGAAATTGATAATCTTCAAGCAACAGACAACATGCAAATATTTATACGTGAAATTGAAACATGCAATGTATGGGATGAATTCTTGTATGTTGTGTATACGTCCAACATAAAACACAGTTTGGTCCATAAAGGATTAATAAATAGAACTGTACTCATGCGCAAGATTATGACAAGTTTGTTTTCAAAGGAAACAGCATTATCAGGTATGGATCTCTATAAAGCAGCTGCTTCACTACTAGGAGATCATGTAGAATGCATGAGCAGAATTTTGGAATATGCTTTATGTAATGAGGCTGAGACTGAGTAAGTGTTGCTAATGTATTAAATAATATAAATTTTAAAATTATAATTTATTTTAGGGAGTCAATTTTGTTTTACAATATAATTACATATTTCATCCCAATTACAAAGCGTTGGCTCAATAAAGTAGATGAAATGGAAAGGGGATTTGATTGTGAAGATAACAAATTTAATGACTGTCTAAATATTGTTATAAACAAAGAGTTGCGGTATGAAAATGTTTTTGGTGTTGAACGATTTTACATCTCAAATAATCGCGAGACTCGCCGAATACTTGTTCAATACATCTGCAGAGTGCAAAGAAAAAACCATCATGTACCTACTACAGATATAGACTTCGTGGTGAATTATATGAAACAGTATTATTTGTGTAAAGACCTAATGGAAGATCTCCATTATCTAATGTCGCACCTAGTTGTGCATGCAAATCTAATGAAGGATGTGCTAGAATGTACAGAGCTATTTGAATATTTCTACCAGTTGTCAAAAATGCTTATTTATAGCAATGAAGAACATGAAGTTAAACTTGGTATATGCATCTATACAACAGTTTACAAAACTGCTTATTTAGGTGACCTAAAGCTACAGTATACACTGTATGATAAATATAGTGCAGGCGAGGGACCATTTTATAAACACCTGTTACAAAATCAAAAGTGGAACTTTGCAGAACTTCCTGATCTTAAAATCTTCCACAGCATGCTTAATACAAAGAACATGGTATTGTTCTTGGAGCTTTTCCAATACACTCCGAACATTAAAAACGTGATTCCTAGAAAAACCTGGGTTGATCTCTGCTTCATTGATATCGATCAGCATTGTTATGCAATTGGTGAGGCAAGCCCATTAATTATAAAACTCATAATGTCTGTGTATTTAGAATCAGATAGTGATCGCAATCTCTTTCTATTGGATTTGATACAAATGACTGAAAACACATTGCCGGAAGTGCCCAATGGAAAGTATCCCCCCGTATTACAATTGTATCCCATGTACAGATTATTAACAGAAGCTGTTAAACTGTTTATTGCTAATGCAACCACAACTACCAAATCTGCAATCAAGGAATGTTGGTTGGCAACTATGGAACAACTGAAAACAATTATTTCATCATATGGAATGGATCGATTGTTTGCTTGTAAAGTACTGGAGAAAGTAATTGAGGTATGTAGGAACTACTTTGATTTAAAATAACTTGATGGGGGCTATTCCCAATAAGTGTGGTAGTTGTATGCAATGGTTTTCATGTCTATAAAAATTCATATGTTTGGAAGCCTACACCGAAAGGTAAAAGGCAAATAGAGAGATATATATATATATATATATATATATATATATATATATATATGTTTGGAATTAGGACAGTATTGGTGTGGAATAATTAACCCTCTCAGCCCTTCTAGTGGTGTTTACCACCATAACAATTACTTACTGTGTTGGCTTTCAACCACTAGATTTCATTCCAAGAAGGTATTTTAAAGAAAACGGCAGTTTAAATTGATGTGTGTGAATAAACGTAATAATAGTTAACAAACAAAAAAATATTTTAAAAATCCATGGCTGAAAGGGTTGGATAGTTGGCTGGAGGGTAGGATAGCTACAGACACTTAGGCCTCAAATTGGGCCCATTGTGAATGGCTGAAAGGGTTAAGATAGAAGTATGTTCTGTTCTATCACAATTTCACCACAATGTAGTAATAAGCCTAAATTGGTATGTAATAGGTTAACTCTAGCATATTGTGGATAGTCTTAGTACTTGATCATATATTTTACACTGTTTTGTTTTTGTAGGCTGGGATTGAATTTTATTTCGAAGCTGCAAAAACTACAGCACAAACCTTCGCGGATGTAGATTACATCCTTTGCAGCACTAGGGACTTCCTCTTCTGCAACATACGTGTGGTCACCGCAATTATTGAGAAATTGCTAGGTCCCTTCATTAACCGGTTTGCAGCCAAAGGTATGGACCTGATGGAGCAACATATGCGCGCGAGAATAGAGGCGATTTTAGTGTGCGACCAATACACCTCGCGGTTGCGACAAGCTACTGAATTCAAGGTGTTCGTCCATGCGGTGTGTGCTAATGTGCCAAAGGAATTTAAGGCTGTGAGTATGGTGTAATCAGCTGCTGGCAAGGTATTACAGATTGGGTTGTTTTGCAGATGTTCATCGAAATTGTTTTTAAAGAGTTTTTGAACTTGGATGAGGAGAGTACACCATCTAGTACTGCTATACGGATGAATTGTATTGCCAAAATGGTAGCTGATCCGAGTCTGAAGGAGTATACTAGGAAGTACTTTATGCAGCTAATGATGTACTGTTTGCTTGGTATGGCTGAGAGCAAATATGTGGTGTAGTAAGTATAATTGTTTTGTTATTATTCTATTTTTCTAGAAAATATTTATAAAGTAAAAGTGTAAACACTATCCAATAGGTTATTGTCTTGTAGTACTAGTTGCTACTAGTGGAAGTTTAATGGCCATCTCAATTTGGGCATACTTGTCAAATACTATATTTATATGAATAGATTTACTGTGACCCTGTCCAACTGGTTAGGGTCTAGTAGTACTAGTTGAAGTATTAGCCCCTAAATCTGGGCACCTTTGTCAAATACTAACTTTATAGGAATAGATTTACTGTGACCCTGTCCAACAGTTTAGTGTCTAGTGGTACTAATTGCTACTAATGGAAGTTTATAAGCTCCTAAATCTGGGCACATCTGTCAAATACTATGTTTATATGAATACATTTACTGTGATCCTGTTGCAACAGGTTAGGGTCTAGTAGTACTAGTTGAAGTATTAGTCCCTAAATCTGGGCATCCTTGTTAAATACTAACTTTATAGGAATAGATTTGTGACCTTGTCCAACAGTTTAGTAGTACTAGTTGATACTAATGGAAGTTTATAAGCCCCTAAATCTGGGCACCTTTGTCAGTCAATATATCTTTATAGGAATAGATTTACTGTGACCCTGTCCAACAGGTTGGTGTGTAGTATAACTAGTTGTTACTAGTGGAAGTTGGACACATGAAAATATATTTTGTGTCCAACTTTCTGCTATTTTTCCTAGTATTTACTGTGACCCTGTTGCAACAGATTAGTGTCTAGTAGTACTTATTGCTACTAATGGAAGTTTATAAGCCCCTAAATCTGGGCACATCTATCAAATACTATCTTTATATGAATACATTTACTGTGACCCTGTCTGACAAGTTAGTGTCTAGTAGTACTTGTTGATACTAATGGAAGTTTATCAACCCCAAAATCTGGGCACCTCTGTCAGTCAATATGTCTTTATATGAATAGATTCACTGTGACCCTGTCTAATGGATTGGTGTCTAGTATAACTAGTTGTTACTAGTTGAAGTTGGCCATATGAAAATATATATTAGTTTTGAATTTCGAAAAATAGGGGACCCATAAATCGTAATTTTCATAAAATTGTTGGATGAACAACAAAATAGTTAGCATAAATAGATGTCAGCTATGATTTATTACTAGATAGTTTCATTCTTCATGAAGATTTTGATATCAAAATTAGTTGAATTGTTGCTATCTGCATTGAAAATGTATCAGTTTCTTAATACAAATCTATATTATATAGATCTTTATACAAATTTAGTAACCATATGTATTTCTATCTTTTCAGCAACGCCGCATGCATTTTGTTTGATCAATTATTAATAAGACTATTGCCATCGAAGAATAAATTAAGGAACATGACCATGTATGAACTGAGTTGTTTGTATCCAGAGATATACAACATGCATCGAATGCTGACAACGAGCTTAAACAACCCACATCTAACAAGTAGCAAGCTATTGTATATGCAAATCCTGCGACGTTGTAACACAAGCTTACCGCTGTCCAATGATAAAGCCATTCGTTCTGTTTTTGAGCGAACCACGTCGCTGATTATGAATGTGCAGAGCGCAGAGGCTATACAAGCCCTCAATTTGCTAATCGAGCTTTTCCCGAGCTGCAGCCTACCCTCTTACACATTGAACATGTTCACAGATTACTTGCATTCGGATAGCGCAATCCGGTGCAGCACAAAAGAAAGTTTCTTATACGTGCTAGCAGCCATGCTCGAGCGCTACGCGGACTCTCTTCATGCCGACATGATAAAACAAGATATGCACTATGAAAATATTGAAGACATGGAATTGTACATCGAAAATATTTTAGAAAACCGTGCAATGTATCCAACTACATACAACGGGCTACTACTTATAAGGGAGCAAGTTACAAAATTGAATAATATTGAAGAATATTATCACTTCCAAATTAAATACGGCAATCCCGAAAAAAATATAGTAATTCTACAGAAATGTTACAAAGAACAGCACATAAGTGCAGGAGCAAAATTCGCGGCAATCGAAGAAATGCTACCGTATTTCGAAAAGGACCGTGAATCCATGCAGTTTCCCGATTATCTAATGCTGTCAATTAAAATAATTCTATCTACACATAGCACTACAGGGCTTAAAGATTTATTAGCCGCCCTGGGATACCTATTAACTACAACCTCGTACAAAGTGTATGATGAAGCATTTCTACAAATCCCAATATCCGAGTTGATGGAGCGTGCTCGCGATTGTGCCACATACCTCCTGTTCTACACGCAAGTAATCGCAAAAATCCCAAATGTCCGCGACAAAATCAGCATTGAACTGGACCGTGCCATACTGAACGCGTTTTGGAAATCGAATAGACACGATGCAACATTCGCATTTAAATATCTGATTAAAATTACCAATTGCAGGCCAACACTTCTAGCCATGGCCGTTGGATTTTTGACTTACACAGAAGCAGATTCCACTCTAATGTGTCGCAGCCTGTTGCGGGAAGTCAATATAGCGCCACAAAAGTGCACCTTCGATGAAATCATGAGCGTCATTTTCAGCCAGTCTTTCATCATGCTTTTCTTCGAAAGATGCAACAACAACACGATGGAATTCTTACATACTACTCAACAAAACCTGGCCGAGGTTTCGCAAGTACTCAGCGAGGAGAAACTCGAACCTAATTACAAAGTTAGGGTGCTTATTAAAGCGATGTTTTACTACAAGGAGAGAATTGGGTTTGGAATTGATTATTAATACATCAATATGTCGACTGAAATGATGGAGCGTGATTGAAAGTGAGAATTTTTATATTTATATATATATACTGTTTACAGTACATATAGAGTACAGGGTTTTTTTATTACGTTTATTACTGAACCGGAAGGCTTTAAGATTTTATATGTAATACGTACAAAGTTTATTATAGGTGTTATATATAATATAGCAAATATATTTATGTAAATGTTATTTTAGGATGGACTTCAATGTGTAATGTTTTTTTTTTTGTTCAATATTATTTTGGTTTTTATTTATTTTTCTTTTATTTTCCTTTTATTGACGAGTTTAGTATGCCATCAGAACTTATTGGTATAGAAGTGTTATTTTTGGATGCATAATACAAAACGCCCATATTTATGGGCACAAGAGGAAAATACATGCTAGCTATTAGAAAAAGCTATGAATTGTCTTACAGTTACATAAATAAAGCGGTTTATTTACTACAGATAGAATTAGTAAGTAAAACAGGACGCCAGGGAAACCCGTATCGCACAATCGTTATTCGTAGTTGTCTCAAATATGAAAATTATACGACGTATTCTCGCAAGGGTCTGAGAATATGTTTTATAAATGGTATATTAAGATGAGGGCAATTTCGCTGTGTAAGCATTTTAATGCCTCAAAACCAGTGTTTCGATTTTAAAGGTGGGTTTACACTAGTATTTGAAGGAATCTTACAATTCTTGAATACACTAGCGCCCTGTCAATTTGGCTACTACTAGTGACACATGCTGACGTCACGTTCATACTAATAGTACAGCATGACGTCAGTATGTGTCACTAGTAGTAACCAACCGGGCAGGACCTAGGTCACTATAAACAATATGAGAATAAAGATCGTTTTAGACAAGACTCAAAAGTTAGTCAAGATGCGAGACAATCTAAATTATGATCATAATTATCATGATGGTAGATTGAATGGAAAAATATAACGCGTTAAGGACAAATTATATGGGAGGAGGATATATGAATTAATTTCTTGAACAACTTTTGAGCTAAGAAATTGTCTTGTCTAAAACGACATTTAATGACTATTATGCAACCATAAACCCACCTTTAGTCTCTCCAAGATATTAATTTTAAAGCACCTACAAAATATTAGTAACCCCAGCTCCTCTCTAAAAATCCCTGGCATAGTATATAATATACTACACTATAGTAATATCGTTCTTTTTTAGTATTAATTGATTGTACTAATTGTCTATTTGTTGTATGTCCATAGTGTTTTGGACAACTCAATCTTCAAACATTCTTTAAAAAAAAACCGTATTATATGTTACATGTTGTTTGTAGCACATCCTAATGTCATAGTATTCGATGTTTACCCGTTTTATGTGTTGCTCTTATCTGTGTTACAATAAAAGCGCCATCCTACGCAAGCATTGTGTTTATTTTATGGGGCCACGAGTTGTAAAAAAATAAATTTTGTGTTTATTCGGCAGAAGTCGCGGTGTTACAATGTTCAGATTAATAATTGTGTTTGCAGTCGGTAAGTAAAGTGAGCATCGATGAAAAAAATATGTATCATGTTTTTAATCGTATTTGCAGTGACGATTTGTGTCTGCAGGGATAGTATGTTTGATTATGAAGTTCTTGAAAAGTTGGGAGCTCAGGCGGTCGGATTTTTGGACTATGCAGTGCAAATTGAGGAAACTTATTTTCATTGCATGCATACAGAAGTTGCTTACTATTTGTACACTAAGTAAGTATGGGTATGGATAATGATACTGATGTTGCTTACTATTTGTATACAAAGTATGGATAATGATACTGAAGTTGCTTACTTTTTGTACACAAAGTGTCGATAATGATACTGAAGTTTGCTTACTGTTTGTACACAAAGTAAGTATGGATAATGATACTCAAGTTGCTTACTATTTGTACACAAAGTATGGATAATGATACTGAAGTTTGTTTACTGTTTGTACTCAAAGTAAGTATGGATAATGATATTTTATTTGTGTACCAAATATAATCATTTATTTTTATTTTAAAAACAACCTTAATTTGGCATAACCCTTACATATAAATAAACTGAAGAAATATTCACAACTCGAAACAAAAACCTCAATTTTCATAATATCCCTTCCCAAAGAAAAGAAAAGAAAAGAAATACACACCCTACTACCCCTCTCCCACGACATTGCAGATTTCCACGCCATACCCATACGTTTTTTATTCCGAAACATGATTTTTATCGAAAGATTAGGTGTCATGAATTTTCCGCATTGAGATTGTAATGAATTGACTAAAATAAACAAATAATGCTTCATTTGCAAACTAAATAAGTGAGAAACATCATTATTATCATGACTTAGTTTTAATTTCAAGAAATCAATTTTTGTAGTCACATAACTTATGCGTCATGAATTTTTCCGCATTAAGATGTAATTAATCGACTAAAATAAATAAATAATGCTTCGTTTCCTTCGTTTCGTAACTAAATAAGTGAGAAAAATAATTATTATCATCACTCAGTTTTAATTTCAAGAAATAAATTCATTACAATTTTTTTTAGTTATTTTTCACGACAGCCTTTTGCAAATTTCCACGCCAAACCCATACGTTTTTATTCCGAAACATGATAATTTTTATCGAAAGATTAGGTGTCATGAATTTTCCGCATTGAGATTGTAATGAATTGACTAAAATAAACAAATAATGCTTCATTTGCAAACTAAATAAGTGAGAAACATAATTATTATCATGACTTAGTTTTAATTTCAATATATTTTTTTTAGTTATCTCACATAACTTATGTGTCATGAATTTTTCCGCATTAAGATGTAATTAACCGACTAAATAAATAAATAATGCTTCATTTTCAAACTAAATAAGTGAGAAACATAATTATTATCTCTTAGTTTTAATTTCAAGAAATAAATCCATTAGTTTTTTTTTGGTTATGTCGCAACTATATGTCTGGAATTTTCCTCCGTTGAGACTATAACATAATCATGCCTTACAAAGCCCTTTATAAGCCAAATACAATCAAAAAGTTCAAGATTATTATAAACTACATGCGTATTGCAATCAAATGATTTTGCGTTTTTTTTGTTGTTGCCCGGCTCAATTCGTGTATTACGTGTACATACCTTAAAATTCCGCAACGTCTCTAAGGACCTCGGATGGTACACTTATCACACACTGCACTGAACTATCACACACAATATTAATTGTCTATTAACTAATTTATAAGACATTTTATCGGGAGCACACGCGGACACACCTGTTGAACTATGGCACTGCAGCGGTCGAGCAGCGGTCACCACGCTCGCTCGCTCGCTAGCAGAGCAAAAAACGCTACCGAAATAGACTGCTTATCTCAGTAACAATCGGAGTGCATCATGATTTACGACGCACAGAAGAATAATATTTTATTGGAACAAATAATAATTTGAATTTACTGGAATATACACACCAAAATTAATTTTTGCCGGATTACTAAAATTAGTAATTGCACCTCATGGTTTTTCATTCATTACTACAAAAAAAATTGTAGATGAAATATGTTTTTGTATCAAACTGATAGCTAATAACCGTGTAAATAGAACGCGGAAAACAATGTTAGATAAAAAAAATAAAAGACAAAAATGTCACCATTGAATAGTTTGTTATAAACGCGCCCTCAAAGGGTCCACTTATGTTCACAGGTGGAAACTGATCTTACAACGTTAAATGCACAACTCGAAACAAAACCCCCATCCCATAATAATCCCTTCCCACATCAAGAAATTCACACCTTACCGTCCCTCACCCACTTCCTCTCCCACGATAGCCTTTTGCAAATTTCCACGCAATATCCGTACGTTTTTATTCCAACACATGATTATTTTTATCGAAAGGTTAGGTATCATGAATTTTTCCGCATTAAGACGTAATTAATTGACTAAAATAAACAAATAATGCTTCATTTTCCAACTAAATAAATGAGAAACATAATTATTATCATGACTTTAGTTTTAATTTCAAGAAATCATTTTTTTAGTTGTGTCACATTACTTATGTCATGAATTTTTCCGCATTAAGATGTAATTAATTGACTAAAATAAATAAATAATGCTTCATTTTCAAACTAAATAAATGAGAAACATAATTATTATCATGACTTAGTTTTAATTTCAAGAAATATTTTTTTTAGTTATGTCACGTAACTTATGTGTCATGCTTTTTTCCGCATTAAGATGTAATTAATCGACTAAAATAAATAAATAATGCTTCATTTTCAAACTAAATAAGTGAGAAACATAATTATTATCATAATAAAGTTTTAATTTCAAGAAATAATTTTTTTTAGTTATGTCACATAACTTATATGTCTGGAATTTTCCCGCATTGAGACTGTAACATAATCATGCCTTACAAATCCCTTTATAAACCAAATTAAATCAAAAAGTTATTATAAATAACTTGTTTATTGCAATTAAATTGATTCAACTTTTTGTCTGCCCGACTAAATTCGTTTATTACGTGTACATACCTTGAAATTCCGCCACATCCCTAAGGCCCTCGGATGGTACACTTATCACACACTGCACTGCACTATCACACACAATATTAATTGTCTTTTAACTAAGTTATAAGACATTTTAGCGGGAGCACACGCGGACACACCTGTTGAACTATGGCACTGCAGCGGTCGAGCAGCGGTCACCACGCTCGCTCGCTCGCTAGCAGAGCAAAAAACGCTACCGAAATAGACCGCTTATCTCAGTAACAATCAAAGTGCGTCATGATTTACGACGCACAGAAGAATAATATTTTATTGAAATAAATAATAATTTGTATTTACAGTGCATTATTATTATTATATTATACAGTTATACACACCAACATTAATTTATGCCGGATTACTAGAAAAAATAATTACGAGCACCTGCTTAGGGTGGTTTATCATTCATTAAAAAAAAAACTGTGGGAAAAATAATTATTTTACATAAAAATATTATAGCTAACAAACGTCTGAATATAATGCCGAAAACCAGGAGTTCGCATCTCTTTTGGTTTTAGAGATACAATGTGAAATGCACATTTTTTTAAAAATTGTTTTGATCATACCTTGCTTGTCATATCTCAATTACATAACATTAACAAATGAATAGAAATTTCCCTCGCTGTGCTTTCACAAATCGTTGAGGTAATCTGGAAAACCTGGTGTGAAGGATGTTGTTTGTTGAATCAGTTTTCTCTTCTTAATTTGTATGTTATTATTTCTTATTGTTTTACAATTGGAAGCGAGGCGCGTAAAAAGGTCACGATTTCGGGTTTTAGAAAAATTGTGCATTTTTATTGATACATTTGATTTATGATAAAATATAGTAGATAGCAAACACATAGAAAAAATGCAAGACGAATATGTCACAATTGAATATTTGGTTATAAACGCGCCCTCAAAGGGTCCACGTATGTTCACAGGTGGAAACTAAGCTTACAAAACAGAAGTAAACTTACAAATCCGGTTTTCGAATATAAGTAGCTAATAGACGTAGTTACTTGAAAATCAAGAGATTGGATTAAAATATGATTACGTTTAGAAGATACAGTACACACAAGTTGTTGCACGAAAACGGTTTTTCTAATGGTAATTTTTCACTTCAAACGCAAATTTCTGGACAAACGAACGACTTAGCGAGCAACAGTCTTTTTCTTTATTTGGCATAACCCTTACATATATATCAACTGAAGAAATATTCATAACTCGAAACAAAACCCTCATCCCATAATATCCTTTCAAAAAAAAAAAAACACACACCCTACCGACCTTCTCCCACGAAAGTCTTCTGTAGATTTCCACGCCATACCCACAAGCTTTAATCCCAAGACATGATTATATGAATTTATTTCTGAATAGAGCAGCTCATTTACTATAAAACAACAGTCATTACAGCTGTAAAAAGTAACATAGGGGTACCTACAAGGTGTGTTTTTTTTCATTGAATCTAAACAATTACGTCCATGGCTACAGAACGTCTTTTTCCCTTCAGAGTCCTTTTCTTCGGAGCTTTATTTGGCATAACCCTTACATATATATCAACTGAAGAAATATTCACAACTCGAAAGCAAACCCTCATACCACCATATCCCCTCAAAAAAAAATACACACCCTACCGTCCTCCCACGACAGTCTTCTGTAGATTTCCACGCCATACCCATAAGCTTTAATCCCAAGACATGATTATTTGAATTTGAATATCTGAATAGAGCAGCTCATTTACTATAAAACAACAGACATTACAGCTGTAAAAAGTAACATAGGGGTACCTACAAGGTGTGTTTTTTTTCATTCAATCTAAACAATTACGTCCATGGCTACAGAACGTCTTCTTCTCTTCAGAGTCCCCTTCTTCGGAGCTTTATTTGGCATAACCGTTACATATATATCAACTGAAGAAATATTCACAACTCGAAACAAAACCCTCATCCCATAATATACCTTCAAAAAAAAACACCCCACCGTACTTCTCCCGCGACAGTCTTCTGTAGATTTCCACGCCATACCCATAAGTTTTAATCCCAATACATGATTATTTGAATTTGAAAATCTGAATAGAGCAGCTAATTTACCATAAAACAACAGTCATTACAGCTGTAAAAAAGTAACAGAGGGGTACCTACAAGACGTGTTTTTTTTTATTCATTCTAAACAATTATGTCCTGGCTACAGAACATCTTCTTTCCTTTAGAGTGCCCTTCTGTACATCCCATCACGCACTTTTCTCACCTGTTGCATTCACTCTCTTCATTTTTGATTGATAAGCTTGTCCTGTGATCGTCTTCCTCTCCACTCAGGTCACAGGTGTGGCCAAAATTCTGCCCAGGGCATGGCTACAGAACGTCTTCTTCCCTTCAGAGTCCCCTTCTGTACATCCCATCCCGCGCTTTTCTCACCTGTTGCATTCACTCTCTTCATTTTTGATTGATGAGCTTGTCCTGTGATCGTCTTCCTCTCCACTCAGGTCACAGGTGTGGCCAAAATTCAATCCGGGCCATGGCTACAGAACGTCTTCTTCCCTTCAAAGTCCCCTTCTGTACATCCCATCCCGCGATTTTCTCAGCCGTTGCATTCACTCTCTTCATATTTGATTGATAAGCTTGTCCTGTGATCGTCATCCTCTCCACTCAGGTCACAGGTATGGCCAAAATTCAACCCAGGGCATGGCTACAGAACGTCTTCTTCCCTTCAGAGTGCCCTTCTGTACATCCCATCCCGCGCTTTTCTCACCCGTTGCATTCACTCTCTTCATATATGATTGATAAGCTTGTCCTGTGATCGTCTTCCTCTCCACTCAGGTCACAGGTGTGGCCAAAATTCAACCCGGGCATGGGTACAGAACGTCTTCTTCCCTTCAAAGTCCCCTTCTGTACATCCCATCCCGCGCTTTTCTCACCCGTTGCATTCACTCTCTTCATATTTGATTGATAAGCTTGTCCTGTGATCGTCTTCCTCTCCACTCAGGTCACAGGTGTGGCCAAAATTCTGCCCGGGGCATGGCTACAGAACGTCTTCTTCCCTTCAAAGTCCCCTTCTGTACATCCCATCCCGCAATTTTCTCAGCCGTTGCATTCACTCTCTTCATTTTTGATTGATAAGCTTGTCCTGTGATCGTCTTCCTCTCCACTCAGGTCACAGGTGTGGCCAAAATTCAACCCGGGGTATGGCTACAGAACGTCTTCTTCCCTTCAAAGTCCCCTTCTGTACACCCCATCCCGCGCTTTTCTCACCCGTTATATTCACTCTCTTCATATTTGATTGATAAGCTTGTCCTGTGATCGTCTTCCTCTGCACTCAGGTCACGGGTGTGGCCAAATTTTGCCCGCGGCATGAACTATCGAAAGAAACTCGCTTCGGTTATAAAAAACTCTTTCTCAGTATGATACAACTAACCCCCTAGAAGGAAAGTTAAACGTCATCTGGCGGCACCACATCAATTAGCAATGCACGCCCATATGGCTGAGCTACTACTGATGAGATCTAATAAAATCGAAATCTAGATATGTAGATTGCTAAGAGGTGGATTTTGGATAGTTGGCTGGAGGGTAGCATAGCTACAGACACTTAGGCCTCAAAATGGCGCCATTTTGAAAGGAGAGGTGGATTCACACTTATATCTTTCTCAGTATTTTCACAGATTAGCGTTTATAAATAGTTTATTAATATCTTCACATATGTCCCTACCATAATATCCTATATAATGGTAATTTTTTAAGTACAGCATGTGGGCGGCCAAATTATATGTGCACACGGGCGGCCCATCACCTAGGACCGGCCCTGCTCCTTCTAATACCAATACCTCACACTCCAGTCCTCCCCCCGATGATCCATTCCTCGCCATCCGTCTCCAACTCGTCCAGCTCCTTCTAATACCAATACATCACACTCCAGTCCTCCCCCGATGATCCATTCCTCGTCATCCGTATCCAACTCGTCCAGTTCCATCTGATACCAATACATCACACTCCAGTCCTCCCCCCGATGATCCATTCCTCGCCATCCGTCTCCAACTCGTCCAGCTCCTTCAGGTTTTTATTATAGTATACTATTCCACCCACATAGTCCTTCTATCCATTTCTACATTCCCTTCTACCAATGCAGTAGTTTCCCTCAACGACACTATGTTTCATCCTCCCACTATCTGCCTCACATCACAATTCCTCATTTGGCACTCTCGCTTCATTCTTAACCCCCTGCATCGCCCAGTCTCATCCTACCGGCATATTACTTCCCACTCCTGTCATCCAAGTCTCCAACAAACCTACTATGTCCTTCGTGTCTGTCCAATCTTCCAGCTCTTTTCCCCACATCCCCCCAACTAAATGGAATTAATTTTATTTCGTTGATTCCTCCAAAATTTGTTTTTCTCAGCCCAGTAATATTCCAATATCCTACTGTAAATTCGCTGTGCGCCTCCTCCATATTACTTTCCACTCCTGTCATCCAAGTCTCCAACAAACCCACGGTGTCCTTCGTGTCTATCCAATGTTCCAGCTCTTTTCCCCATATTCCCCCAACATAGAATGAATTTTATTTCGTTGATTCCCTCAAAATTTGTCCAGTAATATTCTAATCTCCTACTCTGAATTCGCTGTGCGCCTCCTCACCGTCCTCAGCCCCGTCAGTCCTTTTTTATCAAGAAGTTCCCCTGTATACCATACCCACGTTCTCTTCGTGTACTGCATATATCCATTAATGGATCTTTCATCTCGTCCCGATCCCTAAATGTTACAGATCAAACTCCCTGTATCGCGTATTTGTGTGTACTGATTGAAGTTTCAAAGTCATAACATCTTGTTCCTTCCCAGTCCTCTCTTCCGTTTAACGTTGCCCTCGATTATCAATTAGATAAATTAGTACTTGTGGTGGAGCTTCACGTGACCCAAAAAGGCTATCTTTGTGGAGAGCTCTGATACGACTGATTCAGATCGCGCTCGTGAAACCTATTTTGATTGCAAACTGGTTGTGTGAATGACTAGTTTGAAACTAGTTTGCAAATTCGGGTTACAAAACAGTTGCCTCGTGTGCGGAGGGCCTTACTGTACTCATCAGAACTCGATTCGACTTCCTCGTCGGTGTTTCTTGTTGTCCATGGGATCTTTAGAATTCTCCATTGCTTGTATTTTGTTCATCGGTTTTTTATTGTTTGTCCTATGAAATGAAATTTTCGAAAGACACCCGTGCCTCATTATCACACACTAGGTGTTAGAGGAGCGCGAGGAGCTTAGAATGCCTAGGAGGGGGGGAAAGCCCTGAGCGACCGAACTCGATTATCAATTGAATAAATTGGTACTTATGGTTGAACCTCAGGTGACCAAAATAGGCTATTTTTCGTCTATTTACTGTAGTTATCAAAGCTCGATTCGACTTCCTCGTTAGTCTTTCTTGCTTTTCATGGGATCTATAGACTTCTCCGATAAAGCCACATCTCCATTGCTTGTATTTTGTTCATCTATCTTTGTTTGTCATGTGAAATGCAATTTTCGAAAGACACCCGTGCCTCACTATCACCACTAGGTGTTAGAGGCACTAGCGGCGCGAGGGGTTTAGAATGCCTAGGAGGCGCGCAAGACCTGAGCGACAGAACTCGATTATTAATTGGATAAATTGGTACTTGTGGTTGAGCCTCACGTGACCCAAATAGACCCAATCTTTCGTCTATTTACTGTAGTCATCAAAGCTCGATTCGACTACCTCGTAGGTCGATGGGATCTTTAGAATTCTCCGATAAAGCCACATCTCCATTGCTTGTATTTTGTTCATCTTTTTTTTATTGTTTGTCCTGTGAAATTGAATTTTCGAAAGACACCCGTGCCTCACTATCACCACTAGGTGTTAGAGGCACTGACGTCGCGAGGGGCTTGAATGCCTAGGAGGCGGGCAAGCCCTGGGCGACAGAACGTGAGTTTTGGGTTAGCTAAAAAGAACGCGGAGTGAATCCGGCACTGGGAAGGTCGGTCGCATCACAGGATTATATTTATAAACTTTATTTCAATACAAGAAGGGAAAACTTGTAAACCAACATGACCTTTTTAAGATGACTTTGAATTTCTCTTCAAATAAATAATTTTCTTAATTAATGCGTAAGTACCATTCTATTAAACTGTCATTTTGAAAACTGTCGGCCGACATCTCTATCTTTGCTGGGACTTCATCAATAAAATATGTTGTAAAATACCCCTAACACCTAGTTATGCTAGTGAGGCACGGGTTCGAAGATTCCACCTCATAGGACAAAACAAAGAAAAAGGTATAGTGAAAAAATTACGGGTAGTTTTGACCGGGGTGTCTACCAATTAAACCCAAACTGGCGTTCTGTAACTTGGGCTTGCCCGCCTCGGTGACAAATATCTATTTATAGCTGTTTTCGTTTATCACTATGCCCTGCTCCGAGCTTATTGTCTCTTGTTAAAAAAAACCTCTATCATTATAGTGCTATTAGCCGTGAAGCTTTTCCGCCGGTAAAGGAAGAAGCTCAGAGGAGTTTAATCACCCGGTATTTACCTTAACTTCACAGAAAACCTCTGAAAACTGTGAAAGGTGATTCGCGAAAACTGAGGTTCCCCAAGGCTCAGTACGAGATGGACGACGCCTCTAACCACTCGGCCACTGAGCTGGGTTCTTGTTCTATTTGTCGGCTTGTACGATGAGCACAATTCTACATCGTCCCGGCGGATGACCCCAAAACTTTGAGCGGTACAGCACGCCACGGGGCGACTAGTTATGTTAAACGAAAATATCTATTAATTTTTGTAGTGTCTCCGACACTTTAGAATATCCCAGATAGATCTTTAGTAAGCTACTGCGGGATAGTTTTAGCCTAATTTCAACGTCGTTTGGTTGTAAAGTACCAGGGGTGTGATTTTTGAGCGATCGTTATCACCATGCGCTATAAAACTTTTAGTTTCATAGCGATAGACTAATAGCACTAGCTCAAAAATTGATGGCAAAATACAACAACTATCAAGTTTTAAGTTCTACCAACAAAAATAAGACCTTTATTTGGCATATCAGCCCAACCCTCCCCTTTTACACAAATTCGAGCCGTTCGCTATAGTTCTACCAAATATAGCGATCACTCTTCACGGCGTGAAGGGCCAAAAATCGATACCATTTGCAATACTAGTGAAGGTCTGTCGATCGCTATATCCATAGAGATCGCTCAAAAATAGCCCCCCTGGACAGGTGTTACCGACAATATTTTGGACAAATATTATTTGCGGATATATTTGTATACCATTCCTAGTCTGACGGTGGCTTATACTAATTAATACTTTCCAGAGGGAGTACTGACTACACTCAACTATACCTAGACTCTAAAACAGCTTTAAGTAGCAGTCCTTTTGATAAAACCCTTAAGACATTTGTAGTGGTGCATGGGTATACTGACAATAAGGACCGAAAAGTGATTGTAGCCCTACGAGAAAGTTCAGTAACAAGGATTTAACTACAACCACAACGTTAGTAACTGATTTAATTTCAGGCCTTGTAGACAACGAGGCGGCTAATGTGATAGTTGTCGACTGGCACAGGGCGGCCAGGCAAATTTATTTCACCGCCGTGGAGAACTCGTTCCATGTGGGTAGGGAGCTGGGAGCCTTTCTACTGTTTTTGGAAAGCGCTGGCGTTGATCTGGGTGGTGTACATATAATAGGGCACAGTTTGGGCGCCCAAATTGCTGGTGTGGCAGGCGAGAGGGTTGATGGGAAGGTCGGGCGCATCACAGGTTATTGTTGGATTATATTTATAAACTTTATTTCAGTAAAAGAAGGCAAAACTAGTAAACTAAACCGACATTATAGAAGATGAATTTCTCTTTAAATAATATGTTTCTTAATTAATGTGTAGGTACCATTTCATTAATCTGACATTTCGGTCGACACCTCTATGTTTGCTGGGACTTCATCAATAAAATATGGAGTAATTTCGACGCAAAAAAAACTGCTATCTTTATAGATAAGACTACTCAATAGACATTTTGGTGCCCAATGCCAAGAAGTTGCAGGATATACACAGCAAACACAAAAATGTTGGCCGACATTAAGTATCGATATACTACTGGCTAAATACATGGTATCAGGCTAATAGACGGCTCGATACATATTTGACAATGGTCCGTTTCTTTTGTTCATTTTCGCGTACATAGGTACTTTATGGATACGACTACTGAATAGACATTTTGGTGCCCATTGCCAAGAAGTTGTAGGATATACACAGCAAACACAAACATCTTGGGCGACATTAAGTATCGAAATAATACTGGCTAAATACATGGTATCAGGCCAATTGTCGGCTCGATACATTATTCGACAGTGGTCCGTCTCTTTTGTTTAATTTAGCGTACATGGGTACTTTATGGATAAGACTACTCAATAGACATTTAGGCACCAACATGTGTATTGAGTAGTCTTATCCATAAAGTATATATGTACGCTAAATTGAACAAAAGAGACGACCCATTGTCGAATAATGTATCGAGCCGACTATTGGCCTGATACCATGTATTTAGCCAGTATTATTTCGATACTTAATGTCGCCCAACATGTTTGTGTTTGCTGAGTATATCCTACAACTTCTTGGCAATGGGCACCAAAATGTCTATTCAGTAGTCTTATCCATAAAGTACCTATGTACGCGAAATTGAACAAAAGAGACGGACCATTGTCAAATAATGTATCGAGCCGACTATTATTCTGATACCATGTATTTAGCCAGTATTATTTCGATACTTAATGTCGGCCAACATTTTTGTGTTTGCTGTGTATATCCTACAACTTCTTGTTTGTTATAATTTGAGTAGGACTGAACCCTTCTGCGGCCTTATTGAGTTTGTCATCCGGATAAATGTTTTTTTTTGCTAGTATTATACCGATACTTTTATCGGCCAACACGTTTGTGTTTGTAGGTCCTATAATTAATTGTTTGTTGTAATCTGAGCAGGATTGGACCCTGCCGGGCCCCTTTTTGAGTTTATGGGCTCAAGGAACGAATCGATGTCCCTAGATCGCAATGATGCTAAATTCGTGGACGTCATCCACACGGCGGTGGGCATTTTTGGGGTAATATCTCCAGTGGGCCACGCTGATTTCTATCCGAACGACGGTGAAGTGCCGCAGCCAGGGTGCAACAGTATTGTTTTTACAAGTAACGTTTTAATTTTTAGTAAACAATATTTGTTTATAATTATAACTAGCTATATGACTGTATTAATTTGTTTAATAGCTGTTTAACCAATTGGACAATAGGTGTGCTAATTATTTAGTAGAACTGTTTTAGTTTCATGCAGCCACGTGAGGTCGATTAGGTATTACATGGAATCCATTACTAGTAGAGAATTTTTATCAAAGCGGTGTTCATCCTGGGAGAATTCGCGACTAGCAAATTGCTCAAGAACTGATTTAGTATCAATGGGGCATCATTTATCACCGAAGTAAGCTACAAAATCATCTTTGTTTTTAGTTCTCTGCTTTGCTTTTCAAAAATTGACACATCGGGAAATAACTGCTCGTTTGTGATTGGTGATTGATTACGTCAACTAATTTCTGAATCTAAACATGCCCATTAACAACTTGATTGATGCGCATCGGGTATATCTACATATACAATCTGTAGCTATTGTAATTTCAATATGCAAAACTTAATTTCTAGCACAAGGGGCAACTTCTACCTCCAGACGAGCGAGCGAGCGCCGTTCGCGAGGGGTGCCACGTTCCACAAACGCACGTTGAACTGATTTTCAATAAATGATTGTTGTGGCCTTTCCGTTTCCTGTTTTATTTGTTTCTCGGCGTATTTAATATGCACGGCGGGTCAGGCGGGTCAGGTCGGCGCTGGAAAAAAAATGGGGAGCCGGCCCATTTGCATTCGGTCGAGCAGATCTGACGTCACAGAAATGATTTATTTTTTTTTGTAAATTTTCATACGGTATTCAATCAAGCGCGGTTGTGTTTCGCGCGGGAATCATCGGGCCTGTTTGCTATCAGCTAATATTTGCTGGCCATGTAGCTGGCCGCGCAATGGTCGCGAATTGCAAATGCTGCACCACCAAGGCTCTCATCCAGGAGCAATTTTTGTTATGCCAGGTAGGTGGTATGTACGTGCTGGTTTTTTTTCGATACAGCAATTATTTTATAAGAAAATAATATATTGCGTCACGGCATGACATCACGCGCGCGTTTTTTTTTTGCAACAGTTGTTATTGGTAATTATTTCGGTGTTATTATAATAACAGCTGTTTTATTTTTGTATGATGGTGGGATATAGATTTTAATACTGAATTAATCTATGAATAATAAGTTTTAAATTTAGTAATTTCTTTGTTTTCTATTAATGGATGAAATTGTAGCGCGTTATCCCTTCTCCCCGCCGTCTGACGTGTACGCGCAGTAGCGCGTGCGCCGACTCTGTTTTATCGAAAGAATGATGATTTCTCGTTGAACTTGTGTTAAGTGATCAGGTGAAAAGTTTTGTTGCCGTGCTCCTCTTAATACGCAGTGTTTACCAGTGCAATCAATCACAACGGACTATAAAACAATTAAACTACACCCGTTGGACCACGTTGGTGCGAACTGTGAGTATATTCGTGCGTAAAACACATTTCGCCTGACCGGTAAATGTCAGGTTTTTTTTTCGCACCAACTATTCTATCTGTGAGTGAAACTAAGAGTATCAACCAAAAAATGGAGCAGTCCCCAGCCTCCTAACCACTCTGCAAGATGTTAACAACAACAACCGCCCTGTGCGCCACTTAAAAACACAAACATTTTGAGGTTAGGTCGAGTGAATTTAAATTGGGCTCCAATACAACCATCATGCTGAGCCTAAAAAAAGTATACCGGGACGAGCTCCTCCAGCTAGCTCTAATTCTAAGCCTGCTGCGATCCCACCCAGACGCCGTCCTCGAAAGCGATCTCTACAGCACTGTTAGCAATCTTGATCTGGACAATGGCACTAGCTGGAGGTCCTTTAGGCCCACACTGATGAGAGCCCACCATATCCATCCAAAAAGCCTCGACTCTGTTCTACTCAACTACGAAAGGGAAGTCTTTGCTGACTTAAACTCCCTGGGCAGATACAATCGAGCAGACACAATCCACCAAACAAACATAACAGCCTACTTGCTCAATGTCAACCGCACTGCCTCCGAAACCATTCCTGAACCACAACAGGCCAGCCCTGAGGAGCCCAACAACAACCCTATGACAGCTGAAAACAGCCAGGAAGTCGACAACTCACTTGAACTCTCACAGGAGGTAAGTACAATTATTATAAATAACACACATACACAAGGTTAATTAATTTAATGGTTGCAGTGCAAAAATAAAACCTTGATTTGAATGACTCAATGTCTTATTAAATGATTGATATTAGCCCACAATTAATATTGCAATGTTTTATCATGCTTTACTCATTTATTTTTTTAAAATAACATCATGCCATGTATGATTTTTGTTTGCGTATTATTATTTTTGGGTATGACAAAACAATGATGACCGATTCAAATAATTTAAAAAAAAAGTCCAATTGGATTCGATTTGCTGTAATAGTTTTACTTTAGGTGTGTTGTATGCAATTACATTTAATAATAATAATAATAATATTGAATGGATCAAGGAGGCTATTTGTTTTTATTACATACCTTGTGCATTAAGGATAATGTTTTGTAATATTTGTTTTGTGCATCACTGTCTGTCAGACCTGTCTGAAGTTCTGTAAAGGTAAAACAAAATATTCTCTTTAATGCACAAGGTATATAATAAATCTTTTGTAATATTTGCTTTGTGCATCAGTGACTATAAGACCTGCCTGAAGTTTTGTAAAGGTAAAATAGTACTTTACATGCATATTTTGGTTATTTTAGTTTATTTATTCTGTCACTGTACACAGATCTTACAGACAGTCACTGATGTACAAAACAGATATTACAAAATATTATCTTTAATGCACAAGGTATGTAATAAATCTTTTGTAATATTTGTTTTGTGCATCACTGACTGTAAGACCTGTCTGTAGTTATGTAAAGGTAAAATAGTACTTTACATGTATATTTTGGTTATTTTATTAGTTTTATTTATTTTGTCACTGTACACAGATCTTACATACAGTCACTGATGTATAAAACAGATATTACAAAATATTATCCTTAATGCACAAGGTATGTAATAAAAACAAATAGCTTCTTCCACATCAGCTACATTTATATAAAACTTCTAGTCCAGTCAGCAAGTACATTATACATGGACAAAATTGAGAAGTTAATGAAATTTTAGAATATTATTCACGGTTGGTGTGGAATTTGAGTTTTCCACTGTGAGGGGCCTGTGGAAACTTGGGGAGGTGCAAAAAATCCTCGAAATTTTTGGATTTTTTCAGTTTTTTGCTTATATCTTTTAAACCATGGGATTTTCGAGGAAAATATCTATATACAAAGTTGTAGAGCATTATATTTCCTTCAATTTTCATTAGTCAACGTTATTTTTGTATCCAATAGTTACCGAGATACAGCAGTTCAAAGATGGGACAAATTTCTTAACTTGTGAAAAATACCAAAAATTTACATGTTTCTGCTACTTAACTTTTATTTTTCAACATATCTATGTATATTATGCATACAATGTATATCCTCCGACGCCCTGCAACCCACTACCACCCCCTTTCTCCACCACAAGTCACGTCCCGTTCCACCCCTTGCAGATATAAATACTGAAATGTATTCTTCCATCCCAAAAACATATAAATTAAGGTAGTTATGAAATAAAATCATTGTTTATACTTATGCTAAGTAAACATGATATTTTACAATATTAACTAAATATGTCAGTAAATTGAGCCTGATTAAAATACATAGCAGACAACATTAGGGAAGTTCAAAAAAACCTCGACATTTTCGGATTTTTTTCAGTTTTTTACTTATATCTTTTAAACCGTGGGATTTTCGAGGAAAATATCTATATACAAAGTTTTAGAGCATTAAATTTCCTTCAATTTTCATTGGCCAACGTTATTTTTGTATGCAATACTTACCGAGATACAGCAGTTCAAAGATGGGGCAAATTTCTCAACTTGTAAAAAACGAGAAAATTACATGTTTCTGTTTCTTAACTTTAATTTTTCGCCATATCTATGTATATTATGCATACTATGTATATCCCCGGACGCCCTGCATCCCACTCTCACCCCCTTCCTCACCACAAGTCACTTCCCTTTCCTCCCCTTGCAGATATAAATACTGAAATGTACTCTTCCATCCCAAAAACATATAAATTAAGGTAGTTATGAAATAAAATCATTGTTTATACTTATGCTAAGTAAACATGATATTTTACAATATTAACTAAATATGTCAGTAAATTGAGGCTGATTAAAATACATAGCACACAACATTAGGGAAGTTCAAAAAAACTCGAAATGTTCAGATTTTTCTTCAGTTTTTTGCTTATATCTTTTAAACCGTGGGATTTTCGAGGAAAATATCTATATACAAAGTTGTAGAGCATTAAATTTCCTTCAATTTTCATTGGCCAATATTATTTTTGTATTCAATACATACCGAGATACAGCAGCTCAAAGATGGGTCAAATTTCTCAACTTGTGAAAAATACGAGAAAATTGCATGTTTCTGGTTCTTAACTTTTATTTTTCGACATATCTATGTATATTATGCATACTATGTATAGCCCCCGACGCCTTGCATCCCGTACCACCCCCTTCTCCACCACAAGTCACGTCCCTTTCCAATCCTTGCAGATATAAATACTGAAATGTATTCTTCCATCTTGTGATCAGATGAAAAGTATTCTTCCATCCCAAAAACATATAAATTAAGACATGAATTCTCGTTGAACTTGAACTTGTGATTAGGTGAAAAGTATTCTTCCATCCCAAAAACATATAAATTAAAGTAGTTATGGAATAAAATCATTGTTTATACTTATGTTAAGTAAACATGATATTTTACAATACTAACTTAAATATGTCAGTAAATTGAGCCTGACTTAAAATACATAGCACACAACATTAGGTCTGCCTTGATCTTTTTGAAGCAAGTGACAAATTGTCATCGCTGTCGTCATCATCGTTTCCTTCCCCCTGAGCTTACCTTACAACCCCGAATAATATCCCAAAGTTTCATTAACCTCGGGATTTTGTCCAGGTGGGGTTACCTGGACACAATCCCGAGGTTAATGAAACTTTGGAATATAGTTTTTTGTGACTTATCAATTCTTTACATTCGACGTTGAACCATCCTTGATTTTGGTCCCCTTTTCTTTTCCCTATTGTTTTCTCTGCTATGTTTGTTATTAGTATTCTTAATTTTGTCCATTCCTCATTCATATCTTCTGTTTTTGTTGATTGTAGCGCTACTTCGTTCAGTTGCTCTTTGCAAACAATTGTTTACTATTGCACCCAAAAATTACCTAGACACAGTTAAAAACTCACAATGTCTGTTGACTCTTATAGGTATTCAGTTTATAAAAATGAATTTCGATTTTGGAAACGCGAAATATTATGTATACTGTAACTTCCTCCACGTTATTACCTTATCAATTGACCTAAATGACTTAAATATACATAATTTTGAAGATAAGTAACTGACTGCATAAAAAATTAGCATCATTAAGTTGAAAAACTTATAAACTTATAATTATAAAATTAAAATAACTATTATAAAATAAAAATCTTGAAACAGTTTCTAGCTGCTAATATTTGCACAACAAATTCAGTTCAAGCCTATAGATGCTAATCATATGTGATATTTTTTGCATGCAACAATTCTAGTCTAGACTCCCAATGAAACATACAAATGCGCGGCCTTGGCTGTTTTTTTTTGTGTGCGCGCTCGTACGTGCAAATCGCAGGCGATTTTTTTGGTCTTCGAAAGTCTCTAATTAATTATATAGTTTGATGTTTATCATCGCAACGAATTTAAATTGGTAATGCCTTTTTATCAGTGACGGGTACCGGCTGAATAATTAGCAGTTGTAGCAATAAAATGTCGCTCGACACTGCCGTGAGGATGTTTTAATATTTATTAATTCTGTTTAAAAAAATAAAACTTGTTATTAGGAAATAGCTACATACTACGTTGACTATGTTGAAATACTTTTTATTGGTGTGATTTGAAAACGTATTATCGGTCAATATTTTATATATAAAATTATTATTATTAAAACATTCGGATATATCGTAAGTACTGAGTTTGGCATTAAATATCATGAAAACCAGCAACACCGTAATTTTGTATTATGGGTTTAATCGAAAAACAATTTTATTACTAATGCATTAGCAAAGTTTCGAAAATATCCATCGAGGGATTTTCAAAATATCTACAAATTTGCTGTTTCATTCATACATTCACAATCGATTTTTTTATGAAATATTGACTTTAGTAATAAATATCATGAAAACTAGCAAACCGTAGATTTTGATTATGAGTTTAATAGATAAACAATTATATTGCTAATGCGTAAACAAAATTTCAAAAATATCCGTCGAAGGATTTTCAAAATAGCTATAAATTTGCTGCTAAAACATATAAAATCATCATTTTTTGATGAAATACTGACTGTAGAAATAAATATCATGAAAACTAGCGACACCGTAAATTTTGATTTTGAGTTTACTAGATAAACAATTATATTGCTAATGCATAAACAAAATTTCAAAAATATCTGTCGAGGGATTTTCAAAAAATCTATAAATTTGCTGTTAAAACATTCAAAATCGATGTTTTATGATATACTGACTTTAGCAATTAATATCATGAAAACTAGCGACCCCGTAAATTTTGATTTTGAGTTAAATATATAAACAATTATATTTCTAATGCATAAACAAAATTTCAAAAATATCTATCGAGGGATTTCCACAATATCTACAAATTTGCTCTTAAAACATTTAAAATCGATTTTTTATTAAATACAGACGTTAGCAATAAATATCATAAAAACTAGCAAGACCGTAAATTTTGACTTTGAGTTAAATATATAAACAATTATATTGCTAATGCATAAACAAAATTTCAAAAATATCTATCGAGGGATTTTCAAAATATATTCAAATTTGCTGTTAAAACATTCAAAATCGATTTTTTGTGAAATACTGACTGTAGCAATAAATATCGTGAAAAATAGTGACCCCGTAAATTTTGATTTTATGTTGAATAGATAAAGAATTATATTGCTAATGAGTAAGCAATATTTCAAAAATATCTATCGAGGGATTTTCAAAATATATACAAATTTGCTGTTAAAACCTACAAAATCGTTTTTTTTTATGAAATACTGACTTTAGTAATAAATATCATGAAAACTAGCAACACCGTAAATTTTGATTTTGAGTTGAATAGATAAACAATTATATTGCTAATGCATACACAAAATATCAAAAATATCTGTCTAGAGATTTTCAAAATATCTACAAATTTGCTGTTAAAACATTCAAAATCGATTTTTTATGAAATACTGACTATAGCAATAAATATCGTGAAAACTAGTGACCCCGTAAATTTTGATTTTAAGTTGAGTAGATAAAGAATTATATTGCTAATGAGTAAGCAAAATTTCAAAAATATCCGTCGAGGGATTTTCAAAATATATACAAATTTGCTGTTAAAACATTCAAAATCGATTTTTTATGATATACTGATTTTAGCAATAAATATCATGAAAACTAGCGACCCCGTACATTTTGATTTTGAGTTGAATAGATAAACAATTATATTGCTAATGTATAAACAAAATTTCAAAAATATCTATCGAGGGATTTTCAAAATATTTACAAATTTGCTGTTAAAACATACACAATCGATATTTTTATGTAATACTGACTTTAGCAATGAATATCATGAAAACTAGCGACACCGTAAATTTTGATTTTGAGTTGAATTGATAAACAATTATATTGCTAATGCAAAATCAAAATTTCAAAAATATCTGTCGAGGGATTTTCAAAATATCTACAAATTTGCTGTTAAAACATTCACAATCGATATTTTTATGAAATACTGACTTTAGCAATGAATATCAAGAAAACTAGCGACACCGTAAATTTCGATTATGAATTTAATAGATAAACAATTATATTGCTAATGCGTAAACAAAATTTCAAAAATATCCGTCGAGTGATTTTCAAAATATCTACAAATTTACTGTTAAAACATTCAAAATCGATATTTTATGAAATACTGACTTTAACAATAAATATCATGAAAACTAGCAACATCGTAAATTTTGATTATGAGTTTAATAGATAAACAATTATATTGCTAATTCATAAGCAAAATTTCAAAAATATCATTCGAGGGATTTTCAAAATATCTACAAATTTAATGTTAATACATTCAAATTTTTTTTTATGAAATACTGACTTAAGCAATGAATATCATAAAAACTAGCGACACCGTAAATTTTGATTTTGAGTTTAATAGATAAACAATTATATTGCTAATGTATAAGCAACATTTCAAAAATATCAATCGAGGGATTTTCAACTTATCTACAAATTTGCTGTACATGTAAACATACAAAATCGATTCATTTTGAAATACTGACTTTGGCATTGAATTTCATGAAAACTACCAATACCCTAATTTTTTATTATGACTTTAATTGATACATCAATATATTGCTAATACATTAGCGAAGTTTGAAAAATATCGATCGAGGAATTTTTGAAATATTCACAAATTTGCGGTTAGAACATTCAAAATCATACCCTTTTTTTACACTTTCGCATTAAATAAAGCTTGAAAACTAGTAACACCGTAATTTTTAATTATGCCTTTAATTAATATACTAGTATATTGGTAATGCATTTACAAAGTTTCAAAAATATCCATTGAGGGATTTTTGAAATATGTATAAATTGCTGGTTAAAACATTCAAAATGGCATTTGTATGAAATATTGGCCTTGGTATTAAATAGCAGGAAGCCTAATTTTTGTACTTTGACTGTAATAATAATAATAATGTGTCACTGTAATGGATTGTGTAATATTTTTTTGTATTTCTGTATATTTTATTTATATTGTTTTTGGGGAATTTTGGGAAAGGAAGTTTTATGAACAGTTGGTTGTGCCTAATAAAGGTCGCGTTTTGTTTATGATTGATACGTCAGTATATTGCTAACACATTAGCAAAGTTTGAAATCTATGTATCTATGTAAATATTTCAAAAATTCCTCGTTGGGGAATTTTTGAAATATTTACAAATTTGCATATAATCGCAAGTTTGTAAATATTTCAAAAATTCTCCAACGAGGAGTTTTTTTTTAAATATTTACATAGATACATAGATTTCAAACTTTGCTAATGTGTTAGCAATATACTGATGTATCAATCAGCATAACAATTTCGTTCGTTTGTTGTCAACAACATGTCAGATATCAAATACATTCCGTAAGCACGCAAAGAATAGATTTCAACAGATGGCCGACCCTTTAAAGGGTAATAACCCATTAACACAGTTCGCACGAAAAAGGAATCTAAAGCGCGGTAAACCGTCCGACCTTCGCTACAAATTAAAGGTGTGCGCAATACCGCGAAATAATCCACAACAAAAATAAACACTTGGGAGAAAAAAAAAACAAGCGAGTGAGTAACAAACCATGTTTGTGCGATTGAAAAAAAAATATGCACCGGCAAAACAATACACATGAACTTTTCTGGCTTCAATCACCGCCCAGCCGTGCTGTTTTATTGATTTAATTAATATTTAGCCGGGGGTTCAATGATTGTCGAGTGAGTCACGGGTTTTCGGCTATAAATACTGCACTCGCGAGTAAAATGCGCAGTTGGTTTCATTGAAAAGTGGAACGAGCGCGAGCGCAGAAATGATTTAATTAGACTAAATAAAGCAATGTAGCGCAAGGATCGTGCGCGCTTATTTCAGGACGTTTTTGTACACACAAAGAATATTTACCAGCGCCCTGGCAATTAGACAAATATTTATTTACGCGATGGTGAGTGATCGCCTCGGCCAAATAAAATTGTGAAATTTAATAGTGTTTAGAAACTAAATAGAAAGCGACACACACATTGCACATACAACGCGTAAACGTACGGTACGGTACGGTGTATGATCCTAGGGTGGTTTTCAACTCAATCCGCTGCTCGCATGAATATTTCAAATCGAAAATTCAATGTAAGCAGTTATTGACCTAAAAGTTCACACCGCATACATATTTAAGTGAGCATTGTTCAAAACAAACGCAACTAACACACATTTATATGAACAATCAGTGCCCTTTTTCTTATTTGGAATGTCCGATTATGGCTTGTGACGTTCATTTAATTCATCTATTGTTACTAAATTGTGGCACACTTAACTTATAATAAGTAATAATTGTAGATACAAATTACTTTATAAGAATGTGCGGTTTAAACATACAAAATCGTATTTTTATAATATACTGACTTTAACATTAAATATTATGGAAACTAGCAACAACGTAATTTTTGATTATGACTTTAATGGATAGAGTAGTATATAGTTAATGCTTAAGCAAAGATTCAAAAATATCCATCGAGGCAATTTTGAAATATTTACAAATTTGCGGTTGAAACATACAAAATCATAATTTTATGAAATATTGACTTTGGTATTAAATATTATGAAAACTAGCAATACCGTAATTTTTGATTATGACTTTAATGGGTGGGGTAATATATTTCTAATACATAAGCAAAGATTCAAAAATATCCATCGAGGGAATTTTGAAATATTTACAAATTTGTAGTTGAAACATATAAAATCGTATTTTTATGAAATATTGACTTTAGTATGAAATATTATGAAAACTAGCAATACCGTAATTTTTGATTATGACTTTAATGGGTGGGGTAATATATTTCTAATACATAAGCAAAGATTCAAAAATATCCATCGAGAGAATTTTGAAATATTTACAAATTTGTGGTTGAAACATACAAAATCGTATTTTTATAAAATATTGACTTTAGTATGAAATATTATGAAAACTAGCAATACCGTAATTTTTTATTATAATTTTGAAATATTAACAGTGAGTGATATAAATAGCATGAAATGGGTAATTTTTCTTAGAAAGAATTATCAAAGCGTTATTATTTTATCTACGATTTCCCTTACTGAAAGAGCAACGACGCTAATGCGGCTCTTCCTCTGGGCGGAAATTGGATTTAATTGGGATCCGGCGCGGCGTGGAAAAATAACGCGCAAGAAAAGGGAAGTGCACACTTAATTCGCGGCCCGTTAGAACTGTTTTCCCCCCTTGTGCGTTGCCATCGGAATAATTACTAATAGGCATCTAGCTGATTCGGGGAACAGGTCGTTATCGCGCTGAGGGAGCACGCGTAATTACGGTTGAATATTAATGCGTTTGCCGCACGAAATTATGAAATTATTAGACACGGATATAGTTGTTTGTCTTCATGATTATGGTCATCATTGTTACATTGTGAAATCTATTACGGTTCTTTACTAGCTGGCTATATTAGTTGTCAACTCGGGTCCATTCACGAACATTAACTTTTAACTTGATATAAGAATGGTATACCATCGAATATACTCTTAAGATCGTTTTAGACAAGACTCAAAAGTTAAGACAATCTTAGCTCAAAAGTTGTTCAAGAAATGAATTCATATATCCTCCTCCCATACAATTTGTCCTTGACAAATAGAACGCGTTATATTTTTCCATTCGACCTACCATCCAATTCAATATTTCAAATAATTTGCTGTAGGATTCGAGACAATTTAGATTGTCTCGCATCTTGACTAACTTTTGAATCAAGAAATTGTCTTGTCTAAAACGACCTTTAGTCAAGATGCGAGACAATCTAAATTGTCTCGTATCATACAGCAAATTATTTGAAATATTGGATTCGATGGTAGATCGAATGGAATAATATAACGCGTTCTATTTGTCAAGGACAAATTGTATGGAAAGAGGATATATGAATTTATTTCTTGAACAACTTTTGAGTTAAGAAATTGTCTTGTCTAGCACGTCCTTTAGATCTAAAATTAATAAGTTTAAAATTGTTTTTCATGCATTTCTAATACAAAAAGCGTTCTACACCACTGAGAAATTTCTATTAATCAACCTGAACCTAGAGTCAGAATTTAAGTTATATGTATTTTCATTTTAGATTTTCCCAAAAAGTTAGTTACAGCCCTGGTAGTAATATATATATAATCAATCTTTATTTGGCTATCGATCCATACATGGGTCTTTCCGCCTCTGGTAGTAGTAATATATACACAGATTTATAAATATCAATAAACATAACCGAGAATTTTTATGTTTTTTTTAAACTGTTTATAAAAATCGCCCATCTAAAGGTTTTCAGTATATTTCTGCTAGTGAAAATGAATTCACAAGACAATTAGTCTTGTGAATTCATTTTACTACAGTTCATTGTAAATGAATGATTTTAAAATAATATATTATGTATTCAATTAGAATACATTTATATAATGAATAATTTTTAGTATAATAATATAATAATATATATTTTTTTTAAATCATTCATCTACAATGAACTGTAGTATTTTTGGTATTCCAATACAAGCGTGATTGAATCGAATAACGTTCGCCTCTCGAACTCCCGAGAGGGTTAATTCAGGTTTGCTGTAAACGCAGAGTTATTTTGAACACCACCCGCGGGGAGGGTTCCCACCACACACATCCACAATTACTCATTAATTCATTTATCATCCCGCATTATCCGCACGTCCACAGAAGCTGTGCGACACTTGGGCGGGCCACTACCTGACAAAACCAAATCCAAATGATCATTGCGATCATAAGGTGCGCCCTTATGATGGTTGGTACCTTCTCAAATGTTTACAACTTGCAGTGACCACCGCCCTATTTACAAGGTGTAAAATAAATAAGGTCGCATTATACTAAGAAATAAATTCTACATCTAATGCCAAACCTAGAACTTTTATTTTTCATTTTTGGAATACATAGTGAAATATACGTATATATCTATAATGTGCGGATTTTCATTAAAATCAAGTATGCGTGCGAAAATATATTTTTCTACTAACACAAATCATTTCCCGCATAGATTTGGGTGCGGGAAATACTACTTCCCGCACTAGTGCGGGAAGTAGTCAGTGTTGCCAACTTAAAATTCGGTACCAATGTAAATGTGTTTTTTATAAAATGAGGATGCATGCTAGCACAGCGTATACCTCTTATACTTCAGATTCCATTAAAAATTAACGATATGGTACTGAATAAATACAATTTTGAAAAAAATATAGACTTTAAATCATATGTAATTGGTACTGACCTAACCTATTTCTCACAACAACTTTAAATAACTTTAAATAAATATTTAATATTTAAAAAATAAGATACATTATTCGTGCTATAAGGCCGTTTCCCGAATTCGCTCGTGCTGTAAACTTATTCGCTCATTCGGGAAACTTACCTTCCTGCACTAATAATGTAATAACTATTCTGGTTTTTAAGTTCATATGGTAAATGTATTATTATATTCGTACAAAAAAATATCATTTTTTAAGTAGCTTGCAACATTTTAATGCGTCCACTTGATTTTAATTGTCTAAATTTGGGGGATTCGTCAAGTCAATTCTTTTGTGTATATAATGCGGATGCGGGTCAACAAAAACACGCCCGTGGCCATGGGAAAAGAAGCCGCCTGCGGGTTTAGGTTATATAATCTAGACGAAGCACGAGACAAAATACAGCTGAGTATACTGCTGTTTATGCAACTAGACTGTAAATAGTCCTTTACAATCCTTTCGCATAACTGTTTTAATTTCAGTTACATTTACAGCCTCCATCATTATTTGTCCGTTCATAGGTCTTCTATGTTTCCTTCTCTTATTTCTCTACCCCTCGAACTCTTCTTATGGTACGCTCAACGAAGCAATTAACAATAGCGCGTGGTGTTCACGTGATTTTCGGAGCGCCCTGGCAACGCATTATTCGGACTCTCAGGGTTAAGTTGAGGTCTCTATTTACGAATAGTTTTTTCATTTTGATGAAGGTGGATTTTGCTATTTCTATACGCTTGCTAACTAACTTACACACTATGGTGTGTTCGCTGTTGTCTTCGATTAGAGTCGCTAAGTTTTGGTATTTACCATGATGTTAATTTTGTCTTCCTCAATTAGTTTAAGAATATCCACTGGTATCTCATCTGGCCCTACTGCCTTTCTATCTTTCGAATTCTTGACTTGAATATATTACTTCTTCAGCTGATATTAATGGTCCCTGGGAAGTTAGACCACTACGCCACGGATCGTCGATGTAGTCATAGCAAAGATAAATTGAGATTAAAAACTACCAACTCTATAGTTGGTAGTTTTTAATGTCAATTTGTCTTTGCTATCACTACAGTGTAATACATACCGTGCCCGCAGATACTATAGGTCTTCTTCTTTGATTTTTTTAAATATAAGTGCATTCTTCTCCAAATTTCCGAGTAGTGCGATAATTTTTGAAGAACATAACTATTTCTTTAAAAACTGTCCGAAAAATAATTAAATTTTAACTATCAGGCTAGACATGAGTTTAAATATTGTCGAATTAATTAAATCGTAGTTTATTTATCATTACGAGTCATGGCTAATTTACATGTCTGTTAAACCTGCACGTATATAAATATAAATAAAACTTATCAGCTTAAAGGCATTAACTTTAATCGGGCACATCTGGTGTGAAAAGATATGGAAACCAATGTAGAAAACAAACGGAGTTATCTCCTGCGGTTTATTTCGTATACAGTTTAGTTACTGTGAAACGCCTGCATAAAATATGCAGTGTCTTTCATTCGATTATTTCACTTCACTGTAGTAGTGTACTAAGGGGTGTGATAGCTTATTACGTGGGTGTGTACATCCACTTATTGAAATATTTATTAGTAAAACGCCTTAAAAAGCATATATGATTTTTCCATGTACTGACTTTAATAATAATTTACAAATTGTAGAGCCATATTTCAAGTAATTAAAGTACCTTACTATTAACTACAATGATACAGGAATTGATTAGTATATATTTTGAAAATATTACTTTGCTGTAACTTAAGATCTGTACAAAATAATGAATGCTTTTCGTCCTATAAGCAACACATTGTAACTTATAATCGTGGTGGGGGGTATACCGCCTTCTTAAGTAATTTCTTCTATTAAACTTTAGTCAGACTGTACCTACATCGGGCATATTAATATATAGTTTGCAGTCATCGAGGAAACTAGTTGTTTTAAACAATAAATAAAATTTAAAAAATTTAAACAATAAATAAATAAAAAACATTAAAGTAGTTTGATTAATCTCATTCATTGAGGTTGCTTTCTAGCTATTAAATACTATTTAAAATAATTTTTTGGAATTTCATTCTATCCAACTACCGTTTCCTTACTCACACTATTGCGGTGTAATTTTAATTTACATCCAAGCATATGTAAATAAATACATGTTGGGGATACTGGCTAGTTACGTGACTACCCTGTTAGATAATAATTTGGTGCGGTCGGAAAATTGGGGCACGCTCATTAGTTTACTACAGTCCATCACGCATCCGTCGGTGTTATAACTTATTTATTGGGCGTATTGATTTTGTCGGCGACTGTGTGTGCCACGTGCCGACATAAAAATGCACACAAAATTGTTCTAATGGGAAAGTATAGATCCGTTTACCTGTCGCGACAACGCAAGACCGGCAGAACTCATTTCCCATTGCGGCTCAATTAAATTGTCGTTTATATATGACTATAGGTTCATTTGAAAATGACTATAATTACATGGAAAATCATCAGTTGTTTGTTTATCTTTCCGAAATATAAATCAAATTAGTAATTTGTATCAATAGTAGTTATCGATAATTGTTTGATAAACTATCGAATAAGAACGGTGATTAATCCTAACCGACTAAAAATTATAACTGTAATAATGTAAGTATAATAAATGTAAATAAATAAAAATAAATGTGATACAACTAACCCCCTAGGAGGAAAGTTAACTGCCATCTGGCGGCACCACATGAATTAGCAATGCACAACCATATACAAAATAAATGTGCGTATCTGAAATTTCACTAGCTATCATACCATTATAGGTATCAGCCGAAGGGCTTATCCGCCGGTAAAGTGAGAAGCTCAGAGGAGTTTTATCACCCGGTATTCATAGAAAACCTCTGAAAGGTGATTCACGTGTGTTTGAACCCGCGCTCCCCAATGCGTCTCGTACTGAGCATTGGGGAGCGTCGGCGTTTCTAACAACTAATCTACTGAGCTGGATTTAAATATTTATATTAATTAATTTATTGACGAATTAATGAACATAAATATTTAAACAAATATAAATTATGAGCTCAATTAATATATTTATTGACGAATTGTGCTCATAATTATTTTTAAGTACTTTCCAGATGTTATCCTGATAATTTTTTAATCCAATAGTGCCCATCACTACTTGAAATGTCCTTCGTCTCATCTTTTTTACTACAGTAGTACATGCACACGTGACGAAACGATAATTGGGATCGAATATCGCTTTGGCCAACGAGGCGATATTTGATATACGTTTGCCAATTAGTTCAGCACCAAGCAATTATAATTGAACTCAAACTAAACTAATTACTCAAAAAAAAAATATGTTGTGAATCTTATTGGCTGTGTTTGCGTAACCCATATAGTAAATACCCGCAATACTCCCCCCAAATGAATTTTCTAGCTTATTAAAATTACATCCAGTTCGATCGGCGACACGAATAACACACATATTAATAATTAAAAGACTAAATTCATTGTAGAGCATACAGGGTGTTATATAATACGAGGGCAATCAATTAAGTGGTGGTAGAGGCTAGTTAATCTAATAAGAATTCGATTTTTTAAATTCGTATTTGTTTGGTAACTGCAGAGCATTTATGTAGAGTGCCCTTCACATTTAGGAAATTAGCAATGATCTGACACTGACGTATATAAATCTCAATCAAACCTTTTTTATTTTTTAACTCTCATCACGCTCTTTAATGTTCCTATCCTTGCTTCAAAAGAGTTCACAAGGCCAACATCCACCAGGTTCACTTTTAAAGAGATTTTTCTCTTTTTCCGACCGCTTCCACCTCAACTGCTTCATCATTTGCTTCAGCCCCTCGATTTGGGATACTGATATTGGGCAATGGATCGATACACACTCGTGTTGGACTTCAAAATGTTCTCTTAACGACCTCCATTCATCTTCCACGACTATCTAATCTATACTGAATTACCCCTGCCTCCTTTTATAGGATAATAACCTTCCCAATTCCCCTTGTCATACCATTGACCTCCATTCATCTTCCACCAATCTATACTGAATTACCCCTGCCTCCTTTTATAGGGTAATAGCCTTTCCAATTCCCCCTGTCATACTATCGACCTCCATTCATCTTCCACCTCTATCTAAGCTATACTGAATTACCCCTGCCTCCTTTTATAGGGTAACAGCCTTCCCAATCCCCCCTGTCATACCATTTAAGATTCCAAGGTTCTCTTCCTCGCATTAAAACTACACCAGGGGTGCAGTGTTGCCGACACCTGCTCTATAGTATACAAGCATAAAAACTAGCAAGTACCTAGTTTTTATGCTACTTAATGTCAGTCAGGATAAAAAACCCTTTATGGATATATTGCAAACTTTGCTAATGCATTGGCATTATATTGGGCTATCTATTAAAGTCATAGTCAAAACTTACGGGGGAAATTAGCAATTTAATCCTAAAAGTCACGATTTTGTATCGTTTAACCAGAAATTTGTGTATATTTCAAAAATCCCTCGATGGATATTTTTCTAATTTTGCTAATGCATTAGCAATATATTGGGCTATCTATTAAAGCCATAATCAAAATATACGGTGTTGCTAGTTTTCAAGTTATTTACCGCCAAAGTCAGTATTTAAAAAAAAAAACGAATTTGTATGAATTGATCACATATTTGTAAATATTATAAAAGTCCCTCGATAGATATATTTCAAACTTCGCTAATGCTTTATCAATATATTGAGCTACGTATTAACATTATTATCAAAAATTACGGGGTTGCTAGTTTTCATGCTATTCAATGCCAAACTCAGTAGTTCATAAAAACGCGATTTTAGGTTTTAACTGCAAATTTGTAAATATTTCAAAAATCCCTCGATGGATATTTTTCTAATGTTGCTAATGCATTAGCAATATTTTAGGCTATCTATTAAAGCCATAATCAAAACATACGGTGTTGCTAGTTTTCAAGTTATTTAACGCCAAAGTCAGTATTAAAAAAAAACGAATTTGTATGAATTGATCGCATATTTGTAAATATTATAAAAGTCCCTCGATAGATATATTTCAAACTTCGCTAATGCTTTATCAATATATTGAGCTACTTATTAACATTATTATCAAAAATTACGGGGTTGCTAGTTTTCATGCTATTCAATGCCAAACTCAGTAGTTCATAAAAACGCGATTTTATAGGTTTTAACTGCAAATTTGTAAATATTTCAAAATTCCCTCGATGAATATGTTTGAAACTTCGCTAATTGATTAGCAATATATTGGGCTATCTATTAAAATCATAATAAAAAAATACGGGGTTGCTAGTTTTCATGCTATTTAATGCCAAAGTCGTCAGTATTTCATAACGATTTTGTATGTTTTAACCGCAAATTTGTAAATATTTCAAAAGTCCCTCGATGAATATGTTTGAAACTTCGCTAATGGATTAGCAATATATTGGACTATCTATTAAAATCATAATAAAAAATACGGGGTTGCTAGTTTTCATGCTATTTAATGCCAAAGTCGTTAGTATTTCATAACGATTTTGTATGTTTTAACCGCAAATTTGACAATATTTCAAAAATAATTATTCTAACAGTGTTGTAAATAGAATTATCCTCCACATTTCCATCAACCTCAACTCGTTGCCCGGTTAACTTTCTTTAAAAAATCATTTCCATTATGTTTCAACCCAGCTCTGTATTTGGAATGCGCTAAACATAGCGGCTTTATATAAATCCTGCGATTCTCGTATTTAACCCGAGGTGTCTGAAAATGAGAGCAGCAACCACACCAAAATTAACCGCGGCGACGATTTTTCTGCAAAACGGGGGCCCGCATTTAAAAATAGCACGGCTGTTTGTTGTGCTATGTTTATGGCGATTATCGCACGCCAATGTACGAAGCCACTAGATAAAGTAATGTAATCACAATCTCACAGTAATGACTAAGCATGTGCGTGTGCACCTTGAAACATGTGTTGTTGTGCAACTTAGCGTAGAAGCTATGATAGCGCAAAACCGGCCCGCGATGGTGCAATTGACCGCGAAAATGTTGTTATTAATATTCGTTGTTTGCGTCGTTATCTTTATGATAACAAAAAAAAAAACGCTTCCCCCCTTCCCCAGACAGCAGTATTTTTTAAACGCGCCGCGACGCCCGCCCGGTGCATCAACCCAAAGTCTTTACGACCTTAGCCGCCAACCTACGCGTCTGCTTATATAAATCGCGAACGCGAACTTAATTGTAATTTTTTTACGGGTTCTTTTCTTGGAATACACCGCTCGCCTTTTATGTTGCTATTTTTAAAATAAATGCGTTACCAGGCCGCGATTTGTTTTGTAATTTGCAGAAGCCCACCAAACTAACGCTAAGGATTAACGCGTTGACCTAGGTCTTGGCCTCTATTTTGTAGTAGCAGCGTCACAAAACAAACAGTTTTGAAATAGAACCAACTATTTCGGAAAAATGTGACGCGCTTGGAAATTGAGTTATGGGCTTTTGTCGTGCAGTATTTTTGTAGTAAGGTCGTATTTGTTGTGAGAAAATATGATTCAATTACACATGGTACTATTTTATGGTGAGAACATTTATTTTGAGGTCTGCTTTGTTTCGGTTAGTCACAAAACTATTAGACACAATGTTTGTTTTTCATGAAAACAGGTTTTTTAATTAAAAGCTCGATAAAATCGCACATTTTGACACTTAATAAAGGTATAGCCCAACAACTCCACCGATTAAAACATGTTTTACAAAATTGGCTTTGTGCTGATATCTCAAGCACTCTGTTGGAATATTATTCCCTAGATGGCACTACCCGGTGATCCTGATGGCATGAGCATGTTGACGGTTATTACCATATGGGTGTGCATTGCTAATTGATGTAGTGCCGCCAGATAGCGTTTAACTTTCCTCCTAGGGGGTTAGTTGTAACTTTTTTTCCACCGATTAACATAAAAAAAGTAATTTTCGGTCCTGCCGGTGGCATTTGTTGCCATAACATTTACAGGACTCTACGTACTGTACCAATGTTTGGTTTTAATCACTAGATTTCATTCCAACAAGCTTTATTTGGCATATTCAGTTCAACACAAAAAAACAGCTAACTAAACTTATACCCCTAACATCCCTTCCTACATAAGAAAACCACCCTACCGCCCCTCACCCACGATAGTCTTCTGTAGATTTCCACGCCATTCCCATCGTCTCTTAGCCATTCACTCACGTTTTTGCAATCCCCCAACAACGTTTCTTTTACATCCTCACACACGTTACTCAGGTGCCACCACGTGTTACTCCCCTTACTAAACAGTACACACGTGGTGCCGCATCCATACTTTTTTTCCTCTATCTCCGCGTATATACGATCATGTTTAAGGAAACATATTCCTTATTTACTCAGGCTTTGCGGGTGAAAATTTAAGAAGCTGACAGTATTGATTAGACAAGTAATACATAATAATTTAATGTGATAAATAATGCACTCATTTAAGTATCGATAATGGCAATTGGCTTACATTTGATGTGTAATGATACCACCTGTATTAAATCTGACCTTAATACTTGTATCTAATTAAAATTTCCCCATTTGGAATTTTTTAAGGCACACGGTCAATCCATAACAGTCTATATTTCAAAAATCCCTCAATGAATTTATTAATGCATTCGCATTTTCCTACTCTATCCAAGTCACAATCAAAAATTACGGCGTGGCTAGTTGTACGAAGCCAGTAGATAAAGTAATGTAATCACAATCTCACAGTAATGACAGTAATGACTAAGCATGTGCGTGTGCACAATCAAAAATTACGGCGTGGCTAGTTCTCATGCTAATAATAATTATAATAAAAATATTTATTATGATACAGTACATTTACATATACATACCAAAATGGGCTAACAACCGGAGTCTTTCTGCCCTTTTTCATACTATTTAATGCCAAAAAACTCGCATTTTTTTAAAGTAATTACGTATTACCTTATTTTGAGGATAAATTTGTTTTTCATTCTTACTTATGAAATCACTTTTGAGTGACAAACAAACTATATTTAAAAACCCAACATCAAAGCATAGTACTGTTCGTTCGTAAATAACCATCTCAGCGCATTAGTGCCGCTAATTAAATATATTTTGCAGAAAAATATATACCTTTATATTTTTTTAAGTGTGCTAGAGGGGGAAAAATGCAGCATCCAAACAAAACTGAAATAGATTTTTCAGCTCCCCGCTTTGAACTTGAACTAGAGGAAAATCACATGTATACACACACAAACGCAAAGGTGTTTTATTTTTAAATTGTTTTCGTAGGTCAGCAGCGCCGCGTTTATTTTTGCCCCAACTACATTTTTTGTTTGTAGCGTCTTGTTTGTTTAGTTTTTGTCAAGCCGCACTATTTCCCGCATTACAATTTCATGCCGTTCCATTTTTCACGGCCCGTGTCAATGATAGAAATTAGAGGCCCGTGGCACTGTTCACATTATTAATAGTTGATGCTAATTGTAGGCCGATGGTATACTCGTGCTCCACTTTTCTAAACTTTAATTGCCTGTCTGCGTGTATGTTATGTATGTGTGGTATGTTTTTTTTTGTTCGCAGGGAAAAGTACTGCAATTATTTTCAACAATGATAAGAACTGTTGTTTTTGTTGTTGTGCTCTAATTTTATTGTTTTTTTACAATGATGATTAAGTAGGGACTTATAAGTCATATTTTCTACTAATTTAGCCCGTGGGCTGCCACGGAGAAGCCAACCGCGTCGTGTCCTTCCTCTATTGAAATCTGCCCCCGGATTAGTTACCTTTTCCGTCTCAGGTGTTTCAACAGCCTGATTTGGTGCCATCTGAACAGATTCTTCCTCCATTCGTGTCAACCTCTGTCTTATCGTCTTTTTCAGCTCCTGTGGCTGAGAAAGCCAAAACTCACTCTATCCTTCCTACATCTAAATATATTATAATTATGAATTTTCCTAGTGGCTCCACGCATGGTGGAAGAGAAGACACCTCTTTCCAGGGGTCATCAGCCTAAACCCGGAATACAGAGGATGCTGTCCCTCTGTATTCCGGGCTTAGGCGGCAGAACCCCTACAGGTGGAGAAGTGTCTTCTCTTCCATCAACTTTTTTTTCCTATGAGGAAGAATCTTCAAAAGACACCCATGCCTTCGTTACCACCACTAGATGGTAGGCATGGACGGACACATAAAATTAGTTTGTGATATCAAAACGGCTGCTTTTGCGGCCCCGCTTTCTAGGAATCCAGGGCTTTAAAATAAGGTCCTGGAATACGTATTATTGTGAAAATGAGCTGAATCCTTGTAAGTTTATAAGGAAAATATATTGTGTCCACTTTTCTGGATCGTTATATCTACTGAACGCGTTGAACGCCACTGTTCTAATATCACTCAAGTATCAGGCATCTAGTATCCTAGACGAACGTGCCATTTGTTGAACTATTTTCAAAAAAACTTATACGATACACTATACAAGTTTTAATTAAATAAATAAGTAATTTACTAACATTATATCATCGTAATTCATTGCCTTTTACATTACGTAGAGGTATACCGTTCTCTGCGAAACTACATTCATTAATAGACACGTAAAGCTAGCTTATGACGTCAAAAACGGTCGTTTTTACGCTATGATTTTCTAAAAATCCAGGGCTTTAAAGTGAAGTCTTCGAATGTATGTTATTATGAAAATAAAAAACTGCTTCATAACAAAAAAATATTGGTTGTTGGAAATTTCGATGCCTTTATAATGGTTGAACGCACCCACAACACTACCCCTTATATATAACTCCATCATTGCTTAACTACTGAATTATAGTGTAACTGTATGTACTGAACGCACCCGACGCAGCACCCCCTATGTTCGTATAGCAGAATAACATAAATCCTTCAATAAATAAGTAATTTAATAACATTAACTCATCGTAATTCATTGCTTTTTACATTACGTAGAGGTATACCGTTCTCTGTGAAACTGCATTCATTAATAGACACGTAAAGCTAGCTTATGACGTCAAAAACGGTCGATTTTATGATACCACTTTCTAGGAATCCAGAGCTTTAAAGTGGGAACCTGGAATGTATATTATTATAAAAATGAAAAACTGCTTTATAAAAAAAATTGGTTGTCTGCCTTTTCGATGCCTTTATAATGGTTGAAAGCACCCACAACACTACCCCTTATATTTATATAACTCCTTCACTGCTTTACTACTGAATCATATTGTAACTGTATGTTCTGAACGTACCCGAAGCAGCACCCCCTATGTTCGTATAGCAGAATAACAAATCCTTAAATAAATACGTAATTTAATAACATTAAATCATGGTAATTCATTGCCTTTTACATTACGTAGAGGTATACCGTTTTCTGCGAAACTGCATTCATTAATACACGTTATCTTATGACGTCAAAAACGGTCGATTGTACGCTACCACTTTCTAGGAATCCAGGGCTTTAAAGCGTCGACCTGGAATGTATATTATTATGAAAACTGAAAAACTGCTTTATAAAAAAAATTGGTTGTTTGCCTTTTCGATGCCTTTATAAAGTTTGAAAGCACCCACAACACTACCCCTAATATTTATATAACTCCAACAACTGAATCATAGTGTAACTGTATGTACTGAACGCACCCGAAGCAGCACCCTCTATATTCGTGTAGCAGAATAACATAAATCCTTGTAGATGCCCGTACCACGTTGAATCCTTGTAGATACTCGTAATATCCTGAGCGCGCCACCTATAGTTACAAACCTGCACTTGTTGCTTTAGTACGTGTAGTACGTTGCAGTCCCGCTAGCTGGCGCTTGCGTTCAAGGCCTTGGCGCGCACATTTCCATAATTACCAATAAAATTATTACAATTACCAGTTTTTTTTTCCACGACGCTTATTTGCAATGATTAGATTCGTCGTAAAATAAAAGTGGCTTGACCTTGGTCGCGGGATCGGCTCGTCACGTAAAATACGCCAGCCACACACGCATTTACAGATTTTACGCCCGCCGTGTGTCTTTTTAAACGGATTTTTCGCGTTATCAGGCGGTGGTTGTTATTTTTTACGCCACGAACCACGTGCTATCTCGACCACGGCTGCACTTGTAGCCAGGAAAGTCAAGGATATTTTGTGCGCGATGCTGGCCGCTAGCGCTTTCTAGTGAACCGCCCGGGAGGTTTGTTATCAGTCGTTGTTTGCCATAAATGCGACTCTGTGTACTTATTACCCGACGCGATTAGACCTATTTTTTTGTTGTTGTGAGCGCGAACGATGTGCCTCTAATTTTGGATTAGTTCGAGCTGCAATTTAAGGGAACCCAAAAAAGAATGGTAAGTGTCCTTCTCCGCGCTCGCCTGACTCATAACGGTTGTTAATGACATATTTTCTGCGCTGATAGCGACGTAATTTGTTTTTCCGATACCTAATTAACAAAATAACCTATTGTTAGAAGTACTGAACGTGTTAAACAACTAAATTACATCATGTATAGATATAAGATGGCGTTTAACATTTCGCGCCTTAAATTATATTACCTTATTACCCTACGAAAGTGCTACAAATATTTTTTTATAACAAACATGTAGTTACAATTAAATTTAGTATCATTCTATTCATTTGAAACACACTAAGTAAAGTACTAATTTTTTTATAACTAACACGTAATCATTATTAAATTTAGTATCAGACAATTTACTTTACACGTCATTGTGGTAGAAAAGGGCAGCGGATATATATATATATATATGATTCAATTTATTCTAAACAGGCTAATAGTAATAATTTCATTTTATAACAAACACGTAGTCATTATAAAATGTAGTACATTCAAAACACTTGTTACAATAATAAAAAGTTCCGTTTGAAGAACGCCGTGTTGTGTTGTAAAGGTAAGGTGGTCCATGGCTTGCTGCTGCGATATGTCCCAACACCCATTTGTCATCCTCATGTTTTCGACCACCAGATAACTTGAAAAAGTCATTTGTCAAACGGCGATTGTCTAATAATCGCCTGACCGCAAGACGTGCATTTACAACCCTTCCCGCCGAACAAAGTACCTGCGGTTACCTGATTTTGCCCCCAAAAATATGATAAATGGTGAGCTTTATTTTTTGTCTTGAGTTTTTATTGATGAGGCGCCCTGGCATCATCCCCGATTCTTCGATCACTGTTGTTGGCTCATGTAAAAGTGGCCGCTGATTGGTCAGCATTGATTGTGTCGGCAGGTTCTTTTGTCAAGCCGTCATGCCTCATTTCTTGCCCGTCTGCTGACCTCCGCTGCCCTCTCCATCTCACTGCCTATTTCTTTTTATCCGACCCCTAGAAACAGACCCGCCGAGATTAGCAATTAGCCTAATGAAACTTTCTAGCCCAGCCACCATTCTCTTAACCGATTACAATGCAACTGTGTATAAATAGATTTAAAAAAAAACGTGCTTATCGCTACGTTTCTGGAGCGCACCCCCGCCGCGAGCCTCGATCTCATTAATTTACTATTCGGTTGTAGGCGACCATGTTTTTTTAATTAAGGCGCGTTTTGATGAATCGGTTTTTCCATTGGTATTACCATAGCGTTTCCATTAATTACAGCCGCGCGCGCTGCGCTTTTTTTAGTACACCCCCCCTTAGTCGGCGCGCAACTCCTTCGGGGCACCACAATGGACTACATTTCCACTCTTTATCCGGCGGGACAGCGCCGCTCTCCAAAACCGCTCTTTGTATTGCAAAACAAGCAAATTTATCATCTATCGTCTGAGCGTTTTCAATTTCCGCATCGCTTCCCCCGACAATCATTAACTACACTCCGCAGTGATTAAGATGGATCCCATGGTGGATATAACAACAACATGGGGAAAAAAACTGGCGTCATGTTTAATATTTGCATATAAATTAGATTGGGCTGATAGTGTCTCCAGATATTTTCCATGGAAATGAGTATGATAATTTTGATGGATTCTGAAAATATGATTTCTTACACGGTTGTTTTACATATGTATAAAAATAAAACGTGTGCTGTTTTGGGAGCCTTCAATGCGTTCAGTGGATTATAGTGATTAATGTGAGACCTTTTGCAGAATACTCGTATATCTCGGATAATTTTAGTTAATAGTAGTATTCGTTTTCGGTCACCTAGGTTTAAATACGATAATCGCTGGGTTTATTTAAATCCGTTGTTGTTTGGAGCATTCCAAATACAAACAAATTTTTAGCAAGTTAAGTAAGTTTAGTTAAGTGGGAAGATCTTTTAAGCCAAAAATAGCCACGATATGTTGAGGATAATTCAATTTACAACGTTATTAGAATCAAAATCATTACTTTTTAAATATTTGTGTTTAAAATAATAATGATCAAAGGGACATTTTTACAATAAAAATTTAAAAAATAAAAATGCATTGTATATATCAATACTCAATAGGGCAGGGTACTAATTAAAAATCCGAAAACCGTTTTTGAATATCTCTTTCCGTTTTCGCGTTACAACCCTTCAAAGTACGTAAAAATTGCTAGAAATTACCATTTCAAAAACGCCCTTTTCGAGATGTATCTCAGTAAGTGTTTCTCGTGCCGACTTCTAGTTTGCGTTTTTGGATTCAGGGGGTGGTTTCCATACGAGAACAGTATTATCCCCAATCTCCCTCCATTACTTTTAACGTGACAAGCAAAAAACAAAAAATAACAATAATAATCGTATTTTATGAAATACTGACATTGGCATTAAATATCATGGAAACTAGCAACACCGTAATTTTTGATTATTACTTTTATAGGTAGCCCAATATATTGCTAATTTGTTAGCGAAGTGTGAAAAATATCTATCGAGGTATTTTTGAAATATTCATGAATTTGCGGTTAAAACATTTGAAATCGTGTTTTTGTAAAATACTGACTTTGGCATTAAATAGAATGGAAACTAGCAACACCGTAATTTGGGATTAGGACCTTAATTGATAGCCCAATAAATTGCTAATGGACTAACGAAGAATGAAAAATATCCATCGAAGGATTTTTGAAATATTTATAAATTAGCGATTAAAACATACAAAATCGTGTTTTTATAAAGTACTGACTTTAACATTAAATAGCATGAAAACTAGCAACCCTTTATTTTTTATTATGACATTGATAAATAGCCTAATATCTTGTTAATGCGTTAGCGAAGTTTGAATAATATCCATCGAGGGATTTTTGAAATATTTATAAATTTAGCGATTAAAACATACAACATCGTGTTTTTGCCAAATACTGACTTTGGCATTAGATAGCATGGAAACTAGCAACCCCGTAATTTTTGATTATAACTTTGATTGATAGCCCAACATATTGCTAATGCATTGGCGAAGTTTGAATAATATCCATCGAGGGATTTTTGAAATATATATAAATTTAGCGATTAAAACATACAAAATCGTGTTTTTATAAAGTACTGACTTTAGCATTAAATTGCATGGAAACTAGTAACCCCTTATTTTTTTATTATGACATTGATAAATAGCCTAATATCTTGCTAATGCGTTAGCGAAGTTTGAAAAATATCCATCTAGGGATATTTTAGAAATTTAGAAATTTGCGGTTAAAACTTACAAAATCGTGTTTCTGCCAAATACTGACTTTGGCATTAGATAGCATGGAAACTAGCAACCCCGTAATTTCTGATTATAACTTTCATTGAAAGCCCAATATATTGCTAATGCATTCGCGAAGTTTGAATAATATTCATCGAGGGATTTTTGAAATATTTATAAATTTGCGATTGAAACATTCAAAAACGGGTTTTTATAAAGTACTGACTTTGGCATTCAATATCATGGAAACTAGCAAACACGTAATTTTTTATTATGATTTTGATACATAGCCCAATATATTGCTAATGCTGTAGCGAAGTTTTAAAAATATCAATCGAGGGATTTTTGAAATATTTAAAAATTTGCGGTTAAATATAAAATCCTGATTTTGTAAAATTCTGACTTTGGCATTAAATAGCATGGAAACTAGCAACCCCGTAATTTTTGTTTATGACTTTGATTGACAGCCCAATATGTTGCTAATGTATTAGCAAAGTTTAAAAAATATCCATCTAGGGGATTTTGAAATATTTATAAATTTGCGATTAAAGCATTCAAAATCGGGTTTTTATAAAATACTGACTTTGACATTCAATATCATGGAAACTACCAAACACGTAGTTTTTTATTATGATTTTGATACATAGCCCAATATGTTGCTAATGCATTAGCAAAGTTTTAAAAATATCAATCGAGAGATTTTTGAAATATTTAATAATTAGCGATTAAAATATACAAAATCGTGTTTTTATAAAGTACTGATTTTGGCATTAAATAGCATCGAAACCAGCAACACCGTAATTTTTGTTTATGACTTTTATGGATAGCCCAATATATTGCTAATGTATTAGCAAAGTTTGAAAAATATCAATCCAAGGATTTTTGACATATTTAAAAATTTGCGGTTAAAAAAATATAAAATCGTGATTTTGTAAAATTCTGACTTTGGCATTAAATAGCATGGAAACTAGTAACCCCGTAATTTTTGTTTATGACTTTTATGGATAGCCCAATATATTGCTAATGTATTAGCAAAGTTTGAAAAATATCTATCTAGGGGATTTTGAAATATTTATAAATTTGCGATTAAAACTTTCAAAATCGGGTTTTTATAAAGTACTGACTTTGGCATTCAATATCATAGAAACTAGCAAACACGTAATTTTTGATTATGATTTTGATACATAGCCCAATATGTTGCAAATGCTTTAGCGAAGTTTTAAAAATATCAATCGAGGGATTTTTGAAATATTTAAAAATTTGCGGCGAAAAAAATATAAAACCGTGATTTTGTAAAATTCTGACTTTGGCATTAAATAGCATGGAAACTAGCGACCCCGTAATTTTTGATTATAACTTTGATTGATAGCCCAATATATTGCTAATGTTTTAGCAAAGTTTGAAAAATATCAATCGAAGGATTTTTGACATATTTAAAAATGTGCGGTTAAGAAACTATAAAATCGTGATTTTGTAAAATTCTGACTTTGGCATTAAATAGCATGGAAACTAGTAACCCCGTAATTTTTGTTTATGACTTTTATGGATAGCCCAATATATTGCTAATGTATTACCAAAGTTTAAAAAATATCCATCTAGGGGCTTTTGAAATATTTATAAATTTGCGATTAAAACATTCAAAATCGGGTTTTTATAAAGTACTGACTTTTGCATTCAATATCATGGAAACTAGCAAACACGTAATTTTTGATTATGATATTGATACATAGCCCAATATGTTGCAAATGCTTTAGCGAAGTTTTAAAAATATCAATCGAGGGATTTTTGAAATATTTAAAAATTTGCGGCGAAAAAAATATAAAACCGTGATTTTGTAAAATTCTGACTTTGGCATTAAATAGCATGGAAACTAGCGACCCCGTAATTTTTGATTATAACTTTGATTGATAGCCCAATATATTGCTAATGTTTTAGCAAAGTTTGAAAAATATCAATCGAAGGATTTTTGACATATTTAAAAATGTGCGGTTAAGAAAATATAAAATCGTGATTTTGTAACATTCTGACTTTGGCATTAAATAGCATGGAAACTAGTAACCCCGTAATTTTTGTTTATGACTTTTATGGATAGCCCAATATATTGCTAATGTATTACCAAAGTTTAAAAAATATCCATCTAGGGGCTTTTGAAATATTTATAAATTTGCGATTAAAACATTCAAAATCGGGTTTTTATAAAGTACTGACTTTTGCATTCAATATCATGGAAACTAGCAAACACGTAATTTGTTATTATGATTTTGATACATAGCCCAATATGTTGCAAATGCTTTAGCGAAGTTTTAAAAATATCAATCGAGGGATTTTTGAAATATTTAAAAATTTGCGGCGAAAAAAATATAAAACCGTGATTTTGTAACATTCTGACTTTGGCATTAAATAGCATGGAAACTAGTAACCCCGTAATTTTTGTTTATGACTTTTATGGATAGCCCAATATATTGCTAATGTATTACCAAAGTTTAAAAAATATCCATCTAGGGGCTTTTGAAATATTTATAAATTTGCGATTAAAACATTCAAAATCGGGTTTTTATAAAGTACTGACTTTTGCATTCAATATCATGGAAACTAGCAAACACGTAATTTTTTATTATGATTTTAATACATAGCCCAATATGTTGCTAATGCTGTAGCGAAGTTTTAAAAATATCAATCGAGGGATTTTTGAAATATTTAAAAATTTGCGGTTCAAAAAATATAAAATCGTGATTTTGTAAAATTCTGACTTTGGCATTAAATGGCATGGAAACTAGCAACCCCGTAATTTTTGATTATAACATTGATTGATAGCCCAATATATTGCTAATGTATTAGCAAAGTTTGAAAAATATCCATCGAGGGAATTTTGAAATATTTACAAATTTGTACATACAAAATCGTATTTTTATGAAATATTGACTTTGGCATTAATTATGATGGAAACTAACAACCGCATAATTTATGACTATGACTTTTATGGATGGAACCCAATATATTAACAAAATTTGATTAATATTAAATAATTTAAAAAGTGGCGGTTATACAAAAATATGTCCCTTTGTAAAGCAGTGACGTATTTATATAAGTGGTGATGCTTTGGATGCGTTCAACGCGTTCAGCAGCTTTTAATGATATGAAAAGGTATTTACAATACATATTTTTCTTGTAAAACACAGGCGGACTTTTACAATAACACACATTTTAGGAATTCCTGAATTTCTAGAAAGCCGTGCCGTAAAAGCGGTCGTTTTTAACGTTTTACGTGTTTATAAATTTATATAGTTTCCCATAGAAACAAAAACGGTTATTTCTGTTGCTAGTTGTGTAGTTATGTCTGTTTATGTATGTTATGATTGATTTATATACGTGGTGATCCTTTGGATGCGTTCAACGCGTTCAGCAGCTTTTAATGGTTATGTAAAGGAATTTACAATACATATTTTTCTTGTAAAACACAGGCGGATTTTCACAATAACACACATTTTAGGAATCCCTGAATTTATAGAAAACGGTACCGTAAAGACGGTCATTTTTAACGTTTTACATGTTTATAAATGAATTTAGTTTCCCAGAGAAACAAAAACGGTTATTTCCGTTGCTAGTTGTATAGTTATGTCTGTTTATGTATGTTTGTTATGATTGATTTATATAAGTGGTAATGCTTTGGATGTGTTCAACGCGTTCAGCAGCTTTTTAAGGATTTGAAAAGGCATTTACTATAAATATTTTTCTTGTAAAACAGTGGCGGACTTCTACAATAACACACATTTTAGGAATTCCTGAATTTCTAGAAAGTGGTGCCGTAAAAGCGTTCGTTTTTAACGTGTTTATAAATGAATATAGTTTCACAAATACAACAATTATTTCCGTTGCTAGTTGTATAGTTATGTCTATTTATGTATGTTTGTTATGATTGATTTATATAAGTGGTAATGCTTTGGATGCGTTCAATGCGTTCAGCAGTTTTTTAAGGATTTTAAAAGGCATTTACAATAAATATTTTTCTTGTAAAACAGAGGCGGATTTTCACAATAACACACATTTTAGGAATCCCTGAATTTCTAGAAAGCGGTGCCGTAAAAGCGGTCGTTTTTAACGTTTTACGTGTTTATAAATGTATATAGTTTCCCAGAGAAACAAAAGCGGTTATTTCCGTTGCTAGTTGTATAGGTATGTCTGTTTATGTATGTTTGTTATGATTGATTTATATACGTGGTTATGCTTTGGATGCGTTCAGCGCGTTCAGCAGCTTTTTAAGGATATGAAAAGGCATTTGCAATAAATATTTTTCTTGTAAAACAGTGGCAGATTTTCACAACAACACACATTTTAGGAATTCCTGAATTTCTAGAAAGCGGTGCCGTAAAAGCGGTCGTTTTTAACGTTTTACGTGTTTATAAATGAATATACTTTCCCAGATGTATGTTTGTTATGTAATTTTCAATTTCTTGGGGGTGTACTCAGTTATTCTTGAAAAAACTTATTCCATGTTTTCATTATTTGTGTCCCGTCTGTTATAATATCATTGTTTTTATCTCTTACATTATCATTTTGCAAATGTTTACTTATATTTGTGGGTGTATTGTGGAAATGATTTTGATTTTCTTTACCATTTTGCCTCATTTCCGCTCGCAACTTCTCCAGATTTTATTATTTACCTAACTTTCTGACTTTGATTTGTGTGTGCAAGATTTCTGTTGTGCAGGTATCCTTTCTATTTCACATTTTTCAATTCTATTTTCTCTCTGATTATCATTCCACCATCGCATTTGTTTACTAAAACTCTTTTCACATAATAATCAATTTATTGTTGTTTTCACAGTTAAGTTTACAAAAGTCAAAAGTACAGATTACTATAGATATATAAAAGCCTAATAATACAGACAATTCATTGTACAGCAATTTCACTTTTAAATAAAAAAAACTATTTAAAATCTAACATTAAAATACATATAACTCAAATTTTGTCTCAACCTGAACCCAGGTTGATTAATAGAAATTACTAAATATTAATGGCACCTACTTACTTTGTAAGTTATAATATTTTTAAAACTTTCTACATCTGTGTCTGTTGACCGTTATCTTCCGCAAATTTTATTATAACAAATTCCTTGTATAGTTTGAGATAGGTCCAAACTATACACGAAATTTGGGGAAGAAACACGGTGACATTTTTTTATTATATATATATATATATATATATATTTATATATATATATATATATATATATATATATATATGGATATATGGATATATTCAAAATTAAAAAGGGTAGTATCATTTACATACTAATTCTCGAAGCTTGTATGTTTTAGTAGACTTTCTCTTTTTCAATATTGATTGATTATGAGTTCCTTGTATAGTTATATAGTATATTAGTAGTAATAGTAATTATTTTAACATATTTTAGGATACTGAATTAATGTTTTTTTTTTCGTAACGCATGTGCGTTTATTGTCTCTGGTTCGCACCAGGCGTTTCGTAAAACCCAATTTCCTACTAATTAGATCGATATCCGAAAATTCGAATGCACCTGCTCGTTCGTTTCATTAAAATAACGGTGCGGCGGGCAGTGCGAGCGAGCGAATACACTAACACACACACCATACAAAAAAGTCTGTAAAAGGCTCGGCAAGATGGCGTCGAAACGAAACGACGCGGGATGCCAAAGGTGCGGTTCGATGGCTACCCTCTAGCCGAGCTAACCAAACCCATTGTCTTTCATGCTCCTCCCAGCTTAATCACACACCCGTGACCCAAACGGTTTTTTTTAAATTTAGAAACACGAGAGAGCGCGCGCGTCGTTTATTTTTTCATTTCGGCTGCCTTATCGCGCGCGTTTTAAAACTACGCTTAATAGAGCATTTTGTGATTAATGAAACAGTTAATGGGCATTGTTCGTTGTTTGTAGTCCGCGAAGGCCCACACGTTCACCAAAACGAGACAAAAAAGCGCATCCGTTTTCTAAGGAAGTATGTGGCCCGATCGCTGTTAATAAAGTATGACGGTTCAGGTCCGGCGCGCCCTGCGACCACAAATTTTACTGTTGCGAGCGAATTTATGCTTGTTCCAACAAATCGACACCCCAGCTGTGAGGGCGCACGGCGGAAATTAAGGTGACTGTTCAAAAAAGAAAAAGAAACAACGCCGTTCGCACTGAGGTAAACCGAAGTGGCAATAAATATGCCATTAGGGCTTTGTGGATTCGGCCACAAAAGATTAGAATCTCGGAACAGGGATTTAAAGAGTTAAGTGACCGCCGCGCGCACCCACAGGAGATGCCTATCGCCTAGGCAGGCGCGCTATTATTATGATTATGACCGCTCGTAAAACTAATCTTATTGCAGCGAGGAGTAACAGGATTAGGAGGTGACACAATCGGGGGTAATCTTATTACCGGGCTAGCGCCTAATTATATCTGTTTTTTTGATCACACGTGTTTTGTACCCAAAAAATCAAACCTGCACAAACAAAATCGATGAGAATTACGCCTGTTTTCTTCAATAAACAATAAAATTGAAAACAGTACTGGCGTAATTCGTTTTAGCGAATATTTTTTTGCAATACGTACATAATTTCCCGAAATTTTCTATGATTCTTGATTCTGATTGATGGAATCATAGAAAATGCCGCAATATTCTATCATATCATATTTAGAATCAATGCCCGTTTTCATCAATAAACAATAAAATTGAAAACAATTAGATTTGGCGAATATTTACAAAACAATATTCGACTAAACCAGTACTGTTTTCGGTTTTATTGTTTATTGATGAAAAACGGACATTGACTAATTCAGTCTTTTGTAATTAAAATTCATCCCTTGTTAGACTACAAGAATTTCACTCTATTAGGTATATAATATTATATTGTATTATATAATAGTATTTATTTACTGTAAAACGATTCCGACGCGCATTTGAATCAAGAATTCAAACAAATATTTGGACGCGCTTGTTATCAATACAATAAACAAACAACCGGGCAAATGTACGTCATCATACTTCACTCCACCAATTTGTTCTAGTTGCAGATGCAGCACAATTGATTCTTGTTTAAAAAAAAGACGCCGTGACTATTTTTAAAAGTTGGTGTTGAAACCGATCCATCTGCATTCAGTTCTAGTGACCTTATCCCGGACCACGATAACAATGTTATCTGAACATGAGTTTTATCTCTTAATTATGGTTGAATAGCAAACGTGATGTAATTTCTACTCAAATTATGTTCATTTATCTGTACTTTTTATACAGAAATATAATAGAGCTACACTGATGAGTTCTAATAAGATCGAAATCTATATATGTAGATTGCTAAGAGGTGGATTCACACTTATATATGTTTTACAAAATTGGCTTTGTGCTGATATCTCAAACACTCTGTTGGAATATTATTCCATAGAGGGCACTACCCTGATTGCATGTTGACGGTTATTAACCATATGGGTGTGCATTGCTAATTGATGTGGTGCCGCCAGATGGCGTTTAACTTTCTTCCTAGGGGATTAGTTGTATAATTTCTATTAGGTTGAGTTAAACATAAATAATATTACTTCTTTGAAAATCAGTGATATAGTTGTTGGTCCTCTTTCTTTCGTCCACTGTTAAGTTACTAAAGACGGGTTGCAAATATAAATATTAACAAACTTTTATAAAATTGGGCCCAATGTTTAAAAACAGGTCCCGGACGACTCTAAAACTAGGACAAATCCGAACGGATGGCAACCCTAAACTAGTTAATTTAACTATTTATAATCTATCTATATTTTCTCAACCCGTAATTATAAATGTTTCTAAAACAATTCAAACAGAGCCTAGCTAAACTAGTTAGTTTGTACCGTATATAATCTATCCACTTTATTTAATTGTAAATTTGATACTAACATTTTTTTGTCTATTAAATTGTTTCCTTTCTAACCACCTCGCATTTCGACCAAATTGGCGCCATAATTCGCAGCCTGGCCGTAATTGCGGGCGCTTTCACACGGTGCTTGAGTAAAAAAAAATAGAAGGAGAAACCCAAAAAAAATTAAATTAATGGGTCCGGGATGCGCAGGATGAAAGCGCCGCCTTTCAAACGCGCAAAACACACCACCGCGCGGGCGTCCATTTTGTCGTGCGCGATTTTTACCCCCCTCGGCCGGCCCGAATGTAAAAGTAAAAACGAACAAAACTGAACTGATTAATGGCAGTGAATGTATTTTAATAGACTTAAAACTAGGCGGGGAATTATAATTACAAGACCCGCACGTATCTTGACATGCAATCTATAATACACCCGGCGAGGTGGATAGAGAGGAGAAAAAAAAACCGATTAAAAATCTTAGTTAAACAACTCGTTATAGATCCTGGGTTGATTGGTGGTTGGTGTAATTAAGAGCGAAATTGGGTGTGCAATTAAATGTAATTGCGTAGTTCACGGGTACTCCTTTTGTAAATTTGATGCAGCCAATCGCTCGCTTGCAGGAACCGAATTCCTATTAAGGCCTATCATTTATCATCTGTCATTCGGCAAACGACTGATGCATGTATCGTGCATTAAAGATAAAAACGCAGGGGCGGAATGAAATCGATTTCACAAACGAATCAATATCATTAGATACCTAATACGTTTCACATAATTACAATCACTAAAATCATAACCAATTATTGCATTACGATTTTTAAAATTTATATTTATAGTTCGTAGGTTTTTTTTTTGATAGTGGAATAGTGGCTGTAGTCCGTCTCTGAGTGCCGCCGCTAATGATATAAGATAGCAGGCGAGCGGTTTTCTTTTGGGTCCACTGGGATCTGACCTCCCGCCTGAAGATGCCGGCCGTTAATCGATTCTCATTTAGCGATATGTAAGCGATCGTGCGCGCTCTCGGAATATGAATAATGGGATTGTTGCTAACTATTGCGGGCGGCCATTGTGTTTCCGCGCTAAAAGGTTAAGGATTTGCTGCTGATGGCAATCGAATGCGATCGCACGATACGCCGCCGGTTTAATTAATCTAGAATGGAAAAAATTTACAGGCGGGGGGAGGGGGTTTACATGACGCGCGTTTTGTTACATCGATATGTCGTCGACGTTTTACACCCCACATTGTGTCCGCTCAATGCGTATCACTCGCGCCGATTAAGGATTGACACTGGCACTACATCATCCGGGTTTGAATGTTTGTGTTGAAATATGTGATTCGATCCGCAAATTTGTTTGGTTTGAGACTCATATTATTCAGTCATGCAATTTACGGCTATTATGCTCTATTATTACTCACTAGAGAATAATATGGAATATTATTCAATCGGGAGTAATATGGTATATTACTCTATAACAGGGGTGGCTCACTTTTGTGTACATATTGTGTGAACTTTTATCTTAAAATTGTGTCGCGATCAACTTATTGTTTCTATTTATCAAGTAGTCTACTCAGTTTCTAAGTTAAAAGATTGCCACCGATCGACTAAACATGGCTTCGAGATCGACCGGTCGATCACGATCGACTTGTTGCTCTATAACATCTGAATACGTTTATTATTGTTGAATCACACGATTCTATGCACATTTTTGTAGTTTATAGACTCAGTTATTCTATCACTGGTCACACAATATCTATATATCTTATAAAACGTATATAAGTGTGAAACCACCTCTTAGCAATCTACATATCTAGATTTCTATCTTATTAGATCTCATCAGTGTAACTCAACTAGTGAGGATGAATTCACACAATATCTCCTCACTAACTGAGCTACACTGATAAGATGTAATAAGATCGAAATCTAGATATGTAGATTGCTAAGAGATGTATTCACACTTATATATGTTTTATAAGATTGGCCTTGTGCTGATATCTCAAGCACGCTGTTGGAATTTTATTCCATAGAGGGCACTACCCGGTGATCCTGATGGCATGAGCATGTTGACGGTTATTACCATTAAATAAACAAATAAGATATAGAGAAATTATACAACTAACCCCCTAGGAGGAAATCTAAACGCCATCTGACGGCACCATATCAATTAGCAATGCCGTCAGATGGCGTTTAGATTTCCTCCTAGGGGATTAGTTGTATAATTTCTCTATATCTTATTTGTTTATTTAATAATAATAAAAGCACCTATAATGCTGAAAAAAAATCGCATATATCGGGATTTATTATCAGAACCCGGAGGTAACGTATAGTAAGTATTTTTCGAATAACATATTTTATCAAGTAACATTTTCAAGCGTTTAATATACATGGCATATCCATTCCTAGAATTGTTCAAGTATGATCTATAAATAGTTTCAATAACAATTTGCCTACGCGTTTAGCACCGTGTTAACGTCTACCTATTTTCACAGGTGGAAATTCAATATATGCAACATTATTTCTTCTAGAGTACACGTTACTAGAATAGTATATTAGTTAGCATTCGAGATTTCAATCACACAACATAGATTTACACTTACACGTATCGCAAGATTTAATGAATTTTATTTGATTTACAATAATTTAAAAATACAAACATGAAGGATGTAAGTAGTGCATTTATTTTATACCGAAATAACTAGCTCGTATGCTGATATTAGGCCTTTTAACTGGTTCCTAAATAATGGCTCTACCTAACAGTTATTTCTAGTGAAGATAAGTGGTAAAAAATATAGTAGTTTAGTAGTTTAATTCATTTAGGGCCGGTTCTACAATTGACACTTAACTGGAGAATAAGGCTATCCGTGGAATAAGTTTGATATATTGGCGTCAAAATTTTACACTTATTCCACGAATAGCCTTATTCTACAGATAAATGTCAATTGTAGAATCGGCCCTTAAACTACTATGTTTTTACCGCTAGTAAATAGTACTTAATTAGCTCTACCTAACAGTGATTTCCAATGAAGATGTGGTAAAAGCATAGTAGTTTGATTCATCTAAACTACTATGTTTTTACCACTATATAAATAGTAGTAAGAAAAACATAGTAGTGTGATTAATCTCCTTCATTGAAAATTATTCACCACATAGTAGTCGCCACAACCATTCAATTTCTAACAGATTTATTTTAATACATAAGTGTACATCCACTTTGTAGAAATCTACATACATAGATTTCGACCTTCTTAGATCTCGTCAGTGTAGCTTAGCTATTACCATATGGGTGTGCATTGTTAATTGATATGATGCCGCCAGATGGCGTTACAACTTTCTCTCCAGCGGGAATGTTGTACAACTGGAGAATAAGGCTATCCGTGGAATAAGTTTGATATATTGGCGTCAAAATTTCACACTTATTCCACGAATAGCCTTATTCTACAAATAAATGTCAATTGTAGAACCGACCCTTAAACTACTATGTTTTTACCACTATATATATAGTAATAAAATAGTATTTAATTGGCTCTACCTAATAGTGATTTCCAATGAAGATGTGGTAAAAGCATAGTAGTTTGATTCATCTAAACTACTATGTTTTTACCACTATATAAATAGTAGTAAGAAAAACATAGTAGTGTGATTAATCTCCTTCATTGAAAATTATTCATCACATGATAGTAGTAGTAGCCGCCACAACCCTTCAATTTCTAACAGATTTATTTTAATACATAAGTGTACATCCACTTTGTAGAAATCTACATACATAGATTTCGACCTTCTTAGATCTCGTCAGTGTAGCTTAGCTATTACCATATGGCTGTGCATTGTTAATTGATATGATGCCGCCAGATGGCGTTACAACTTTCTCTCCAGCGAGAATGTTGTACAAGTTTTATTTTAGCCATTTTCGTCTATGGTTCTATTCCTGGCTGTTATTAGAACAGCTCCCGAACCTTAAACGAAAACAGCTTTTGATTTAGTGGTGATGTTTGATACATAAATCGCCGTATTTATCAATAGATACCGGTAAATACTGTCTTATCAATTTCATTACATTAGGTTTGGTGTTAAAAAAAAAACTTCCAAAAAATAGTGTGAAGTAGTTTATTATTAGTCTTTTACCATAAACTACTTATGTGCCTAGTGATGTGTTATCTCCGCATCCGATTGAAATTTTATCATACAAAGCAAAGATAAAGTTTTGAATGCATGCAATAAAAAAATAATCAGATTTTATCGGAAATATGTTTTGAAGTCCAGCACTTAACTTAATGTTTTGGTTATTTTTATTGGATCATAATGATGTTATTGGAAAATATTCAGGGGTGCAATTCCCGACACCACTCGTATCAAATGTGTGCTCGTCTGGTTTATTTATATTTTAGTTTATCGTTTTATAATTGAAAATATCTAATAAACAGGAATTATATGATTATATCTGCTTTACTTTTTAAAAAAGCTTCTGGTTCCGTTCTGTTCGTTATCCTAGGCTTACTCTTACCCTGAGGTACGTGTTTAGGTCAAATGTTTTCCATAAAAATAAAACATTGAAAATGTAGGGTCTTTAGGGTGCTAATTAAAAATGCGAATACTGTTTGTGGATATCATGAGCCCATGAAAGTCTTAACAAAAATAACTTATTCCAAAACTACTTCGAGCTGTATCTCTAGTTAGTTTTTGTTGTATCGACTTCTAGTTTATGTGGGTTCGGTGGGAGTCTTTTTATCCATAAACAGTATTAACCCGAATCCACGTCTATTAGTTTTTGTTGTATCGAGTTCTAGTTTATGTGGATTCGGTGGGAGTCTTTTTTATCCATAAACAGTATTAACCCGAATCCACGTATATTAGCTTTCACGTGAAACACTAATAACCATCCGATCATAGGGGTAGGTCAAATCTTTATGAATTCAATATCAGATGCGTGTATACGTTTGTCGCCTGAAAATAATTTTATTTTTTGCGATTATACTATAAGTTGTTCATTGTCTTCAGTTCGGGTTGGACACGCCTGATAATAAAGCATACACTAACCGGCGAAACCTCCTAAACAGATAACCTAGTTCAAGCGCCATAAAATTTAAGCAATTACGATAAGCACGCACAGAATTAAACATTTGCATAATCAAGTGTTTCGCGATAAAACGGCAGACGTCAGTAGTGGGCCTAAAAAGATTTTTTTTAAAGATTGCACGATTTTATTTATAGCCCACTATTATGTTGTTGTTGCAGGACATGGATTTGATAGAAGTGTTGTGGAAGCAGGATGTGGACCTGGGGGTGCCTCTGGAAATGTCGCCGGCCAAACAGGAGAAGCCGGAGGAAAGCGCCGCGAGCCCTGGCGAGCCGAGCACCGCCGCATCCACGCAAAATGACGACCTGGAGAAGTTGAAGGCGTTGAAGGAGTTAAATGAGGGCTGTATTAAGGTAGTATAATGCTTTTTTAAATTTATTAGCACGATCTTTTTGTTATGTTTTGTTTGAATAGTTGGAACCAGATGCTACTCCAGATTTGGACCCGTGGGCCGGATTGAACTACACCATTGATACAGAAACAGGTCAGTGTAGTTAAATTAGGCATGCTCGGTGAGTCATATTAATGATTAGTAGAGACAAACAGTTTGATAATAATCGATTAATTGCAAACACTTCAGGATACTGGAAGTGATGCAATGTTTTCAAATAATTCATCATTTTCTGGTATTATGTTTTTAAGTAGTCTCAAGTGGTTTTTGATATAAATATAAACTATAAGGACAGCGACCCTTTTACTTAATGCAACGTGCGCTCACGCTGTTCAGATTGATGGAGGCCCTCTCCTCCGCTTTCGCTACACTCAGATTAATAACTTAACAATGGAATCTTCGACGTTCCCTCTCTCTCCATCTGGAATATTCCGGCTATAGCTTTACTTTATGAGTAATGATCCGGCTGACAGTTGGGAACACTCCGCAATGAGGTCGGCAGAAATTTTCATAAAACCCCACAAGCGCACAATACCCCGCGCCCGACAATAAATGTTTTCCCTCCGCACATCTCAATCTACCCGGAAATTATGCAACAGCACACATCTGCCCCGCCATGGACGAAAAACGCGCGATGGAGCTCTCTCCCAGCGGCCCACCGCGCGTCCAGGGGTGGGTCTTCCAAGAAACATTCCCCAAATATTGTGGAGTCATCGTGAATGCTGCTCCGAGATCGAATGCTATTATTATTAAAGGCACCTGTCTTGAAATTACCTTCGTGTAAACTATATCTTGGGATGTATCATGCCCGTGGAACAACATATTTTCGATAAAACCCAAAAAGTTGCGTTTGCATCATCAATAATTACCATCAAATATAGTACTGATTTAGATTACTAATTCATATTGAAAATGTGTGCGTTACATTTTTCAGAATCACTAATTATCATCAACTACATATTATCATTAAATTTCCCGCTTTATCCAAAGATACACCTATAAATACAAGTAAGTTACTGTAAGAAGGATTTACATTTGTTAAACAACAATATAATGCTTGACAAGTAGTACAAATTGACACTGAAAATGTGTACGTTACGTTTTTCAGAATCACAACATATTATCATTCAATTTCTCGCTTTATCTAAAGATACACCTATAAACACAAGTAAATGATTGTAAGAAGGATTTATATTTGTACAACAATACAATGTTTGACAAGTAGAAAAATTTAACACTGAAAATGTGTGCGTTACATTTTTCAGAATCACCAGTTATCATCAGCTACATATTATCATTAAATTTCTTATTGTATCCAAATATTTTTACACCTAGCTTATTGTGATAAGGATTTACATGTGTTGAACAACAATGCAATACAAATAAGCAATTTTAATGCTTGAAAAGTAGAATCAATTGATACTAAAAAAATGCGTGTTACAGTTTACACGATCAATAAAGTTCTGTTGTTAGTAGATAAGTGATTAAAACAATGCGCGATGGAAATGCTTCAACGCAAAAGTAAAATATATTGGTGCTGAAAATGGACGTAAATTGTTTTTAATGGTTACAATATATCTTGTTTTATATTTTGTGTACTAGAAAGTTTCATAAATGTTTATTGTCCTGTTCACAAAAGAAATAAGTTATTTCATACAGTGTGACACAAATCTACAAAGAGAAAATATGTGAAGGCATCTTCATTCGATCGATATAATGTAACTGAGGTAATTAAACCTGTGACTGACTATGTAAAGAATGAAGATGCGAAATCCATGCAACTTGTTGGGTTTCTATGGTTTTCTGTAGGTTCATCCATCTCACTTGGAATATATCCCAAGGTGCTCCTTGACCAAGATGCTCTTTCACAGTTTTTCAGACGTTTTCTGTGAGGTTAAGGTAAATACCGTGTGCTTAAGTTTCTCCCTTGGCCGGTAAAAAGCCTCACGGCTGATAGCCCTACAAAGTTCGAACCCCCGATTGGGTTCGAACTTTATAGGGCGAATTTTCGTAAATTATCTTTGACAGTTTTTCAAAGGTTTTGTGTAAAGTTAAGGGTGATTAAACATATATAAATATTGTTTTTTTTAATATTTATTTTGTTTGTATTTTAGCACATAAACACCACAGTGATTAATTCGTTTATTTCGTCCGGCGTATAAAAAGAACAATAATATGATCCTTAAAAGCATTTTGTTACAATTCCTTAACCCGATACGGCATCGAATATCAGGGCCCGGTAAAAAAAGACAGGTAACACACACAAATAATGACTAATGAATCCCTCTGTCATTCAGTTATGCTGGATACTAATACCCGACGCGGAGATCCTTGTACGCGATAAAAACATCGAATGATATTATTGATTGTCTCCCAATCGTCGTCGGTAATTGCTCCTGATTTATGTGACATCCAACGCACGTGCGAGAAACGGGCACAGGAGAAACGTAAATAAATACACGCTTGCAGCCCGCCCCAGCCGGTGTTGATAGAAACGTTTAGCCACTTTGTGAATCTCCTGCAAGTTGTCATGAGTTGCCGACTTTGGTGTGTTTTCGTAGTGCATGACGCTACGCTTCTAGTTCTTTGAGGTGATATAATAAACAATGTAAATACAACTCATTGAGTGGTCGGTGCTGGCCCCCACCAGCCATTCCGGATTATGCAGAAAGCACGTGAAATTCAAGCCATAAACAATTATCATCAAGGTGTTGATAATGTTATAAAAGGCATGCATTTTATAATCTGTTTATATCGGTGAGAGTCAATATAATGAGATGGCGCGGCTGTCATTAAACCCGTCCCTGGGAAAGAACCTTTTTAAGTGGATTAAGTCAGGCTCTCGTCTTTTGTTGAGGAATTTTTTACAGTCTGGAGTGGTAGACTTGTTATTTTAGCTCAAACCGTATGATATTTGTAATTAATTGGTTGAGAACGCAGCAGGGATATGCTCGTCCTCCCTTTTGCAGCAGGAGTTCCTCCCCAATAGCTCCCTTTCTCCCTGCCCCCCCCTCATTGTCTTGCTCGCAGGCTGTGTGGCAGCCATATTAGCTTGAGCCTGCTCCGTTGGGCTGGGTCCTGATTGGCTTCGGTCTGCTGAAACCTCCAGTTGTAGTGTAGCCACCAAGCCGTTCATGTGTGTTGCGCGTTTTCTCACTTGTCATCCCTATGTGCTGCACGAAAATGTTTAGTGAGGGTATTAACAGTGCTGGGACGTGCTATTGTTGAACGGGCGATTTTATAATCTGGATACTTCTCTTCTCCGCTGGTTGCGATTCATAATTAAGGTATACCTCTCGCATCATTAGCCTCAACAATGCGTCTCACGTATAAGATATTAATGAATTCCGTTTGTCATATTTCGACTTGTCAAAAATCTCATATTGTGCCCCAATATATGATTAATGGTCCATGATATGTACCCCTACCACTCTGGGGAATTCGACCATGACTACAAACTTTTTTCTTTTTTCGACTATTTTCGATTATTTTTGAGTAATGGTCGCTACCTTTAAAATCAATTTTAGAATCTACTAATACTAGTTTACACATGGCAGATAGATTCTTTAGCGCATTTTTCTGTTGAATTTATATATTTATATATTTTTTTCATCGCACTTACATTTAATAAGTTTCTTGCGCTAAAGTTTAACGTTTATAATTTTAACAATATTTCGCGTTGTTATATGTTGTTGTGTTATACGTTTATATATTATGAAAGATTAGGGTAGTTTTTGCTATAAAACTAGTTGGGCAAACGCTAAGAGTTGCGGGATTGCCGCAAACTTTTAGCATTTACCTATTTATATATTATGTTCATAGTATATAAACGTATAACATATTAAAGCATATAATAATAATGTCTTTATTTCATACATTTTACATTACAATACAAACGAAATCTTGCTATATTGATCTTAAAACTAAATATACTTGAAATTTAGTTTATTGGCTAAATATTTGAAACTTGCCCTGTAATTTTTTTCACTATTTTCTGATAGCTGAATATAGTAGGCATTAGGAAATCGTTAGAAATTGCAGGGCAAGTTTCACTTATTTAGCCAATGCGACTAAATTTTAAGTATTTTTAGTTTTAAGATCAATATAACATGTTTTGTATTAACGTGAAAACTAATAATCAAACGTAAACGTGTATGCGAATATCCTACATACCTGATTTTTATACAGAGAATTTAATTAGTTTTAAAATAACGTAAAAACTAATAATCAAACTAAACATGTATGTGAATATCCTACATACCTGATTTGTATACAGAGAATTTAATTAGTTTTAAAATAACCTACTAAAACATTGATTTATCATCTAAATTAGAATATTAAAACTTTATATTATCAATTATTATTCAATTTGCCTAGACATATTAAATAAATAACAATAGGATGCTAAATAAAAGTACGATGAAAAGTATCAAAATACAATTATGATTATAAACACTCCTTAAATTCGGCAATAATATAATATCGTTGGATAATTAAGTTAAGGTCCTTAAAGTGTATGCATGTATACGTTAGAAAGATAAATAAATGTATACGCATCCAAAATATATAAAGAGCGTCGATTGAACTAGTGGTTTTAATCGTCGCTCATAATATATTTTGGATAAATAAATAATTGTATACATAAATATAATACTATTATATTATTGCCGAATTTAAGGGGTCTTTGCCACGATACAAAATAGTTTTCAAAATCGTCTACAAAATGTTTTGATTTATTTATAATTCTAACGATCCAATGCACATTTTAAGGACCTCTCGCCAATGTATAACGCTATTATATTATTGCCGAATTTAAGGGTCCTTTGCCACGATAATTTCAATCGTACGGTTTAATTAACGTCAAACGGTACGACTGAAATTATCGTGGCAAACACCCCTTAAATTCGGCTATAATATAATACCGTTAGATACTTTGGCGAGAGGTCCTTAAATTGATCGTTTGAATTATAAATAAATCAATTTTGTAGAAAACTTTATTACGATTTTGAAAACTATTTTGTATGCTTATCTTATATGTATTTATTTTTCTAACATTAAAATGCCAAATGTAAGTACCTGTCACTTTAATATTTTTTCATTATGATTTATTTTTCTTTGACATTTTTATCAATGTCCTTAAATGTGTACAAGATGCCTGTCCGTAGTATGCGGCGGTGCTTGCCGCCGTCGGCCACTGCTTGCTCAAGATCTATAAACTTACCATTTATTTTGTTCTTCTCATCCCCCAAATCGGCTACACTTGAAAATGTATACACAAATAATTGAAATCACAATATTTACGTGTGTTTCTCCAATTTTTGACTGTATTGCTGAATAATTATGACAGCACTTTGATGGATCGCCGTGCTATGGTGTAAAGAAATAGCAAATCTGATTCATATTGAGCTAATTCACCAAAATATACAAACATTGCTTCATGTTGAAGCCAAATAAACCCTATAGCAATGCTTTAACTATTAATTTATTTATAAATTCAAGAAATAAAGTTTCTCGCTTAGAAACGTTATTATCTGACTTAAATATACAAACGAACCTTCATTTTGAAGCTATACAAGTGTCAAACATAATTATATGATCATTTAGTTTTTATTTCAAGAATAAGATTCATTGCGATTTTTTTAAACTTCAAGATTTTATCGATAAATTATATATCATGAAGTTTTCCACATTCAAACGATAATAATCGACCAAAATATACAAAAAAAATCCTTAGGATCAAGCTATATAAGTGTGAAATATAATTACATCATCATTTAGTATTTATTTCAAGAATTAGATACATTGTGATATTTTGAAACTTTAATATTTCATCGAAAAATATGTTTCATGAAGTTTCTCACATTGTAACGTTATTAATTGTCCAATATATACAAACAATTCTTCAATTTGAAGCTATATAAGTATTAAACATAATTATATCATCATTTAGTTTTTATTTCAAAAGTTAGATTCATTACGATTGTTTTAAACTTCAAGTTTTTATTGAAAAAATATATGTCGTGAAGTTTCCCACATTCACACGTTATTAATTGACCAATATATACAAACAATTCTTCATTTTGAAGTTAAGTAAGTGTAAAATATAATTATATCATCATTTAGTTATTATTTCAAGAGTTAGATTCATTACAATTGTTTTAAACTTCAAGTTTTTATTGAAAAAATATATGTCTGAAGTTTCACACATTCAAACGTTATTAATAGACCAATATATATATAAACAATTTTTCATTTTAAAGCTAAGTAAGTGTAAAATATAATTATATCATCATTTAGTTTTTATTTCAAGAGTTAGATTCATTACGATTGTTTTAAACTTCAAGTTTTTATCGAAAAAATATATGTCGTGAAGTTTCCCATATTCAAACGTTATTAACTGACCAACTTATAGAAACAATTCTTCATTTTGAAGCTAAATAAGTGTAAAATATAATTATATCATCATTTAGTTTTGATTTCAAAAGTTAGATTCATTACGATTGTTTTAAACTTCAAGTTTTTATTGAAAAATTATATGTAATGAAGTTTCCCACATTCACACGTTATTAATTGACCAATATATACAAAAAAAATTTCATTTTGAAGCTAAGTAAGTGTAAAATATAGTTATATCATCATTTAGTTTTTATTACAAGAGTTACATTCATTACGATTGTTTTAAACGTCAATTTTTTATCGAAAAGTTATATGTTGTGAAGTTTCCCACATTCAAGCGTTATTAATTGACCAATATATACAAACAATTCTTCATTTTGAAGTTAAGTAAGTGTAAAATATAATTATATCATCATTTAGTTATTATTTCAAGAGTTAGATTCATTACGATTGTTTTAAACTTCAAGTTTTTATTGAAAAAATATATGTCTGAAGTTTCCCACATTCAAACGTTATTAATAGACCAATATATATAAACAATTTTTCATTTTAAAGCTAAGTAAGTGTAAAATATAATTATATCATAATTTAGTTTTTATTTCAAGAGTTAGATTCATTACGATTGTTTTAAACTTCAAGTTTTTATCGAAAAAATATATGTCGTGAAGTTTCCCATATTCAAACGTTATTAATTGACCAACTTATACATACAATTCTTCATTTTGAAGCTAAATAAGTGTCAAATATAATTATATCATCATTTAGTTTTGATTTCAAAAGTTAGATTCATTACGATTGTTTTAAACTTCAAGTTTTTACCGAAAAATTATGTGTCGTGAACTTTCCCATATTGAAACGTTATTAATTGACCAATATATACAAATATTTCTTTATTTTGAAGCTATATAAGTATAAAACATAATTATATCATCATTTAGTTTTTATTTCAAGAGTTAGATTCATTACGATTGTTTTAAACTTCAAGTTTTTATCGAAAAATTATGTGTCGTGAAGTTTCCCACATTGAAACGTTATTAATTGACTAATATATACAAACAATTCTTCATTTTGAAGCTAAGTGTAAGTGTAACTTATAATTATATCATCATTTAGTTTTTATTTCAGGAGTTACATTCATTACGATTGTTTTAAACTTCAAGTTTTTATCGAAAAAATATATGTCGTGAAGTTTCCCATATTCAAACGTTATTAATTGACCAACTTATACAAACAATTCTTCAGTTTGAAGCAAAATAAGTGTAAAATATAATTATATCATCATTTAGTTTTGATTTCAAGAGTTAGATTCATTACGATTGTTTTAAACTTCAAGTTTTTACCGAAAAATTATGTGTCGTGAACTTTCCCATATTGAAACGTTATTAATTGACCAACATATACAAATATTTCTTCATTTTGAAGCTATATAAGTATGAAACATAATTATATCATCATTTAGTTTTTATTTCAAAAGTTAAATTCATTACGATTTTTTTAAACTAAACAAATTTTTATCGAAAAATTATATTTCGTGAACCATCCCACATTCAAACGTTATTAAATGACCAACATAAACAAACAATTCTTCATTTTAAAGCTAAATAAGTGTCAAATATAATTATATAATCATTTAGTTTTTATTTCAAGAGTTAGATTCATTACGATTTTTTTAAACTTCAAGTTTTTATCGATAAAATATATGCGATGAAGTTTCCCACATTCAAACGTTATTACTTGACCAAAATATACAAACAATTCTTCAGTTTGAAGCTATGTAGTGTTATATAATTATATCATCATTTAGTATTTCTTTCAAGAATTAGATTTATTACGATTTTTTTAAAACAAGTTTTTATCGAAAAAATATGTGTTTTTAAGTTTCCCACATTATTAATTCTATATAAGTGTAAAACATAATTATAACATCATTTAGTTTTTATTTTAAGTATTGAATATACTACGATTTTATTTATTTTTTTAACAAAAAAAGTTTGTTTACATATTGCCATTTATATATGGTAGCTATTTGCAAGATTAAAATTATCTGTAAAAAAAACTACTTTGTACAATGAATTTTAACTCCCAATTGGGTTTATTTTTATGATTGTCTAAACATTTAATCAATTTCGTCCTTACAATCATATTGGTTATATAATAATAATAATAATAATAATAGATCTTTATTATCGAGTTCGCTACTATGTTACATTTAAATTATAACAAATCCCTAATACATAGAAAAAAAAAGATGTACTTTCGCTTACAATATTAAAATAAAAGCTTAATAGCAAATTGCTTGATGGTTAATTTTAGATTTATTTATATAATTGTAAGCAATTATATAAATAAATCTAAAAATATTATATTCTACAATTAAAACCCTCTAGGAGATTCAAGTTGACGTTCTGACATCTCAAGTCATGTTGTCATAGTGCACTCACTCGAAAGGGATGCCCAATTCTTTTTGCTACCTGTCTACGCGCAACAATGATTTTGGTGCGATTGGGTTTATGCAAAATATTTTGCGGTCGGTGCAGCGGTGTAAATAGTTTTATTGCGGTTTAAGTTAAGACCCAATTACTTATAATCGTTTTGTAAATAAATAACAACTTGTATTTACACAGAATAGACAACAATGACTAAAGAGAGGCCTCTTGTGAGTTGAGACTGTTGAATAAATAATTTCTATTAAAAACAACAATTTTATTGATAGTTAAAGTGACTTATCCAATTCATGATTGTGCTATAAGATCAACATTTGTTGTACGAATTACTAACGTTATTACAACAATCAGAATGTATTTGGGAGTATGGTTTCATAAGAGCTTATACTGTCTGATATCATCATCCTATTTGTCACAACTTTAAATAACTTTAAATAAATATTAAGTATTTATTCGTACAAAAAATAAGATACATTATTCGTGTAATAAGACTGTTTCCCGAATTTGCTCTTAATACAGCACGAGCCGAGGACGAGTAAACGAGTAAACTCATTCGCTCATTCGGCAAACTTGCCTTCCTGCACTAATAATGTAAATTACTATTTTGTACTCATGTCCGAAGACAAGTCAATTCCCGCAATGATTTGGGTGCGGTAATACTACTTCCTGCACTAGTGCGGGAAATATTACTTCCCGCACTAGTGCGATAACAATGTAAATGTGTATTTATAGATATAAGAATGCAAGCAAGCACAGCGTAGACCTCTTATACTTATAAATAGCACTAAAAATTAACGATATGATACTGAATAAATACAATTTTGAAGAAAATATAGACTTTAAATTAAATGTAACTAGTAGTGTGACATAACCTATTTGTCACAACTTTAAATAACTTTAAATAAATATTAAGTAATTTATTCGTACGAAAAATAAGATACATTATTCGTGTGATAAGGCTGTTTCTCGAATTCGCTCTTAATACAGCACTCGCCTTCGACTCGTGCTATAAACTCATTCGCTCATTCGGGAAAAGTTGTCTTCCTGCACTAATAATGTAAATTACTATTTATTACGGCATAATTTTGGTAGAAACGGTGGTAATGTTTTGGTGGATAGAAAAAAAACAGTCAAAGGGCCGTATCTTGGACTTGAAATTCTCTATAAGTTTGCAATTTGTATGATCCTTCTAGTTTTAAAAAGAAACATGTTATTCTTCACGTGGCTTATTCGTTACCGAGTGTTGTCGATCATTACTTTGTTGACGGCTACCCTGAAGACTGTTGTTGTACCATATCACATTCTAAGGTTTCTGAGCCAAGATAATTTTCTCCTCCCGGGTCCTCTTCTTCCGATCACGTTCCTTTGTAATACCAGTTGGAGTAATCAGTAAGCCTCGTTGTTCCTTATTATATGGCCTAGATATGCTAGCTTCCTCTTCTACTACGTATAACATGGACCGATCACGTAATGAATAAGACTAATTACTGGTCTTATTCATTACGTGATCGGTCCATGTTACGTAGCATTTTTCTATACGAAAGCTTCGATTATTTCTCTACAAGCTTTAATTATTGTCCATGATTCTACCCCAAATAAAAGTACTGTCTAATTCGTTACGTGGTAACATTCTGTTATACAGCTACATTTTGAAAGCTTTAAGTTTGTTGCTCGAAGCCTCAGTGACTGTCCATGATCCTACCCATAAAAAAATATGGAGCAGACGTAGCATTTGAGAGAGCTAGTCATGGTCTTATTGTTCATTCATTCATTCGTAAACAGTCTAAACAGTCTGATCTGGCTTTTTTGATTCTACATTTGATATCAAGTTCAAAACCATTGATTTTTTCTATATAATATTTGTGTATTGAATAATGACTGTCCATGATTCTACCCATAGAAAAATATGGAGCAGACGTAGCATTTGAAGAGCCTAGTCATGGTCTTATTGTTCAAGTCGTGACTCTTGAATATTTTCGCCATTCGTAAAAAGACTGATCTGGCTTTTTCTATTCTACATTTGATTTCAACTTCAAGATCATTGATTTTCTCTATATAATATTTGTGTATTGAATAATGACTGTCCATGATTCTACCCATAAAAAAGTGTGGAGCAGACGTAGTATTTGAAGAGCCTAGTCTTGGTCTTATTGTTCAAATCGTGATTCTTGAATATTTTCGCCTTTCGTAAACAGTCTGATCTGGCTTTTTCGATTCTACATTTGATATCAAGTTCAAAACCATTGATTTTTTCTATATAATATTTGTGTATTGAATAATGACTGTCCATGATTCTACCCATAGAAAAATATGGAGCAGACGTAGCATTTAAAGAGCCTAGTCTCGGTCTTATTGTTCAAGTCGGGAGTCTTGAATATGTTCGCCATTCGTAAAAAATCTGATCTGGCTTTTTCTATTCTACATTTGATTTCAAGTTCAAGATCATTGATTTTCTCTATATAATATTTGTGTAATGAATAATGACTGTCCATGATTCTACCCATAGAAAAATATGGAGCAGACGTAGCATTTAAAGAGCCTAGTCTCGGTCTTATTGTTCAAGTCGGGAGTCTTGAATATGTTCGCCATTCGTAAAAAATCTGATCTGGCTTTTTCTATTCTACATTTGATTTCAAGTTCAAGATCATTGATTTTCTCTATATAATATTTGTGTAATGAATAATGACTGTCCATGATTCTACCCATAGAAAAATATGGAGCAGACGTAGCATTTGAAGAGCCTAGTCTTGGTCTTATTGTTCAAGTCGGGAGTCTTGAATATGTTCGCCATTCGTAAAAAGTCTGATCTGGCTTTTTCGATTCTACATTTGATTTCAAGTTGTAGATCATTGATTTTCTCTATAGAATATTTGTGTATTGAATAGTGTGAAACGACACTATTCATATTACAAATAAAACAAAAACAGCCTGCTTGGCTCTAATTTCGTACACTAAATTTAATGGTTTAAGCTTGAATATTTTGTTCGAGCCACTATTACATAATGGCGCACGTACTTTAATACATGGAGCCAACCCCTCCTTATCTCCTTCCCCCAGCAAAGATGGGTATTCATGAAAAAAAAAATTAGGGTGTACGATCGAAAATAGCGTTAAAGCGCTTCATCCCTAACATCAGGGGATACTGCTATTTATTGATCGCGGTGCGTTGTGCCCAATGGACTCGCTCCGTTCGGGGGTTTGTGATCCAATCAAATGCTTTATTGTACAGACAATCAGTGCGATGGGGTGATTTTAAAATAATTCAAGCCTAAATATTTTAAACCCTCAAAATTAAACAATATATTTTTTGTTTGTTTAGAATATTACATTATTTTATTATATTATATAAAGACATTTTACAATTTACAATTTTTTATAATCATTATTTATACAGATGTTTCCTTGTGGTTGTTTTTCATCCCTCTTTCTTCACCTTAAGTAGTATAGTAGTGTATTGAACATATTGAACACTAAGAAAACCAATCACATCGCAAGTACAAAATATCTATTGTATACTTGAAAATATAATAAAACACTAATATTGTTGTATTGTATAATTTAACAGCAATGTGACTTACACAAAAATGCTGGATCTTGGCATTTTCCTGTACATATAGTTATACTATTTATATACATATACTGCTAACAGAACGGGGAACTTTATTAGCCATTTTGGGGTAATGGCTAAAAAAAGTTCCCCGACCGCTGATGTAGAGGATTATCTTATACTATACATATATTTGTTTAAGTCGATATTTTTTATGTGATTGTACATATCTTAAAAAATAGCACCGCAGGCATTTAAAAAAAATTACTTTCAAGGATAATCGTGCTAGATTTGAAAGTTAGCTTTCGCTATTTGCCGAAAATTGACAGTTTTAAATGAAACCTCATTTTGAAAAGGAGAAAATCAATGTAAATTTTACAGAAGGCCCGAATATTTCGAAGGCTGAATATAAAAATTAAAAGATTGGTTTGTTAAAATACCTCCACCTTTATAAAATAGAAAATTTGTCCTAATAATTAAATTTTTACCCCATTTGGGGTAATTTACCCCAGTTCCCCGACCACTGCTTTACATCATATTTATCATCCTGGACTTTATTATAGATTCTTTAAACAAATTATAGAATCTTAAAGATTCTATAATTTGTTTAAAGAATCTATAATAAAGTGTCATTATAGATTCTTTAAACATGATCATGATGATTATTATTAACATTATAGATTCTTTAAACAAATGTGTCAAGTTTTTGTTAAACACATACAACAATAATATGTCTAGCTGTGTTTAAATAGCTCCGGATAGCATTCTCAAGTGAAGTGTGTGTGTTTTCTGTCGCCAGAAATGTGTAATAATATTCCCGGGCGCCTCCTCCAGAACAAGCGCCTCCTCTGTAAATATTGAACCTTCCGTCGGCGCGCGTTGGAATTTCACGCACAGCGCTCGCAAACTTCAATTAATATTCTAATAAACCGCGGCGCATGAATAATGCAAAACCGGCCATGCAATAACTAAAACAGAAAAAAAAGCGCCTAACCAGCTAAAACAATGGCGACCGATTTGCATTAGCTTATCTGCAATCGCGTCCATTTGCTCTGGCGCTCTTTTTGTGTGTGCAAGATTGCAATCTCCCGCTGGCCAGGGGTATATTTTTGATTGACTCGAGTGGAAAATGTAATTGGCGTTGGTTTTGGAGCTCGCAAAATTCCGGAATTCACCCAAGCTCAAGCTTCTCGAGAGCCGCACAAAATGGCGGCCCGGCGGCGGCGTCCTTTGAATTCACGCACAAATAGCTTTGCGGCCACACGGCTCTCTCGTATAATGTATTCGTTTTTAATTCCGACGCTACGCCTCTCTCCCAACGAGAAAATATTACATTAATCATCCTGGCGCAGGAATGTGTTCATTATTATTTTTATTGTTGCTGGCCGTCGATGGCGCGCAGCCAACCGGCTTTGTTGGATTGTTTAACGAAGAAAAAAAAAATGCCAGCTGCGGCAGCACAACAACCCCCTCGCTCGCATAGGACGGCTACAATTTTGATATCTCAATTAATGGTACCCTGTGTGTCAACAATTATTTGTCTAGTACCGGAAGATCGTTGGTATTTGAAATAACATTTGGATTCGTTTCAGTAGTAGGGCTCGAAATTAAATTTTACCAACTTTAACCCCAAATATGTTTCGCGACACCCACTTTAAGAATCTCTGGTTTAAAGTATGTACCAAACTTAAAAACTTTACCAGTTTTGCAGTTTGGAGTAACCGTCATTTCATATTTTATTTCTGCCTGAATTTACTAAAAGAGTAAAGGAGTCTTTACTGTTTTGGTAAATTCACGCCATTGCGAGGATCGGCGATTATGTTTTTTGTAAATCAAAATCTTTATTATCCTAATGTACTTGTAGTACTTGCATTCGTCAAGACAATACATTCAGTATGTAGATATGTAGAACAAGGTTTCATGTTTTTATGGAACTGTCATTTCATATTTTATTTCTGTCTGAATTTACTAAAACAGTAAAGGAGTCTTTACTGTTGTGGTAAATTCATGCCAATGCGAGAATCGGCGATTATGTTCTTTGTAAATCAAATCAAAATCTTTATTATCCTAATGTACTTGTAGTACTTGCATTCGTCGAGACAATACATTCAGTATGTAGATATGTAGAACAAGGTTTCATGTTTTATGGAACTGTCATTTCATATTTTATTTCTGTCTGAATTTAGCAAAAGAGTAAAGGAGTCTTTACTCTTTTCGTAAATTTATGCCATTGCGAGAATCGGCGATTATGTTCTTTGTAAATAAAATCAAAATCTTTATTATCCTAATGTACTTGTAGTACTTGCATTCGTCAAGACAATACATTCAGTATGTAGATATGTAGAACAAGGTTTCATGTTTTATGGAACGTTGATGAAAACGAGCACTCGTGTTTTAGCAACTGACTGGGCGAATCGTAAAATGTTCATGATAATAAAATTTTCGACGAAACTATTTCAAGTAAGTTATAAACCAGGCAAGCATACATAAACTGAGTATGCTGATTTTTTTTTCTCATATTTATAAATACACATTATTTTAATTTGGCAACACCGGCTACTTTCCGCACTAGTGCAGGAAGTAGTATTTCCCGCACCCAAATCAATGCGGAAAATGACTCGTATTCGGACATGAGTACAAAAAGCTCTTAATGTAGTCTTTCAGTCTTGAATATAACAAAAACATACCACGTGTCTTTTTTCAAGTAATTATCTTTATTTACAATATCTTCTTCATCTTGCATTCACTGGGTACATTCTATAATATTCGTCTTTTAACTGTTTGTAATACGCAATCTTAATACACTTGAAAATCTCATAAAACAAGCACTCCCGTGTTTTAGCAACTGACTGGGCGAATCGAAAAATGTTCATGATAATAAAATTTTGGACGAAAAATTCCAAGTAAGTTATAAACCAGGCAAGCATACATAAACTGAGTATGCTGATTTTGTTAACTACCATGAAACTGCAACCAACAAAAACAGTCACGTAAACCGATTTCATTTAACGTTCGGAAGCTGTTCTATGGCTAGTCTTAGTTGACTTAAAACAGCCGGTACGATAAACGAAAGCGGCTGTAGTAACAAATACTACAGCTATGCCTTTGTATACAATTTAAAATCATATGCGATACAACGCATATAGTCGGCGTCGTTTCGCCACGTATACAAGTCCCTTGTTCTGTCCGCCATTGATAACGTCATGATTTTAAAGAGTGCTTCAAAAAAACTACGTCAAGATAATACGCCATCAAACAATTGCCCGTATTTTCCACAGCAAATTATTTGTGTGCGCTAAAACTTGATACATCTAATTGCCCTCTTAGAAATTCTAAAGGACTAATAATTGTTGTCAGCCACAAGAATATCGTGTGCGCTACCATATAATTACCGATCGTAAATTGAATAACAGTTGTGACTGACTGAATTATTTTCGCAACTGTCGTAGGTAGCATGAGAGAACTATAATAACAATTATAAATTGCAAGTTTAACGTTTAGGAGAAATTATTATTTAATTCAATAATATAATCATAAATTTCATAATATTTTTGTGTAGAATATCAGCACATATGTGTTTGTGGTTACATTGTATGATAAGTGTATTGAAACTATTTTATGGCTAATTGATAGCTGTTTTGTGTTTTTTGCGTCTATCAATTACTCGCGACACATTCAAGGATTATGGGTGTATTATTAAGGATTTTACAACTAATTGTCTACATCTACTTTTCCACTAATGCTAAACATAATTTATTCACTACTTTTATAAGAGATCCCTCTCAACGCTTGTTTCTTAAGCTAAAAACTTATACCAATTTTGAAGCTAAAACATATATTATATATCCAAAATATGAACAATATAAGTATTGTTCATATTTTGGATTATTAACGCGTCTACTTGATAATTCATTTTAAATGATAAATAACACGATTGTTACTGTTTTTTTATCACACTTTAATTACACTTTGCAGCTAGTTTCGACTAAGCTCAGCCATTTTCGAGCTCCTTTGATAACTCGTCAGAGCAGCTCGAAAATTAATATTGGTTAGTATTAGTAATAAATGTATGCCTACGAAAATTCGATTTACAGCGTTTTTTTTCAAAATGCAATCCTTGCACGCATATTTTTTGGAGGATATTTGTTGTATTACTTACATTTTGTGTGTATTAAAACACATAATCTCTGATATGCACAATGGCACAAATTTACCAAGTAATCTTCACAAATAAAATTAAAAATGACAGTAACTCGTTGATATTCCACTGAAAAACTGCCAAAGGTATTTTAGTTAATTTTTTTATTTGGTAATATGGCCCAAGAACCAATCAACATTGGGATTAGTTTCAGTAGTAGGGCTCTTATGCCTTCTCATATTTATAAATACACATTTACATTGGTACCGAATTTTAAGTTGGCAACACTGGCTACTTTTCGCACTAGTGCGGGAAGTAGTATTTCCCGCACCCAAATCAATGCGGGAATGGACTTAGCTTAGGACATGAGTACAAAAGCTATTCATGTAGTCTTTCAGCCTTAAATATAACAAAAACATACCACGTGTGTTTTTTCAAGTAATTTTCATTATTTACAATATCTTCTTAATCTTGCATTCATTTTGGGAACATTCTATAATATTCGTCTATATCAACTTTTTGTGATACGTAATCTTAATACACTTGAAAATCTCATAAAAAAAATAATTTTTGTAAATAGGTTGCATAATTTTAATATAAGTATAATAAATTATGTACACATTATGTATAATGTTTACATAATGTATTATACATATATACATACATTTTACATAATTTGACTAATTTTCTACTACTACTACTACGACTATTATCACTACTACTAATTGTAACATGCAATAATTATAATGCATTCAATATGATATGAATAAACAAAAACTTGTCTATGGAAACTGATTACTAATGGTAGTAGTTACTGTACTTGTAGCTGGCTATCGACCTTCGGGGGTCCTTTCGCCGTGTGTTAGTGTATGTGTATGTAAGTTTTAGGACTTGTTAATTCCGAAATTTTCCGCCTGTCAAGGGAGAAGCTCAGAGGAGTTTAATCACCCGGTATTTACCTTAACCTCACAGAAAACCTCTGAAAAACTGTGAAAGGTTATTCGCGAAGTGTGTATTGATTATCCAAAAAAAAGCTGTGAGGCCTTTCCGCCTGTCAAGATAGAAGCTCAGAGGAGTTTAATCACCCGATATTTACTTTAACCTCATAGAAAACCTCTGAAATCTGTGAAAGGTGATTTGCGAAGTGTGTATTGATTATCCAAAAAAAGCTGTGAGGCCTTTCCGCCTGTCAAGATAGAAGCTCAGAGGAGTTTAATCACCCGGTATTTACTTTAACCTCATAGAAAACCTCTGAAAAACTGTGAAATGTGATTCGCGAAGTGTGTATTGGTTATCAAAAAAAAGCTGTGAGGAATTTCTGAATGTCAACATAGAAGCTCTGAGGAGTTTAATCACCCGGTATTTACCTTAACCTCACATAAAACCTCTGAAAAACTGTGATTGGTGATTCGCGAAATTCGAGCCGATGGGGTTTGAACTCGCAATACTCAGTACGAGACGGTCGACGCCTCTAACCACTTGGCCACTGAGCTGGGTTGATTCTCATTATTATACAAATGTATTAAATTAATTATAAAGCTACAAGAACGCAAAAAAATAATAGACGTACTAGGTGAGAAGGAAAGAATAATCCAACCTAATAGAACGGATACAATACATTGAAAAGTGTAGAAGTACGTCAGCGAAATGCCAGGAGAAGCAAAGTCATCATGAGTGCGTTTGAAGAAAGTGATGATGATCAGCAAAAAGTACCAAAGATCCTAAATATGTATCATCATCAATAAGGGTTCAAGTATACAATAATATATATATCTCAAACTTTTTGGTCCGCAATTACAAATTTCTAAATACCCACCAAAGAATGTTTATGTATAGAGAAACATCCTGTAGTGGGTGGGTGTGTTATTTAAATTCAGAAGGTGTTAATTTCTATTGTTTAATTTTTCGGTCTAAGGAAATATATTGTTTTATTATTACACTAATAATAAACCAAATCACCTTTCACAGTTTTTCAGAGGTTTTCTGTGAAGTTAAGGTAAATACCGGGTCATTAAACTCCTCTGAGCTTCTCCCTTGACCGGCGGAAAAGTCTCACAGCTGATAGCCCTATAAAGATAGAATTTTTTAATAAACCAATATAATTAAATTTTCTTTATATATGTTTTAGCTTGTAAAATCGTATGATATTAAGTGTATTCCTTAATATTGTTACTACTACTAGATAATAAAAAAAAGTAGATTTTTGTGGGATGGTTAGAACACATGTCCTCCATATTGGTTTCCGTCGGGTTTTTCGGTGCGGAGCCATGCTCGAAACGAAATTAGATTACAATGGTGGGCCGGTCGGAAATAATAAAAAAAAAAAACGAGCTGTTACATTTTAGAGCAGGTAAACGGCGGCCAATGAGCGTGCACCTCTCGCCAAGCGGGGAGAATTTCCTGGCGGCCCCAAAACGCAGGTACGCTCAGTGCTCGAGCGGTCGAATTTTCGTCACGTGGATACTTCTCTCGCCCTCTCGGTTGTGTATGTTCGTGTGTGTGTGTTTTGTGCAATTCCCGGTTTTCTGGATTAATGCCGTTTTTTGTCGATCCGGTTGCACGTGCGCGCGTGGTTTTTTTAACATGAACGAGCGTTGGCTTACTCGAAATGATTCAACTAAGGTAACAAATTGATTGGTGATTAAGGGCTGTAGGAATCAACGTTGCACGTTCACGTTATACGAGAATTTTACTCAAATTAACTGGAGACCTGTACGTGTGGTTAGTGCCCATAAGAACACGTGCAATCGTAATTCATTTGAGTAAATTCTCGTATAACGAAAATCGAATGAATTGCAGTGTTAATGTGTATCGGATTCCTCATTACCTAGCTCTGCAAAGTGGCTGAGATTATAGATGTTTCATGTTGTGAAATCCTGATTGCGCAAATTAACTAGCTGAGTAGAGTGGCAGAGTCAGATATGGATTTTTCTTTTTATATGTGGTGAACTCCAAAATTTGAAATGAATTAAATGCGATATTAGTAGAGAAACTCATGATACTCAATAAACGCAGTTACTATATAAACCCCAATTGAACATGCAACGTTATTCAATAATGTGGGAAACTGGTGACAATCACATCAAAATACTAACTAGAACGTAAGCTAGTGAAAAAAAAACCACAAGTAATCTGAAAAATCAAAGAAACGATAGCTACTCCCAAAAATAATACACCACCACTAGAATTTAAAGGTCGTTTTAGACAAGACAGTTTCTTAGCTCAAAAGTTGTTCGAGAAATGAATTCATATATCGTCCTCCCAACAATTTGTCCTTGACAAATAGAACGATTTATATTTTTCCATTCGATTTACCATCCAATTCAATATTTCAAATAATTTTCCGTATGATACGAGACAATTTAGATTGTCTCGCATCTTTTGAGTATTTGTCTTGTCTAAAACGACCTTTACGATTCCTAAGATCGTAATTTCCGATTACTTGTGGTTTCTTTGACTAGCTTACATTCTCGTGTTTCTTTGGATATCACATATTTGACTAATCATAGTGATTTTTTGTAATTCTTCGTATTCATTAATTACTTTTCAATTCTCTGTTTACTTCGAAGTTGTCTGATTATGTGTCGTTTCTCCGATTATCAACATTTGCGTTTCTATGATCATCCCGCGTTTTTACGAGTAGCTGGCGTTTCATTTATTATATTGCATTTTTATGATTATCTGTCGTTTCTTTGACTGTCCGGCATTTCCATTTTTATCTCGTATTTCTCTGTTTATATCGTGTTTCTCCAATTATTTCGCGTTTGTATGATGAAGATGCAATTATTAGGAATCGAAAAAATCTGGTGATGAACTATGATTTTTCCGAATAGTTGTGTGTTTTTGTATTACATCACGTTTCTCGTGTATTCCTGATTATATCGTGTTTCCGCCTCGTACTGAGCATTGGGGAGCCTGAGTTCGATCCCCAGCGGGGAGCGAATTTACGCGAATCACCGTTCACAGTTTTTCAGAGGTTCTCTGTTTAGGTAAATACCGGGTAATTAAACTCCTCTGAGCTTCTCCCTTGACCGGCGGAAAAGCCTCACGACTGATAGCCCTATAAAAAAAGATTTTTGTAATGAACTTGCCATACCCCCAGACTGTCATTTACTGACGTTTCTTTGATTATTTCGCATTCTTCTGATCATCTGATGTTTCTCTAAATATCTCGCATTTCACTGTTCAACGAGTAATTCTCCACATTTCTTTCTTAGTCAGGAATTCGCGAGTATCAAAGAATGACGTTTTTCGCTATTATCTCCCATTTCTGTTACACTGTACCGTTTATGTAATTCTTCCAATGGAGCTGCGATTCTGATATACTAAGAAAAAACAAACTTCTATCTTTATAGGACTATCAGCCGTGAGGCTTCTCCGTCGGTCAAGGGAGAAGCTCGGAAGAGTTTATTTACCTTAACTTCATAGAAAACCTCTGAAAAACTAGGAAAGGTGATTCGCGAAAATTCTCAGGCTCCCCAATGCTCAGTACGAGACGGACGACGCCTCTAACCACTCGAGCTGCGTAATACACTAAGATTTTTTCGATTATCTATCGTTTTCTATATTTTCTCGCGTCCAGAAAATCATCTCCTCTTTCTCTGAATATCTCAAAATTTACTGTTCATATCGAGTTTTTGTAATTCTCCGCATTTCTTCAACACTGCGAAACTTTCTGATTACTTCTCCATTTTGTTATTATTTCGCGTTTGTCCGACTATTTAGCGATTCTCCGATTATATCACGTTTCTTTGATATATTAAGTTTTTTCGATTATCTTACGATTCTTCGATTATATCACGTGTGTGTTATAATAAAGCGTTTCTAATATACTGCTTCGTTTTTACGAATAGCTAACTAGCTACGAATAGTTTTTCACATATTTCTCTTATTATATAACGTTTTTCCGATTCTATGACTTTTATGTTGCCGTGATTGGCCGTCGTTTCTTTAATTATGTCGCGTTCCCATCATCTCGTGTTTCTCTGTATATCTCGCATTTAACTCATCACAACAAGTTTTTGCATTGTCGTCATTTCTTCATTAGTTCATAATTCTTTGATTAGTCGCAAGTTTCTGATTATCCCCCGTTTGTCTGATTAATTCTTATAATAATCTCCGTTTCGTTATTTAAAAATGCTTTGATTACTTTGCTATATTCTGAGTATTTATCGGAGAAACGCGAACTAATCAGAAAAACGCGTGTTTCTCTGATTAACTCAGATTTGTCTGATTATGTCGTATTTCGATTATTGTCTCACATTTTCATAATGATGTGCCATTTATTTAATTCATCGCATTTCTTGATTACTACGCAATTTACTGATTATTTCGCGATTTTCTTATTATGTCACAATTGTCTAATTATCTCGTGTTTCTCTGATTATATCGGGATTCTACGATTATGTGATGATACTGCTTTTGAATATCCTTATTTTTTTCGATTAGCTGGCGTAGTTTTAAAAAATAAACTTCTATCTTTAAAGGGCTATCAGCCGTGAGGCTTTTCCGCCGGTCAAGGGAGAAGCTCAGAGGAGTTTAATCACCCGGTATTTACCTTAACTTCACAGAAAACCTCTGAAAAACTGTGAAAGGTGATTGGCGAAAATTCACCAGCAATTGAACTCAGGCTCCCCAATGCTCAGTGCTCGGCCCCTGAGCTGGGTGGCGTTTTTTATTACATCGTGTTTCTCTGATTATTTATTGTTTCTCTAAGTAACATGCATTTGTCTGATAATGTCGTGTTTATATGATAATTCACGTGTTTGTAAAATTCTGATGCCTTTCTGTAATTCTCCGCATTTCATGATTATTTCGTAATTTACTAGTGTATCTCTAAATTCCCTGTGTTCCTCTGATTATCAGGTTTTTTCGATTATTGCCTGTTTGTGTAATGATGTTGCATTTTTATGATTCTTCCACGTTTCTTTGAATATTTCGTGTATCACCAAATAATCAGAGAAACGCAATGTAATAACATTACTCTGATTATTTATTGTTTCTCTAAGTAACTTGCATTTGTCTGATAATGTCGCGTTTCTATGATTAACTCACGTTCTTGTAAAATGCTGGTGCCGTTCTGTAATTCTCCGTATTTCATTATAATTTCGTAATTTACTAGTGTTAATTTACTAGTGTATCTCTAAATTTCCTGTGTTTCTTCGATTATTGCCTGTCTGTGTAATGATGCTGCATTTTTATGATTCTTCCACGTTTCTTTGAATATCTCGTGTATTACCAAATAATCAGAGAAACGCAATGTAATAGCATTTCTGTGATTATTTTGTGTTGCTCTAAGTAATTTGCATTTGTCTGATAATTTTGCAATTCTCCGCATTTTGTGATTATTTCTCAATTCTTTAATTACTTCACCATTTTCTAAGTATCTAACGATTGTCTAACTATCTTGTATATCTCTGCTTATCTGATTATTAGGCAAAAAGATAAACGTAGACTTGAAAAGAAAAACAACTGAAAATCATCATGTTTTTCTTTGTTGGTAAAATCACTACGATTTTTGGTGAGGCGTCAAGAAACTTAAATTCTCCATAGGTACAGGGAAAATCAGTTTCTCTGCACCTGTGGAGAATTTAAGTTTTATTTTTTTCTTAACGCCTCACGGTAAAAATATTAGCTTGCTTGCACCCTATAAGTTTCAAAATTATTGTCTATCTGTTTGTTATTTGTTATAAATAAACCAACTGAGCATGAGATACAGAGAACCCCGAATATACACATTGCCAGCTGTAAACTTGTTAATAAAACCTTAGTAACTTGAACAAATATTTTTGATTAAATGACATTAATTTTTAACAGAATTCAATTGATTTAATATTGTCTATATGGTTCAAGGTGATTTAATTGTGCTCAAAAAAAACAACATCTAAATGAAAGGAGAGAAACAATGCCATAGTCGTATTACATAATTTTGTGCTGGTGGGAATATATGAACGTTGTTACTATTTGAGTAGTAATAAATAAAATCTATCTAATACCAGAAAATGTAATCCTATATTATGCAGTTAATCACAAAAATAAATTATAATAGCAATCATCAGAGACACAAACAGATTATGAAGAATTCGTTATCGTAACATGTCTGATCCATAGCACGATTATAATGCGAATTCTTGTGAGAAGCGAAAACAAACACAGTCTTCTAACAAAACGCTGCGGTTATATTTCAGATTAGATAATTATGTGTAATAACTATAAGGCACGCATAATTATTAGCGAAAGCCGAAATTAAATGCGGCCAACACTAGCGGCTGTACGGGACCACAAAGATCCTTGTCCTTCGCGGAAAACAAAAACCTTGTTGCTCAATTTAAAAAAAAAAATGTCTTGTGTGAGTTTGTTTTGGGGGATTGTTTGCCCGGCCGCCATGTGCGAGGGAGGCTCACGCGTGCCGCCGCCATTACGTGGTTCGCTTCTGTTTGCAGGGGAGTATGTAGTGAAGGCAGAGGAACTAGAAGACTCGCTAGTTGGCGCCGACTGCGGCCCCTCGTGCGATCTGCCACTTGGGGACCTCTCGTTGCCGCTCCCCGAATTCCTGCTCGAGGAAGCTTTGGAGCTTGTCGGCCTGGACGACGACACGCCGCAAGTAAGTGCCAGACAATGGATAATCGCGATTACGCCGCGGGGGCGCAGCGAATCCGCGCCACGGCCGCACCAATATTGACAGGCATCGTCCTTTTTTTTTGCTTTGGTGCGAATTTTTACCACAACACGGTTGTTTTTTTTTTATTGGATTGTTCTGACATTACAAGATATTTGAATAAGAATATATCAGCGACTGATGTTAGTAATTTCAGTTGGCTAGTTTAATTTTCAAGGCGATTCATTTAAAAAACACGATTAAATGTAATAATTCAATTTATAGTATTGTTGCTACCATTACAATCCATTTGAAACATACAAATAAAGAAATAAAAGCCGCTTTCGTTTATCGTTCGGGAGCTGTTCTGGACTGGTCTTAGCTGGCTTAGAACAGCCTAAAACAGCACCCGAGCGATAAACGCGGCTCAAGAAATTGAAAAATTCATCATATACATATAAGTTGTTTGATTCCCTAATAAAAATCAGACTGTATGTAGTTGTTCATTGGAAAACACATTTTCGTGTGTAAATTTCACTTTCCACACTGTTAGATACAATCAATCCGCCTGTCTACATAAAACGTTTTCCCCCTTATAGCAAAGTGTAAACACTAAGGCACTAGAAGACATCGAGGGATCAGAAGATATCCTATCAGACCATCTCGGGTCCACAGCGTCGGCACTCGCAGGATCCAGTGCGCACAAGGAAGATTCCGAAGAAGAGTTAGACATCCTCACCGACATGATTCAAACATCACAATTCCACCACCCCCACCACCGGGCTTTCCAAGTAAGTCCCACACATATAAAACGTTAGTTCATTCAAGTAGTATCACGTGTCAAGCGTAATTTTCTTTTTCATGGGCGATTTGTTTTTCCCAAATCGAAAAAAGAAATTGGTTCCATTAATTGGCGAGTGTAATCATGTTGAACCTGTCTTGAGGTGCTAAAAACGATTTAATGCGATAATGTTTTTGTATTTTGCCCCACGTCAAGGCTGCCGCTACGGTGGTGGGGCAAATCTGTCGCGAAATAAGTTCCCCATCAGAGCAGTCACATAGATTCGCGCGACGCGGTCTGCAGTTGGACACAAAATCTAGTTGCACACAAAAAAATAAATCGTGTAATTGTTTTGTAGCTAGCTACTAAAAAAAAAACGCGCGTGTATGGATATTGTGTGTGCATGGATTAATTATGCAAATCGGTGGTGAGTTAAGATTGTGTGTGCGTTTTTCTGATTGGTTGCAAATAGGCGCGTGCGATAATTAAAGTCACTGGTTAATTATTATATAAACCAGTTTGAAGATCTGAGAAATGTCAATTTTACGCATGATAATATGATTGCGTTGATAAAAATCGTGTATGTTGTTTGTATTTTTTTTTGGCGCAGCGCTCTTATTACTGTTGTTAGTAGATCCTTGAGGTCTTAAATCACGAAGAGACTAATACACTCTAATGTGTGTAATTATTTTCATTACGCAACAATTTGGGTGTCGTTAGCAGTTTGTTTTCCCGAAAATTTTGCCATGTGTCGCTTGATCGCGCGGGTGCCCAAGGCTAAGTTAACGTCGGATTAGTGGTAATTAATAATGGTTTTCGGTAATGTATGGATTTATATATCCCATAACTGTAATTACTTCCAGAAAAGTGGTAGTTTTAAAGATTACACGTTCCGAATGGAATTATATAATTTTCGTCGGCTATGTAAATGTTGTTTTAGTCAAAGGGTGGCGTTTTATGATGACAGATGACTTGATGGCTGCGACTTCTTTGTAATTTGTGGGTTCTGTTGTCAAATTATCATCATCTCCGGGCCGGCCTTTGTAAACCGCGCTCTCGTCGCCTACCTACCCACCTACCTGCCCTTTTTCTCACGGAACAAGTGTTAACCATTACGAAATGCCTTAATGCAATTCTAATTTTCTAAATGGGCACCGTCTTTTTTTAGTTTTCAATCAGGCAACAGGTGTTTAAAAAATAAAAATCAACCGCCGCAACCGTACGAATTCTTGTTAATACTTTTGGAGGGCGAGTGCTGTTTGTGGAATCGCCTCGACTGCGACGCCGGCGAGACACGGGGATGACATCAAGTGGCCTGTCACTTCAAGCACGAAAAAAATCGAACCCAAATTTTCTCCTCCAATATTTACTTTGGTTAAAATTACACTTGAGCTGTTTGCTTTAAGGGCAAGGTTGCTTAATTTGAGATTACCTATTTATTTGTTTATACACGGATTCCACACGCTACAATAAAGCACTGCAAACAACTCGGAATTAATTAATGATGCCTGCAAATATATTATTTGTAAACAAAATTTGTTGGTAATTTCGTATCATTGGAGATACAAATGAAATCATTTATTTAAGCTCCCTACAAACGATTTGACGAACGTATTTGTTGATTTGTTACACCGTGTATATACTTCTCGCATGACAAATGTACACAAATGTTCGCGTTTGTGGATTTTTGCGAAAACTCTTAAAAACATGTCATGTTGCATCTTAAACGACGATATACTATGATTTTACCAATTACTACCCTTAGTAGTTTATATAGTCCTTTCAACCGCGGATGTATTAAACGACGACTAAATGAAAAACCAAATGAATTTTATATAGTAAACGCCGCAACGTTTCTCTGTTTAACTAATCCGTGTCTGTTTAAACTTAGTTTCGGAAATATTCGCGTGCTCCAATTAAAAATCTGCTCTAATTGCTTGAACATTGTGTGTAATCTAGAGCCGCATGCCATTTGTCCGTACTGTGAGTATGGAGCAAAGATGGCAGGACCTGGCCAATTTGTTGAGCCTGCCCAGTCCGGGCGACGCTAGCGGCATGCCGCATCCCTTCAGCCACCACCACGCGCTCCACAACTACAGCCACCCCCACAGCCACGGCATGGGCTACGGGCCCGACGCGGCCCGCGGCGTGCTGCTGCACAACGCCACCCTGAACCCGCCGATGGGCGAAATTAACGGCACGGTGCCCTACAGCAATTTAGGTATGACTACCGCGCTTTAAAAAACGAAACAGCAAAGTGATAAGTAACGTTTCAGGAGGTACTAATTTGGGCAACGCCGTCGCCACATCAATGAACTTGACTAACAGCAGCGAACCTATGGGGGAGCACAGCGGTGGAGGGCACTACAAAATCGAACCTTCGCATGATATGATGTACTATCAGGTAATTTGAAGCCACTTAGAGTTACTAGTGATTTAAATGATTTCGGTTTGTTTGCTGAAAAAAAACTACATCAATAACTAAATGACTATTTTACCGTAGGTTTATGCTAACATAAAATCATAAATAAGTAGGCAATTTAAAAGGGTTATTTCTCAAAATAAGGTAATTAGTTTAACCAAATGGTAAATAAAAATTCTTATTTTGTTAGCATAAATAAGCAAAAATAGTTTCTAGTTTAATATTTTATTTATTATTTTATGTCAGCTTTTCATTCTACCTTCTACAGTTTAACGATCTACGACTCTTTTTAAATCGGGCTAAGTTGTCTGAAAATAATGAAACATTCGAATTAGTTAAAGTAATATTTACTATCCACCCAGCTTAGCGGCCTAGTGCAGTGATTCTCAAAGTGGCGCTTTGCGACCCCCAGGTGCGCCGTGAAAAATATTTCGGGGGGCGCAGAATAAAATGATTACACATCATTCGGGAGTTTTGTTCTACACATACCCATTTTTCAGGAGGTCCTTTGAAATTTTTAAGTGCAAAAGGGGGTCGCGGACAAAACAGTTTGAGAAACACTGGCCTAGTGGTTAGAGGCGCTCTCGGAGATAAATAGAAGCCTGCTAGATTATATATTAAATTTCATAAATCTATAAGGGGTATGTTTTTTGTTTATGTTGTTTGCATAGAACTCAAGTGAACTGAACCAGACGGACGGGTTCCTCTCCTCCATCCTCAACGACGAGGATCTGCAGCTGATGGACATGGCCATGAACGAAGGTAGGAAATGTCTCTATGTTTCACATGTTGTAATTTAAATAGGTTCACCGTGTTGAAATGACGGGGCGGATCTAAAATATATATATATATATATATAGTAAAATCCATCCAGTCACTCGAGCTGTAATTTATATTGATCACAAGGAGAGATTACTATTTGGGCTGCTTGTTCAAACAACTTATACCACGAGAAGAATCTTGTATCAGGCCTATGCGCACGGTTAAAACCTTTCGCCGCCCCCCAAAACTATAATGTTTATAATTACTCGCGAAAAATAATACAACGGAAAATATGAGAAATAAAATGGGACAACTATTACATTTTTTGTTCGTGGTGTGGGAAAAAATGAGATGAAAATTAATTAATCAAAATAAATAAATATTGAAAAAAGTTATAACTAACCTCCTAGGGGGTTAGTTGGTACTTTTTTGTATATAACCAATCGAGATATTGTGTGAATTCATCCGCACTAGCTGAGCTACACTGACGAGATCTTATAAGATCGAAATCTGGATATGTAGATTGCTAAGAGGTGCATTCACACTTATATATGTCTTAAATAAATATTGCTTTATTTTGAGGATAAATAAGTGCCAAATTGAATTATATCATCATTTAGTTGTAATTTCAACAAATCAATTTATTACGGTTTTAAAAGAAACAGTTATGAGTTAGTTATGAATCTTAAATTTTCTCATATTGAGACGTTATTAATGTTCCAAAATTAACAAGTAATGGTTAATTTCGAAGCTAAATGAGTGCAAAACATAATTATGTCATCATTTATTTTTAATTTCAAGAATTGAATTTATAACGATATTTTAAATAGACAGGTTATATTTCTTCAATCTTTCAACATTGAGACATTCTTCTCGCTTGCTCTCTCTCTCTGTGTGTGTGTCTGGAATTACATCCCTCGGCATTTTGCCGCCTTCACAATCCTCCTCCATTCCTCCTGTCTTCTGCAGCTCGTTGCGAGTTGTTTATCCCCAGCTTTTTAGGCTTACCTCAACCTTATCGCTCCATCTTTAGTTAGGGCACACTGGCGGTCTTTTTCCTTCCATTCTTGCATGTAGTATTTGTTTAGAGGTCCCTTCGCTGCATATGACTCTGCTTATTCCCATGGCCTTAATATGTCATATTATCTGTTGCTATGCCACCTCCAAAAACGTCGCCCATTACGTCCTGTCTTCTGCAGCTCGTTGCCAATTGTTGATCCCCAGCTTTTTCAGCTTATCTCAACGTTATCCCTCCATCTTAATCTGCAGCATCCTGGCGGTCTCCTTCCTTCTATTCTTGCATATAGTAATTGTTTGGAGTTTCTATTGTTCTTTCTTAGCTGCTAGCTTATTCTCATGGCCTTAATATGTCATACTATTGTCTGTCCGTGAGTAGGAATTTTGCCGCCTCCAAAATTCTCCCCCATTCCGCCCTGTGTTCTGCAGCTCGTTGGTAGTTGTTGATCCCCGGCGTTTTCGGGTTGCCTTCCATCTTAACCTAGGGCGTCCTGGCTCCTTCCATTCTTGTACATATAGTATTTTTTTTGGAGGTCCTACTATTCTCCTTTTGATGCACATGGCTAAGCCATATTGTCCTCATGGCTTTAATATGTCCTACTATTGTCTGCTCATGAGACATTATTAATACATATAGCATAAAGCTAAGAATAGTAGTTACTGTATTTGTTGCAATTCTGTAACCGGCTATCGACCGTCGGGTCCTTCTCTATTAAAATAGTAGTAGTGGTTACTGCATTTGTTACAATTTGCAACTGGCTTTCGAACTTGGGGTCCTTTCGCCATGTATTAATGTATATGGGTGTAAGGACTTGCTACTTCAGGAAATCGTCCCCGAGTTTTCTAAAGTTTTGTTTTATTCATCTACCTGTGCTACTGGTTCTGCTCGCAGAAGAAGCTTTGTTTTATTTTAATTGATGTTTAGGCCTGCTTAAAGGTTTCCTCTATTATTGCATCTATTTTGGCCTGCATGTTGCTTTTAGTCAGTGTGTTAGGAATACAAGGAAAATCAAGCAAAATCAAAATATTCTAGTCTTTTATTGTTTCTTCACGCTATTCCTCTCGGTGTGCTTAGACATGTCTTGAGTACTATGTCATGTACTATGATGAATATCAGGTTGGGTCCTGCTAGTCTTAGCCACTACCTCGCTCGACTACGCCTGCCACTTTGTGGCAAAGTAGCAGGCGTAGTCGTCCTAATTCTGGCGGCCCTCGCACTCATGCCCTCACGGTACATCCGTGCGCTCTAGGGCAAGCAGCTCGATTGGGGGATACCGGAGCCCCCACCTGGGGTCATTGATTGATCCTCCGCAAGAGCAGGTATTCCCGCAGTTTCCCCATTTTGTGTCTAGCATGCACAATGGTCGGTACGTTCTGGGTTATCTAGGGACTTCCTTGGCCTGATGAGCACGAGCTTGGCTGTTTTCCACCTGACTGTACATTTTCCCCATTTATCCCCGGCGAATTACATCGGGGAACCGCTCCACATCCAGTTTAATTGCTTAAAGTGGGTCACCATCCGGCCCCGGTACCCATCTGCAGGTCATTCTCCTCGTAACTGTCCCCCAGTTCTTCTTCTGTGAACGGTGGTGGCTTCTCAATTCGCCGCTCTTCTCCATTACCAACGGCTCTCAGGAAGAGTACGACGTTGGTAAACTCCTCCTCAGTCGTGGGAGTGGGAAAAGCCTAGCCTTCAGTGCGATCCTGTGCCCATCGACCGCCAGACGTCCTCCTCGATGACGCCCAATAGCTCTTCCCTACACGTCTTTTTTTTCCAACACGTCTTCTTTCCGGATGCCGCAGTAGCACCTACCTAAAATTTGCTACATCAGAATGGGCTAGTAAATTGCTGATTTCATTCAATTTTTAATTTTACAATTTTACGAAACTTATGAAGATATTGTTCATGTTAAAATGCATTCATCATTTCAATTAGTATATTGTGTTATATTCTGGAAATTGCACATGATACACTTTTCCATAATATAATTCACAGTTATAAGGATCGTATGTGCGTTCTTTTATTGTTCCGCGATGAGTAGCTTCGGTGCGAAAAGAAGGCTGCTAAAAATGATGATGCCCATTGTATCTTATGACGCTTCAGATTGGTGTGGCATATCTAAAAAATAATTCAGAATGGGCATAGTCTAATGCCTTACTTTTCACACGAAGACGATAGTATGAGATACCGGTATGTTGGATTCCGATTTTACATAGAATGCTAACGTATGTATCTGTGTATCATTCATATTTCATAAATCAATAATTCATTATAAACAACTTACAATGTAAAATTAGTATCTAGCATATCGGTAATCATGGTGTAAAAGTATTTTCAGCTTTGTATTAAAATAAATGAACGAATAAAACAATTGACATAGGACAGAAAAAATGGAAAGAAAAATATAAACACAAAAGATAAAAGAAAAAATGCCTACACCTTACGCTAGAAGGCATATGGTTAAATAATAAAAATTAAAATAAATTGTACATATGAAAGTACTAATTAAAAACATGTGTTTTTTCATATGTAAATTAAGTATATACGATACTATACCATTACTAGTGTCGTAAGATTCTGCTACATCGATTTTCCAACATGTTACCACCCCCGGGGTCTCAAGATTTCATGGGATGGCGGCGGGATTTCTTCGGAAAAATGGCAGCCGACCAATACGCGTCCGCGCGCGCGATTATTTTTTTGCGCGCCACGTGCGCCAGCCGTCGATGTTTACAGATAGATAGCGCCCCAAATGTTGCACGCGCGAATTTTCGATGAATCTACACCATTTTGGCTTCGAAATCTAATTATGTGGTAATCTTATCTTTTTTTTTTGAGCGAGAAATAGTCACGGCGGTGGTAAATCCGATACGGTAGTGCAGCGTCATGCTTATTAAAATGCACGGTGATACATTTTCGCGCTGAGGTGTTTTACTCACCGATAGTGGAGTCGCGAAATCAAAATGAATTAGTGTGTGTCTGTGTGCGCAGGTTTTATTTTTAAATGAATACGAGTGTAGTTAAAATTATTGGCATAGTTTCAGAGTAGTGGCGGCTTCGCAGCCGGTGGTCTGAAAATTATTTGCAAAGCGCGCGTGTTATTTTACAAATCGAATTCACCCGGTAGTGTTTACATCCTTGAAGTTTGTTTTAATTTAGATAAGGATTTATTTATACCCGAATGCCGGTTGCTGTGTGCCACATTTATTTTACCCTCGGTTTGACTGATTAGGCTGGGTTGTAAAAGGAGAGTTAAATAACTAGTGATTACAGGTAATCGATCGATAGATGTTATATAAATTCTTGTTAATTTTTCATTTCATACCACCATATGTCTGTTTTTTATAAATGTGTGTACGCCCCCTCCGCGTCTATTATGTGTACACTGCGGTACCTTAAGGACCTATTCTGCCTTATACAGCCTACATTATACGCTAGTCGGGTTAACTCCATGTATAAAAGTTTCTCGACTAGCGGTGGATTTGTACCACCGATGCACAGTGGTCAATCTAGCGACTCAAACGTCGGAACGAAACATGTTAGGTTCTTGAGTCCCGTTCAAGAACTTAACATGTTTCATTCCGACTCACTTGCGCATAGAGAGTGCTAGCTAGGCCCGTAGAGACCATCGCCGGTAGAGTCCTTAGAGTCAAGCAACCTGACTCTAAGGAGAGATCCTCCCGCTACCGGCCATGGTGAACCAACTATTGAACAACTGGCCCTTAATGTTGATGTCTATTATTGGAGCCATATCATCATGAAATTTATGAGGGTCAAGACGCAAATAAGAGTGACAATGAATAATTATATGAGTTATAATATTATAACCGATTATTAAACAACTGACCCTAAGAGCGCCAATATTATATGACTCGAAGTTATTTGAAATGAATTTTCTTTTATACAAACGAGCCTTATTAATTTAACCGAGTTATTCATAATTGTATTTTTATTGTTATAGGCATGTACACAATGCGTATGCTTGATGGGAATAATGCGATCAGTAATTTGAATATGTCGGGGGCCGCCGCGGCTACCCCAATGTCGCGGGTTGATGTTGAACGCATGGATACATCAAGTGATAGCGCTGTTAGCTCCATGGGGTCCGAACGTGTCCCATCATTGTCTGATGGAGAGTGGTGTGATGCTGGATCTGATTCCGGGCATACCGCTGGTGATCATTATGTCTCGGATTACCATACGTATGTTAAATTAAAACGGGGTTACCTCTAATAAGATTACTAACATTTTTTTTATTATATAGTAAATACAGGCCTTACGACTACAGCTATAATAGTAGACAATTATCAGGTCCTTTAGGATCATCCGATGCCAACCGCATGCCCCCGGTCGCACAGAAAAAGCATCACATGTTTGGCAAGCGCTACTTTCAGGTTAATACCGAAAAAAAAATTATATCCAACTCGTACCTAATAATAAACTTTTAGGAACAAGGTGTTAGCAACCCTGTAGTCCACCCGCCGCCAGCTCCTGTGAAGTACGAGTACCGCGAGCCGGGCAACGCGTCCCTCTACAACAGTCCAAGCCAAGCGGAGGGCGCAATCGCTAAACCCCCCGAAATGAAGTACTCGTGCACCATGGAATTCGGCCGCCACAATCATCTGGCCCGCGGTCATTTAGACCATGTGCAACACAACCACACCTACCACCTCCCGGTGGAAAGCTCCGGGGCGATGCAGCGGCCGATCTCGCGGGACAAACTGAAATCGCGCAAGGTGGAGGACGAGCACCTAACGCGCGATGAAAAACGGGCGCGCGCCCTCAGCGTCCCAATCTCCGTCGACGACATCATAAACCTACCCATGGACGAATTCAACGAGCGGCTTTCCAAGTACGACTTAAGCGAGGCGCAGTTGAGCCTAATTAGAGATATCCGCCGTAGAGGCAAAAATAAGGTCGCAGCACAGAATTGCAGGAAACGCAAACTGGACCAAATCCTCAGCTTGGCCGATGAGGTCAAAGATATGCGCGACCGCAAAATCCGACTACTAACCGAGCATGACTACTTAGTGGGCGAGTGCACCCGCGTTAAAGATAAATACCAGCAGCTATACAGACATGTTTTCCAAGTAAATCAAAACCATCGCAACCCTATAACCAATAACTAATATAAAAATATTACAGAACTTACGTGATCCCGATGGGAACCAATACTCCCCCTACCAGTATAGCCTACAAACATCAGCGGACGGCTCGATTTTGGTGGTGCCCCGCGCAAACGCCACCATGACGAATCCAGAGAGGAAGGAGCAGCCGCCCCAGCCCGGACGAAAAGAATGAAGACTTACGTACTGATATTATTTATAAAAGGGAGTCGTTTACTTTTTTTCCAAAAAAAAAAAAAAATATATGTGCAGCATTTGCTTTACGTTTTCTTAATCTCGTACTGCATTTATTCAACAAAAAGTTGTTTTCGTTTAAAAGTTTTTTTTTGTGTACAGACTTTGGAATCAAATTTCGTTTTCTGCGGGTTCTTGCAAGAAGAAAAAAGTTTTATTTGCTCTTTACATACACGTATGTAATATAGTTTTTATTACACCACTATTGTTATTCTCCGGACTAACGCGTCGCATGCAGCGCGTTAATCCGCAGAATCTTATGGGCAGGGGGGGAGATATCTATTTTTATAAAATATAACAATATCAGGTGATCCATTTGCCTTTTTATGTAAATGTATATATTAGTGTATATGAGGATATGAATGTGCGTGTGTTTGTTTGTATTGGTGAGGTTTTCAGTGCTGGGATTTAACACTAATAGTTTTATCGCTGGAGTAAATTATTTGCCAGTAAACAAATTTATTTGTATAAATGCAACCCTGTGTCCAGGGCCAAACTATGTGATTATAATACTATACTTTTTTTTTGTTTACTATCGAATGTTTTTTTAATAGGAACCGTACTTTTCGTTTTAGATGTGCTTACCATAACACCAACAATTTAAAAAAAAACTTGATCAATAATGATAGACTAATATTTTTTATAACTAAAGTAGTTTTTGTACATTGTATATTGTAAGTAAGTGTTTTTTGAGTCCCATTACCATCTTTGGGCCATTTTAGATTTATTAGCGTATTATAATTAGGGGTACACGATGTCTAGTATTAATGTAAAGTGGAATGTTGGGTTTTTTATTATCTTACATTATTGCAACTCGAAAATGAAAACAAACGCATCTACCAATTATTTTGAATTACTTTTTATTTCTTGTTCTACTTTTAACTCTATTTTTCGTTTTTGGTTATTGGTGCCAATGTAGATCTCCATGTAATATATTATTCACTTAAATATATATATTCACTTTGTAAGTTACACCAGTGCTAAATAAATGTAACCAAACACATTTCACTTTATGTTTCTACAGCTCTTTTGTAACCGTTGCCACTATTTCTAGTGATAAGTATTTCATTTTTCTCTCTCAAATTGAGGCCGTTGTCTAAAAAAAATTATATTACACAATTTTTTGGGTAGTAGAATAAAAACTAATGTTCACATAATGGGGCGGCCTAATGTGGGTGACTTGCTAATTCTAATTCCATGTAGTACTAGTAGCCCATTTTCCTCAATAATAACTGTTTCATCAAACTACAGTCAAGTAGGTATGCATGGACCAAAAATCACATTTAAGGACTAAAATAGGACTTTTAAAGTCTTAGTTCATAAGATGCTGTACGGATTATTGTTGTAATCCAGATTTTAGTTCATTCAAAGTTGATATTTACCTTTGTTTCACGCAAAATCGTGGTGAAATTCAGTTTCTATTTGTTACAGTCACACAATGAGAAACCAATAGATAATCGGAGAATCACGATACAATTGCAAATAATCGAATAAACACTACATCATTATGAAAAACATGAGTTAGGGGAGAGAAATCTAAGGCCATCAGAGAAACGCTAAGAAAAACGCGGGAGAAATGCAATGTAGTCACGAGATAATGCGAGAAGTCATATTTATGTAGAGAAACGCGAAAGATTCCGAAAGTACATAATTAGAGAATGGCGCAGTAATTAAGAAATTAGAGATTAGCAGAAATCAGGACACGTAATATACATAAAATAATTTGAAGAAAAAAACAGAACAATTGGTCCATGGTACTATAAAACAAAGAAGTTTTATTACATATGTTTTAAACCTTCAAACCTTACAATGTCCATGATATTTTCTCAGCTGTTCATGAACTACCAGATTATCAGAATAATATCTATAAATTTCATAAAAACACTAGGTTTCACTACGTTTTTGAAATGTCAGTTTGAAATTCAAATAAATCCGCCAAAATAATTACACATTTGGTTGCCTAACTTTGCAAACGGCTCCACCTTTGATTACATAGCAGCGTGACAAATTTGCAACCTTGCAAAAAATGTATAACAAACATAATTGTTTACAAACAGTCAGCTTGTAGTTACAAACAAGTGCAATTATTATTCAAAATCCCCAATGTTGTTACTGTTTACATTTGCAAGTTACCCACATAACTTATCGGTGCACCTGACAACACTGTAATTAGTTGTCAAGGTACGTGTACGATTTCTCCGTACGTGTCGTTCTCTTTTAGATGAATTACACTATTAATTAACAATATAAAATCTGGTGTCCTGTAGCCTGATTATCTGCCAGATATCCTGCAACCAGCTACGTAAGAATACATCCAATTTTTATTCAAGAAATATACATTTTAGGGTTAGAGCGGCAGTTTTAAATGTCAAAGGGTGTTGCAGGTAAAACATGTGGAAGACTGTGGTGTTCGCCTGCTGCCTCTATTTGGTCAACACGGTCAACGATGTAAATGCCCAGGGTAGGGTAGCACCAGGGGTGCCCCCTCAACACTATCAGCAGGTATGACCATCTGTTACACCTAAAAAAAAACTGGTTTCTTATGGGTTTTATTGTAGCAACAAGCACCACCACCTCAATACCAACAGCAGCAGCAGTTCCAACAGGTACCCCAACAACAACAACAGTTCCACCAGCAACAGCAAGCACCACAGCAACAAATACACCAACAGCAAGTGCCAGTTCAACAACAACAACATGTACCTGTGCAACAGCAACAACAGGTTCATTACCAGCAAGCACCTGTACAACAAGTATGATTTTTATATTAATAATTATAAAAAAAAACCTTTCATGAGGCCTTAATGATCTCAGAAAACAAAAATATCATATGCATGTTACTATTAAATTTTTTGCATATCAACTTGATGCCTAATATCACTTCATGTGCTCAATTCTTGATGAACAGTTATATATTTCTAAAAAAATCATAAATCACTTTTTGATACAACTCAAGCCTGTTTTTTATCTTACTTAAGCTAGTACTATTGTAGCTGGTACTATTGTAGCTAGTACTATTGTAGTTAGTACTATTGTAGGACACATCAGCCTGAGAATGTACCATCCATTTTATTTTAATAACTATAAAAAAATTCCATTCTTGCAGAGTTTTTATACTGCCCCAGAAAACAGTTATTAGTGGAATATCAAATTTATGTTATTATCATATTTTCTGCACATCAGCCTTATGCCTAATAATATAACTCTTGGTGTGCTCAATTCTTTATTAATACAACTAAAAAATAATAAATAACTATATTTCTGAAAAATCATAAATCACAGTTTGTTTCTCACTGAAGCTAGCAGTATTCTAGGAATAATGATTTATATTTTCTTCATGCCACATTCTGTGGAATTTATTTGTAATCCAATGTGATTAGACTACACACATTGTTTAATTTAACATCATACAACAAAATAGATTTACAAACATGAATATTTTTGTTGTAGCAACAACCTCAAGGCCACCACCATGGTCACCATGGGGCTCAACCAGGTCAATTATTAAATGCTGCAAACATTGTACAGGAGAAAGAGTGAGTAAACCAATTCTTTTTTGTGTAACTACAGTGGATTCTGGTTAATGGTGACAATCTCAATTTTGTGACAAACATGAGTTTGAGTATTTATAGATTGAGGCTAGAGGTTTTTTTCTACCTCTTACTGTTTTCATACTGTAGCGGTGAGAAAAAATAAATATGATGAAATTTCATGTTTTTCCTCAGTTAAAACTCTTTAGCGTCTCTATTTCAAATGGCAGAGAGATGGTTCATATGTCAAAATGTAGAGTATTTCTAGCCCAACAGATTGAGGCTAGAGGATTATCTCTACATCTTACCGTTTTCGCGCTGTAGCGGTGAGAAAATGTGAATATAATGAAATTTTATGTTTCCCCCCGGTTTAAACTCTGTAGCGTCTCTATTTCAAATGCTATAGAGATGGTTTACATGTCAAAATGTAGAGTATTTCTTGCCCTGCTGATTGCGTCTAAAGGATTTTCTCTACATCTTACGGTTTTCGCGCTGTAGCGGTGAGAAAATGTGAATATGATGAAATTTCATGTTTTCCCCCGGTTTAAACTCTGTAGCGTCTTTATTTAAATTGTTATAGAGTTGGTTTATATGTCAAAATGTAGAGTATTTCTAGTCCTATAGATTGAAGCTAGAGGACTTTCATTACCTCTTCCCGTTTTCGAGTTGTAGAGGTGAGAAAATGTGAATATGATGAAATTTCATATGTTCCTCCGGTTTAAACTCTCTTTAAACTGTAGCATCTCTATTTCAAATACTAGAAAGTTGGCTTATATCTCAAAGTGTAGAGTATTATTAATTCTAAATCTTATTTCCTGATAGTTGCTCTCAGAGTTCTTTGCATTTATCCTGATTGGTCCCAATAAAGCACAATCTCCTGCAAATCCATTTAATAATTTTGTAGTCACATTGCTGAACATATGGAAGTCCCAATTGACACCAGCAAGATGACCGATCAGGAGCTGCAGTTTCACTATTTTAAAATGCACGATGCCGACAACAACAACAAACTGGACGGGTGTGAGCTGATTAAATCGCTGATCCACTGGCATGGTAAGGCTACCCAAAACGGATGTTGATTGTAATGTTGTTGTTTCCCGCTTTGGTGTGTGTTTGTGTGTCCATTGTGTGCTTCTTGTGTGCTTTAGAGCAGGGCAGTAAAGACCATAATAATCCCAACAAGGTGGAAGACAAGATCTTCAAGGACGACGAACTGGTCAACCTTATCGATCCCATCCTTTCCATGGATGACTCTAACAAGGATGGGTATATTGACTACCCAGAGTTTGTAAGGGCGCAACAAAAAGCGGCGGCTGCTACTCCCCCTAAGTAATGTATGTTTTATCAGTGTTGTTGTTTTTGTTTTTTTTTCTTCCTTCTTTTGGCTTTTACATTCAAATTATACTTTCTGTTTACTGTTTCAAAGTATACTATTTGTTTAGAAAATAATATACTAGATTAATTCCTATATTCATCAAAGTACCATAAAAGTTATAACATTAATAAATTAATTAATGTATAAATTGACGAGATGTTCTAGCGTAGTAGTAACTTACACCTATTTATTGTTGCTATTGATACTTATGAATTCAATAACTATTGAATAGATTAGATACGTTATGGAATATTGGTGAATATGGGGATAAATGTTGTATGTGTTTAAGTATATTCACTATGGAAAGGACTACCTGAACAAATAATTATTTATATATAAGATCCATATAGTTTATGAGCAAATGCTTTTCATTTTCAAGGATTTTAAACCTGTTTAGACTCGTTGGGATAGCGTGAAATCTCAGTAATCTCAAGCCAGGAACCACTTAATACCAATCCTTTACCATAGTCCTTATCGCGTTTATAATATAATTTCCTTAAATATACGCGTAGTCACACAAAAGTCCTTACCATAGTACTTATCGCGTTTATAATATAATTTCCTTAAATATACGCGTAGTCAAACAAATGTCCTTATCGCGTTTATAATATAATTTGGTTAAATATAGGCGTAGTCACACAAAAGTTCTTACCATAGTCCTTATCGCGTTTATAATATAATTTTCTTAAATATACGCGTAGTCACACAAAAGTCCTTACCATAGTCCTTATCGCGTCTATAATACAATTTGCTTAAATATACGCATAGTCACACAAAAGTCCTTACCATAGTCCTTATCGCGTTTATAATATTATTTGCTTGCGTGGTCGTGTGTGCGCATGCGCATGGCTTAACGATCCAACGGAGAATGATGTATGCGCATGTGTTGGCGCGAAATTAAACATTATGCACTCTTATAGGCACGATTTTCTGCAATTAATGTTTTTAAAATACAGGTATTAGTTGAGTATACATCGTTTTCTGTTGTTACTATAAACTAGTTAGTTGTAACCCTTAAATGCATGATTTTTAAAAATTGATATTAAATAGTACTTACCGCTAGTCGTCTAATTGTTAAAAAACATAAGATGGAGATTTATTAGCAAAATCATATGTATGCAGATATCTATACAGAATTACAGTTTTGGAAATAACGTTTTTAATTAGGCAGGGAATAATTTAAAAGGTAATGTTGCATTTCTGTTCACAGTTTTCTGTTACAGTTTTTGAAATATCGTTTTTAATTAGTCAGTGAATAATTTAAAAAATAATGTTGCAGTTCTGCAACAACATACTTTTAAGGGTTAACAACAAATTGATAAATAATTCAAAAATTCCTTGTATCTAATATGCTAATGAATCAGCAATGTATTGAGCTGTCCAAAAGTCAAAACTAGTTTTCATATATTTCAAAAATAAAGTAAGAAAAGTTCTTGCCAATATTTATGATTGTTAGTTATGAATATATATTTTCTAAACAAATAGTATTGAATGAGCTCATAAAAAAAAACCCGCCCGCCACGTGACATGTTGTAGATCCAGCCAGCAAAGATTCAACAGCGGTTCTATCGGACGAGGAGCTGGTGGACCTGGTGGAGCCGATTTTTGAATCGATCGATAAGGACGACGATGGTTTTGTTGATTATACCGAGTACAGAAAATATACCGAATAAAATTTGTTTGAAAGTTTTCGTTCCGATTCCGCGCGCGTTTCAGAAACGCGCGCCCGACTGTCACAGTGTCCATGCCAATTAGAATTAAGACATTACTTTACTTACTATCATTGGGTTGTGTTAAAACAAAAGTTATCTGTAAATATTTTTGTACAAATATATTTTTAACAGTTTGAAGTTATTCGCCTGCAATCCTTATTTTTTTATTAAGGCACGTGAAGCTGCCTCTGCTGTTGTAGTGAAGGATTGAAGATTAACGGTAATTATATTTAAAAGAAAAACTTCTATCTTTGTAGGGCTCTCAGCTGTGAAGCTTTTCCGCCGGTCAAGGCAGAAGCTGAGAGGAGTTTAATCGCCCGGTATTTACCTTAACTTCACAGAAAACCTCTGAAAAACTGTGAAAGGTAATTCGCCCCAAGACCAAGACGCTGTAGCGGTGAGAAATATAGAGTATTTCTAGCCCTACAGATAGAGGCTGAGGCTTTTTTCTATCTCTTACAGTTTTCGCGCTGTAGCCGTGAGAAAATGTGAATATGATGAAATTCATGCTTTCCCGGTTTAAACTCTGCATCGTCTCTATTTCAAATGCCAGTGAAATAGTTTATATGCCAAAATGTAGAGTATTTCTAGCCCTACAGATTGAGGTTGGAGGTTATTCTCTACATCTTACCGTTTTTACTTGCCGTGAACAAATGCGAATGTGATGAATTTTCATGTTTTCCCCGGTTTAAACTCAGCAGCGTCTCTATTTCAAATGCTAGAGAGATAGTTTATATGTAACAATGTAAAATATTTCTAGCCCTACAGATTGAGGCTGGAGATTTTTCTCTACCTCTTACCGTTTTCGCGCTGTTGCGGTGAGAAAATGTGAATATGATGGAAGTTTCATATTTTCCCTGGTTTAAACACTGTAGCGTGTCTATTTCAAACGCTAGATATATGGTTTATATGTCAAAATGTAGAGTATTTATAACCCTGCAGATTGGGGCTCGTGATATTTTTCTACCTCTTACTGTTTTCGCGCTGTAGCCGTGAGAAAATGTGAATATGATGAAATTCATACTTTCCCGCTTTAAACTCTGTAGCGTGTCTATTTCATATGCTAGAGTGATGGTTTATATGTCGAAATGTAGAGTATTTCTAACCCTACAGATTGAGGCTCGTGGTATTTTTCTACCTCTTAACGTTTTCGCGATGTAGCCGTGAGAAAATGTGAATATGATGAAATTCATGCTTTCCCGGTTTAAACTCTGTAGCGTGTCTATTTCAAATGCTAGAGAGACGGTTTATATGTCAAAATGTAGAGTATTTCTAGCCCTACAGATTGAGGCTGGAGGGTTTTCACGCTGTAGCGGTGAACAAATGCGAATATGATGAGTTTTCCCCGGTTTAAACTCAGTACCGTCTCTATTTCAAATGCTAGAGAGATAGTTTATATGTAAAAATGTAAAATATTTCTAGCCCTACAGATTGAGGCTCGAGATTTTTCTCTACCTACAGTTGTCGCGCTGTAGCCGTGAGAAAATGAGGTTCAGGGTCCCCAATGCTCAGTGCGAGACGGACTACACCTCTAACCACTCTGGTACTGACCTGCGTGTAATTATATTATTAATTATTATTCATTATTTTATATATCTCAATAGGAATTTGAGAAATATTAATTAACACTTAAATTCTATGATAAGAAACATCTCAATTTTAAGGATCGATTATGGGATGGACAGACGATATTTCGGGATCCATATTTCTATTAATTATATGACTTATTGGTGTGGTTTACCTCTAAGAATCAATGAATCATTCTAAAAAGGCGTCTATTTTATTCAATTTTCCAGTGGTAATCTGCAGGGCCGCGTTAATAGACCAGAGAGGTAATGGGGGAGGCGTCCAAATGTTGTAAATTAATCTAACTCTTTTAATGCTTCAAATGACTTTATACAAAAGGTAGTAAAACCTTATCTGACTAGAGTGGCTAGAATCTATAATATATGTTTATACATACTTATCTAAATCTATACTTATGTAAACATATTGTTATTCTGTAATTGGAAATCCTTTCTGTTGGACAATAAAGGCTTATTACTATTATAATGCGATCCTGTTCGTAATGTAGAAATTCATTAATCTTGAACGAGGGGTGTGAACATTGAAACAGGTCTAAATGATGTATAAGTCGAGTTTAATGATGTGTCGCCTAATGAAGTATTTTATATCTTCCTTACATCTGTGTAGTTCATTTCATCATTAGTCACTAATTGTTCATTTCCGTTTCTATTTTCAACGCGCGTAACTGTCGCGCGTAAATATCCTGTCTGGAGGTGTGCTGTGAACAAGCACACCTTCCGACAGGACATTATTTTTTGTGTAGCTTTCTTAAGAGCATCTATACACGTTATCCAATTCTAACCCAGATAAATCGTAATAAAGCTCGTTTTACAACCCCCCGACATTAAATCTTCCATAGTCTATTCGTGAATTATTCCCGTATCAAGTAATAACATTTATCACCCGGCGAATCCACCATATTTCTCTTTTTTAACAACGCCAATGTGATAGCGGTTAACCCCCGAAGCTTATTATTCCACTGCTGTATTGATTACGGCAGACAGGATGATAAATTAATATATTTATTATTCATATTAATTAAATACTATATTTTTCTGAAAACTATGAGGACATAATATTTTGTAGTGTATACTGCCAAACAAGCTACGATATCACCATTACGAATTAACCAATTTCGTCCACTGCTGGACATGGGTCTCTCGTGTATTTTATTATTCTTGTCGATCGTGCATTGCTACTATCCAGTTGGTTTACAACCTTTTGATGTCGTCGATCCATCTTGAATAACATCCACTATCACCCTCTCCAACTGCTGAATCGAATGCACCTCCGTCCACTTCGCGCCCTTTAGCTTTTTCTCGAATACAGAATTTGTTTCCTTGGCCCTGTCCAATGCTGTTTCAGTTGTATCCTTCTTATGGCTCAATTTAACATTTAAATCTCGTATTAGCATACTATAGTGAGTGTTTCTGTTATAAATGGGCAGCGGTAGGTACTCCTTTACGGTCCTGGTAAAGGATAGACCTATTTCGAGGACTAGCGACCTCGCCCTTGCGAGCTCTTGATTTACCCCATACTCCTAATCTGGGGAAACCAAGTCCAAACCCTTATCATCCTCCCCCCATGCCAGATCCCTCACCCATCCTCCTCCATACCAACCCGCACTGACCAGCGTGGTAGGACAAACGACTAAAACCCCCCGTTATGATACGATATTGATTTTATAAAAATGGTTAAAAAAGGGTAAAAAAGATATTTCGTTGAGTTGCACGAATATTTTTTTTTTACCTTGAAAATGCGAATTTCGCGACAACCAGGCGAGTTTTAAAAGTTGAATAGATCAAGAATGGTCTATTTCTATGCATCAAAATATGAAATAAATTATAAATAATAAATAAAAAGTGTATTTTTACAAAATAAATAATGCACTTACCATTTCATATTTTATCACAATATACACTAATTGAAAATAATTGTGCTGATCATGATTTAAAAACCACAAGTCCCTCAATTGCGTAATTTGAATGCCTCTAAATTTTAAACTTGTAATTTTAATTACAGTTACAGCATTTTTTCTAGGGAGTGTAATTAAAGAGTCAGATTTTAAAACTGAATTTCTGCGTTTATTGTTTTCAACCATACGTTATACATTTATCCAACATAATTCATCTATTTATACCAGCATCAACAAAAAAATATTTCATATTCAATAACAAAATATATGTATATACATATACAAACGAACAATTTGAAGAGATTGAGCATAAAGTGAGCGCGTGTGGGTGTTATGTGTGTGTGATACAATAGTTTGAAAATTAGAGATGATCGAAGCTGGGAGATGGGAGAACATTATACGCTAGTATATTTCGTAAAATCTAAAGTTTTCGGCTACACATCTCTCTGCAATTACTAATCTATGTAAGAATGGACAATTTGCGGATGCTAAGACTATGTTTTTTTTTTGTATTACTCAGTCGCTCCAATGATTCATTCGCTCGTTCATTCCGGAAAGTGGAGTAGTTGTGTCTTGCATAAGTCAGAGGTACGTGTTTTCATTTTGCTTGTTTTTTTTTTAGAACCAACTAAAATGCCGTGGGGTTTGTGAAGAGAGTTTCGAACGTGATTGCGTTGCTGCTGCTGCGCCAATCTACTACTGGCGATTGTGTGGGTGTGTGTATGTGTGTGCAGGGGGTGGCGATCCGCAGAAACGGCATCGGCAGCAACGGTGAACGAGTGTTGGTTCTTTTTTTTTTTGGTTTTTGGGGTGGTTAGGGGCCTAAGTCGCTGGCCTGTGATAGCAACCAACACCGGTTCGCCGACACGAGAAATTTTGAGTACTACTTGCACTAGACTTTGTAAAATGCCCAAAGAAACGTTTTCATTTTTTATTAAAATCGTATTAAATGCTATTGTTAATTACTTCATTATTATCAAGTAAACAATGTTATTGTTTATTGTTAATGTGGGTGACGTACCCGCTTAACCGTATATGGTATAGAAATTTGCATAGTAATGAAAAATTCGAAGTTTATTAAATATTATATTAAAAATGGTACATGATATAAAACGCAGGCGGTGTGCGCGCGGCTTTGATTACATTATTATTATTAAATATTTACTCCGTCACCGATAACGCGAGAAATTAAATATTAATAGTTAGGAAGACGACGAACTTTTCCCTTAACTAAACTTTATGTGAGCAATTGCATTTGTATATTATATATAACTATGTATATATATTATCTCAGAAAAGGAGCCGCGCACACGACGCCTGGAGGATTTGTTTTCCGGAGGCCGGCGGCGGCGCGGTTTGAGCAAGTGACCGCCAGTCGGGGGAGGCGGCGGTTTTTGTTTTTTTTAGGGTAACAACGGGAACCGCTCCGCTGCAGTCCGCACTGTGCCGTATAAAATATGCGCCTAGCGCAACTTACCCGCAGTTTTCGGTTTATTTATTATATATACTATTTAAATCTATAACTGATAATTAAAGATTACTTTATTAATTAACTTGCGAAGTTCATCACAATTATTTTAATATAGGTGGACACCTTTTATTTGTATCAATGGGCGAACAAAAGGCAGACACGTGTGTACCTCAAACTAAGAGTACATTACCCTATTATATATGTATTTGTTTTTTTTTTCTTTAATATATAGATTATATATTTATCAGACTGGCTACATAACGTACGAGTACGACGTCTAGAGTGGAGATAGCGAGTGATGATATGGCGCGGGGTCGGTGGCCTTTATGAATTTCGTACCCTCGTGGACTTGATCGGACAATAAACTCTGCCCAAAATAATGTTATGAATTGTAACTGAATGGCCACACGACCGATGATTACTTTGCGCCTGTCTATACATACTGTTATACTGTCGAACGCTGTCCTTGATGTACAGTACAATGCAGCGATTTGAAGCGACTACTTGCACATAAGTGCCTGCCTTTTAGTTGTTACAACAGCTCGTGAATGTTCCACTTGGAAGGCACATTGCTGCTGTGCCGACACGATACGCTGCTTTTGTATCACAGTAAACGTTCATATATATTATTTATATATATATATATATTTTTATATAGTCTATCTAGCGGTAATACGGTACTATATAATAGTATGGAAACTGCAATGATTGCAGGAGCCGTCCCTATTGGACGATGATGTGAGGCGCCGACAGCAGCACCGCCACCGTTGCGATTATGGTGAACATAGTGAATATGATGAGGCAAAAACGGTCCACCACCATGGCGGCAAACTTCCAGTCGCTGATAACCTCTGCCTCTTCATCCGCCTTTTTCATGCGATTTGTAATGAACTGCAGCTCGCGCAAAATATGTTGGAGATCTCGTTGCGTACCTGATGATGGCATAGCGGCCTCCTCGATGGTGGTCGGATGACGCATGAAGGCCCCACCGAGACTGGTCGTCATGGAGGCGTTGTTGCCTCCCGCCGAAACGTTTCTGAAGTCGTCATCGATGTCCAGGACGTTGGCCAGCAGACTCTTGGATGATCGCTCCTTCAGCTCCAGCTCCTTCATCCGGCTGTTCATCAGGATGGTCTTGCGCGTGATCTTCTTGCCCGGCCGACTCATACCCAGCATCCATGGTAACCATTGTAGGAACACAGTTTTGATCTAAAACAAACATCACCCCAATTACCAACATTCATGAAACACTTCTAAAACAAAAAATACATCAGCACATGGTTTGCGATTACAACGACTCACCCACTGCGGCATTTCGTGAATATCCGCGGTTCGATGGTGGTAGTTCAGTACTACTACAGTTAGCACCACGGATGATGCTACCATGAACATAATGCAGTTGAAGTATGTGCCTGTAACAGCCAAATGGTCACGTTCCGATCCCACACTTGCGTTTCATGGAAGGGGTGATACGACTAAAGGGGCACATTGGTAACAGAACAACACTAAATACTACTTTCAGGTAGCTATAGCGGATGGTTAAATAAAGTCTCAAACTCGAACAAAAAGGAAACAACAGATAAAAGAAACGAATATTCAATCGGATTAATAAGTAAATATGTACAGTCGTTACGCCAAGCACAAACACACCATCTCCAGATCGGAATCACTACTTTACAAACACTCCAACGCTATGGCCATTTATAAAACTAAACGAAAACAGTAAAAGGAGAAACAATAAGTAAATACTACATATAAACAATACAACATCAGGGTGTATACTAATGTGGTATGAACTACGATCGTACCCTCCTCAAGAAAAATGACCATAAGGGCTAAAACATCGGCCGAGGTTGGCGCGGCGCGGCGCGGCAGAGTCGTGACCGTAACCGGGGTTGGGGTTGGTGGCTCGAAGGGAGTCGGTGCGAACCGCAGCGATTGCGGTCCAGGCAAGGCGGCGGTCAGGCCCGCAACGCTGCCGCGCGCTTCATTTACGCGCTCTTCTGTTAGATTTTTTTGATATTTAGTTGCCGGTTTTAGTTTGGTTTATTGTTTCGGGTTTTCAGATGGGATGAAAGCTATAGAACAGACCAGAAGGACAGGCAAAAGCATAACTGATCAAAGAAAGTGACGCTCGATCGCTGTTTGTTATTAGTGCATGTCGTTTTTTTTTTTAGATGCTTGTTTATGTCTGGCTTAAGACTGTGCATTATTACCTTGCGTGGTTGCCGTGGGGCGCGTCCGTCATCGCCAATCCGCTAATCGCCATTTAGCACCCAGCCTCGTTATTTTTGGCCGAGAGCTGTTTTGCCATTAAGCACCGATCACGATCACGATCACGATGGCCCGACTGGCGGTCACCACGGCCGCCACAGCCTCTCTATGCACCACAAAATCAGTATTTTAATACAGATACATATATTACACCGTTATTTAGTTAATGTTAAATGGCAGTGATGGGTTCTTTTAACTTAAGCTAGTTTAATTTAGTTAAAGAGTTTAGTCAAATTAGTTATTTCTGAATTATGCAGCTTCGTGTTAATCGTTATTAGAGTTGCGTTGCGCTACGCTACTAATTACGAGGAGGTAACGAGTTCTTACTTAAAGAAATAATATAGAGATGTAATAATAATAAAAAAGGTAAAAAGTACAAACAGTAATAGGAAATGAAACATGTCAACAACAAAACATACAGATTAAGATACTCCTAGTGGGACAGAGCCATTTGATACTTGGAGGTGAGAAGGTCATTGGCATACAAGAGTGAGTCGGCGGACGAGTGCACGGGCAGCTGCCAGTCCTCCCAGTTCTCCGAGCAAACTTGCGTCGCTCTCACTGGCACGGCGCTGGCAATAGCCACTGACACTGGCGCTACCACAGACAATGAGCAGTAAGAAATAACTAAAGTTGTAGTAACTGTCCTGCCCTGCGTCGGCAGGACTTCCAGAAGTTGGCAAGCGGACTGCGGAGCGGACATGTGGGGGAGCTAGGACGGTTCGGAACATGAGAGACATGTTCACAGCGTTTTTATGAGTTACAGTTTTGGCAGTTTTATCAAGTCGTTGGTTATATTACTGATTGTTTGTTTAGCCTCGGTCGCAGTACCCAATTCGGTTGTTCAGATAGAGAAAGAAGCACTATTAGTCGTGTGGCTGTGAATGGGCGAAGTGCTGTTTTAACATTCGGCGTGTCACAGCGCCCGCATGCAGAGACTGCAGGGCGCCGGCCGAGGAAGTGGTGTCCCGGTGACCGTCGCGCCGCAGCGCGTCATGCATGTGTTGGTTTTTTTTTTGCAAATAAAAAAACTAATGAAGGACTTCATCTTAGCAGTGTTTAGTTGTTTATCAAATGCCGAGAGTCTAACCTATCAAGGGCACAGCGTCGGAGGTCTGGGTTATCACGTGCGCCACCAGCAGGGAGAAAACCGTCTGAGACAGCAGGATTGTAACACCTGCAACAGACATTGCGTCGTCACGCGAGGGCGTCTGACCTGTGACCTGTGCCGTGACGGCAAAATTTCGAAAAAAGTTAGTGAACCACGCGACGACGGTGCCACGCGATTTTCTCGCCTAGTCTCGCGCTTGCTGCCGCCCTCCTTGTAATCACAAAGACTTTTCCAAGTATCCGGCTCGTCCCGCTACGACTCAAAGAGAAAATGTTTGCGGCACGCGCGTCTCGAAATCGCCCGGCGGGCACGTGCGGGACGCGCACTTCCACAGCGGACCAACAGCACTCCACCCCACCCCCGAAACCGACACGCTTTTTACCATTCTACCATTGCCCTAAAACATTTCTTCTTTGATCGCAACGAAAACAAAAACAAAATTACTATTGAAGCTGATCGAATCAAATCAAACGCGCGCGAACACAACAATCACATATACACAATGATACACATATTTCATATCAGGCAGCACTGAGGATGTAGTCAGCACAGGCAGGTCAGACAAAGAACGGTTGGTACCTAACAGAGGAATGGCGTCAGATACTTGGGGCAAGGTTTCTGCCACGAGGTTCAGGAACACAGTCAACGAGAGCAAGATGGTCACTCCTGCAACAGAACACAGCTTGAATACGGCTACGGTGCTTTGTGTGGTGAGTGTCGTGATATGGTAATATCGTCTGTAATCTGGTCTGGACTGGAGTGGACAACAATCTGGAGCCCGAACGCACTGCAGGTAGCCCTTTACACAAGCGCCCGAACACTACTTACCGTGGCGTCACTCACTAATATAACAATACACTACAGCTACCAACAGGGTCTAATAGTATTTCAAAACAAAAACAGGCACAGGCAGGACCGAGGGTCAGGTCGGCTCTGAGTGCTCATAACACAGAAATTGTGGCATTGGCGCCCTCCAAGTATCAACGGTCAGTCCGGTAAGGGACATAGGGCGTCAAAACACACGATGCTCCCAGGTGACCTATCATACCTATCAACGGAACTGCATCGGACGTGGTTGGTATCTTTTCAGCTACTAAGTTGAGAAATACAGTCAATGAAAGAAGTATGGTGACACCTGAAATGAAGATTTCGAGTTTTGAACGTTTCGTCTCCGTCACCGCTAGTCGCAAGATCGGTTTCAACCGGGTGTAGTAGTCGCTCCCCTTCTCGTCGATGTGCATTGTTTGCGTGTCTATTATGTCTGTATTGTTGGGAGCGTAGGTGTCTATTTCTGATGTCGTCTGTGTTGGGTTGTGATATGATGACACTGCGCGCGCGTTGCATGTGAAAATATTAGCATTGTCAGGGCCAGTGTTATAAGCGGCACCCACACAAAACAGGAGTGCAAGAGACACATTTTCTACACACATGTACCTAATGTGAGCTTCTCCCCGGAATCCGGAGGCAGCGTGAAGCCCAGTAGCGCCATGGAGGAGATGAGCACGCAAGGAACTATAAGGTTGAAGAAGTAGTACAACGTCCGCCTACGGATCTGGATGGTGAATGTCACGTCCACGTACGGCTCCGGGCAGCACTGGTAGACAATCGTATTCTTCTTCCCGGGCATCCCTGTTCACACCAGATTTATGACACATTTGCATTTACAATCCGGCACACACATTTAAAAATTAAAACCAAACCACACTCCACACGTACTTACCTATCAAGTACCACTCCCCATTGGTAATAAAATCCGATAAATCTCCACCGTCCTCGGAATTAAGTACCAGGTCCAGCTGCAGAAAACTCACACATGAAATGCACGCCTCACACATCTAGCATTGTGTAAACTCATGCAAGATGACAGATGTTGGCGGATTATTTATTATTTTATATATATATATATAGCATGATTGGATACGGATACGAAATGTTGATTAATAACAATACTAATCAGATACGACACACTCAGGTTTTATGAATTACGCATGCACTGCGAGTGACCCGTTGAAAGTAACAACTACCCAACAAAAAATGATTGATATAAAAGGGGTCGTTATATATTCGAGTCTAATTTAATACCAAAAATATAATCATGCGTTGCCTGAATATTGTGCATTCACAACGTCAACAATGATATTTCTAGATAGTTTGGGAGAAGATTGCGACGTCAGAAACATCCACGGTGATATGAGATTGAAGGGTGTTTCCGGATCAAGCGGGCATGCTTAGAGTATATAAACTGTTTATAGGGTGTACCTGGCGGGCCTATCGTCATCCACATGACTTGTAGTGTCCGATTTCTACCAACATGATCACAGCAAGCAACACACAACAAATATCATGCATTCAAAGGCCTCCCAGGCCCGGATCGCCACATAATTGTAATATCATACATTCCGGGCGGGGGGCGGCTTAATAGCTTATTAACGCTCTGATTTATATTAACAATGCCATGAATTTATGGCCGCCGAGGGGATTGCGAAAAGTTTGATCCGCTGCAGAAGTCTGTATCGATTACCTGAATATTTCAGGCGGCCGCGCGGCGCTCTAAATTAAAAGTACTCTAATGTTGGGTGCGCACACGGGAAACTTTTATGTTAATATCATTTTCGAGGAATTATATAACACACACATATGGTTTTGCACATCCCTGCCAGAAGCAAATTCGGGTCGATCCCACTGCTAGAAACTTCGCGCGGCGGGTTTTAAATGGGGGCGACGGAGCTGCGGGGGAGCGTGTGTAACAGGAACTTGCAAAGTTAATAGCAGAGGGGACGACTGCATTGGTGCTCCATGCAAAATAGCAAATCTATAGCGATACAGTCACATGGTTCCCTCGTGACTGATAGCCTGTGGCGCTGAAGGGAATAGTTTTTTTAAAAAGCACATTGCGCGATGTTCCGTATACCCTAATCCGCTATAACTAACATGTAACATGATCAGCTAAGGACTTGACGTGCACTATATGCGTTATTTGTTTTTTTATCCGTATGTGACTGTGTGTCGTATCAGCTGGTACCCGTTTGTACAGTTTTCATAAAATGCTTAATATTTATTTAGCTCGTGAAAAGAAGGTGCTATAGTTGTGACGCGGTTTTTTTTTTTCTGACAGAAATAGCGAGCGACAGAGAGAAAGACTTATTTAGCTAGATGGTGTGACGCGGGTGCTAGTGTTCGAGGCGTGTGGTTTTGGCACAGAGAAATAAACATGTAAACATTACAGCAATACCTGGTTGCCGTCATAGGTCCAGCTACCAAACTTCATGTCACAGTGTTGGTCATCAAAGGGGAACCACGTAATGTCTATCTTGCATGTGCTCTTGAAGATACCCGGAGGGACGTACAAGCAGCTGCCGTTATGTTTGACCACAACGTTTGTTTGGAAAGTCCCGTCGAAACCCTCATCAGCACTTCATAACAACACAAATTGTTAAAATCGGCGCTGAAAACTTACACCATGGTCGGATTGTCAGAGTGTACGGGACTGAAGCGCGCGCGTTCTTGAGCATGCAACAATCATCCACTGCATCGCATCGCATCGCAACACTGACATCGTACGTACAACAGGTATCAGCTATAGGCTATAGTCAGCAGGTCTTATCCAACATTATTTTTTTTTTGGTTTGGCTTTAGGTACTACTCATCAATCTGGGTACCCTGTACCTTCGAGGCATTTGCATTACCACATTCAGAGTTCTTATTTGTTTTTTTAGTCGAGCACGTTTGCAGTGACCACGCTATTCAATTTGCAGCCAAGGGTTTGGATTTGGTTTTATTATAGCCATGTGTTATTCAATAATAAGGGATCTTGTTTACCCGTTTCAAGTTTTAGTTTATTGGCGTACGCCTTTATTCTGTTTGCTTTATAGTTACGACCGCATTTCTTATTTATCTGCAATGCATATTAAATAGTTCTTTTTAGTTATGGAGTTTATTTTAAGTTTGTTTTTAGTTTCAGTGCTGTTATAGTGAGAGCTTTCGGGGACGTTCCGGCCCAACAGGAGTCGAAGTTTCAAACTGCTACCAGCCGCACGGAAATGAAAAAATATAGCATTTTACATGCAATGTAGTTGTTTTTGGGGTGAAATAATATATTTTTTTCTCATATATTATTTCGGGTATACAGATTTTCTTTTTTTTGATTTGAGAAAAAAACATTATGCTACAATGTGAATATAATAGATGGTGAATAAATGTGAAGAGCATGAGCGTAAGCGTGTACAGAAATAGAGAAGGCGTTAAGAATGTAACGGCTTCCGGTATCAGTCCGGTGTTCGACTCCGGAGGGTCGGAAGTAGCTGTGGCCCACAGCAACGGCTAGCTGTCTGTGTACTTCCCACCCCAACTTTCGCATCATACACACTGGTGAGAGAGGCATTCCTTACATGCTTCATTGTATGACCGAATTTCTCGCGCGTACCGATCCGGTGGGACAAACAAAATCGATTCGATCGTCACACAATGAAACAGGCACTTTTACTGTAGATAGGACTATCCGAGTCACACAATTACTGCATCCAACTCCCGGCATCATTTGATCGTATCAGGGCGTTCCTTCCCGCCCGTCACTTATATAAATGTATGCCATTATGTGAGGGGCGGCAAGGAATTGCAAGTACTGAGTAAACACTCTTTCGTGAACCACCTCAATTAAAACTATTTACAGTGACCAACATAAGTAAACAAGAGAACCATTCTCAACTGTTTCAACAGCTGTCATACGGGACCTAATGAACGTAATAATTGAAAGCAAAGAACTAACATCTAATGGCCACGCTGCCTAAACCAACATCCTGCGGGATATTATTTGCCTATTCAATCAAAGCTCGGCTAATCCGTTTCAATTAAATCCCGCAGCGATTTCGGTCGGCGGAAGCGCGTCATGGGATGTCGGCACAAGCTCGTTTGAAAATGATTATCTTCCTCATCCGAACGGCAAAATCATGCATGCATTGTATGGCACTTTTAACTTTCATATATATATAGATGATGTAAAATGTTGCTGACTTAATCATTTACTTTTAGCCTTATTACATTAAACATGTAGAAATTAAAAGCTGATGTAATGGAATTGTTAGTTAGTACACAGCACAATCAAGTTTCATTACTAAGGACACAGGGCAGGCACTAAACTTGTTACCTGTTATACATAAGCACGTCTGGTTTCCAAAGCTTGTTAGGAGTAATCCGCAAATCTTTGACGCCCCCGTACTCGGTTTCGTTCCAGCGCAAGTTGTAGTCGTTCCATTCCTGAAGAACACACCACAACAGAGTTAGAATACACATGGAACTTTCCCACGGGCTGATACGAGTAATATTCAGATGCACTATTCACAGTATGTTAATTGGTGATTTGTTGAATTGTTATGTACGTTATAGATACAACACATGTAAGTGCAACGACACACAGTGTTGCAACTGAGTTGCAATCGAAAGTACTGGTAACTACCGCATGCAGCAAAACTAGTTCTAAAGCTTGTCTCGTCTCACCGTTATTTCCACCCAGATTAAACGCGACTGTTATGGTATGTAATAAAGAACTTGAACCGATCGCATCACATTATCATTATGCGGAAAAGTTTGAGACGCCGGGTGGTCATATAACAGCGATGCCGAGGACACACTCAAAGTTGCGAGCAAGCGTCAGGGGTATAAATCTATCTCTCTCTATATCTATATATATATATATTTGTTCGTGCGGGATATTGTTTTAGTATCTTCGATTTTAACGATCTCATGTTTAGTGTATAATTTTTACAAAAATGTTTCAATTTATGATGAAACAGCGTTTGTTTATTCAACCTATGATGATTAAAGGAGGCAGGGAGAAAAAAAATCACAAGATTTGTGGAAGGAGGCATGCCGGGAGCGGTCTGAAACAAAAGAATGTGAAGGAGGCCTATGTTTCAAATCATAAGAAAACAAAAGTCTTAATTAAGAAGCGTTGTTATTGATTAGTTTTAAAATTTCTCACACACACGGCAGTATCACCAACAGTATCAAACGAATTCCGCTGTTTGTTTTTTTTTTGTGTTTTCTTTATTACATTTTGTCCGTTTTCGACGGGGACGCATCCTACGATTACACAAATATTGAACTGTTATATCGATTTCGTCGTGATGTTGTTAGAACTAGTTGGAGTTCGGGTCGAATCTATTTATGCTCAACGCTAACCTACCCTACCTACTACCGCTAATGCTACTTTTACGGAGGCTGAGGCAGATCGGGTCGGATCTTCGCGTACTATTACCATTATCAATACCATTATCAATACCATTACCAATGCCATTCCAAATATGATGATATTACCGAGCATGAAATAATGCGGAATGCTCTGCAAAACACTAAAGTTAAACTGGTTACAGGAGGCATACGCAACGCAGCTAGTAGGACCGGCGTGAGAACGACACAGCAAGAAACAAATATTACTAGGTTGATACAGGAGTTACACCATCATCATTCGGGTGGGTTCGATCAGCTAGAAGGTATATGAAAAGAAGATTGAAATAACAAGAATCATCACAACCAACCAACTGCCGTGTGTGTATATGTGTTTAGTTATTTAATTGGTTTTCACTTACCAAAGAAAGCCAAATATTTGTTATTAGGAGTTGATTCTTCTCGTCCTATGGTAAAACAATAAAAGGGAAACATCGGTAGTTAGTCACATGACAAAGCATGCATACGACGCACATATTGACAGAAGCTCTCCGACTTTAATTACGAAATTTACGGCCCGTCGCGGATAATTTCATTGAGTCGGGGGAGAGATTCGGTCAATGCGCTGGCGACGAAGCGAGCAGCAGGAGGATTGAACCACACGCTACTCACCCCGTCGCAGGAGCTATACGTCCATTGCCACATAGCTCAGAGGCAAACACTAACGTAGCTGCCAAGAGGTTTATTGTTTATGTTTATGTTTTGTTTTGCGAATTGAAATCAGTGGTCGATTTCAAGTGCAACTACGAACATCTAGTGTTTGCTCTGCTATAAACATTGCGAGGCTGCCTGGACCACATGGCACTTACCAAATTCAACCACGCGTTTGTCGTGAGAATCTGATTCTTTTCGTCCTAGACAGGGGAAAACAATAATAAAAACAACAGGACAATACAATAATCCGCAACCTTTCGTTATTGCATATACTCAATGAACATGTGGCCCTAATGCGGACCACGAAGAATTAATAAATCAATACCTCAGTCCTTTAGAGCAACAACAAATCCTTATCGAAAAAGAATCAGCGATTTTCAAACAGTTAATTATATTCAAATATTCTTTTTTTTTTAAATTAAAAAATAAACAACAATACTAACCACATCAATAATTTGCTGTAGAGTTAGGCCGAACTTTACTTCCAGCGGTTCTGATTCGTTGGCTACGGGCCTTTCCAAGACGTTATAGGGGCCCAGCAAGTTGTTCAATAATCGTTTCTCGTGCGGCCCCTGTTGCGACCCTGCAACAAACGAACCCGATTAGATTAATGGCAACACAATTTGTATGTTGTTTTATTTTTTAATGAGCCACCTGAATTGTGTCATGTAAATAAATCACGTTAAGCAACTTTAAGCCTCGTATAACCGAGAGCCCCTCCCCCCAGTGTGCAATTAATTTATCGTGCGTTTAATAAGTCCCGCCTGCTCGGCTTCGGCTGGAGTGGCCGTTGTAAAGATATTTGTATCGCCATGAAATTTAAATCCGAAATAAATTACGTCACGAATACCAAATGCCACCTGCGATTGAACGGCGAAAAGTAGTAATTATTGTGCTGAATGGGGGGCGTTGGTATTGATTGCAGTTACGAAAGAGCGGGATTGTGAAAATCATTAATATCACCGATTTGAAAGGAAAACGTTAGCGGGCGCATCATTCATCCATCAGCGGCAGGCCCCGGTGATTGATAAGAAGCTGTCAGTGGCAATTTATAAACAGCAGGCTTCATAAATTAACTTAACATAAAAGTTGTGAATCAAAGTAATGAGATTATAAATAATGAAAGTGGATTGGGTTCACCATCAAGTATTGGCAAGTCCTAAATAAGCAATGGGCAACCGCATCAAAAATGTATGGTCTGTAGCGCGTGCGGGGATTACACATAATTATCTGTGAGCAGTGCAATCTCGAACGTTGGTTGTTGGGTCGACGTGTGTGATTAGTGAACTTAATTGGAAAATATGACAGCAGCTACCATACCCCCGCTTTTTAAAGTAAATTACTAAATCCCCCTTTAATGTGCCCGGCGCATCCACCAGAGTGGGACGTGCTCGCAATGAATGAAATATATGTGCTACAAATATATCATTAGTCCGTTCTAAGAATTTCATGTAAACAACTCGTTGACCCACTTTTCTATGAAAGGACGACTTCCTGTGCTCATTTAGGTCGCGTTTAAATAGTTGTCGTTTCTTTTTCACACTCCATCCATAGTCGCGACCCAGTTTAGTTATGCGACTTGTGGTCGTGTGATTATTTGAATTTTTAACTGACTTCCCGAAAGTGGTACAGTTTGGCGCCAAGTTGAATTGTTATTATTTACCTGGGGGCATGCTGATGAGCAGAAAGGCAGTGGCCAGAAGCGCCAGCGCTCGCTCGCACGGAACCATCCTAGCTCGATCCGGGACAGCTCATGTCTTGTACGACAGTCCTCCAGACTTGGCCGTCATGCCACTAAAACCGACACACGCCCACCAAGCACAAGGCAGGTAGACACAAGCACCTGCTACTAGCTCAGCACGGCCAGCCGCACTCGCACTAGTATACTGCCCATTTCACCTACAGCCAGCGATATTGTTGGGCGCACTGCTCTACGGACTCACTGATAACCGAGGACGAGGATGAGATGCAGGAGGCGGCGCGAGATCAATATGGACCAAATGCGCGCGCTTACTCCCGGGTATCCTGCTCTTGCTGCCGCTCTGGGCTGCAGTGAAACGCAGGCGCTTCGTCCTCCTCACTCCAATCCTTCCACTGCCTACCACCATTACCAATTATCACTGCGCGCCCGATTGCGGACCTCTTCATCCAGTAATATATATATATATATATATATATATATATATATATATATAACTACGCTTACCGCGCCGACGATTCTAATTCAGCAACAACCCCCCCACCAAAACCACCTATACATTTCCCAGACTCAATATTCTTCTCAGCGCCCGCAGGATATTTACAGCCTCTGCAGGCTAGAAACAGAGTTTGCGAAATCTGTACAAATACGGCAGTCGTATTTGACTTGCCCAGTTACTCACACTTGTCCCGCTGCAGTCAAAAACACCCGAGTAAATATAGAACTCCATTCATCCGCGACCCCGATATAATTACCATTGAAAACGGGGGGCGCATTTGCATGGCCGCCCACGCATCCCTTTGATGATAATCCATGCATACAAAAACTGGATACATTTAAATTTAATCGCTATTACAATATTTACAAATTCCGCCCCCCACACCGGCGCCCGCCGTCCCCATTCCTGCTTAAAATGCGGCATTTTTAGTTGGCTTTGTTTATTTTCAAATTACAATTTCTCCCCCGCCAAACATTTAATTACAAAAAAAATAATAAAGCGGGATGCTTTCACAAATACCGTCGCGATCCGCGAACCCCGACAGATGTTTCCTTGGGGACGACCTAAATTCGGCGGCGTACCCTCCCTATCTCCCACAACCCCACAGCATTCAATCGCTGTTTCACTTCTTGCAATATTTATCCGGGGCTTCACCTATTGTGTAGCGACAAGAAAAGAACATGTTAATTCATCCGAAAGTAAGGGAATTACTGTGTGTGTATCGATCAAAAACTCAGCACCCTCCCACCCCCTCTCGCGCTCGTGTTAATTAGTTTCGAGTTGCCAGTCCATTGTTTAGATTAATAATATATTGTATTACCCGACAATGCGCAATCGAGATTTTGTATTCCTCTAACCTTGGGACGATGAAGTTGCGCGCTGCCGCCCCGAAGAATGAAAGTAAGTTAATTCATAATGTAGCCGGGGAGCGCTTCAATGGGGATTTAATTATAAAATTATCTAACACATCTGAGTGTTGCCGTAGTTGAATGATTGAGTGACAATTAGTTCGTGTGCAGAGGAATCTCAATTATAGCACAGTATTTCACATGGCTCTAATTTGGTTATAGTAATCTGGGGCATTCATCGCAAATATGTTTTGCGCGGTTATAATAAGATTTTGAAAGGATTCCGCCCGGCGGGCTTGAAAATACATGGACTCCGCTATTAAATCAATAGCCCGCTTCGAACAATTATAATAATAACAAAATGTTATTATGATACAGCGGGTTGCCATTCGTGAGCCGTTTTACACCGAAAAAAAAACTCGAACGCTATTCCGCTAACGTTTGCAATCGTTTTTTTTTTACTGCAATCCTTGACATGTCTACAGCGGGTTTCGATTCTTTAACGCATTTTTTTCTTCGCGACATAAACAACACACCACAATATTATTTATGTTAAAGGTATAGGGTAAGAGTAAATACAAAATAAGCGTAATCAAGCTATACAAATAGTATAATTAAGAAATATATAACTACAAAATCTGTATTTTTCATTATTGCTAAAAACACTATTATTATTTGTAATCCTATTAGGGTTTACAAGATATCAATTTCATGTGACTTTTCTCAATCCTAGTGCAAAATTTCAATTTTCAAACCACTTTTTACCTCAATATCTATTTAACTCATATAATCTTGGTATTGTATTTATTGTTAAAACCTAATATAACGAGCTACGTAAATACTCATCAATGGTATGGGATTTCAATTTTCAAATTAATTTTTGCGGGCCTTATAAAATAGTGACTTATTTTCTGATTTAACTTGAGATGTTTACGGTATGTACGCTAGCTGTTTTAGTATACTCTATTCATTTTAAAACCCTAATGAATGAGATATAAAGTGTATGCACGCCACTTGTTTTAACCCGTTAAATCCTGGTAAATCATATTTTGCCAACCATATTAAATTGACTTATTTTCTGATAAACCTACTGGTGATTACTGATTATGTGTGTGTACGCTAGTATCAATATGCAAAGCATATAACCCAGATCCTCTTATTTACTAGCGTATAGAATTTTGCAAATGACCACTCGCTGTTATGCAATGCCGGCAAGCCAGGCCGGGAACAAATGGTGAACGCGCCGTGCAGAATACGACGCTTTTGTGTAATATTTCAATGCCTTAATGTATACCACCCCTCAAATCGACGAGAACTGAATGGGTATACCTTTGTTATCGGCAGATGCTAGCTAAAATACACTTAAACGAGATATTGTATTAGAATATTTAATAGGGTTTTGCATATAAATTAATTATAATAGAGAAGATATTTGTTGACACTTTATATAACAATAAAAATTAAATAACTTAATCACTCAACAATTTCAAAAGCATTTACTGCTCTATATCTCTATTAATTTTCTTACAATTGTATGTTAATCTATTAAACAACAATTACTGGAAGCTTATAACAATAATAATAATATGCAAATCTAGTAACTTATTTAAATTTAATTACTTGTCAATTCTAAAAGCATTTAGTGATCCATACCTCTATTAATTGTCTTACAATTGCGTGATAATCAATGAAATAACAATTACTGGAAGTTTATTTGATGGAAATCTAGTTTAGCTTAGTTAAATTTAATTACTTAACAATTTTACGACCCATATCTCTAATAATTTTCTAACAATTTCATGATAGTCAATAAATTAACAATCAAGTTAAATTTATTTGATGGAAATCTAGTAAATTTAATTACTCGACAATTTTAAAAGCATTTACTGGCCCATATTTCTATTGATTTTCTGTTAGAAATCCCTTGTAATTTAATGTCCGTCTCACTTACAAAGAGCCTCATTATGAACTTAAATAATAACAATAACTAGATTTTCTATAATCATCTCTTAAAACAGGTTTTAACAATTTTTAATGTTTAACCGATCGATTTTGTAGAAAATAATGTTTGAGCAGACTCACCACACAAATGGCAGACTTATAGCAATTTACGTTGTATTTATTTTATTAATGAAACAAATATTATTATATAAAAGCAACAATTATTTATTTTAAGGGAAAAGCTATTCATAATTAAATTCTGTTTTAAATATAATCATACCAAATCTTTTAATCCGAGTAACATAATTTTATTATTTTTGACGCAGCTTATACAATCGCGATTATAATAACCTTTTTATTATTTTTATAAGAATCTCAAAGACTTTTACTGCGGGAGAGAAGGAAGATCATAGGAGTTTAATCACCCAGTATTTCCCGTAACTTCAGAGAAACCCTCCGAAAAATTGTGTGTAGGTGTGTCGCGGACATACGCCCCCGATGTTCACTACGAGACGGACAGTCTTATAGAGGCACATAACTAGGCCACTAAGTTGCGTTAAATATTAATTTAATGGGGGAACTCGATTATAAACTAAAATTACTCGATTATATAATTGAACTTAGGTAACGCAGGTAGAATATTTCTATTTTTAAACTGTCCGTATTTATCAAATCAATGTTTGAACGGCAATTATATACGCGATTGTTTAATAATAATTAATTTTACACGTTAAACCATTAAAAAGCTCGTTCATATATAAACATGTAACTTTTTATTCTTTGACCTTACACCTAAGAATACCAAGTTAAGGTAATATAATTATTTTAACAAATGACAAATTTTGTGAAATTAATTTGTACTACAATGGCGATTATAATTCATGTAACACCCATTAAAAATTAAAATAAACTGCAATAATGCATCCGTAGCTATTAACTACCTATAAACGGGTTATAAATAGCAACTGCTGGTTGATTATAGGGGTAGTATATTGCCGCGTCGAAATATAACACTAGCGCCGTATTATGCCCGGCGCATTCACCATTTATTACTGAACTGGCAATCGGCATTGCATAACAGCGAGTGCTTTTACACGCTAGTAAATAAGTAGATCTATTTTATATACATTCATTATTAATAGTCGAATACATAAAATAAATAAAAAGGTAATCCTTTTCTGTTTTAATATGCCGATATGTATATTCCTATTTGCACAGGATACATACAAAACAAACTTTCGTGTATGCATTCAATATTGAGGGTGGTGTACATAAAATAAATGTTAGGTAATCGGTCTTTTTACGGGGAGCAGTATTTATTGACATGACATGCATTTTGCAATTTTGTTAGCCAATATGTATTGCCCTGGCGAAGGACACACATACAAAGAAAACTGAATGGAATCCATCTGAAAACTGTGACGGCAAAATTTCGGACGGACAGCCGACCCTCGTCGGGAATAATTGGTTTACTAGGGCGGCGGTCGTATGGCTAGACCCTGCTGTATTATTTATTTCTCCAGAGGGGTGAAAGCCTAGTTTTATTTGGTTATAGCCCGTAAGCCTTTCCGGCTATATATTTCTATTATACATTTTGTTTGTTTTGTTTACGGAGCGTGTACAGCTAGTTGTGAATTTTTCACAAATCCCTCGATCAATTATTATCTACCACATAAATAATATATAAACTATAATTCTAAAATTAACTAGTGTTAAAGAATTACTAGTAACTAATCCAGATTTTCGCAATCTCTTCGATTTTCTTCATAATTTGCATATATATATTATAGCGGACATAAGAAACATTGTTTTGAACTGCCACTTTTTTTTTATGACTCGTGGAAAACTGGCTCTGGCTTAGTTTTCTTTCGGATTACACAACTATAACTAAAACAGTTATACATGAAAATGGCTAAGATTTGCCTCCGACATTCAAAATGATGTCGAAATTGATTGAGCAAACTTTCAGGTCGATCGCGAAGAAAAAAAAATCGAAAACTATGAATGTTCATGCTTTTTCTCGGTTTAAACTCGGTAGCGTCTTTATTTAAAATGCTAGCGGGATGGTTTATATATCAAAATGTAGAGTATTTCTGCCCCCACAAATTGAGGCTTAGGCACTTTTCTCTAGCTCTTACCGTTTTCGCGCTACAGCGGTGAGAAAATCCGAACACTATGAATGTTCATGCATTTTCTCGGTTTAAACTCGGTAGCGTCTTTATTTAAAATGCTAGCGGGATGGTTTATATATCAAAATGTAGAGTATTTCCGGCCCCACAAACTGAGGCTTAGGCACTTTTCTCTAGCTCTTACCGTTTTTGCGCTACAGCGGTGAGAAAATCCGAAAACTATGAATTTTCATGCATTTTCTCGGTTTAAACTCGGTAGCGTCTTTATTTAAAATGCTAGCGGGATGGTTTATATATCAAAATGTAGAGTATTTCTGCCCCCACATATTGAGGCTTAGGCACTTTTCTCTAGCTCTCACCGTTTTCACGCTACAGCGGTGAGAAAATCCGAAAACTATGAATTTTCATGCATATTCTCGGTTTAAACTCGGTAGCGTCTTTATTTAAAATGCTAGCGCGATGGTTTATATATCAAAATGTAGAGTATTTCTGCCCCCACAAATTGAGGCTTAGGCACTTTTCTCTAGCTCTTACCGTTTTCGCGCTACAGCGGTGAGAAAATCCGAAAACTATGAATTTTCATGCATTTTCTCGGTTTAAACTCGGTAGCGTCTTTATTTAAAATGCTAGCGGGATGGTTTATATATCAAAATATAGAGTATTTCCGGCCCCACAAATTGAGCCTTAGGCACTTTTCTCTAGCTCTTACCGTTTTTGCGCTACAGCGGTGAGAAAATCCGAAAACTATGAATTTTCATGCATTTTCTCGGTTTAAACTCGGTAGCGTCTTTATTTAAAATGCTAGCGGGATGGTTTATATATCAAAATGTAGAGTATTTCTGCCCCCACAAATTGAGGCTTAGGCACTTTTCTCTAGCTCTTACCGTTTTCACGCTACAGCGGTGAGAAAATCCGAAAACTATGAATTTTCATGCATTTTCTCGGTTTAAACTCGGTAGCGTCTTTATTTAAAATGCTAGCGGGATGGTTTATATATCAAAATGTAGAGTATTTCTGCCCCCACAAATTGAGGCTTAGGCACTTTTCTCTAGCTCTCACCGTTTTCACGCTACAGCGGTGAGAAAATCCGAAAACTATGAATTTTCATGCATATTCTCGGTTTAAACTCGGTAGCGTCTTTATTTAAAATGCTAGCGGGATAGCTTATATATCAAAATGTAGAGTATTTCTGCCCCCACAAATTGAGGCTTAGGCACTTTTCTCTAGCTCTTACCGTTTTCGCGCTACAGCGGTGAGAAAATCCGAAAACTATGAATTTTCATGCATTTTCTCGGTTTAAACTCGGTAGCGTCTTTATTTAAAATGCTAGCGGGATGGTTTATATATCAAAATGTAGAGTATTTCTGCCCCCACAAATTGAGGCTTAGGCACTTTTCTCTAGCTCTTACCGTTTTCGCGCTACAGCGGTGAGAAAATCCGAACACTATGAATGTTCATGCATTTTCTCGGTTTAAACTCGGTAGCGTCTTTATTTAAAATGCTAGCGGGATGGTTTATATATCAAAATGTAGAGTATTTCCGGCCCCACAAATTGAGGCTTAGGCACTTTTCTCTAGCTCTTACCGTTTTCACGCTACAGCGGTGAGAAAATCCGAAAACTATGAATTTTCATGCATTTTCTCGGTTTAAACTCGGTAGCGTCTTTATTTAAAATGCTAGCGGGATGGTTTATATATCAAAATGTAGAGTATTTCCGGCCCCACACATTGAAGCTTAGGCACTTTTCTCTAGCTCTTACCGTTTTCGCGCTACAGCGGTAAGAAAATCCGAAAACTATGAATTATCATGCATTTTCTCGGTTTAAACTCGGTAGCGTCTTTATTTAAAATGCTAGCGGGATGGTTTATATATCAAAATGTAGAGTATTTCTGCCCCCACAAATTGAGGCTTAGGCACTTTTCTCTAGCTCTTACCGTTTTCACGCTACAGCGGTGAGAAAATCCGAAAACTATGAATTTTCATGCATTTTCTCGGTTTAAACTCGGTAGCGTCTTTATTTAAAATGCTAGCGGGATGGTTTATATATCAAAATGTAGAGTATTTCTGCCCCCACAAATTGAGGCTTAGGCACTTTGCTCTAGTTCTTACCGTTTTCACGCTACAGCGGTGAGAAAATCCGAAAACTATGAATTTTCATGCATTTTCTCGGTTTAAACTCGGTAGCGTCTTTATTTAAAATGCTAGCGGGATGGTTTATATATCAAAATGTAGAGTATTTCTGCCCCCACAAATTGAGGCTTAGGCACTTTTCTCTAGCTCTCACCGTTTTCACGCTACAGCGGTGAGAAAATCCGAAAACTATGAATTTTCATGCATATTCTCGGTTTAAACTCGGTAGCGTCTTTATTTAAAATGCTAGCGGGATGGTTTATATATCAAAATGTAGAGTATTTCTGCCCCCACAAATTGAGGCTTAGGCACTTTTCTCTAGCTCTTACCGTTTTCGCGCTACAGCGGTGAGAAAATCCGAACACTATGAATGTTCATGCATTTTCTCGGTTTAAACTCGGTAGCGTCTTTATTTAAAATGCTAGCGGGATGGTTTATATATCAAAATGTAGAGTATTTCTGCCCCCACAAATTGAGGCTTAGGCACTTTTCTCTAGCTCTTACCGTTTTCGCGCTACAGCGGTGAGAAAATCCGAAAACTATGAATTTTCATGCATTTTCTCGGTTTAAACTCGGTAGCGTCTTTATTTAAAATGCTAGCGGGATGGTTTATATATCAAAATGTAGAGTATTTCTGCCCCCACAAATTGAGGCTTAGGCACTTTGCTCTAGTTCTTACCGTTTTCACGCTACAGCGGTGAGAAAATCCGAAAACTATGAATTTTCATGCATTTTCTCGGTTTAAACTCGGTAGCGTCTTTATTTAAAATGCTAGCGGGATGGTTTATATATCAAAATGTAGAGTATTTCTGCCCCCACAAATTGAGGCTTAGGCACTTTTCTCTAGCTCTCACCGTTTTCACGCTACAGCGGTGAGAAAATCCGAAAACTATGAATTTTCATGCATATTCTCGGTTTAAACTCGGTAGCGTCTTTATTTAAAATGCTAGCGGGATGGTTTATATATCAAAATGTAGAGTATTTCTGCCCCCACAAATTGAGGCTTAGGCACTTTTCTCTAGCTCTTACCGTTTTCGCGCTACAGCGGTGAGAAAATCCGAACACTATGAATGTTCATGCATTTTCTCGGTTTAAACTCGGTAGCGTCTTTATTTAAAATGCTAGCGGGATGGTTTATATATCAAAATGTAGAGTATTTCTGCCCCCACAAATTGAGGCTTAGGCACTTTTCTCTAGCTCTTACCGTTTTCGCGCTACAGCGGTGAGAAAATCCGAAAACTATGAATTTTCATGCATTTTCTCGGTTTAAACTCGGTAGCGTCTTTATTTAAAATGCTAGCGGGATGGTTTATATATCAAAATATAGAGTATTTCCGGCCCCACAAATTGAGGCTTAGGCACTTTTCTCTAGCTCTTACCGTTTTTGCGCTACAGCGGTGAGAAAATCCGAAAACTATGAATTTTCATGCATTTTCTCGGTTTAAACTCGGTAGCGTCTTTATTTAAAATGCTAGCGGGATGGTTTATATATCAAAATGTAGAGTATTTCTGCCCCCACAAATTGAGGCTTAGGCACTTTTCTCTAGCTCTCACCGTTTTCACGCTACAGCGGTGAGAAAATCCGAAAACTATGAATTTTCATGCATATTCTCGGTTTAAACTCGGTAGCGTCTTTATTTAAAATGCTAGCGGGATGGTTTATATATCAAAATGTAGAGTATTTCTGCCCCCACAAATTGAGGCTTAGGCACTTTTCTCTAGCTCTTACCGTTTTCGCGCTACAGCGGTGAGAAAATCCGAAAACTATGAATTTTCATGCATTTTCTCGGTTTAAACTCGGTAGCGTCTTTATTTAAAATGCTAGCGGGATGGTTTATATATCAAAATGTAGAGTATTTCTGCCCCCACAAATTGAGGCTTAGGCACTTTTCTCTAGCTCTTACCGTTTTCGCGCTACAGCGGTGAGAAAATCCGAAAACTATGAATTTTCATGCATTTTCTCGGTTTAAACTCGGTAGCGTCTTTATTTAAAATGCTAGCGGGATGGTTTATATATCAAAATGTAGAGTATTTCTGCCCCCACAAATTGAGGCTTAGGCACTTTTCTCTAGCTCTTACCGTTTTCGCGCTACAGCGGTGAGAAAATCCGAACACTATGAATGTTCATGCATTTTCTCGGTTTAAACTCGGTAGCGTCTTTATTTAAAATGCTAGCGGGATGGTTTATATATCAAAATGTAGAGTATTTCCGGCCCCACAAATTGAGGCTTAGGCACTTTTCTCTAGCTCTTACCGTTTTCACGCTACAGCGGTGAGAAAATCCGAAAACTATGAATTTTCATGCATTTTCTCGGTTTAAACTCGGTAGCGTCTTTATTTAAAATGCTAGCGGGATGGTTTATATATCAAAATGTAGAGTATTTCCGGCCCCACAAATTGAAGCTTAGGCACTTTTCTCTAGCTCTTACCGTTTTCGCGCTACAGCGGTAAGAAAATCCGAAAACTATGAATTATCATGCATTTTCTCGGTTTAAACTCGGTAGCGTCTTTATTTAAAATGCTAGCGGGATGGTTTATATATCAAAATGTAGAGTATTTCTGCCCCCACAAATTGAGGCTTAGGCACTTTTCTCTAGCTCTTACCGTTTTCACGCTACAGCGGTGAGAAAATCCGAAAACTATGAATTTTCATGCATTTTCTCGGTTTAAACTCGGTAGCGTCTTTATTTAAAATGCTAGCGGGATGGTTTATATATCAAAATGTAGAGTATTTCTGCCCCCACAAATTGAGGCTTAGGCACTTTGCTCTAGTTCTTACCGTTTTCACGCTACAGCGGTGAGAAAATCCGAAAACTATGAATTTTCATGCATTTTCTCGGTTTAAACTCGGTAGCGTCTTTATTTAAAATGCTAGCGGGATGGTTTATATATCAAAATGTAGAGTATTTCTGCCCCCACAAATTGAGGCTTAGGCACTTTTCTCTAGCTCTTACCGTTTTCGCGCTACAGCGGTGAGAAAATCCGAACACTATGAATGTTCATGCATTTTCTCGGTTTAAACTCGGTAGCGTCTTTATTTAAAATGCTAGCGGGATGGTTTATATATCAAAATGTAGAGTATTTCCGGCCCCACAAATTGAGGCTTAGGCACTTTTCTCTAGCTCTTACCGTTTTCACGCTACAGCGGTGAGAAAATCCGAAAACTATGAATTTTCATGCATTTTCTCGGTTTAAACTCGGTAGCGTCTTTATTTAAAATGCTAGCGGGATGGTTTATATATCAAAATGTAGAGTATTTCCGGCCCCACAAATTGAAGCTTAGGCACTTTTCTCTAGCTCTTACCGTTTTCGCGCTACAGCGGTAAGAAAATCCGAAAACTATGAATTATCATGCATTTTCTCGGTTTAAACTCGGTAGCGTCTTTATTTAAAATGCTAGCGGGATGGTTTATATATCAAAATGTAGAGTATTTCTGCCCCCACAAATTGAGGCTTAGGCACTTTTCTCTAGCTCTTACCGTTTTCACGCTACAGCGGTGAGAAAATCCGAAAACTATGAATTTTCATGCATTTTCTCGGTTTAAACTCGGTAGCGTCTTTATTTAAAATGCTAGCGGGATGGTTTATATATCAAAATGTAGAGTATTTCTGCCCCCACAAATTGAGGCTTAGGCACTTTGCTCTAGTTCTTACCGTTTTCACGCTACAGCGGTGAGAAAATCCGAAAACTATGAATTTTCATGCATTTTCTCGGTTTAAACTCGGTAGCGTCTTTATTTAAAATGCTAGCGGGATGGTTTATATATCAAAATGTAGAGTATTTCTGCCCCCACAAATTGAGGCTTAGGCACTTTTCTCTAGCTCTTACCGTTTTCGCGCTACAGCGGTGAGAAAATCCGAAAACTATGAATTTTCATGCATTTTCTCGGTTTAAACTCGGTAGCGTCTTTATTTAAAATGCTAGCGGGATGGTTTATATATCAAAATGTAGAGTATTTCTGCCCCCACAAATTGAGGCTTAGGCACTTTTCTCTAGCTCTTACCGTTTTCGCGCTACAGCGGTGAGAAAATCCGAAAACTATGAATTTTCATGCATTTTCTCGGTTTAAACTCGGTAGCGTCTTTATTTAAAATGCTAGCGGGATGGTTTATATATCAAAATGTAGAGTATTTCTGCCCCCACAAATTGAGGCTTAGGCACTTTGCTCTAGTTCTTACCGTTTTCACGCTACAGCGGTGAGAAAATCCGAAAACTATGAATTTTCATGCATTTTCTCGGTTTAAACTCGGTAGCGTCTTTATTTAAAATGCTAGCGGGATGGTTTATATATCAAAATGTAGAGTATTTCTGCCCCCACAAATTGAGGCTTAGGCACTTTTCTCTAGCTCTCACCGTTTTCACGCTACAGCGGTGAGAAAATCCGAAAACTATGAATTTTCATGCATATTCTCGGTTTAAACTCGGTAGCGTCTTTATTTAAAATGCTAGCGGGATGGTTTATATATCAAAATGTAGAGTATTTCTGCCCCCACAAATTGAGGCTTAGGCACTTTTCTCTAGCTCTTACCGTTTTCGCGCTACAGCGGTGAGAAAATCCGAACACTATGAATGTTCATGCATTTTCTCGGTTTAAACTCGGTAGCGTCTTTATTTAAAATGCTAGCGGGATGGTTTATATATCAAAATGTAGAGTATTTCTGCCCCCACAAATTGAGGCTTAGGCACTTTTCTCTAGCTCTTACCGTTTTCGCGCTACAGCGGTGAGAAAATCCGAAAACTATGAATTTTCATGCATTTTCTCGGTTTAAACTCGGTAGCGTCTTTATTTAAAATGCTAGCGGGATGGTTTATATATCAAAATATAGAGTATTTCCGGCCCCACAAATTGAGGCTTAGGCACTTTTCTCTAGCTCTTACCGTTTTTGCGCTACAGCGGTGAGAAAATCCGAAAACTATGAATTTTCATGCATTTTCTCGGTTTAAACTCGGTAGCGTCTTTATTTAAAATGCTAGCGGGATGGTTTATATATCAAAATGTAGAGTATTTCTGCCCCCACAAATTGAGGCTTAGGCACTTTTCTCTAGCTCTCACCGTTTTCACGCTACAGCGGTGAGAAAATCCGAAAACTATGAATTTTCATGCATATTCTCGGTTTAAACTCGGTAGCGTCTTTATTTAAAATGCTAGCGGGATGGTTTATATATCAAAATGTAGAGTATTTCTGCCCCCACAAATTGAGGCTTAGGCACTTTTCTCTAGCTCTTACCGTTTTCGCGCTACAGCGGTGAGAAAATCCGAAAACTATGAATTTTCATGCATTTTCTCGGTTTAAACTCGGTAGCGTCTTTATTTAAAATGCTAGCGGGATGGTTTATATATCAAAATGTAGAGTATTTCTGCCCCCACAAATTGAGGCTTAGGCACTTTTCTCTAGCTCTTACCGTTTTCGCGCTACAGCGGTGAGAAAATCCGAAAACTATGAATTTTCATGCATTTTCTCGGTTTAAACTCGGTAGCGTCTTTATTTAAAATGCTAGCGGGATGGTTTATATATCAAAATGTAGAGTATTTCTGCCCCCACAAATTGAGGCTTAGGCACTTTTCTCTAGCTCTTACCGTTTTCGCGCTACAGCGGTGAGAAAATCCGAACACTATGAATGTTCATGCATTTTCTCGGTTTAAACTCGGTAGCGTCTTTATTTAAAATGCTAGCGGGATGGTTTATATATCAAAATGTAGAGTATTTCCGGCCCCACAAATTGAGGCTTAGGCACTTTTCTCTAGCTCTTACCGTTTTCACGCTACAGCGGTGAGAAAATCCGAAAACTATGAATTTTCATGCATTTTCTCGGTTTAAACTCGGTAGCGTCTTTATTTAAAATGCTAGCGGGATGGTTTATATATCAAAATGTAGAGTATTTCCGGCCCCACAAATTGAAGCTTAGGCACTTTTCTCTAGCTCTTACCGTTTTCGCGCTACAGCGGTAAGAAAATCCGAAAACTATGAATTATCATGCATTTTCTCGGTTTAAACTCGGTAGCGTCTTTATTTAAAATGCTAGCGGGATGGTTTATATATCAAAATGTAGAGTATTTCTGCCCCCACAAATTGAGGCTTAGGCACTTTTCTCTAGCTCTTACCGTTTTCACGCTACAGCGGTGAGAAAATCCGAAAACTATGAATTTTCATGCATTTTCTCGGTTTAAACTCGGTAGCGTCTTTATTTAAAATGCTAGCGGGATGGTTTATATATCAAAATGTAGAGTATTTCTGCCCCCACAAATTGAGGCTTAGGCACTTTGCTCTAGTTCTTACCGTTTTCACGCTACAGCGGTGAGAAAATCCGAAAACTATGAATTTTCATGCATTTTCTCGGTTTAAACTCGGTAGCGTCTTTATTTAAAATGCTAGCGGGATGGTTTATATATCAAAATGTAGAGTATTTCTGCCCCCACAAATTGAGGCTTAGGCACTTTTCTCTAGCTCTTACCGTTTTCGCGCTACAGCGGTGAGAAAATCCGAACACTATGAATGTTCATGCATTTTCTCGGTTTAAACTCGGTAGCGTCTTTATTTAAAATGCTAGCGGGATGGTTTATATATCAAAATGTAGAGTATTTCCGGCCCCACAAATTGAGGCTTAGGCACTTTTCTCTAGCTCTTACCGTTTTCACGCTACAGCGGTGAGAAAATCCGAAAACTATGAATTTTCATGCATTTTCTCGGTTTAAACTCGGTAGCGTCTTTATTTAAAATGCTAGCGGGATGGTTTATATATCAAAATGTAGAGTATTTCCGGCCCCACAAATTGAAGCTTAGGCACTTTTCTCTAGCTCTTACCGTTTTCGCGCTACAGCGGTAAGAAAATCCGAAAACTATGAATTATCATGCATTTTCTCGGTTTAAACTCGGTAGCGTCTTTATTTAAAATGCTAGCGGGATGGTTTATATATCAAAATGTAGAGTATTTCTGCCCCCACAAATTGAGGCTTAGGCACTTTTCTCTAGCTCTTACCGTTTTCACGCTACAGCGGTGAGAAAATCCGAAAACTATGAATTTTCATGCATTTTCTCGGTTTAAACTCGGTAGCGTCTTTATTTAAAATGCTAGCGGGATGGTTTATATATCAAAATGTAGAGTATTTCTGCCCCCACAAATTGAGGCTTAGGCACTTTGCTCTAGTTCTTACCGTTTTCACGCTACAGCGGTGAGAAAATCCGAAAACTATGAATTTTCATGCATTTTCTCGGTTTAAACTCGGTAGCGTCTTTATTTAAAATGCTAGCGGGATGGTTTATATATCAAAATGTAGAGTATTTCTGCCCCCACAAATTGAGGCTTAGGCACTTTTCTCTAGCTCTTACCGTTTTCGCGCTACAGCGGTGAGAAAATCCGAAAACTATGAATTTTCATGCATTTTCTCGGTTTAAACTCGGTAGCGTCTTTATTTAAAATGCTAGCGGGATGGTTTATATATCAAAATGTAGAGTATTTCTGCCCCCACAAATTGAGGCTTAGGCACTTTTCTCTAGCTCTTACCGTTTTCGCGCTACAGCGGTGAGAAAATCCGAAAACTATGAATTTTCATGCATTTTCTCGGTTTAAACTCGGTAGCGTCTTTATTTAAAATGCTAGCGGGATGGTTTATATATCAAAATGTAGAGTATTTCTGCCCCCACAAATTGAGGCTTAGGCACTTTTCTCTAGCTCTCACCGTTTTCACGCTACAGCGGTGAGAAAATCCGAAAACTATGAATTTTCATGCATATTCTCGGTTTAAACTCGGTAGCGTCTTTATTTAAAATGCTAGCGGGATGGTTTATATATCAAAATGTAGAGTATTTCTGCCCCCACAAATTGAGGCTTAGGAACTTTTCTCTAGCTCTTACCGTTTTCGCGCTACAGCGGTGAGAAAATCCGAAAACTATGGATTTTCATGCATTTTCTCGGTTTAAACTCGGTAGCGTCTTTATTTAAAATGCTAGCGGGATGGTTTATATATCAAAATGTAGAGTATTTCTGCCCCCACAAATTGAGGCTTAGGCACTTTTCTCTAGCTCTTACCGTTTTCGCGCTACAGCGGTGAGAAAATCCGAACACTATGAATGTTCATGCATTTTCTCGGTTTAAACTCGGTAGCGTCTTTATTTAAAATGCTAGCGGGATGGTTTATATATCAAAATGTAGAGTATTTCCGGCCCCACAAATTGAGGTTTAGGCACTTTTCTCTAGCTCTTACCGTTTTTGCGCTACAGCGGTGAGAAAATCCGAAAACTATGAATTTTCATGCATTTTCTCGGTTTAAACTCGGTAGCGTCTTTATTTAAAATGCTAGCGGGATGGTTTATATATAAAAATGTAGAGTATTTCTGCCCCCACAAATTGAGGCTTAGGCACTTTTCTCTAGCTCTCACCGTTTTCACGCTACAGCGGTGAGAAAATCCGAAAACTATGAATTTTCATGCATATTCTCGGTTTAAACTCGGTAGCGTCTTTATTTAAAATGCTAGCGGGATGGTTTATATATCAAAATGTAGAGTATTTCTGCCCCCACAAATTGAGGCTTAGGCACTTTTCTCTAGCTCTTACCGTTTTCGCGCTACAGCGGTGAGAAAATCCGAAAACTATGAATTTTCATGCATTTTCTCGGTTTAAACTCGGTAGCGTCTTTATTTAAAATGCTAGCGGGATGGTTTATATATCAAAATGTAGAGTATTTCTGCCCCCACAAATTGAGGCTTAGGCACTTTTCTCTAGCTCTTACCGTTTTCGCGCTACAGCGGTGAGAAAATCCGAAAACTATGAATTTTCATGCATTTTCTCGGTTTAAACTCGGTAGCGTCTTTATTTAAAATGCTAGCGGGATGGTTTATATATCAAAATGTAGAGTATTTCTGCCCCCACAAATTGAGGCTTAGGCACTTTTCTCTAGCTCTCACCGTTTTCACGCTACAGCGGTGAGAAAATCCGAAAACTATGAATTTTCATGCATTTTCTCGGTTTAAACTCGGTAGCGTCTTTATTTAAAATGCTAGCGGGATGGTTTATATATCAAAATGTAGAGTATTTCTGCCCCCACAAATTGAGGCTTAGGCACTTTGCTCTAGTTCTTACCGTTTTCACGCTACAGCGGTGAGAAAATCCGAAAACTATGAATTTTCATGCATTTTCTCGGTTTAAACTCGGTAGCGTCTTTATTTAAAATGCTAGCGGGATGGTTTATATATCAAAATGTAGAGTATTTCTGCCCCCACAAATTGAGGCTTAGGCACTTTTCTCTAGCTCTCACCGTTTTCACGCTACAGCGGTGAGAAAATCCGAAAACTATGAATTTTCATGCATATTCTCGGTTTAAACTCGGTAGCGTCTTTATTTAAAATGCTAGCGGGATGGTTTATATATCAAAATGTAGAGTATTTCTGCCCCCACAAATTGAGGCTTAGGCACTTTTCTCTAGCTCTTACCGTTTTCGCGCTACAGCGGTGAGAAAATCCGAAAACTATGGATTTTCATGCATTTTCTCGGTTTAAACTCGGTAGCGTCTTTATTTAAAATGCTAGCGGGATGGTTTATATATCAAAATGTAGAGTATTTCTGCCCCCACAAATTGAGGCTTAGGCACTTTTCTCTAGCTCTTACCGTTTTCACGCTACAGCGGTGAGAAAATCCGAACACTATGACTGTTCATGCATTTTCTCGGTTTAAACTCGGTAGCGTCTTTATTTAAAATGCTAGCGGGATGGTTTATATATCAAAATGTAGAGTATTTCTGCCCCCACAAATTGAGGCTTAGGCACTTTTCTCTAGCTCTCACCGTTTTCACGCTACAGCGGTGAGAAAATCCGAAAACTATGAATTTTCATGCATTTTCTCGGTTTAAACTCGGTAGCGTCTTTATTTAAAATGCTAGCGGGATGGTTTATATATCAAAATGTAGAGTATTTCTGCCCCCACAAATTGAGGCTTAGGCACTTTGCTCTAGTTCTTACCGTTTTCACGCTACAGCGGTGAGAAAATCCGAAAACTATGAATTTTCATGCATTTTCTCGGTTTAAACTCGGTAGCGTCTTTATTTAAAATGCTAGCGGGATGGTTTATATATCAAAATGTAGAGTATTTCTGCCCCCACAAATTGAGGCTTAGGCACTTTTCTCTAGCTCTCACCGTTTTCACGCTACAGCGGTGAGAAAATCCGAAAACTATGAATTTTCATGCATATTCTCGGTTTAAACTCGGTAGCGTCTTTATTTAAAATGCTAGCGGGATGGTTTATATATCAAAATGTAGAGTATTTCTGCCCCCACAAATTGAGGCTTAGGCACTTTTCTCTAGCTCTTACCGTTTTCGCGCTACAGCGGTGAGAAAATCCGAAAACTATGGATTTTCATGCATTTTCTCGGTTTAAACTCGGTAGCGTCTTTATTTAAAATGCTAGCGGGATGGTTTATATATCAAAATGTAGAGTATTTCTGCCCCCACAAATTGAGGCTTAGGCACTTTTCTCTAGCTCTTACCGTTTTCGCGCTACAGCGGTGAGAAAATCCGAACACTATGAATGTTCATGCATTTTCTCGGTTTAAACTCGGTAGCGTCTTTATTTAAAATGCTAGCGGGATGGTTTATATATCAAAATGTAGAGTATTTCTGCCCCCACAAATTGAGGCTTAGGCACTTTTCTCTAGCTCTCACCGTTTTCACGCTACAGCGGTGAGAAAATCCGAAAACTATGAATTTTCATGCATATTCTCGGTTTAAACTCGGTAGTGTCTTTATTTAAAATGCTAGCGGGATGGTTTATATATCAAAATGTAGAGTATTTCTGCCCCCACAAATTGAGGCTTAGGCACTTTTCTCTAGCTCTTACCGTTTTCGCGCTACAGCGGTGAGAAAATCCGAAAACTATGAATTTTCATGCATTTTCTCGGTTTAAACTCGTTAGCGTCTTTATTTAAAATGCTAGCGGGATGGTTTATATATCAAAATGTAGAGTATTTCTGCCCCCACAAATTGAGGCTTAGGCACTTTTCTCTAGCTCTTACCGTTTTCGCGCTACAGCGGTGAGAAAATCCGAAAACTATGAATTTTCATGCATTTTCTCGGTTTAAACTCGGTAGCGTCTTTATTTAAAATGCTAGCGGGATGGTTTATATATCAAAATGTAGAGTATTTCTGCCCCCACAAATTGAGGCTTAGGCACTTTTCTCTAGCTCTCACCGTTTTCACGCTACAGCGGTGAGAAAATCCGAAAACTATGAATTTTCATGCATTTTCTCGGTTTAAACTCGGTAGCGTCTTTATTTAAAATGCTAGCGGGATGGTTTATATATCAAAATGTAGAGTATTTCTGACCCCACAAATTGAGGCTTAGGCACTTTTCTCTAGCTCTCACCGTTTTCACGCTACAGCGGTGAGAAAATCCGAAAACTATGAATTTTCATGCATATTCTCGGTTTAAACTCGGTAGCGTCTTTATTTAAAATGCTAGCGGGATGGTTTATATATCAAAATGTAGAGTATTTCTGCCCCCACAAATTGAGGCTTAGGCACTTTTCTCTAGCTCATACCGTTTTCGCGCTACAGCGGTGAGAAAATCCGAAAACTATGAATTTTCATGCATTTTCTCGGTTTAAACTCGGTAGCGTCTTTATTTAAAATGCTAGCGGGATGGTTTATATATCAAAATGTAGAGTATTTCTGCCCCCACAAATTGAGGCTTAGGCACTTTTCTCCAGCTCTTACCGTTTTCGCGCTACAGCGGTGAGAAAATCCGAAAACTATGAATTTTCATGCATTTTCTCGGTTTAAACTCGGTAGCGTCTTTATTTAAAATGCTAGCGGGATGGTTTATATATCAAAATGTAGAGTATTTCTGCCCCCACAAATTGAGGCTTAGGCACTTTGCTCTAGTTCTTACCGTTTTCACGCTACAGCGGTGAGAAAATCCGAAAACTATTAATTTTCATGCATTTTCTCGGTTTAAACTCGGTAGCGTCTTTATTTAAAATGCTAGCGGGATGGTTTATATATCAAAATGTAGAGTATTTCTGCCCCCACAAATTGAGGCTTAGGCACTTTTCTCTAGCTCTCACCGTTTTCACGCTACAGCGGTGAGAAAATCCGAAAACTATGAATTTTCATGCATATTCTCGGTTTAAACTCGGTAGCGTCTTTATTTAAAATGCTAGCGGGATGGTTTATATATCAAAATGTAGAGTATTTCTGCCCCCACAAATTGAGGCTTAGGCACTTTTCTCTAGCTCTTACCGTTTTCGCGCTACAGCGGTGAGAAAATCCGAAAACTATGGATTTTCATGCATTTTCTCGGTTTAAACTCGGTAGCGTCTTTATTTAAAATGCTAGCGGGATGGTTTATATATCAAAATGTAGAGTATTTCTGCCCCCACAAATTGAGGCTTAGGCACTTTTCTCTAGCTCTTACCGTTTTCGCGCTACAGCGGTGAGAAAATCCGAACACTATGAATGTTCATGCATTTTCTCGGTTTAAACTCGGTAGCGTCTTTATTTAAAATGCTAGCGGGATGGTTTATATATCAAAATGTAGAGTATTTCCGGCCCCACAAATTGAGGCTTAGGCACTTTTCTCTAGCTCTTACCGTTTTTGCGCTACAGCGGTGAGAAAATCCGAAAACTATGAATTTTCATGCATTTTCTCGGTTTAAACTCGGTAGCGTCTTTATTTAAAATGCTAGCGGGATGGTTTATATATCAAAATGTAGAGTATTTCTGCCCCCACAAATTGAGGCTTAGGCACTTTTCTCTAGCTCTTACCGTTTTCGCGCTACAGCGGTGAGAAAATCCGAAAACTATGAATTTTCATGCATTTTCTCGGTTTAAACTCGGTAGCGTCTTTATTTAAAATGCTAGCGGGATGGTTTATATATCAAAATGTAGAGTATTTCTGCCCCCACAAATTGAGGCTTAGGCACTTTTCTCTAGCTCTTACCGTTTTTGCGCTACAGCGGTGAGAAAATCCGAAAACTATGAATTTTCATGCATATTCTCGGTTTAAACTCGGTAGCGTCTTTATTTAAAATGCTAGCGGGATGGTTTATATATCAAAATGTAGAGTATTTCTGCCCCCACAAATTGAGGCTTAGGCACTTTTCTCTAGCTCTTACCGTTTTCGCGCTACAGCGGTGAGAAAATCCGAAAACTATGAATTTTCATGCATTTTCTCGGTTTAAACTCGGTAGCGTCTTTATTTAAAATGCTAGCGGGATGGTTTATATATCAAAATGTAGAGTATTTCTGCCCCCACAAATTGAGGCTTAGGCACTTTTCTCTAGCTCTTACCGTTTTCGCGCTACAGCGGTGAGAAAATCCGAAAACTATGAATTTTCATGCATTTTCTCGGTTTAAACTCGGTAGCGTCTTTATTTAAAATGCTAGCGGGATGGTTTATATATCAAAATGTAGAGTATTTCTGCCCCCACAAATTGAGGCTTAGGCACTTTTCTCTAGCTCTCACCGTTTTCACGCTACAGCGGTGAGAAAATCCGAAAACTATGAATTTTCATGCATTTTCTCGGTTTAAACTCGGTAGCGTCTTTATTTAAAATGCTAGCGGGATGGTTTATATATCAAAATGTAGAGTATTTCTGCCCACACAAATTGAGGCTTAGGCACTTTGCTCTAGTTCTTACCGTTTTCATGCTACAGCGGTGAGAAAATCCGAAAACTATGAATTTTCATGCATTTTCTCGGTTTAAACTCGGTAGCGTCTTTATTTAAAATGCTAGCGGGATGGTTTATATATCAAAATGTAGAGTATTTCTGCCCCCACAAATTGAGGCTTAGGCACTTTTCTCTAGCTCTCACCGTTTTCACGCTACAGCGGTGAGAAAATCCGAAAACTATGAATTTTCATGCATATTCTCGGTTTAAACTCGGTAGCGTCTTTATTTAAAATGCTAGCGGGATGGTTTATATATCAAAATGTAGAGTATTTCTGCCCCCACAAATTGAGGCTTAGGCACTTTTCTCTAGCTCTTACCGTTTTCGCGCTACAGCGGTGAGAAAATCCGAAAACTATGGATTTTCATGCATATTCTCGGTTTAAACTCGGTAGCGTCTTTATTTAAAATGCTAGCGGGATGGTTTATATATCAAAATGTAGAGTATTTCTGCCCCCACAAATTGAGGCTTAGGCACTTTTCTCTAGCTCTTACCGTTTTCGCGCTACAGCGGTGAGAAAATCCGAAAACTATGAATTTTCATGCATTTTCTCGTTTTGACGTTCTGCGGAGACTTTAAACGCATTTTCGATAAGATTTGACGATTTTCTAAAATTTCGACAGAGAGTTTCTTCATCCATGTACCTATACCTTATGGTTATAAGGTGGTCAGAAATCTTCAATTTTCCACCAAAAAGCGTGAAATTCTTGGGATTTTTACTTCATATTCCAACGTTTTGACGTTCTGCGGAGACTTTAAACGCATTTTCGTTAAGATTTGACGATTTTCTAAAATTTCGACAGAGAGTTTCTTCATCCATGTACCTATACCTTATGGTTATAAGGTGGTCAGAAATCTTCAATTTTCCACCAAAAAGCGTGAAATTCTTGGGATTTTTACTTCATATTCCAACGTTTTGACGTTCTGCGGAGACTTTAAACGCATTTTCGATAAGATTTGACGATTTTCTAAAATTTCGACAGAGAGTTTCTTCATCCATGTACCTATACCTTATGGTTATAAGGTGGTCAGAAATCTTCAATTTTCCACCAAAAAGCGTGAAATTCTTGGGATTTTTACCTCATATTCCAACGTTTTGACGTTCTGCGGAGACTTTAAACGCATTTTCGATAAGATTTGACGATTTTCTAAAATTTCGACAGAGAGTTTCTTCATCCATGTACCTATACCTTATGGTTATAAGGTGGTCAGAAATCTTCAATTTTCCACCAAAAAGCGTGAAATTCTTGGGATTTTTACCTCATATTCCAACGTTTTGACGTCCTGCGGAGACTTTAAACGCATTTTCGATAAGATTTGACGATTTTCTAAAATTTCGACAGAGAGTTTCTTCATCCATGTACCTATACCTTATGGTTATAAGGTGGTCAGAAATCTTCAATTTTCCACCAAAAAGCGTGAAATTCTTGGGATTTTTACCTCATATTCCAACGTTTTGACGTTCTGCGGAGACTTTAAACGCATTTTCGATAAGATTTGACGATTTTCTAAAATTTCGACACAGAGTTTCTTCATCCATGTACCTATACCTTATGGTTATAAGGTGGTCAGAAATCTTCAATTTTCCACCAAAAAGCGTGAAATTCTTGGGATTTTTACTTCATATTCCAACGTTTTGACGTTCTGCGGAGACTTTAAACGCATTTTCGATAAGATTTGACGATTTTCTAAAATTTCGACACAGAGTTTCTTCATCCATGTACCTATACCTTATGGTTATAAGGTGGTCAGAAATCTTCAATTTTCCACCAAAAAGCGTGAAATTCTTGGGATTTTTACCTCATATTCCAACGTTTTGACGTTCTGCGGAGACTTTAAACGCATTTTCGATAAGATTTGACGATTTTCTAAAATTTCGACACAGAGTTTCTTCATCCATGTACCTATACCTTATGGTTATAAGGTGGTCAGAAATCTTCAATTTTCCACCAAAAAGCGTGAAATTCTTGGGATTTTTACCTCATATTCCAACGTTTTGACGTTCTGCGGAGACTTTAAACGCATTTTCGATAAGATTTGACGATTTTCTAAAATTTCGACACAGAGTTTCTTCATCCATGTACCTATACCTTATGGTTATAAGGTGGTCAGAAATCTTCAATTTTCCACCAAAAAGCGTGAAATTCTTGGGATTTTTACCTCATATTCCAACGTTTTGACGTTCTGCGGAGACTTTAAACGCATTTTCGATAAGATTTGACGATTTTCTAAAATTTCGACAGAGAGTTTCTTCATCCATGTACCTATACCTTATGGTTATAAGGTGGTCAGAAATCTTCAATTTTCCACCAAAAAGCGTGAAATTCTTGGGATTTTTACCTCATATTCCAACGTTTTGACGTCCTGCGGAGACTTTAAACGCATTTTCGATAAGATTTGACGATTTTCTAAAATTTCGACACAGAGTTTCTTCATCCATGTACCTATACCTTATGGTTATAAGGTGGTCAGAAATCTTCAATTTTCCACCAAAAAGCGTGAAATTCTTGGGATTTTTACTTCATATTCCAACGTTTTGACGTTCTGCGGAGACTTTAAACGCATTTTCGATAAGATTTGACGATTTTCTAAAATTTCGACAGAGAGTTTCTTCATCCATGTACCTATACCTTATGGTTATAAGGTGGTCAGAAATCTTCAATTTTCCACCAAAAAGCGTGAAATTCTTGGGATTTTTACCTCATATTCCAACGTTTTGACGTCCTGCGGAGACTTTAAACGCATTTTCGATAAGATTTGACGATTTTCTAAAATTTCGACAGAGAGTTTCTTCATCCATGTACCTATACCTTATGGTTATAAGGTGGTCAGAAATCTTCAATTTTCCACCAAAAAGCGTGAAATTCTTGGGATTTTTACCTCATATTCCAACGTTTTGACGTTCTGCGGAGACTTTAAACGCATTTTCGATAAGATTTGACGATTTTCTAAAATTTCGACACAGAGTTTCTTCATCCATGTACCTATACCTTATGGTTATAAGGTGGTCAGAAATCTTCAATTTTCCACCAAAAAGCGTGAAATTCATGGGATTTTTACCTCATATTCCAACGTTTTGACGTTCTGCGGAGACTTTAAACGCATTTTCGATAAGATTTGACGATTTTCTAAAATTTCGACAGAGAGTTTCTTCATCCATGTACCTATACCTTATGGTTATAAGGTGGTCAGAAATCTTCAATTTTCCACCAAAAAGCGTGAAATTCTTGGGATTTTTACTTCATATTCCAACGTTTTGACGTTCTGCGGAGACTTTAAACGCATTTTCGATAAGATTTGACGATTTTCTAAAATTTCGACACAGAGTTTCTTCATCCATGTACCTATACCTTATGGTTATAAGGTGGTCAGAAATCTTCAATTTTCCACCAAAAAGCGTGAAATTCTTGGGATTTTTACCTCATATTCCAACGTTTTGACGTCCTGCGGAGACTTTAAACGCATTTTCGATAAGATTTGACGATTTTCTAAAATTTCGACACAGAGTTTCTTCATCCATGTACCTATACCTTATGGTTATAAGGTGGTCAGAAATCTTCAATTTTCCACCAAAAAGCGTGAAATTCTTGGGATTTTTACTTCATATTCCAACGTTTTGACGTTCTGCGGAGACTTTAAACGCATTTTCGATAAGATTTGACGATTTTCTAAAATTTCGACAGAGAGTTTCTTCATCCATGTACCTATACCTTATGGTTATAAGGTGGTCAGAAATCTTCAATTTTCCACCAAAAAGCGTGAAATTCTTGGGATTTTTACCTCATATTCCAACGTTTTGACGTCCTGCGGAGACTTTAAACGCATTTTCGATAAGATTTGACGATTTTCTAAAATTTCGACAGAGAGTTTCTTCATCCATGTACCTATACCTTATGGTTATAAGGTGGTCAGAAATCTTCAATTTTCCACCAAAAAGCGTGAAATTCTTGGGATTTTTACCTCATATTCCAACGTTTTGACGTTCTGCGGAGACTTTAAACGCATTTTCGATAAGATTTGACGATTTTCTAAAATTTCGACACAGAGTTTCTTCATCCATGTACCTATACCTTATGGTTATAAGGTGGTCAGAAATCTTCAATTTTCCACCAAAAAGCGTGAAATTCATGGGATTTTTACCTCATATTCCAACGTTTTGACGTTCTGCGGAGACTTTAAACGCATTTTCGATAAGATTTGACGATTTTCTAAAATTTCGACAGAGAGTTTCTTCATCCATGTACCTATACCTTATGGTTATAAGGTGGTCAGAAATCTTCAATTTTCCACCAAAAAGCGTGAAATTCTTGGGATTTTTACTTCATATTCCGTTTTTTAAAATTTCATGACCAATGTATCCATTTGCCTCCGACAATCTGGATTTGTATTCTACTTTTTAGGTCAACATATATCGAGTCCTGTCAGCATGCTTGAACATTGTCTTTTCTGTGTATTTATACTAGGCGAGCAATGATTCAGGTGTATTAACAGACCGAAACCTACCCTGGAAAATAGAAGAATTTCTAATTTGTGTTTTGGTAAGTAGAAAATAGAGCCCGAAATCGATTGAAATATTGTAACATTTTCGCATCCTGGTGAAAATTTCACGAGATTTCGGCTAAAATTTAAGAATTTTTAAGATTTATGGTAAGAAGGGGGGAGTAGGGTGACCATAAATCTTAAATTTTTCTTAAATTTGGCCGAAAATCCGTGAAATTTCGACCAGAAAGTGAAAATGTTGTAAATATTTCAACCCGAGATGCGAAAGTGTTGGCGAATTTCACGCAAATCGGTCAAAAATTTAAGAATTTTTAAGATTTATGGTAAGAAGGGGGGAGTAGGGTGACCATAAATCTTAAATTTTTCTTATATTTGGCCGAAAATCCGTGAAATTTCGACCAGAAAGTGAAAATGTTGTAAATATTTCAACTCGAGATGCGAAAGTGTTGGCGAATTTCACGCAAATCGGTCAAAAATTTAAGAATTTTTAAGATTTATGGTCAGAAGGGGGGAGTAGGGTGACCATAAATCTTAAATTTTTCTTAAATTTGGCCGAAAATCCGTGAAATTTCGACCAGAAAGTGAAAATGTTGTAAATATTTCAACCCGAGATGCGAAAGTGTTGGCGAATTTCACGCAAATCGGTCAAAAATTTAAGAATTTTTAAGATTTATGGTAAGAAGGGGGGAGTAGGGTGACCATAAATCTTAAATTTTTCTTAAATTTGGCCGAAAATCCGTGAAATTTCGACCAGAAAGTGAAAATGTAAATATTTCAACCCGAGATGCGAAAGTGTTGGCGAATTTCACGCAAATCGGTCAAAAATTTAAGAATTTTTAAGATTTATGGTAAGAATGGGGGAGTACGGTGACCATAACTCTTAAAAATTCTTAAATTTTGGCCTAAATCGCTTGAAATTTCGACCAGGATGTAGTCCGACATTTTCCGATACCATTTTTGGGAACTGTAATTGTAGATTTCGGTCTGTCAATACACCTGAATCATCGCTCTCCCAGTTAAAATACACAGGAGAGACAAAGTTGAAGCGTACTGACAAGACGCGATATGTGTTGTTGACCTAGAAATAAAATACAATTCATTCAATTTTTTGCATTTTCTGGACAAATATTTATAGTTAACGGGAAAATTCAAATACGGCGATTGTTATAAATCATTTCTATCATTTGAAATAGAGACTACAGAGTTTAAACCGGTGAAATACATGAACTTTCATCGTATTCACATTTTCTCACCTCAACAGTGCGAAAACGGTAACAGTTACAGAAAAACGTATAGCGTCAATCTGTAGGGCTAGAAATACTATGAAAAAAGGTTCACAGCCGATTTCCAATCAATCATCTATTTTAACGCACGTGGGATGTAAATAATAAACATTTTTTATTATAAAAGATTTATTTTGATATTAAAAACATACATACAACGAAAACATGTTGTAATGGACGGATCGCTATTGCAATATTAAATATTACAATCACACACGCACGTAATACTCGTATAAAAAATAATGTTGGTACATGTCGACATTATTATATATATATATAAAAAAATTGCTGTGCTATCTATCATAAAATAAACAGGTACGGTTTGATATAATATCAGATCTTGTAAAAAAATTGTAATGAAATGTTAAGCTCGTTCCCTATTTTGAACTCGAGAGCACGTTTTATCTTACTAGCTATTAATTGGTACGTCGTTTGGGGTGGTGCGTGGGAGTATTTTTATCATAAGGCTACTTTAGAAAAGCAAAGTAAGGCAACGATGAGGTATTGGACGGATTGGGCGGCGGCACGGGCGCTGCTTCGGTACGACGCGGGAGCACCTGGAAATAGTAAGTGTCAGTTTGTGTTGGGAATGGGGGTGTGACTATCCCAACACACCCATTTGAAAGGTGAGAGCTGGGGAGCTCATACGGCCGTCACCACCGTTCGAGAAGGCCAACACTCGCATCCGGTATGTTTTCCCGGGGGACAGGTTTGCTATGTATGCCTCCAGCTTGCCGCCAACGGAGATTAGGGTGTCGTTCGCAGTGCTCATATCTTGATCAATTTCCCAAATACGTATCTATAAAAAAAAAGATTGTACTTTAAAAATTGTAAAAATAGAAGAAAAAAAAACATACTTTATATCCTTGTAGTGGTTCCTCCTCAGGTGATGGTTGCACATAACGCCAAACCACACGAACAGTTGAAGGATTAACACCATACACATGTACGGATGATGGTGGTTTCTGTGGGGCTTTCCTATAAGTCCTTTCTGAAATTTTAGTATGTTAATGAATTCGCGTCATTACTTTTTGTGGTCTTACCCAAATAACGTTCACTTTCTGGACCTTCCCCAGCCGCATTATAAGCCATAACTTTAACAAAGTAGTATGTATCAGGTATTAAACCAACAATAAGAGCCCATGGTCTTGTAGTCCTTGACAAGTAGTAAACACTATCCTCCTCACGATTGTCCTTCCTCCAGTATTTCAACTAAAAACATTTACAAATTAATCCTGTCCGTTTCATCTGTTATTTTGTAATTAATTACACGATGTCCTATCAATTTGCCCCTAACATTCTCTCTGCTTTGATCAATCGGATTCCAAGTAACATTAAGCGATGTGGAGTTATACGAGTGCCCCACAACTAGTTGCGGTGAAACTTGTGGCATGTCCTCCGCTGAGTATATTATAACCTCGCTGCTAATCGGGCCAGGTCCAATTTCATTCAAACTTTGGACCTTCACCACATATTCAGTGTAGTATATATCTAACGAGGTCAAATGTATAACAGCCATGCCGGTGTTACCATACTCTTTCAAAAGTTGCGACTCGAACTCGATATTCCTATCTTTCCTCTTCCAGAAAATTTTGTAGTGAATTCCGGGACCGTTCTGTTGGTCTGATTTCAACGGCGTCCAAGTTATCGTTAAATCTCCGATCTTACCACCTCCACCTCCAATATTCTGCGGCGCTATGAATGGTCTATCCGGTGGAGTCGAATGTCGGGGGCTTGGGGCGGAAGGGACTCCAATTCCGAGCTCATTCCACGCAGACACACGGAACTCATATGTAGCCCACGGTATTAACACGTTCTCCAAAACGGCCTCTTTGCGACCGGTGTACCGATCGATTTCACGTGCGTATAGTCCGTGAGTTATATTATACCAAGTCTCATTCCAGTTAGTGCGTCCACTAACCGTGTAACTCAGTATTGGTCTTCCGTGGGACGCCCCATCAGTCCATTGAAGGGTTGCTGAGGTTTTCTGTATGTTGTTCACCTGTAATCCACCTGAAAATCGAATGAAAACTCGGCCTATATACAGTTATACTATTATTACCTGGAGGTCCGGGTGGTCCTTCAATAATAATATTAGATCGCGAACTGATTTTTCCAACAGCTGACTTGACGATACATTCATAATCACCCGCATCCGAAAAGGTTGCATTAGTAATACCCAAATAACCACCTTCCATTCTCTAAAAATAAACAACATTACACACAACACTAAACATACCTACTAACATCTAATTACCAATCGATTGTATGAATTTTGAATATCCAAATCTCGAATCCTAATACCATTATGGGTCCAGATGTATGCTATATCTAACATTTCTTCAGTATCTGCTTGACAATAAAGCGAAAACGATCGCTCAACCGATGTCACTATGCGAGGTCGCAGTGATTCTACTAGTGTTGGAGCTCCTACAAATATTTTTTTTATAAAAAACAAGTTTTTATATGATATGTCTAGACATACGTAAAACGATCAAGCGCCCTAAAGATTCATCCAGTCCGAGCTCGTTGCTAGCTGCACACGTGTAAACACCTTCATCATCCCTTGAAACCGGACTAATAACCAAGTTGCCATTCTCTAACATTTTTCGATGACCGCCATGCCCTATAACAACCCCGTCCTTCCGCCAAACGAATTTCGGACGTGGTGCCGCTTCAGGGTTGCAAACAATCGTAACATTTCCATTTTGAGCGGCGTATGTTTCGGACTCTAATGGGTGCTTTTTGAATGAAGGCTTGAAAGCCATTACTCTTAATTGCGCGGAAGAGTATGTGGTTTTTAATGTATTGGATGCCCGACATTGGTACATTCCGGGATCTCTTTCGTTGTTCAAGTAGGAAATTGTAAGAACGTTATCCTGAATTTTAATCCGGCCTCTATCCTCATTATCTAAATAACCCATAACTAGTTGTCGTCCGTTTTTCCACCACGTGTAATTAACATCAGGTATACCAAACGCCTCGCATGTCCATACGAGTTTGCCGTTCAAATCTATATGTTTGTCATTTAGAGGTATGGTAAAATTTGGTTCAGCTTGGATGTTTAGGATAACACTGTTTTCTAATGAAGAGCGTTCGTTTTGCACTCTACATACATACTCGCCTTGATCTTCAACTTGAACTTTGGGTATTATTAACACGCGGTTGAAACTAGTTAGGTATGAGTTTCTTGGGAGATTACCACCTTTGCGCGTCCAATTGTAGCTAGGTATGGGACTAATATGAACTAATTAGTATTAAATATTAGGGTACATCAGAAAGACTTACTATCCAAAAGCCATGCACTCCAATCTCACCTCCCTGCCGGCAATAGGTGCGTCCGGAAACGCCTTTGGGAAATTGTTAGGGAATTTCAATTGTTGGTAATTTGCTACAAACAAATTATTCAGTATATTTGTGTTGCTTTGTAAATGGAATTACTTACAATGGGGATTTACTCTGAGTGGAAAGAATGGCCCATTTCGGCCTGTATCAGAAAACTCTGCTTGCACACTGCAACTGTAGTTTCCTCTATCAATAGTCTCCAAAGCCGAAAAGTATAACGCACCGTCATGGGATACAAATACGCGTTTGTCCTCTTCAACAAAATTAGGGAAGTAATCCCTAGACCAATAGTACTTAACACTCGGGAAATGCGTTGGAGGATCACAAAACACCACTTTTCCCCAATTTTGGTTACCCTGTTCTGGAGAGCGTTTTAACACGAACTCCAAAATAAATCCGAAATTCAGCTGAACACTCTCAGAAATTATTGTACCAAAGTTGTTACTCGCTTTGCAATGGTACGTCGCGCGATCCTTTTTCTGCTCCGGATTGTTTATAATCAACATACCACCACTAATCGTAAACCTAATATCCTCCAAAGGATCAATTTTGCGTGCGACAAGCCTATCATTTTCATAATCTTCTCTAAACCAATCATAGGTGGGAGTTGGGAAACCACCAGCTAAACAACTGAAATCATTTATATTCATTTAGAATTCATACCAATTCAAGCTACCTGGTTCAAATTACCTTAAAGTTACATCATTATAAATCTTCCTCCGAGACAAATCAAAAGTAACATCCTCAGGCTGTTTGATAAACCATGGTCCTCTAGGAATCCTTTCAGGATCCACAATATCAATCCCATAAGTGTATGTTCTGTCATCACTCAAAAGACTTTGCAAACTTGCCACATTTGCTTCACATATGAACAACAAAGGCTCATCACCACGAACAGCTTGAAAGCCCCAGTGCATGATTTCCTTTGAGAAGTTGTATGCCAAATAGTCTTTACCATATGATTCTGAATCGGGTAAAAATGCATTTTCCATATTTATCAATTGGCTGCCATCAGGGTTTACCCAGTAGTTAGCAGTTTGTTGGTGTGCACCAACATACCATTTTCTATGCTGTGGATCTTGCCAGTTCAGTTGGTTTATTATGAAACCATGCTCATCTGGGTTGCTGACTGAAATTAAATCAGCACCACCAGGCTCAGGGCTATATGTCTACAAGAGAAAATAAAAATGATTAAAATCATAAATTGATTCAAATGATTTCAAATTATTTTTCAATAATTAGAATTGTGTATTGATTATTGAAGATAAAAATATTTGTGCAATTAAATATTAATAGAATTAGCAATTACCTGACAAATAGTCCTTGCCTCATTATAAGGCCTTAATGGTGATTTAATGAACCTATAACATGATTGCTGGAACAGAATCCAATATTGAGGGCATCGCAATTGCTCATAATAGACATCATTGTTAATCCCATTGTAGTTATAGTCATATGGTCCTACTAAATTGTTATTGTTATTATAAGGACCTGGAGGACCATTGTAAGGCCCAGCTGGATTATTGTAGTTGGGATTGTAGTTATAATTCTGGTCATACCCTTGCGAATAAATTAACTGGAATGTGGAGCATCCCAGCAGCAAAACGAACCACATCCTATTCTAAAATTAAAAGAAGTGCCCCTTTAATTCCATTAGTCATGGAGAGTAGAAGTATGTATTAATCATCCAGTGGGAGTGGCATTTAATGAATTAAAATATGCCCATAATGCCACATTTTAATATATGTGGATAACACATAACAGCTCATATTAGTTAATCAAAGCTTACCTTCTAAAAAATCACCATGTATAATCAGTAAATATAAAACAATAATAAAAACACTTGTTCAGTTACAAAGCGTGCGTCACACAAACATTATTTACACTGGGTGGAATTAATGGGTTGTGTTTATGATTCTGCAGGTGGATGGTTTTTGTCTAGACTACAAACAGCAGTGAATGCTTGAATTATAAGTTTCACGAAACTAATGGCAGATGGCGCTGGCACCAAACTGACGCCAGCGCTACAAAAAGGCGGCGTTCAAGTGCATGAACTACCAGCTTCGCGAAATCACTAGCAGATGGCGCTGGCAGCACACCGCGGTGATGTCAGCGACATCTAACAGGCATTTGCTGAAGCTTGTAGTTCGAGCATTCGATGTCAGATGGCGCTGGTGTCACTGCACTCGATGCCAGTGTCGATTTGACACCAGCGCCATCTGCCACGAATTTCATGAAACGTATAGTTAAAGCATTGTGGCGCTAATGGCGCACCCTCTAAATTTTAAATATTTTGGCGCTCTATCGATTTAAAAATCGTCTACTTTCTAACAATTCGAAAAAAATCTGTCGAACTAAAACTTGGTACTACGTACGTAGAAATTAAAATTGATTTTCAACCACTTTCATAGCTGCTCGGTTGTTTCTATACTGCGCGCAACAGCACTTGAGGAAAAATCCGCTATAATTCGCGTGGCCGAAGAAAAATGATTTACCCTAGTAATTCGGCTGAAAACAGAGTGCCAGTTTTCCATAAGTCACACCTGAAAAAGTAGCAGCCTGCCATAGCTGAATCTCATTAAATATTAAATATTAACTGTCTTCGCAATAGACCTGAAATTTTGAATAATCAACATAACATTATTCGACATTATTTTGAACGTCGGAGGCAAATTTTAGCCATTTTCATCTATTTGAATTATTAGCCTAGTAATTCGGCTGAAAGCAAAGGAATACAGCCAGTTTCCACATGTTTCCACAGGAAAATTAGCAGCCTGAAACTGAAACTCACTAAATCTTGTTTCTTATGTCCGTTGTATATAATATATATATATATATATATATATATATATATATATATATATATATATATATATATATATATAAGCAAATTGAAAACAGGACGAAATTCGGCAAAAATTGAAAGACCTTCTGGAACATTTTCAGCTTGAAATTTTTACACACAAATTATATTTAAAACGAATGATTTTTGAGAAATATTTTAAATTTTGATTTAATATTAAATACTGCATTAAGTCGTGTGATATTTTTTAAATTAATTGTTGTAACACTGTATAGTTATTTAATAATTGCAATTATTCAATCAAACATATGTTTTTTTTATCATATTAAACATCAGATCTATTATTGTTATTATAAAATAATTAATTATTTATAATTAGTAGATATCGAGATTTTGGTGAATGTGTAGTAAATGCGACGCATGTGCAGTGGCAGCGGATATTTGAATTGGAATCAATATGAGCGGAGCGTGGTCCCTTCTCCCTCGTGATTTCTCTCCGACATGCAATTATAAGGGTGATGCCCTCCCCTTCTATAAAGAGGGGTTCGACAATGGACATAAATTCGGAGTTTATAATCGAAAATCAATACGGCATGAGGTGTCCATAACTAGGAGAGGGTCGAGAGAGATACAGATTTTGTAAAATGATTTGATAGTTGCTGCCGCCGTGGTGCGCATGTTACACGTACGCCGCCGGCATTCTCGTGTGCTGGACCGCGCATCCAGTTCTGTCAAAAATATGAATGTTTTAATACAATAGTGATGTGAAGCTGAGTCCGTGGCTGTGTGGTAGCGCTTAGAGTTTTGTTGTAACTAGTTAACAGGTACAGAGCATCCCCCCTCCCCGCGGGCAGTGGCATGAGTAAATCGTAACTCCATGGGAGAGCGTGTAGTTTAGGATGTAGTAGCTCGCTCGCTGAAATTAGAGGACTTTCAGATTCATCTAGTGTGGTTGCGTTCATGTAGATCATGATTTTCAAAGTTTTGGAGTAACGATGCCTCAAGGGTCGTCATCACCGACAGGAGAAGTCGATTTGATCCAAATGGAGCCTATGGGAAGGTACAAGCAAGTGCAGAATGGCAACGTACGGCCCCAAGGTGTGTTTTATCTATTTATATTCCAGCTACAGACTTCTCTCATCGTTTCGAGCTACGGTTAAAACAAATGACGTTGTTGTTGTTGTTAAGGCATGGCTTATACAGATTTCCATTTAATAATATTAAATTAATGAGAGTTTAGTGCACGTGCAACTAACTGCATGTTTTTATTGATAATCGTAACGAATTTATTTGAATAAATGAGGCGATGCTTTAGAAAATAGAAACACGTGGAAATTTGCGCAGGTCTTTTAAGGGTGAACCTTATCGAGCCTTTCCCGCCCTCCATAACCGCGCGCACATTGTCAATCCATGTCTGCGTCGAACTGAGGTTCGAGATGTCGGAACTCCGATGCGGTGCTAGTAGTTTTGTTAGTGCGTGAATCGTTCGTTTCGTCGCAGTCCACGTTATGAAATGTATTTAATGCGTGATATATAAAAGAGTGTTCAAATTAATACCCGGGTCCGCTACTAATTTACATTCAAGCGCCTGTGCCGTATTGACCAAAAACGAAGTGCACGTAAAATGTAGCATTTATTCTCCTACTGATTTGATAGTTTTGTTCTACAGTTTGATGTAACTCAGTCCATCCGTTGGCCACCCAGTTGCTAAGTCAATTTTCGATAATATTAAATTAGCGTTGTTATCGTTACTCTGGAGGGCAGGAACCGTGATCATTTAGTCAAATCATCCGTCGTAACAGGGAATCGCAACATCGAGGCAGTTGTCTGGAAACGTGGCCAGTCAGTGATGAGTGAACAGGATGTTGACGATGTTGCGTTTCTTACAGGTACAAACAATTCCAGTCAAATCACCCAGACCATTTGCCGATCATCCTCACTCATACATAATCCCCCCTGTGACTCAGGCGGTGTTGCAGGAACTGAGAGTCCTGCCGGTCCTACCAAAAAGAGCCTATACGAAAACAATGGAGTTGCGGCATGCTCGCAAAAGCGTGCCCTTTTTATCGCCACTATCGTATTCGCACTACTCTTTCTCGTGTCCATCATCATCGCATACACAGGACCACAAAGTGGTAAATTAATGCAACAGCATGGCACCGGGCTTGCGGGATTAATTGGCGGGGTACGTTTCAGATTGCACGTGCGCCGGCGAGAAACCCCCGAATTTCGTGGACGAGGACTGGAACGTGACGAAAACGTTTGTCCCTCGCGCCACAAACGGACAAGTATTTCCATGGAACAACATTCGTCTTCCCTCATTCGTCAAGCCCACTCGCTACAACATCACCATTCATCCGAATCTCACCACGCTCGAAGTCAAAGGTAACATAATACACAGCTATCCAACAAATTCACCACGATTTACCGATTGTGATCCTCCAGGTCAAGTTTCCATAGAATTTCACGTAGAAAAAGACACACATTTTATTGTATTGCACAGTAAAAATTTAACCATAACCGATAAGGTAAGGAAATGACTACATTACAACGTTGCGGGCCGCGTGGTTTCACAAACAAATCACCTTTTAGATTATTCAGGATCGCAAGGGGCACAATCTGCGAATTACCAAGCTTTTGGAATACACCGGCGCACAGCAGTTGTATATTGAAATCAAGGATAAGTTCCGGAAACGGAATAATTATACTTTGAATATCCGGTATACTTCAAAACTTGGCAGAGAGTATGAGGGATTTTACATTTCTAGCTACATCGGTAAAGACGGCGAACGAAGGTAAAATTAAATGATAAATAGCATCGTAACATGCATTTAATGATCCCATTTCATATAGTTAAAAACACCACCGTTCAAAACTATTACACGACTGTACCCGTAACACGTAATAGTGATTTATAACAGTTTTCAGAACTTCTACAAACAATTTCCAACACTCGTGCTGAATAAATTATCATTCGGTGGAAGTTCGATGCACGCACATAGTGTTGTGTTTCTTTTATGTGTGCTGGGGGTTCACTTTGACGCAGTGCGTGCGTTATATAATTGATTTCATATTCTAAATTAGTTCTAATGGCGCGGGTAATCGATAGTGCATTTGCCCCTGAAGCCCGTCCACTTGGGATGAAAGGCGGCCGGCCGGCGTTAAAACCAACCCCTATTGTCCGCAGGTATCTAGCGACTACACATTTCGAGCCGACATATGCCCGAGCTGCCTTTCCGTGTTTCGACGAGCCGCATTTCAAGGCGCGATTTAAAATGTCCATTTTCAAAGATAGATTTCACATAGCCTTATTCAACATGCCGGTTGTCACCACGGAGGACGTCGGCTTTTATATGGGGACAGGTTTGGTAAGTCAATAGAATAATGCTAATGATACCACGGCACGATATCACCGTTTTACTGAAAAGCATATAAAAGTAGTTTTAACAAATGATTATCGATTGTATCCAATAATTGTTTGATATTATATTTAAACGGCATTAGTTTGTTTTGTAATTTTTCAATTATCCTTTCTATATTTTAGTTAGAAACATTATTTGAATAGCCTCAATTTCAATTTAGTATTCCTTTTCACTGTTTAATTTGAAATTTAAATTGGTTTTTGGAACAATCACGCAGGCGTTTAGTTACAGTTGGAGGGTTGAAAATGCAATTACGTTGATTATTTAATCAGAAATCGGAACGAGTTTTCTAAACGAAGTTCCTTTATAGGGCACCTAATGAGCTTACATGCAGACCTGTAGGTAATTATATCTTCCAATCAAAGATTTAAATAGTCATGGGTCAACTATTTTATAACATATATTTTTCTCAAGCAGCATGTATCGTTGTGAATTTAGCCTAGACGGGATACAATTTTTAGTAAACGAGCATTCAAATTGATCGCGTAATTGGATCGCCGAGGGGAGGACTCTAATGACATTTGTGTGCAATTTCCAGCTGCGCGACGATTTCCAAGAGTCGGTGGAGATGAGTACGTATTTAGTGGCGTTCGTAATTTGTGATTATACACACCTTAATAAACAGACGGAGCGCGGTGTCTCCGTGTCTGTCTACGCCCCGCCCCCGTTGATATCTCAGGCTTCCTTCGCTCTAAATACAGCGACACACATCATGAACTTTTTTGAAGACTTCTTTATGATACCATATCCATTGCCAAAACAAGGTGATTGCGATCGAGCTTTATTTCAACCACACGGGCATTCATGAGTTTCCGGTTTTGTAGATTTGATAGTCATTCCGGATTTCGCCACGGGCGCAATGGAGAATTGGGGGTTGGTCACTTACAGAGAAACAGCGATTTTATATGATCCGTTAGAAACGTCAACAGCTGCACACCAGTGGGTTGCCATTGTAATTGCTCACGAGTTATCACATCAGGTATTTTTTTTTGTCAAAACCCCGTACATAATATGCACATACGAAACGTGTTGGTAATTTTAGTGGTTCGGTAATTTAGTGACAATGAAATGGTGGAACGATTTATGGTTGAACGAGGGTTTCGCAAGTTTTTTGGAATATCTAGGTGTGGACAGTTTGTTTCCGGAATGGAGGATGATGGAACAGTTCATTTTGGATAAAACTCAACCTGCCTTGGCTCTAGACGCCCTAGTTAGTAGCCACCCCATCTCCGTTGCTGTTCATGATCCATCAGAAATTGAAGCTATTTTTGATACTATTTCTTACAGCAAGGTATACCGCGAGATTTACATAAAAAAGCAACATTTGTCATTAAAAACATTTTTTTGTAGGGTGCCTCGATACTTCATATGCTTGGAAAATTTCTACAACAAGAGACTTTACAAAACGGTCTAAATGACTACCTTAATACTTATAAGTATAGCAACGCCGATACCAAAGAACTTTGGAATGTGTTCAGTAGAAATACAAATCAATCTTTAGAAGTTAAGGTATAATATAAAATTACAAACGATATCAATATTCTCTAATTAAACCCATATTTTAAGACCATAATGGATACGTGGACGCAGCAAATGGGTTTCCCATTAATAACAATATCACGCGAGGATAATGAAATAACGGCCACACAAGAACGCTTCCTCTTAACCACTGAAGGTGTTAATAGCACAATACGATTATCGCCGAAATCAAAACATGAGTACAAATGGTACGTTCCACTGACGTATTTCACGGATAATGACACAGAGACAGTTAACAGCATTTGGATGAACATGACTGATGGTAAATCACAACTAACTGCCTGAGTAGGGCATTAATTAAACAGGTTTATTTCAATTTCAGTACGCTTCGAAGTGGACCCGGATGTGAAATGGATTAAAGCTAATGTGAATCAATCAGGTTTTTATCGGGTAATGTACGATGATGCCATGTGGTCTGGAATAATTGACACGTTAAGGACGAATCACACGATATTCAACGCGGCTGATAGAGCAAGTCTAATTGATGACGCCTTCACGCTCTGCAGGTAGTAACAAATTGCATACGTGAAAACGTATTAATAACACACCTCGTGTTTTTGTGTGTGTGTGCGTAGGGCCGGTCTATTGAATGCCAGCATTCCGCTGGAGTTGACTTTATATTTGGAGCATGAAAGGGATTACGTGCCGTGGGCGACCGCTATAGAGCACTTCCAATCCTGGAGTCGTAGATTATCCGAGTCGCTTGCATACAAACTCTTCCTCCAATACATGAGGAAATTATTGCAACCGGTCACGGAATACGTCGGATGGAACGATAAAGGCTCACATCTGCTGAAGTAAGAGGCGGTGAAAGCTTTCCGAAGGTTTCAATTAATAAACTGATCCTGTTGCAGATTGATGCGGACAGATATCTTATCAACGGCTGTTTTATGCGAGCTCAATGAAACGGTGTCGCAGGCGAAGTCCGCCTTTCAGAATTGGATGACGAAAAACGAATCAATACCGCCGGATTTAAAAGAAGTTGTTTATTCCGCGGGTATTAAATACGGGGGGTTGGCTGAGTGGCAGCACTGCTGGAATGTTTACAACTCTACTAAGATTGCGAGTGAAAGGAAATTGTTATTAAAAGCACTCGGGGTCGCATCGGATCCTTGGCTTCTACAACGGTAATGACTACAGCATGTAATATAATAATATGATTTTAATTGAATTAATTTAAGGTACCTATTGGAAACACTCGATAGAGATATGGTGAAGCCCCAGGATGTGAAAATCGTATTAGCCGTTGTGGCGGCGAACCCGGAAGGCAGATTGCACGCATGGAGACACCTCAAAGCTTACTGGCCCACAATGCAATCGCTCTTCGGCAACGCGACTTTCATGATGGGCAGCCTCATATCAGCCGTGACCGCACATCTTTCAACCCCCTACGACTATTACGATGTAAGTGTCTTTGTAAATTAATAAAAACTGGAATGTACAGTAATTGGCCATAGCACGTTCCAGTTTAATGAAATTCCGCGCAAGTAAAATTCTGTTAACCGGTAGTTAAAACCATGCAAATTGGCGTCTAATAAAAGTAAACAGCGACGCGTACAAATTGAATTCCGGGCCCGTTTGATGCCGGTAATGCAGTTAGCGTGTCTCACAACAACAGGTTTCTGGATAGACGGCGGCGGCGGAGGCGGCGAGGAGTATTGATTGCCGCCGGTAGATTGTGTTTGGTTTTGCGCTACGGGTGTCGGCTTGGCGCTCAAAAGTTTTACAACTTTTGCCGACGTATTGCGGGCATATAGTTTATGCTGGATGGCAAGCACAGCGCCGACATCAAAGCGGAATTGCATCGCAGGATCCAATATCCTGTTCATGGAATTAAATTAAATTTTATTGGGATGACAAGAGGAAGAATTTAACATGCATATATAGTAGCCATCCTTTTATGTTATGATCTTATATTTTATATAAAGGAAATAATGTTAGGTATATTACAAGCGCAGCGTTTCTCTAAGAATTTTAATTAAAACTGTATTAAAAATATTGGGCTCTGGTGATGCAACGTTTTTTTTTTTTTGATAAACGGATATTCGGCTTAAGAGAAAAGCTTTGTACCGGATAATCCGTATAATAATTTATTAAACATTCTTATCTTTGAAATTCTGGTATTGTACCTACTTGTCACCAAATATAAAATACTGCAAACCTTCAGAAAACTATATATAACTTTACAATGAAATCTTGTTTTAATAGAAGAAATGTACTATTATTAAAAATTGTATCAGTATTGTTATCCGCGTAAATTTATGTTTTAGTATAATACATTTTATAGGATTTTACAATAGTAATGTTAAATAAATCCTTAACTTTCCTGAATTATATATTACAGCGGATACGTATTCAGTAGAATATCAATCATAATCATACCGAATACAAAAGAATAATTATCTAGCTTAATCAATTTCGTTGAAGTAGTGAAATAGCCAAATATGTTCAGGCATACGAACCCGCAGCGCCCGTATAACGGTATAGCCCGGCGCATCCACCATTTTTGCACGTCCCTTATAAATTAGTGTTTCTTTATTCGAGACAACTAAACCGTGGCCCCCATCAAAATAATAGCCAATATCCGCCATTTTACTGCCCCTAAAAGAGCCCAACATCTCGCGAACCCATGTTTTCCGGTGCATTGATTAAAGCGTAAAGAAACAGATTTAATCTTGATGATTAATAAAAGATCTCGAGTTTGTATGCGAAATAAACAATCGGAATAAGGTGGCAATTACTCAGCCGCCGCCGCCGCCGGTATAAAGCCGGGGGCGGCCGGAAGTAAATTATGATGCGCCCCGCTTCCTTGTAAGCCGCGTGAGTGCGTTAAAGTGCAATAAAATTTTACGGTCGCGTAAAGTAAGACTCGTATAAAAGTTATTTCTACTGCGGTATTTGTTATTCGTGAAATAATAAAATACAGCAGGGGCTAAATTTGCTTCGGCCGGCGGCCCCATAATTGCACGAATAAAACGGGGCAATTAATGCGTTTACCGAACAATGTAGCAGCGCACTGTAGTATTCATTTCGGGATTTAAATACCTGCAGTTACGGGCGGTTAATGTTTGAGCGTTACGCCGCCGCCGCCGCCGAAAAGCCGGCATTTAATGATGTCAAATTTATGCATTTGCAAAAATTCGCCACGGTATATTTTTACATAATTTATTCAAATACCTCTTTTTTGTTTGCGGGACGAAGCGGCGCGTTATTGATTTATCGGGTCTTTTTTTTATTTTTTTGGGCGACAGCATTTGTATTGGGGATGTGTGGAATAACTTTGGAATTTATTTTCTATACAAATGGAATCATCGGGGGCACTGTTGTGCATGTGGCGCAATACCTGAGGGGCGGCGCACCGCTTCCCGTAATCCATCTTTCTTAATCTGGTTGTTTTCTGTTTGTTGCTTTAGGTGTCGACGTACTTTAATGGGATGCACGTAGGATCCGCAACGAGGGCTCTCGAGCAGAGTTTAGAAACAATAAAGCTGAACATCAACTGGGTGTCCCAGAACGAGGCGGATATTTACACGTGGCTGAGGAATTACGTTAACAAGTAGAGGTCCAAACACGACCACCCTTTTTTATACACTCACACACTCATACAAAACACAAGGGCATAAATAATATAATTCGTGTAAAGGGTGCCGCACTTTCAAGAGCGAATTCGTTAGGAAGATGAATTAATAATGAGATTGGTTCTTGGAAGCCATAAAATAGTTTTTATTGGTTCAAATCAGCCATAAAACTTCCTATTTTCGTCTTTCCGTAATAAAATTTAACATTCTCTCAAGCTTTTTAAATGAACTTTTTTGTGATTTCATTTATATACCCGTCTTAATACTATATGATTTGTGATATTTTGTATTTATTTGTGATCTATTGTTTAACTATATAACTAAGTAACCGTGCTATTTCTGTACTATATTAAATGGTTTGTCAATGTCGATATGTAATGCTGCGCTTAATGGGTCACCTCACAGGCCAAATGTGGCATTTAGAATAATTTAGTTCGGAATAATAAAACAAGAAAAATAAACATAAATAAAACATAGTTTCGTTCACCTGTGAGGCGCAACCCGCTAAGTTTGGCATTAAAATTTATTTTTATATATAGACAACATGTCAGAATATCTTGCTATACATATGAGTATGTTAACTCTATAGATATAGACATGATTCTTAAAGATATCTTTACATGCTTAGTTATGTAAAGAAATTTTTATACTACCGCTGTATTTTTATGATAAACTCGACATCAAATTGTATGAATGTCAAAAATAATAAAAAAAAAACAACAATTTTGCATCATTTATTCACTGATCAAAGAGTGGCCGCGCGGTTCCCAATATCGAAATTGGGTAATGGAACAAGATTCACCGATAAGACTCGGAAGTTGTGTAATTGATTTCGGCGGAGATATGAAGTTTCCGCGTTTGATATGTAGAAATCGAGCGTGATGAATTTTGTGTATGACAACTTAAGCAAGCGAGGTTGAAGCAGATGGATTCGTACAACCCCCAAACGTGTAATAGTGGCGAAGGAATGTACTAACCGAAGTAATAATGAACAAAAGAGGCGGAAAACTTTGGAAGTTTGGTAATTGAGTAGGGAGTCGAGATATATAGGAGTGGTTTGGTATGCAGAATGATTGGAACAGCAGGCTTTACTTTAAATGCCGCTCGAAGTGAATACAACAGAAGATTAGGAGTGCGCGAAATCCCATGCATTAAGCGTGTAGAAAGTTCCACGAATGCTGAATGAATTTCAATATTAATTGTTTTAAGGAACCCTACTAAATAACAACCTTTCTATGTCCTCCACTGTTAACCTGATTTATGGCCGTAATTTAGAAAAATCGCAGTTGAATTTAACAAGCTAGTCACGTAACTTATTAAAAAAATTCGAGCGGAAAAAACGCGCCATTCAGTTTTTGATTCCAATCAAACAAAACATCTCGAGGGGTGCATTACAATCATATAAGTGGTTGTGATGCAACAACACACGTTGTTTACTTTAGAATGTATGTGTGTGTGATCTCTTTTCTAAATCTTTGTTTAAATTCAAACAACGCCAATAACTCCGCGCAGCCGCGCCGCCCCCAACATAATGCGAAGTGACGTCCATAGATGGCTCCGGTGATACAAACGGTGCGCGACCGTTAGATAAATCAGCTTTAATTTATTTATTGCGGATTTGCCCGCACAAACAGCCATAACGCGTCGTATTCAAAATAGAAAATAAAAGCCAGTCACCGCAAAATAATAAAAAAAATCAATGGCTTTCAACAAAGCGGGCAATTGCAGGGACGGCAGACCCCGAGAGTAAATCATACCTTATAAAAGAAGGACCGTAATAAATTGTTTCATACGTCCAGTGCGCAAGTAAAGGGCTGCGGCATCAAATGTTTAAATATAAATTTTTATCACTAATAGATTTAAATTGCAATTAAATTTAACATTGTTAAAACGTATAATACGTAAAGCCGTAGTAAATGTTTCACGACAAATTCAAGGCTTTATTGATAACGTAAAACGTCTAAACTACATGAATTCCCGCGATTGTTATTAGTTATTGCGTTCCAAGTTAGTGTTATTATAGCCAACTTGAATTTAGTTGAATTGCGGGCCAAGAAAGTTCTAAATTAGATTTCAGAAAGCGGACGGCCGTTTATTACAACGTTTATTTGACAGTGACACCGGATCTACATCACTTGTTGAAAATAATTAATTCTTTTCGGCCGTCGCGTGGGCGTGGGCGGGGGGTTGGTGGGGTCTATGGCTGGAAATTAGAAAAGAGCGGGCTATCATTTTTCAACGTCCGTTAATTTCATTAGAATACACCCGACCTCTGTGGGGGCGGCCCTCCCGGCCGGCCGAAAGTGTCGCCTTTGTTCCCCGGCGCCGCCGTCACTTATTGTTTTATTCAAATTGAAATTTATCAATTCGCGCCACCCCCACGGCCGTCCGGGTTCACAGGGCCACGAAAAAATCGCCGACGGGTCCGAATCAATCAGAATAAATCGCGTCTAATGGCGGTGTCAAATGGCGGCCCGACCCCGGAGGTGAGGGCCCAACAAAGGTGCGATCGATTGCTTCTTTTTCCCAGTGCCATATTAGGCCGGATTATACACATTTGAATACGATATTTGTAACCATAAATTTTCAAAGCGGGAGAAAGATTGCCTGATATTTATTTTATTGGCAGTTTCGTGGGCGACAGAGGCGAAACGCAGAGGACGAATATCTAACTAAATTTATTGTTGAATTAGCATTTGTATATTAATATGTGTAATTATTAATCCTTAGAGTTTAGACTTATACATATTTTGTTGTTTATAAGTGTGTATAATTTCAGATTCAGTCCATTTAAATTTTATATAAATACAATCCTGCAACTAAAACTTGTTTAAATAAATTGCATGCAATTTCAGTTCATTTCCACTGTGATTGTTTGTTATTTTTCAGGGGAAATGTTTGAATGATGTTCGATGCGAACTGACAGGCATATACCCGTAGCAGGGGAGGCGGCGGATTATTAGATTGTGGCGTGCGTTAAAAGTGTGAATGGGAGTTCAGCGCGCGAGGTTAATTTGTATAATATTGTTGGTTTTACGGAATGAAATAGGAGGCTGATTCGCGGTGGCTTCCTGGGTTGATACGTGTTAATATTTAAATTTGCATGGCGCCCGACTAAATTTGTAAAGATATCCTTGCAGCCACGTGCGTGTAAATTGTAAATGCGCTGCCCTAAAATCCATGAAAATATTTGAATGAGATTTGATGGAGTGGAATTAGCGGCGCGACGGCACATTTGAGAATGATATAAATATTAGGCAGGAGCTCGGTCATGCAGTATAGTTAGTGAATAGACGTATCGCGAAGAGGTAAACTAAATCCTTAAAAGATTTTTTAAACAACTAAAAATAATAAGCTTATAGATTGTTGCATCAATAAGACAGGTAACAAAATACATGTTTATAGTATGAATAAACAGGTAACGTATAAATATTTTAGTAATATGCAATAATGCAATCACGTTTTACGAAATTTTATACAACAAAACTAATAATCTGTGAACTTCTCCACAATTTGGCTTTAACCCTTTCGGCCCTGCCGGTGACACAAGGCCTCTACTTGTGGTGCCTATCTATATTTAATCACTAGATTTTATTCCAACAAGGTATTTTAAAGAAAACGAATGCGCAGTTTTAGAAACTTTCGAATTTTGATGTGTGTGAACAATGATTGACAAAGAAAAAAATATTTTCAAATTTAAAAATACAAGGCTGAAAGGGTTAATAATTGAACAAAATAAACCAATTGTATTTTTTAGATAGACATATAAATGGGTAACACAGGAATATCTAAGCGACATGCAAATTCCAAAAATGTATTTTTTATGTAATTAATAATAATAATAATAATAATAATAATAATGACTTTTATTTCCGTTGAAATACATAATTCTATACAAATAAAAATTATATTAACCCATGTTTTTACAGTAACAACGAAAATAATAGAATAATAGAAAATAGAAAATCGATATATGAGAATTAAGGCTGAATAATTGATTGATTTATAATTTTTTGATGTTTGATGGAGAATATATATTTAAGTTTTATAGACAATGTGTTGATTGAATATAGTTCATACATACAAATAGCAGCCAACTCCCTGGGAACAGGTCTGAATATATAAAATATATAAAATTAAAATATTACAAAACAATCCGGATTTGTTAAGGCTGCGGATTATAATATTTGCGTAATTGCAAATGCGTGATGCACAGCATGATTATGAGAATAAAGCGAACAACCTTTTCAACAGCGGCTTTTTACAGGATTAAAACATAGGGAACACAACAATCGGGAGCGAAAATAAAATACGCGCTCATTACGCGTTGCTGATATTTTTTTATAATTAAAAACGTGTCCTGTTTTGCAAACGCTAGTTTATTCATGCAACATAAGAAACCCCTGTTGATTACTTCCGTGTATAACGCGCTTCGTCTCTTTTCACCTGAGAGGATTATCACAATAATTGAAATTTGTTATAAGCTGATTATGTATTTAATTACTAGATCCCAACTGTGTTTGGTTTCCAATTAATTAATTAAATTGTATAAATGTCTATTAATGAGCAATAATGTAGGCTGTGCAATTAAATTTGGTGGGGGGGACCTTTATGTGTGCGGCCGGACTCATTATTATTATTATCACGACTATTTATATAAAATGCCCCTCCAATAATTTCAAATTTCAATCGGCGCCATTAATTATGCGTAATCGCGGCCCCGCGCGATGCACCGCGATCGTTACTTCGTTGACTAATCAAACCGCATATCAATCAAAATTTCAAGCCGCATAATGCCGGGATAAGCAGAATTTCCGCGCGCGCATTAAAATTCAGTTAATATTTCAGCCCGTTGTCCAAACGAATTTTTGCATACGTTATACGCTGAAAAACGAATGGAAAATAAAGCACGAAGGAGGATATAACACGGGGGGGTTAAACACGAGTTGTTTGCCCACGTTTCTGTGGGATTTGTCGCGTCCACTTACACGGCGGCGCAAACACACAGTCTTATAATCGCATAGCAAATTAAAAACCCTGTCTGCAGGTGTAATCTGGGGAATATAATCGGGTGTATAGTTTTCGTGCCGATTGCATACTCGCGGCGCTGAATGTAAATCTTTGCACACACGTTTCTTTTTTTGCGGCCATCATGATTACCCGCGAGGCACGTTTTCTTTGTTTGGAACCACACGGATGCGTGCTAGTTGTTTGTCATTTGAATTGAAAAACGAAGCAATAAAAATTGTTTTGATCGCTATCACACGATAATCTTAATCCTTGTTTTTTCTCTCTAAGCGAATTAAAATAAATTTACTGCGATTGAGTCAATGAATAATAATTTAATATTTCTGACATCAATTGTTTGTTCTTAAATATTCAAGTCACTATAAATGAGTTTAGTATTGAATATGTTTTGTAGTTGATTTAATTAAGTAATAATTTATGTGTGTAGTAGAGAAGTTCCCGTGTGCGTGGATGGGAAAATTTGAAATTTAACGCCGCCCTTATCAATAAGGGTGCCGGTTTTACGACGTATGGGGCAATTAAGTGCCCCTGATGCCGCGGAAACTTTATAAAAGAGCGAGCAGGGCGGCGGCGCCCAGGCACAAAACAGGCGGTGAAGTTTATTTAAAAAATAAATCAAATAGTTGCCGCCAAAGCCGCTTATGCCATGTAAATAGTATTTCCATTTTACATTATTAATTTTGAAATGAGAGTATTTAAGTACGAAGTAATCACCAAACACTATTAATGGAAGTCTCTCTCCGGGGGTATTAATTTTATTTACTTTACTGATTTGCGTGCGCTACGGTGGGCAATAAATACGCTCATTTACGTTATTTTAATGACATAGTTGTGTGCATACTTATTTGAACATCTACGGAAATTTACTACCCCCCCACTGGCACACACGAATTACAAAGGATTGTACTAATTTCAGGTACCGTTGCGTTTCATTCTTTGCGTGTGCGGTCAGTTTGAAGAGCACTTTAATGGCTCTTTTACGACTATTGCAATGCTATTTTAGTGATATTAAAGAAAAAAAATAGCCGGATTCACTTTTAATGAGACTATAAAACGATCCCTTATTTCTGCAATTACCCGCATAGGGCACAATGTTTCAATCAAACAAATATAATAATACCGCCTTATAAATCTACATTATTAACATCGTAAAAAAATGTGCCTCCAGCATTTGCATTCATGTATGCAAATCACGGAATGCCGTAAACGATCCTATAAATCGCTAAGCGAAAAACGGAACGCTCCACCTTTGTAGTCGCTCTTATTAATAGCGTCCAAACGACACTGTGTAAAGTGCTACCGCATGGATTACAGGATTGCTATTATTATTATTACTCGCTAGCTAAAGAAAATCTCATCAAACGCCGACCGCGGCCCTTTTTTTTCTGCGGTTTAGCGCAAAGCGGCGGCGGCTTGTTTCATGTGCGGGCCCTGATTTAAAGAAACACAGGGGTATGTTACGCGGAAGAAATCAGAATCCCCATTGTAGCCACACGGGGGGAAGCAAAACAATGTTTCCTGCTCGGTGTTTTATTCATTTTCAGCTCCACTTTCAGCAGCATCTCGTGTTACCACCAAAATCTTACAACTTACTTTATACCATATTATTGTTCTAGATAAATTGACTACTTATTAATACAATTTATAAGTTAGCAGAAGATTTCGCTGAAGGTGAAGTGAAGTGGCGTACAACCAAATAATTGCAGCTCGGTGATTATAAAATGTTGATATATTAATTATATATATATATATCAAATAAAATAACCCAATAGTCTATTTTAACTCTACTATACGGATTAATAATAATATAATATAATATAACAAATTGACTGCCCTATTGAATATCAACAACAACAATGTCAAGTAGGAAATCACGGTGCTAGCCGTTTACAGCTAATAGGGTTACCATCTGAGCCCGACTATCATAAGTCCGACTGGCTCCTTATGAGCTGAATCCAGTCAGATATTGAATATCCGCATACAGTAAATTATATAATATTAAAAAAAGGTAAATTCGTACGATTTTAATATAAGCAACTTTTTATAAAGTAACAGACAAAATATTTATTTGGATTTGTTTGTAATTTCAGCATGGTTAATTAACTCCAATTGTCGCCAATTGACCTTATATTAATGAAATATAACGGGGATGCGACCCTCGTAATATGATTATTTAAAAAGGTTAATGAAGCGGCTCAGGATGTTTCTTAGGGGGTGCTTTATAGCGTGAATTCTGAATCGTGCGGTAAAGCAAACACAAAATAGCTGACCGCACGTCAAGAGTGTAAAAACATGTTTTTGGTTTGAATTAAAATGAAAATTTGCTAAAATGTGGAATATCCGGTGCACTTAACTTAATAACACACATTAATTATATCCGAGCGCGTGTGTTTAATTTGAAAATGAATTCGGTGAGCATCATTTTCGCGATGACATGCGATATTGCTATTATACGTTTTTTTTCCCGGGTGCATAAAGGCCGGGCCACGTTAAGAGGAGCAGATTATATTCAGAGTGAGTGGAAATAATCATGGGCGCAATGAAAGGATGCGTGTTATTAGCGTCGCCACTGCAGTTCTATTTTTATAAACCGTTGTCGCTACAAAAGAGAAAATTTGAAACGGTTGCGTTAATTCGATCAAGCGTAAGTTTGCTGCGGGACGAGTTGTGAGGCCGCGAGTACTTTAATGCAATCAATTACTTCGCCATCAGTTAGTTCATGTCGGCCATCATGTACGGTACACCTGTTAGATATAATCATCGGACACGCTTACTAATGGATATGTGGCCGGTACAATGATCCCTAATAAAATTATTTCGCCCGCCCTGTCATGCCGGAGCACGCTGCCCCACCAGCCATTGTCATATCTAACATAATGACCCGCGGCGTTTGATAAAACACAGAAACGAGCATTCAACATCTTCCGTGGGACGGACATAAATTATTTACAAATACAAACACGAGCACAGAGCCATTCATTACCGCGCTTATCTCCTAAGGCCGCGATAAAAACCGAATTGATTTGTTCACTAACTGTAATTAATACAGTTTGTTTTTGTTGAAAAATGGAGTTCGTCGAATGCGAAGGACGTTAATCAGTGGTATCACTAACCCAGAGTTTTATAATAAACAGATTACTTTCTACTTGAAGGCTGTTTATTTCCGCAACCGTATTAAATAATGTGTACTGGTTTAAATCGTTTATTGCAACGGACGTAAAACTGAATTCGTTTGAGAAACTTGTCTCCCGATAGGAAGGCAGATCTCATCAACATCTCATTTCCCGTTGGAAACCGTGTGTATTTAAACTGAAAAAAGTTTGTAATTTCCACTATAGTCTGTTCACGATAGTAGCTCATGAAGCTTTTGTGGCGCAATTGTGGGACAAAAATTATATTTAGTAATTATTATCCGTTTACTTTGTTTTTGGCAGATGGCACAGAGGAGGGTTTTGTAATAGTCCTTTGTAATGGTAGGAGCGGCGACGCGGGTGGTAAAACAGCGGTCGCGATGTTAGCAGATTTTTCCCCGCGTCTGGAGCGGTTCAATCCGTCTGAGGTTGTTTGACGTGGATGCGGAGGCTCCGCATTGATAATGAGCCGCCTGATGTGTACAATTAACCTCACGTCCGGGTCACAGCGAGGCCCCCCGTGGGCCCCGCGCGACGTCCTGGTTCCGTCTCATTGATTAGCGCATGAATCATAAGAGCAACGTGCACTATGGCGTAGCTTAATAATGATTGCATTAAACGTTTCATTTGCAGTATTTATTTAGGGACGCGTGGAAGCGCCGCGACGCCGTGAAGAGTTGCAGGTAGCGATAGCGTTGGTAACTGTAGCTAAAATAAATAGTCCCGGCGCATAACCGGAGCTTTATTAACAAAACGAAAATGAGGGCGGGAAGACGCGGGCGGTTTCTCAGTGATAATTTTAATTAATCTTAAAATCGTGCCTTAGAAGTGCACGCTGTATAAACTGTGTCTGTAGATTAGTTTGGTTGCAACAATGATTTCCGTCCGCAGTTCCACGTGAGACCAATAACCACGGGGATTAGATAGAGCATTAGAGAATACACTATAGGGTAGAATTAGATTTAGATTACGAGCGCGAGGAATGCGAATCTAAGCCACTAAGTACACCCCCAGCGTCCCATCACACGGTATCCCTCAATCGGCAAACGAAATCTATACTGCGCTGCTTCGTAACCGTAGGGCGAATTGAAAAGACCAAAATCTAAGAATTAATTTGAATAGATAGCGCATTTGGGGCGGCACGAATTAGATTCAGCTTAAGCAAACTGTAAATCACCTTTATCGCGACGCCGATTGGAAAATTGAAACAGAAACGTGGATGAGGGGGGGAGCGAAACTATTAAGATGTGGGGCGTAATTTCTAATTGCCTCCCACCTCGACGGGTTGCGATTTGAAAAAAGGCAAATTTCTGGGAATGGGTATGACGTGTCAACCTTCGACCCTTTGAACTTGTTATCAGCGAGAGCGATGTGGGCCATAGCGAGCGTGACCTTTGTATCAGTCGTATCCACAAGCAGATCTCCTCAACATCTGTCTGTGTTGAGGTCGAAAACTGTAACGCAGTGCGATATTACCGTATTGCGGTATCCAGGTGCTCCCGCAAATGTATAATTATCGGTTCGGACTGTGTTAAGTGAAGTGAATATTTTCTTGCGCAACGAGGCGGACATCGGGATGAGGCTTGCGCTCATCATCTCCGTCGCGGCGCTGGCAACTGCGACATTTGCACAGAACAGTAAGTACATAGGATATTTATTTCCATTATTCGAAGTAACATTACCCGTGAGCCGCAGAAAATACAAGCCGAGCTCTGGCTAAACTAATAAACAATAAAATGAAACATCGCGCTGTCGCTACCTCAACGCTAAACACAAATTTAATTCCACTGTAAATGTCTGCTAAAACTACAGGGCTGCTTGGGAAAATGCGCGCTGCGCTCTAGTTTGATTGCTTAGTTTTCAGTTTTTATATCATCCGACAAACTGTACGCTGTTTGCTTTATATTATGCCATCATCAACCTCTTCACCCCGACAATCGATTAGAAAAACTTATCCCGTCCTCCGCCATCCATCCCCAACATAAACAAATGCTAAAATAATCCCAACTTATATTCCCAATTCCCAAACTCAATAAATCAAACGCGATTCCGACCCCTTCGCACGAGAAGCGTCACGATGCATAATATTTATCCGCAACCCCCTAAATACATCATTGACAGCGCACCGCAAGAAAGTGCTAATAACGCAAACACAATGCCGTTTATTACGTTAAATTACAGCGTGCGATATTTCACGCATGTTTATTAGTTTTGATGCATGTTCTTGTAGCGAACACTTTAACGGCATGTACCGAAATATATAAATCACGAAAACGCAACAAACTTGTTATGCGCCCTATACTAACATGCGTACTCGCGCAATAGATTTTTATCATTAATTAACCCGACAACGCGAAGTTATGAATTTATGATTCCACACGAAACGCAAGCCGTAGTTCCAGTAGTTCCACAGAAGTGCATAGCATACTTCAATATTTAATTCAAGCATGAGTATTTACACAAAGCTTTGTTGAACGTTCTCAGACAGCACATAAAAATAACACCAGAGTACCCATAGGAATTTGATAGCAATTCCTCCTCGCGAGCTAAGGCAAATTTCAAACTCTATTATTTTTAATTCATACAAGCACGCTAGTTTAATTAAATAATTTCGGTGTACACAACAAAAGCAGCGGCGGCGATTCTGGAGCGAACCGACAAACAAGCGCCGATTAAACAATATTTAATCCCACCGCGTAACATTTAATATACAAACAAAACGGCACTAATTAAATTTCAATTCCATTCCCCAAGAAACATACGGCGGTAATCAATAAACAAATACACCAATTAAAATCCACCGCAACCTGGGGCGACTGAATTAAACAATTGCAAAACTCTTTTATGCGCCACCCCGCTGGGGCAGAGAAATTTGATTAAACCTGTTCTTTTCCCACTACTGCATCCATTCCACAGGTTCCGATTTATATAAATGCGCACATTAAATTAGACGCACTGCCCCGTAATCTACTCAATAATAATCAGGCCTGTTGCGCAACGCAATTAAATAGTGTGCAATATAACATGAACGAGTTTTCGTCACGAAAATGTACTGAACTGGGCTCTGTGACAAAATAACATTCTTAATTTTTCCGACGCTGTTCGTTAAATCATTTACCCGCACAAAAATCGTCAAATGCAATTACCGCGCCCTTTGTTAAAGAGTTTGTTAAGCGTGCAATAAACAGCTCTTATTTTTTTATATATATATATATATATTCCGAAGGTGTGAAGCGAGCAGCGGCGTGTGTATCAGGTTAGATCAGGCGTGTGGAATTTTATTGAAATTATTTTTCTGGAATGTTTACACGCGGAAATAAAACCGTCGACACGTGAAAATATTGCTAAGCAGCGGACTGTTATATATATATTTTTTTGTTGTTGCGAATAAAATGAACCCGCCCGAAAGTGTGAACGCGCAACCCTGCAAGCCCGTTACGTTAACGCCTGTCACAAAAATTTTACTAACCGCCACCGCGGAACTTAACTTTTTACAACCAAACAATTTTAGTGGTTGCTATTTATAAGTAGTGCACTATTTAGACTTGATTAGTTGCTACTGGCAACGAAATACGTACAATTAATCATAACTTTTTATAACTGCAGTTTCTTAAGTATGAATCGTCATTAAATTAAAAAAAAAAACGCCACCATACGTTTGTTTGGGATATCTGTATTAGAGCTGAATGGATTAAAAAAAACAGGTCGGCGCTAGGATAATTTAGCGATAAGCGCCCGCCGGTGTTTTTATTCCATCCGTTAATGATCTTTAATCATGTAAATATTTCACCGCCGTTCCTCATGTTGGCTTTGCAAATGAGTTTGCCGATAAATCAATACGCAGCCGCACACATTATGCCATTTGAAACAATTTTCTGCACTTGGGAGTGCTATTTTTGTTCGGAGCGCGGCGCGGCGCATTGTTCCCCTATCCGATACGTATTTATTCAAATGTATCCGATTGTTATTTAAATATGCGCCGGGCATTGTTTTTCGTGCATTGATTAATTTCCATTTGTAGTATTAAACGATGTTTATAATGCTGCGATTAACAATAATTCCAGCGCTGGAGTTTTGCTCCCGCTTTCCGCGATGCATGCAATCGTGAATTACCCGCAAACGATACATTTTTTTTTGTGGATGTGAAAATGTACACTACAAATGAATTATTGAATGTATTCATTGTGGAATATGCATGCGGGCGTTTGAACAGGTTAACTGACTCTTCAAAAGTCCTCATGAGTTTAATAAACCGTAAATTACATTATACTAGATTCGTTAAGAAACTTGGATAAGTAATTAATATAGAAATTTCGTTCAAGTAAATCAAAATAGTGCGCTTCATATTGCTATATACAGTCGAACTATGACCAATCACATACTACGTATGTCGTGAATAAACAAAAATAAAAAATTGAAACTTGAATGAACATTAGGTCGGCATTATGTTTTCTTTTCCTTCAACCATAAGAAATCTTATATAAACTGAAGGGAATGAAACAAACCGCAACACTTTATCTCTTTTAGTTATTGAGTTGCAGTGTTTTCAAAAAAAGATATCGAGCTACATATACAAAATCAGAGTGGTGAATGTCATTTTCCTTCAACCATGAAAAATCTAGCGGGTTTTCCTGCACTACTGATGCTCCTCGTATAATAAACACCGAGCGGAAGGGAATGTAATAAACCGCAACCCTCTATTTAGTTATAGAGATGTAGTGCAAAATAAGCGTTTTCAAAACGAGACATGGAGATACAAATAAAAAATTAGGGTCAGGGCATAAGTGAGGAATATCATATTTCTTCAATCTTGCAACAGTAGTTGAGGAAAAACCTGCTGGATTTAGCAGGTTTTTCCTCAACTACTGTTGCTCTCTGTATGAAAAACAATGAGCTGAAGAGAATGCATCAAATGGCATGGGGTTGCCGTTTAGTTATAGAGACACAGTGCATAATAGACGTTTTCAAAATGAGTTATCGAGATACAGGGCGAAATAGGCGTCAGGGCATAGATGGTGAAAATTATGTTCCTTCAACGAAGCAAAATCTAGCAGGAGTTTCCTCAACTACTATTACAACATTGAATGAAACAAACCGCAGCTCTCTATCTCGTTTAGTTATCGACCCTCTATTTGGTTATAGAGATGTAGTGCAAAATAAGAGTTTTCAAAACGAGACATGGAGATACATATAAACAATTAGAGTCAGGGCATAAGTGAGGAATCACATATTTCTTCAACCTTGCAACAGTAGTTGAGGCAAAACCTGCTGGGTTTAGCAGGTTTTTCCTCAACTACTGTTGCTCTCTGTATGGAAAACAATGAGCTGAAGAGAATGCAATCAAACGGTATGAGGTTGCTGTTTAGTTATAGAGACACAGTGCAAAATAGGCGATTTCAAAACGAGATATCGAGATATATATCAAAAATCAGCGGCAAGGCATAGCTAGTGAATGTCATTTTCCTTCAGCTATGCAAAATCTAGCGTGTGGGTGGTAATAATAGCAAGTTTCAGCTGCAATAGTTTTGAATGAAAGTTCTTGTTCAAGTTACAATGTAATTCGGATTTAAGACATATACATATACGAATATAGTAGGTTATTGGTCTAATCTAGTTCCAGAGCTTCTAATCACTACAAAAAAGCTACGTGATCACGTTTTCGCTATGACAATACCTTCCTTAGGTAGCAGTATTGTATTCGGAAAGTAAAATCAAAACAGCTTACAGTAGTGGTGAGTGCCGATTTATTTATTTACCACTTAAGCTGTTAGAAAGCCAAACAGAGGATTCTACTGTAAAATCAGTTGGGTTGTACTGTTCTCTGACTTTTTACAGTAGAATCCTCTGTTTTTGGATTTCTAGCAGCGTAAGTGGTAAATAAATAAATCGGCACTTATCACCACTGTAAGCTGTTTTCTTATTACTTTCCGAATACAGTACTGCTGCTTAAGGAAGGTATTGTCATTATGGGGCGTCTCGGGATCGCCAGTTCCCGTTCTTTTGCATGACCCTGAGGAAAACCTTTCAACATTCGAGGGGTGAATGTAATTTTCCATCAACCATGCAAAATCAAGCAGGGGTTGCCTCAACTACTGATGCTCCCCGTATGTTGCAACAACTGTGCAAAAACAGACATCGAGATACATAATCACAATATAATAATTATAATTAGTAAACGATTTGTTTGCATTTGTTGAATGTTTAGAATGTATTGTCTTCGCAGTATAATTTCCATCTAATTTTTTTATATGTATTATTAGATACCTCATTAAATTGCGGGTAGCATTATTTGTTATGATGTATATAAAACAATCAAACTTTTTTTTTTTGGTGAAAATTGTATGTCTTTCATGAGAAAAGTGTATATATAATATGTGTGTGTATACATAGCAGTTGATAAAATTATTCTCAATGTGTGTAAACTGAGGCAATATCAAACAACAATATGAAACCTTTCTCGCCCGCAGCAAGCAGCCCCCTGGACAAAAAAAAAAGTAATCATCGGGCGCCCAGTTATTTGCTCAGTTTCCTTGAAGGTGTCCTTACGACGGGTAATTTGCCACTTGTTAACACATTGCGCCCCCTCAAATGAACTGCTTGAAAGCAGTGCGCGTCCCTTTGTTGTGGATTAAAACTGTTACGGATGCATAAAAATTCTAATTCCCGCGCTTTATCGCGAATTTAATCCCCATCTTTTCACGTTGCAGATCCGCTGAAGAATCCGGAAATATGCGGCAGGCCCGAGTGCAGAGGTGAGTGATAAAACGATTAGGTGTGATTAAATCAGGCTGTATGATGAGTTGCTTTTAAAACATGCAGGTGTGAATAAAAGTGGGCCGTAATAATAGCAAACAAACAAAAAAGTTTCAGGCGTTGTAATGCAGGAATGATGTACGTGCTCGTGGGACTTGTGGGCGCGTTACATTTTTAAGTTTAAAAGCCCAACAAACAAGTACTTGAAATAAGTTTATTGCAGGTTTATGTTTTGTAATATTAATGCAATTCGGACTGATCATTTGTATTCCGTCGAAGTTGTCTTCCAGTAAATTTAATACACATCCCGCAATATCCAATAAGTTCACTCGCCCGGATGTATTTTTTACTATATTAAATTTTCTATTTTAGAGAGCGACGTGAACGGGAAGTTCAGTTACAGCCCCGGTACACAATATAATTATAAGTATTCGGTGAACGTAAGCTCTCTTTTCGAGGGGACTAGTAAAAATGAGTCGACGCTTTACATAGACGCGTCCGTGCGGTTGGAATTCATTACCAAGTGCGACGGTATTTTAACGGTATCGAGCGTGAAGTTGCGGGACAATGCGACGGTGGCTGAGGACGAGGACGAGCAGAAGAATGGCTGGTTTACCGTGGATTCCGATGAGGAGGACGAGAGCAATTTGCACCCCAACAGTAACAGCTTCGCGGAGGCACTCACCGAATTTCAGTTGCGCTTCGCTTTTCAAGACGGCCTCATTACGGAAGTCTGCCCGCCGCAGGATGAAAAAAACTGGGTGCTGAATTTTAAGAAGGGGGTTTTATCGATGTTTCACAATTCCATGCGCCGATTTGATTTAGACCACCGTACGGAGGACGAGGAGGACGTAAGAGGCAAATGTCAGACAGTATATTCCATTATGGGGCCCAGGGGGACGAGCTTAATAATCGAAAAAAATAAGAACGATTTGAGTTTGTGCGAGGGTCGCTCCAAATTACACTCCATGGTGCAGTCGGCGCCGTACAATTCTCGAATGGTGGGTGTTTATTGTTTAAAATTGATTTATCTTTAAAAATCGCTGTTTTTTATTTTATTTTATTTTTGTATAGAATTACCCGACAAAAACCCTGTTGAAATCGAAAAGCTTTTGCGAGCTTTCCATTGATCACGGTGTTTATAATAATATTGACTGCGAGGAAACGCATATATTTCAACCGTTCTCCAACCAAGCGGCTGGCGCTACAAGTGTCGTACGACAGAGATTAGTTTTAATTGATGAAGTGAAGATAATCCTGGATGATTCATTCGAGGAAATCGAACGGCGCAGCGCGCTACTTTACGACCATGTGCCCACCCCGAAGCCCACGTCCGGCGAACTAAAGGTGTCACGCGATCTGATCAAGAAACTGTGCAAACTGAGCACCGATGATGTTCAGTCGGACTTCTCCGATCTATTCACTAAGTTCATTCACACGTCGCGGCTTTTATCGCATCCTGCACTTTCCATGTTGTATGAGCATGCACCGACCCTGTGCTCCACCGGCAAGTATGTCTTATTTACGAGCCATTTTTAGTGTAAGGACTATCACGACACGAAACTATTTCAGGAAACACCTATTGGACGCACTGCCCTATCTCGGAAGCAGCGGTTCCGTCGAACTCATGAAAGATATCATCTTAAAACGTGCCATTCCCGAAAGTACGGCACGCGAATGGATGATGGCCATAGCATTAATTCCTAGACCGGACGATACCATGTTACGCGCCGTATTAGAACTATTAGAAAACTCCGAGGATGCATCTACAGTGCTAGCGGTTTCCGCGCTCACCTCGACTTATTGCCGACAGCACGACGACTGTCGCGACGAATCCTCCGTGGATGAAGTTATTCAGGTCTTGGAGGACAGAGCGATTGAAGCATATAATTCACATAAAACAGATCGCGAAACGGAGGAGACGGTACGTTGCGAGCATATAACATAATATTTAAATAAATAAATGGGGTGATATCGAATGTGCTTTTACCGCTTTTACAGATTTTGGTGACGTTAAAAGCCCTTTCGAACGTCGGAGTCGTATCTGATTCTTTTAAAGAGGAACTCACTGTAATGATCGAGGACTCGCACCTGGATCTTGCGATTAGGGTGGCTGCCATTGATACGCACCGCAGGCTCCCCTGCGACGAGTCCCGGCAATACTTCGAAAAACTGTTCCGGAACAAATACGAAAACCCAGAGTTGCGTATAGCCGCTTATCTTCAAGTAATGCGCTGCCCTAATTATCTAGTCCTTAGAACGATTAAGCATAGTTTAGAGTATGAAGAGGTCAATCAAGGTAGGTGGAGCTCGGCGTAAACAATGTTACCACGGACGTAAATGGCGTTTGGTTTCAGTGGGCTCTTTTATTTGGAGTCATTTGCACAATTTATTGAAGTCATCAATTCCGAGCCGAGTGGAGATCCAGGGCCTGCTCTCCAACAAGGACTTGGGTAAAAAGTTCAGCAGCGACGCGCGTAAGTTCTCCCAGAACTACGAGAGCTCAATCTTTTTCGAGGAATATAACGCCGGTAACTAATTCGCCGCCCCGGCTTTATTATACATAACCCTATTAATTAAATTTCATTCGTCCAGGCGCCAACTACGACGGCAACGTCATTTTTTCCACCGACTCGTACGTACCTAAATCTGCCATGCTCAACCTGACCGTTGATTTATTCGGCGAATCCATCAACTTGTTAGAGGTAGATACAGTGAAATGGGGATGCCAGCTGCATCGGCGTATTTTATTTTCCGTTTGTTATTCAGGTGTACGGGCGAATGGAGGGGCTCGAACATTATTTGGAATCGATATTCGGACCGAAGGGGCCGCTAAGCGCCAAGAAACTCCAAGACAAAATACCGAAAATGAGGTGGGACCGCAGCGTGCGGGACAATGAATTACTCAAAAACGAGATCGATGACCTAGCGTATGCACCTGATATGAATTATGGAACCCCAAAGGTGAACATTTTTAAACAGACATAAATTAAACAAATCACCACTTGAACTCAAATAATTTAATTTTAAAATTAATTAATAATGGCTATTTAAATAATCTGCTATTTTTGTATGCATCTGCAATTATATAATTGAATCCAGTTGCGCCCGTACATGATCCGCTTATAACTGATATTTTCTGAATACACACTTTAATGTTTATACCCGGCCAGGGAAGTATTAATAAACCACTAATGCAGTTGCATAGCTCTCGAAATGATCAAAAGAATATGAATGAATAAATCGCAATGCAAACAAAACGCATCGAATGGAATATTCTCACGGAGACGGAACACAATTTTGGTAAATTATTCAACACTATAATTAAACTGTATTCAAATCTATGTATACGTTTTTATTTATTTATTCGTTGTTGATTGTAATTAAATTGCACGTGTATGTGAAATCGGATTTATTTTAATATTATTGATTTCAAATAGTCCGCACTTAATTAATTATCAATTGGCAATAAAGCATTTAAAGCTGATAATAGTTGACAACATAAATTGATTGCGCGGCTTTGCGGGGACAGTCATGTGGGAGATTCAAAGAAAAATATATATAGTAGATTGCAAAAGTATTAGTATTGAGCGACTTAACTGAAAAACTGTTGGTTCTGTTGACTGCTGTAACTACGGAGGATTATTAGCGGGGAGATTACTGAACATAGTAAACCACCGTCCTAACTATGAACTATATTGAAAAACGTAGGGGTTTACATGTATTCGTAACTCATGCATTTGAATTTCTAGCATTTCTTTTAGATTGTTGTGTAGAAACGGTAGATGTTACGAGGTTTTCAATGTACTTATGTATATAACTATATAAATTTGTGTCTATTTATGAGAAAATCCGTCCTTAATGGGCGTGTTTGTGTTGCCGCCAACGCAAAGTAGCAAGCAAATTCAACACATATGTGCAGCGTATTATTTAATGGTGTAATTATACTTACAACAGGTGTCTTTGGGTATGAAATTATTCGGCAATGAGCTTAAGTACGCGACATTCAACGGCGACGCAGAGATAAAGGACGTACTCCGCAGCCTGAACCCCATAGCTCACCTGAAGCGCATCTTATCCGGGAAAGTATGTGGTCCCGCGGGGCAATTTGACTCTGTAACATAAATAACTCGGATTGCAGGAAATCAATTACAATAAAGCCGGCATGTTTATGGACACGAGTTTCGTGGTGTCCAGCGGGGCGGGTCTGCCGGTGACGCTGAACGCTGTGGGGACGTCGTCTATTAACATGCAATTAAAAGGGTCGCTGAACGCGAATAACTTTTTGAAAACGAGAGAAATGGATTTAACGGGCAACATAAATCCAAGCATGGCGGTGGACATCGTGGGGACTATGTCGGTGGACGCATATTTCGCTAGTACTGCAATCAAACTGAAAACGAGCATGTACTCCTCGAGCGCTATCGAGGGGCACATAAAGTTGCGGGGTAGCAAATTGATCAGTGTTAAATTTGGAATACCGAAAAAAAACACGGATATATTCGGTGCAAGGTAAAGCGATTGCGTGGCAATTTCAAGCTGGGAGTGATTTTTGTACGTTTATTTTTCAGGTCGGAATTGATTGTGATGAGGGGTAGTTTGGAGGAGCAGCAAGCGGGTATTAATGAGGCTCGTGAAACGCAATCTGTATGTTCGTGGCCGGCTGTGGACAAGACAGTAGGCCTTAAGCTGTGCGCAGACTATCATTTCATGAACGTGACCGAAATGAATAACGCGCCGTACTTCATCTTGGCGGGGCCGTCTGGATTCAGATTGTCTCTGCAAAAGTCCGACCCAACAGCCACTACTTATTTACTCGAGTACAAGTGGAACGAGGGCCCCACCAGCAGTAACATTAGCCTCACGTTTGACACGCCCGGCTCCACGGTGCGGAGATTGTTCAGCGCAAACTTGACCATAGACAGGGAAAGTCAAAACTTAACAATGCTGCTGCAATCGACGGAGGGGACAGTCGTGGCCCGCGGGAAATATAAAAACAACGATATGGAAAAGTACCTCCAGCTCGGTCTTGATATCAACAACCAGAAAAACTTCGATGCGCTTTTATCGCTTGAAAAGAAAGAGATACGTAACGGATTCCTTTACGAGCCAAAACTTTACCTAGGGATAAACGAAGAGCGTGTGGCGGAGCTGCAGGGTTAGTTTAACCGCACACAGCAAATAATTCCATTTTACAATGTTTATTTCGCAGGCACTTTGAAGCTCATTTCCAAGTCGGGTATATCGCAGTACGATGTGGACTTAAAATTTAAAACAAAACGGCTCACGTCGAAACTATTCGGCTACATATCGAAAACGGAGGCGTCGATAAGCTCCACGCTAAAGCTGGATTATAAATTCGTAAACACGAAAGAGCACCTAGTGCTCATAGATTTTTCCCTCGCGAATCGATCCATAAAGAACATATTTGTTATACAAGGGGATGCCCGCGTGGAAACAACGGCGTATCCTAATTATAACTTCAATTCCACGTTGAGCATACAGGTAAATCCGGCACGTGGCGCGCCACGTTTGCGTTTCTTATCGTTCTATTTGCAGAAATCAGGGGTACACGTCGATGCGAAGCTCACAGTCAACTCCAGCCCGCACTTGCGTAAGAATTTAGAGGACGACCCGGAAATGCTAACGATGGAGATGTTTTTAACGTACCGGTGGCTAGTGAACGGGACGCGTTTTAAAACGTCGGCGTTCGTGAGGCGGCCGTCCACCGAACTGGATGTGAAGGGGCAATTATCATATGAAGTAATCGGATATACCACTAACGCAATGCTTCTGGCACGATACGCCAAGGGTAAGGACGTGGTTGTCTCCGCGTATTGGCATCACCCCCGGCACACGCTCGAGAACGTTGAAGGGCGCTTAAACGTAACAATACCGAGCTTTAATCCCATGATTTTGGAAGGGAAATTAAAAGAGAAAAACTCGGGCGACTATATGGTAAGTTTTCACATTAATTATATTCGTGTCTTATGGAAAAGAGCTCACCGGAAAAGTTTAGATTATAAGTGAGGACGAAGCATACTCTGGAGACGGGTAATAGAGACTATTTGCTTCCAGCTTCTGATTAGTTGCGGTATCAGTTTACAAAATTGCGTTCGCTAATGGAGCATCGCATTAAGTATTCTTCGATGTGAGCATTTCCGGGTGTGCGCGTTATTAGTTTGTAAATTGAGCGCGGCATTTAAACAATCTTCTGTTCCAATGTTTAATAACAGGTCGAGTTAAGCTGCACTTGGTTTAGTGGACACGAGGTGGATGTTAAAGGGCTTTACCAGGACAAGAGTACGGCGTTCGCTTCTAATCACCACCTTAAGTTAGTGCTAAGATCGCCCAGTTTCACCGAGATCAATGCAGATTGTTACTACTACAGGAACAATACCGAATTCAATATAGATATAAAGGTGAGAATTAAGCCGCCTTACCCTTTGCCCGTCTCCGGCCATCTCCCCGGCCGTCACGTGCCCGTATTAATTACAGCTGACGTTTTCTCATTATTCAGCTGTCTGAACTTTGACGGGGATAGAGACGGGCAACCCCCACACGGGGGCTACGTTACGGTCTAATATCTGGGATAGATACCGCAGTTTCAACCGCGACGAAAAACAATATAATCAAATTAAATGGCCATGCATTTATTACACATATTAATATTTAAAACATTTGCTTTAGGCCGACCAGCAGGACGATCAATACGCTTTGTATTTAAAGCACATTCAAACGTCCCCGTACGAAATAATGACGGTGGGTAGGTTAAAATACAAGGCTCAACTTTACTCAATTAGCAGTTCCGTATCCTTGAAGGAGAAGAGAGAGATTACTGTGGAACTCCACATTGACCAGTAAGTTAAATTAATATCAGTCGATTCATTAAAGGCACCCCGTTGCGGTATTCAAAGGGGCTTGGATTGTCTGCGCCTTGGGGTATGTAACACGGAATCAATATATCGATGAATATTCCAGGGTGCGAGATATCTACTTGTCGATATGGGCGCGCAATAAGGAGGCGTACAAAGAAGCCGGATTTGAAGTGAAGTGGGATGCCAACCGTGACCCCAACCAAAAACTCGTGGTCACCGTCTACTATGCCAGTCCGAAATCCTACAACTATGACGCAAACTTCCACATTGCATATCCGGGGCGGAACATTAAAGGCCTTTTCAACCTGGTCCTGGAAGGTAAATGCGGCGTATGCAGGTATGCAGCCTGCAGAATATATATAAATATGATTGATGAATTATTGCAGGCGGACACTTCTCGACGGTGACTCGGGTGGCGTGGAGTCCCGACGACGCTTTTGCCGTGCGGCTCGCCGCCGACTACAGGAACGACGTCGAAATGGTAATAATCGTAGAATCCGAGCTGCTGACTCCGTTCGAGGAATGGAAGAAAACTTCACTTAATGGAGGGTGCGTATGAAGCCCCCGTCCCCGTGCATCGTCACGCCTAATCGTTGTAATATGTCTTTGTTCAGATTCCGCCACGGTGGAAACATGTATCGCGCAAACGGCAGCATGTACTGGCAGCACGATCAGCACATATCCATCGATCTCTTCGGAGATTACGCGGCGACGGGTTCCGCGCTTAAATGCGAATTTACAGGCTCTCTCGACAGCACCGTTCACGATATTCCATCGCTAAGTGCCAGCGTTAAACATAGTCACAACACCACTAAAGTCGACTCCGAACTTTACATGATGGTAGGATTGGAACAAGCCCGCCGCGCTCGCATCATTAATAACATTCTAATATCTATCATCCCGTTTTCTTGCAGTACCAACCGAAGCAGAAGATTGCCGTAACGAGCTCGTGGCAGATCGACGAGGATTCGCATATGAAGAACCTAACAGGTACCGTTACTCTCGTTAGCCCGTTCAAGGGATTTAACAAAGGGCTGCTCGTCAGTAAGATTTACGTTACCAGCACGCGGGATTTGCGGGGGGTGGCCGATCTGGACCTCGATCACAGGAAATTCACTGCGAGCGTAGAAGGTATATGCATGTAGATAAAGCGCCGGCGTAATTTAACTTAATATTCCGCACCGCTCGCAGGTCACTTTCAAAGGCTGTCCAGGAGCATGCTCGTCTTCAACGTCACGACACCGATAGAAAAGTTCAAGCTAATTAACGGCCGATTCGGCTTTTCCGAGGAGCAAAGACATTTAGTCGCCAAGGTCGTCTATCCATCCGGCAAGACAGGAGTGGAAGTCCGCTTCTTTGTGCAGAGCTTCACTAACTTCGACATTAAATTTAACTTAGCCACGCCGATTGAATTCCTCCAGGAGATTTTAATTGTCGCGAAATTACAACCGGAAATGGTAACCCTACTACTACGGCTTAAATAATCAACAGCTAACAATCATGTAATTTCATTCTTCCAGGCTGATTTTCGAGTTGGCTGGAACTCGCTACTCGCGGGCTTCTCGGGGGTTTGGCGTTATGCTAATGTCACCGACTTCGAGTACTCGTACAAGATTTACACCCCTATCGAAGATTTTGAAGAAAACGGCGTCGTTGCGAAACTCATATTCAAAGAGGGCTTAGACTTTGAAGTTTCCATCAAGTTAACTGCGAACCGGGTTTGTATATATGTGCCGAATATTACCGTATTACGGACTGCCAATCTTTCATCTAAACAGGGATTTATAATTTACTTAGATTGAGTAATGCCCGGATATCCGGCCGCTATTCTAAGGAGCATCTCTTCCGCGCGCAAAGTTCGCCGGTGCCGCTTATCGATCGTACGCGTGCCATGAAAGCCCGAATCTGATCCCACGATCTAAGGCTGTCAGTGCACCTATCGGCTTCATGTCAATACTATCGCAACTAATGATCGCTACACACCGTCCCTATTAATATTTAATCAAATAACAGCATCAACGAGAAACGACGCGCCGTGTAGATGGGATACGATCTGATAGGATTTACTACACACACATAGCCGCGCTCGTAGTATACACATCCACCCGCACCCTCATAAACACAGACACACGCATGCATAGATCAGCCCAAGCCTCGCACTTGTGCTTTAACACATCCACACATGAATTGAGCCGGGAACTTTATGCTAAGACACGTTTACTCTTAAATAGTCGACCGCCGGAAGCGGCTATCACGCATATATACTACCATAATAAATCCGGTTTACAACCCATTTTTCAATTGCAAATAAATACAATTGTATAAAACAATGGGTTTATATACATATATTTTTTAGTATCATCAATAAAAACGTTTAATAGCTCTACACGGTTCCGCATGTATATATTTCAATTTCATTTCATTGCAGCTCGGAATCGTGGTGCTCGGCAAGCCCAAGCCCAAAATTCTGAAGGAATTTGATATCCGCACGCAAGATATTTACAACAATCAATTGAAAGAGGTCGATAGTCTGTTCATCGAGGTTGAGGATGATGATGACGAGGACGAAGACGACGAGGAGCAGGAGGAGGAGTACGATCCGTTCAATTGGGAAGGCTACGTGGAGGTGAATACGCTGATATATCCGACGGTAACGGCGGCCGTGGATATCGAACAGAAAGGCACCGTCTACGACGTCGCGGCCACATTAACGCTGCCCGCTGGCAAAGCAGTTCTAAGGGACGAACTCGATTTCACCGTAAGTTTATACATCAGGCCATTTTAATGCAAATTCTATTCAGGCCGCCCCCCTGTACCGGTGGAATTTATCATTGACATATTGATCTCGGATCGCTTTGCAGGACGCATTCACAATGAAGAATCGACTGAGCCTAAGCACGCCTTACCACAGCTACAAGCTACTTACTTCCAACTACGATTTCAAGATAATGATGGGCCATCAATATCTGCTAGCCCTCGACTTCAACTACCTAAACGGAAGCCAATGGATAAAGGTGGGATTGACTGAATGTTGCTATTAAGTTAGATTAACTAAACTTTATTTTTGCAGACGGGGACACTAGCTCACTATATTAAGCGTGTCGGCCGGGACGAAGACGCCATTTATAATATAACACTCCATGTGCACACTCCGTTCCAGAGTTTCCCGCTGTTGGACGTGAATGGCGCGCTGGAGATGGAGGATAACGCATACCGTACGAACTTTTCGATGGTTACAAACAAGAGCGATATTTCATTCGTCGGCGACTTGGAGGTGAGGTCTATCCCTGCGCGCAATAACCCGTTGCGGGGCCGGTTTAATTCAAAAAGATTATTTCTACCGCCGCGCCATCGCAATTCCGCCGGAATATACGAGGAGTCAGATGGGATTCCGATACTTATCGATGACGCGACACCCCTTCCTTTCTATAACAGAAACAATTCACTCCGCAGGCATTTCCGGATCCGCACAACTTGATACGCCCGAGTTATTTAGATGTATGCGCACATATTTACATAGTTTATGCGACTTCCCGCGCCGCTCCGCGCCGTTAGACCACGGCGCTTCCGCCTACGTACTTATGGGAAGCGCAATCTTCATTATTTATATTAATTATGCATATTGATTGCAGATGGACGAGGGTTTATTAGAGACGGAAATTGCGGCAAATCTCACGACGCCTATATTATCGCTCCCCGCATGGCGAATCTCGTTCAAGAAGGATTTCTCTGAGGCGGAGAATCGCATCGAAATACACTATAGACGATTGGAAAATATTACGAATGATGTAATAACTACTTATGCCAAAACTTGATTTAGTTTTAATTTTAATTTTTTTTGGGTATTAGATAAAACTAGAAACGGTATGGGCCTACAGGTCTCCAAAGGATATGATGGCGAAAATGAACTTGCAGACCCCGTTTAAAGGTTTGGAGAGGACCGAAGGTGCTCTCGACGTGCACGTGACTAGCACGGGCGCGTCTGGCAGTGTGAATCTGCTCCTTTACCCCATTGATGTCAAAGCAAACGGAACTATTTCCGATAACGTCGTTGGTGCAACGGTATTGGCAGAGGTTAATGGAAACAGGTTAGCAGTCCGAATTAGATATGTGCATTTGCATACCGAGTTTCCATAACTTATGGGGTGTTAATTATTGCAGGCATGTTCTTGTGCTGAACGGGACGGTGCTGAAAGTCACCGGTGGCAAACGGGAGATCGGTGGAGTTTTAACAATCAACGGCAAGCCACACGATGTCAACGCGCAAATTGGAATGGACAACGAGATGCCGAGTGATATTCAGTTGGAAGTGAGAGGATACGAGGGCGGCCCACCTATTAATTTGCTGTATCAGCTACGGGAGCAAAACGAGGGCTACCAAATAACGTCGACTTTACGGCGAGGGGCTCAATTTGCCAAACTAAACGCACAGACGGCCGCAAGGCACCAATTCGACTGGGACTTGCATTTGCATGTACGTACATTAATTAACGCTTAACAAACATGACATAATCAAATTCTGCATTACAGATAGAGACGCATCATCAAATGTACAAGACATTTGTCGTTAGTGCCAAAGCACAATCAACGAATGGCAACAGGAGTATTACGGTTGACGCAAAGACACCGTTCGAACGCCTCGAGAAAATTCAAGCAGGTGCTTCTTTGGCGTAAGTAACGTATATGGCTGTGCGAGAGACAAGTGGAGAGAATAGGGCATTAGCGGTACAGCTTGTTTGGACCTTATCGGTTCCACAAGTGCCGTGCTACCGACACTATCGCCGGCTTCGGTGCTTTAATGCCGACTGTATATTGATTGCGATTGTTTCTCATTATTCCCGTTTCGTTTGGCAATTATTTAGTCGGTGGTGTTTAATTGAAAAATCAATGTCGCTGAAATATGTTTCTCTGATTATGTAGCTGCCGGGGTGGTGCAAGATATATGACGACCCGCGGTATAGTATTACTCTCGCCCTCATGCTCGGTGATAGAATGAGGGTGCTTTAAGCCGAAACATCCACTCGTAACATATAACCTTACAATTTGTCGCGCACAGTAAAAAGATGATTGATTTAAACAATCCCCGACGCCTACCGCCCGCCTCTTGTGCACCGCGCGGTACACACTGTTCACTTTTCATAGTGCAGCCACTATTAAATATTCAGCCACTTCACATATCACCGCCATGCGACTGCATTTTATCACCACGCGCACTTTTCATTTACGAAATTGCCCCCGGATTACCGAACACCCTCGTATATATGCATAACTTTAATAATCTTGCAGAGAATTAGGGAAAACGGATCGCACGGCGTCCGCCTTCTACGCGCTGGGCGATTCCGGCGCCACAATGCAAACATCCTGGTCCTGGATCCTTATGGAGAATATGGGTCTTAAATTAATTGCCAATTACCAAAAGCCCAATTACCGAAAAGATGTCGCTTTTAATGCGTTCTACGTCAACCCCAAGAAGCAGTTTACATCTCTGGAAATCGGCGCCGATGTCGACGTGAATAAGAACTGGGCGTATGTACAAGAACTGATTGGTTGGTCCCTTGGATAACAACGTGTTTTTTTTTCTTTCTCCCTCCTACAGGATGGGTACCAATTTAGCCCTCTCAAGACCGGCAAAGAGTAAAATTGATCTACAGGCCAACATGATGTTACCGCGGCCGCACATGGAATTACATGTTGTTACAGGCAAGTTCCACACAAATGAAAATTTGAACGACATTGATTTCGCAGCCAAATATAAAACGACCTACTCCCAACGCAATTATGGAACAGCTGGAACAGTAAGTGCTAATTGCATTAGTTATGCGGTATTAATGATAGTTTGCGTAGGTGTCCTACCGGAATAAGACTCATGTTAACGCCGATGTGCTGGTCGAATGGGGCCCTAAGCAGGTGCGTAATTACGTCGATCTGCAGGAGAAGGGCGGCGCAACACATTTACTTTACAAGTTACGCACGCCGAAGTTCGAACAGGATGCCCTAATTGCAAACCTGACGTATTTAAACTGGCAGGAATTCCACAATGTTACGTAAGGCGAGGGTTTTTGTGTGTGTCGGCACGATTGCTACGGTGCGTTTTGTTGCAGGACGCAACTGTTTTATCCCGGGAATCGGTCAGTGGTCGTGGCGCGCGTCAACTTTAAGGAATTTGCCAACATGAATGGATTCGTAAACGCGACCACTCCGTTTAAAGGCCTGAACTACACCGGGGCAGAGTTCATAACAGAAACGAGCGCGTGAGTACATTTAGCAATAAAATAAGTTAGCCGTATATAAAGGCGTTGCTCTGTTCTGGTCTTGCAGTTTGGCACACAATCGTTATATCCAGCTGTTTTGGCCCAACAATACCGCGTTCCTGGATTCGAAATGTATAACCACCGAAGTCGATGACTCCGTCGTAGCACGCGATACTAAAGGAGTGCTACTTGTGGAGGTCCCACTTGCCACTCGACATGTAGGGCGGGTGGATTACGAGTACAGTGTAAGTGAAAGCGGTATCGGTGTCCTGTGTGTTTCGGTTTTTTTTTAAATATTTTTGTTATGTGTATGGGCGGTGTTTTTAAAAGTTTTAGGGGTTGTGGTTATTGTTATGTATATGTGTACTTTTTATCGAAGTTCCTGCACACATGTATTCTCCACGGATGTTTCAGAAAAAAGAGGTCCTGAGCACGGGGCGGGCGACCGTCGAATATAACAAAGCGAGGATCCTGGAAGGCAAGTATAATTGCCTGTCGGAGTCGCGGGCGGGCATCGATAAGGATACAATCCACGTGGAGCTGGAGAACAAGTTGGTCCCCGTCGGCGCGGACTACATTCACGGCTACGAATACAGCGCGCCAGGGGATGGTTCCAACACGCCGACTGTGGTGGGTGCATCAAATAAATCAGCGACTACTATAAAATCCACCGTAATCTATAGCTCGGCAGCCGCTCCCTCTCACCCCAACCCCGTTCCGCATCCCGCTCCGTCCCACAGAACATTCATACCGCTCGGAACGGGATTTCAGCACCACGCGTTCCCGAAATGTGTTTACGCACCGTTTAAAAACTCGTATTGTAACTGAATTTTCCGAAATTATCTCCGCACCGTAATAAAACACCTCTGCTGGGGCGCTTTTGAGAACAAATGGGGGACTCTTGTGACAAACCTTGCGTAACGAATAGAATAAAAACATCCATTATTTTCCGTAGCTTGTATTCGGTCGGCAAATGATTGTACCGCAGCAGCCACGTAGAACGCGCAACGTCGACACTTCAGCGGGTCCTCGCGTCCTGTTGAAGTCCTGGGGCGATTTGTCTTTCAGTCATATTTCACCTCCGCACACGATGACGTGCGTACTAATAAGACATGTGCAAATGCCAACGCGAGCTCATATGCTATCGCATGACAATAATTCACATTAGTATTGTTCATCTAATTAACATAGTTTTGATAGGTCAGACAGGTTGAATAGAGATGATGGGCTGATGGCATGACGACAGCTTTGTAATTCTACCATAATGGCCCATGGTGCCGGACCCTTAATCAATGTTTACCGCCGTAATTGCAGCGTGCGTTCTCATATGACCAGATGCCTCCTGCCCCCATCGTATAAATTCCGACAGCGAACTGGTCGTGCGCGGCCCGTTCAGTTTTCGATAGCACAAGTGGCACTTGTCCACGGTCCGACCGGCATCCGCGGTATATTTATGTGCCTTTTTCACATCGCTGACTAGTTTGATACTTTTATCTCCATCACTCAATATGGCGATATATCTATCCCGCTGTATACACGAACCGCTATTGATTTAAACTTTGGTACATATCCCGGGTGATGAATGTGAGCCGAGTTGGGCCATCTATTCGACCGTTTGAAACATGAGCGAGCGGAGAAAAACAAACGGATGCCGGACACAACTCATAAGCACGCTCTAGCTTGTGGCAGATTGCGATTTCTCCCTAATCCATTGCGATGTGAATTATTACCAATTTAAACTTTTCCAAATGATATAAATTACCGTAAAGTTGACCCCGTTATTATTAACTCCCGTCCTCCTGGCGGCCATTAAAAAAAAATAATCCCCACACGTGAAACTTGAAACGACTGTTTGCATTTACAGGACTCGAAGCATTTAAGGGTGTACCATCTGCACAATAGGACGGCGTTTGATGTCACAGGCAATGTGAGCATCAACACGCGTGAAACCGGCCAGAAGATAACACTGATGGCGATTCACTCGAATCGCACCGTGCGGTTCACGACCAACTACGACGTGCTCGATCAAGAATTCAAACAAAATTCCCGCCTGGACCTCGGCCCGACCGCGTGGATAGCTTACGACATAGATCTCCTCAATAAAACCACGGTAATATCAATCATCGCCCATATGGCATGCGTCGTAATAAATTCTCGATACCTCAAATATCTAGGACGAAACATCCGAAGCTCAGCAAATACAGATAAACCTATCCTACCCACACCGGAACTTTACGGCGCTCGGATCGTATAACATCAGCAACAGCTCCTTATCATCCGCAATGTCGTTAGATTGGAACAAGGAGAAAGATGAGAAACCGCGCACGGTGCAAGCCGCCTTCGATTGGAAGCTCGACAAGAACCGTCCGAACCGCCAGGAGGTCATGCTCGGCTTAATGCACCCTTCGCTTGAAAAAGTACAAGACGACACACGCATACATGATACGCGGTGAAACAATAAATTGCCTCATTTCAGAATGTCACCATCCTCGGCGAATACGACAGGTCCAATAGAGCTCTGGCGGACGTGAAGCTAACCGTGGATTACTCAACAAATCCGGATCAAATGCTGAAGCTCAGGGGCCTTTTGGAAAACAACTCAAACAGCAGCATGCTGAATTATACCTACAGTTTATGGGGCACTCATCCAGCGACCAATTTACAATTAGACGTGCGAGGTGGAGTTAACTATCGACCGCGCTGGTTTTACTCTTATCACCTCGTGGACTACAAACGGACGTACTTGCCGCTCCAGACAGGCGAAGCCACCACGAGAATGGATCTTGACCACAACGAAATAGAGCTCAAGGTAGATTATCACGGGCAGCGGCAAAACGCCGACACAGCCCCCCGCTTTGTCATTCCCCACTAAACACTCCAGTCCAGGCCCGCGCGAAGACTACTCTACTTCTTTTTTATTTACACATTTATGACGCCGCCACATATAAAACCGTTTGATAAAGTCACTTCAGCTTGCTTAAAAAGCTCCCCTATAAATTTTACAAATTAGGATCTGATAGCGTTTTATAGCTAAACGTAACATAAAAGGCGACGTAAAATATTTTACTTCACGGCCGGCCCTTAACTGAATTTATTTTAATTATTGTTGCAACACAACACGCCGCCCGGGCCGTGTATTAATATTTACAGTCGCGCGATAAACTAGATACGATCTTATTTATGGCGGCGGGATCAGCTGCCATATTTTTATACTCTGTAAAAATATCCAGTTTCGCAGAATTTACCTCGCGACAACAACACAAAAAATTCGATAACGCATACTCGACGCCAAGGGTAGGCCATACTCGATGTGTTTATGTTAACCACGTGTAACTCTTAAAAAATGACTACCCCCGATCCGCGAATAAAATCAGGATTATATATATATATATATATATATATATATATATATATATATATATATATAAATAAAAGGGGGAAAAGACACTTGACATTCCGCGATACTGCGAAAATCCTAAAATTATATGGCGGGCCGCACACAGAACACAAACGTGCGTTACATGCCCTCGCACGATAACAGTGCAATCAAAATTATTTTATTTCCCGTTCGATGCGTGTGCAAGATGCGTGAAAGAATCCGCCGGGGAATCAATAGGCCGTTTTAGCCGCGCTCCCCCCCTAAAATGGGTTTTATTGTAAGACAATAACAAATAAATCGAGCTCGTAATATTAAGAGGTAACTTTGAATAACTTCCAGCGAAAAACTCTGCACGAATTGTCTTATTTGTGGGGTAGATATGCCGGAAAGTTCCCTCTTTACACCGCAAACGTATCAGCCATACACGGGAAAGACATCAACGCCTCTGGAGAGTTTTACTTCAATTTCAGGGAAAAGTTGCTTCAGCTCGAACTGAACACGACTACAGGTATGAATATTTCTTTTAAAACACCCAAGTTTTGATAGGGGCGGATTTACGCTATATTGTTATTATTAAAAACATATAATTTTTCTTATCGCCACGTTTCGGTAGACGGTAGCCAAAGCGTGCATATGAAGGGCTATATACCGGACGCCCGTAGCTGCTACTTCGACTTTTGGCGGCTGTACGATAAGGACCGCATATCGGACATATCATACCTATTACGAATGAACCATTCGAGGCTTGTGGTTTCCTATCTCCACTGGCGGCCGGAGCTGAAGCAAGATATAAAGGTATATGCCCGTCAACCGCACGGCCGCTCGTAAAATTAAGGATCTTTATAAGCGCGAAACTCGATCTCTACTTTTTTTTCAGGATGGAATCCGAGCATTAAGCGTAGGTTTATATAATCATACAATGGAGAGGACCGACTATTGGAGGCAGTACATCCGCTCCGAAACAGCGGACGCCATCAGCGATATTTGGCAGGATGCGAAACCCCTCATGCAGGACTTCCTTGATGACGTTAAGTATGTAAAATCACTTCTAAATCGCAACTCATAATTCACCACCACGCATACGCCTTAATGATATAAATGTGCGCGCTTACACTCACCCCGTATCCGTTCCGTAATCCGACGGCGAAATCCTCACAGCGCCACCTGTAACAAAAAGAGCGCGCGTGTTAGAGTTCACTAATTATATTAATTAGCAAAATTTTTTGCTTAATAAAGCGTAAGCTAAGGCTTAAACTACACCAAGAGTGCGTAATACCCTTCAAGCGCTCCCCTTGTTTGCCTATAAGATATTGACGATAATATATTTTATCCTAATCCTACTTAAAAGGATCCCATTCAATAAAAACAAAACCCACCCTAGCGAGCGGGCTCATATAATCAATATGTCATAATAATATATGTCATACCCACACAGGGATCAAATGCAACCGTATATTTATGTTTGTTTGTTTTCACGCTCGCGCAGAGATTTGAGGATAATAGAAGATGATTTGCAAGAGCTGAGAGTCTTCTTAAACAATTCGTATCACGCGAACGAGTTCTATATTAAGGACGTTGTTAGTTTCGTCGTTTACGTCGTCGACGAATTATCTATACGGACGCACATCGAATCGTTGCCGGCAATCGTAAGCGAAATATGGGAGGTGATGGGCGAGTCCGGCAAGAAGATCCAAAAAGGCATTTCGTGGGTTATCGATAAGGTTAGGATTGTGTGAAAGTTTCAATCCGCATAATTTGTGCACGTGCTTCGTTTTGCAGATTAAGAGCTACTATAAAAATTCGGCGGAATTTATTAACGGGCTATTCCAGGGAGATTCGCTCGAGCATCTCTCCGCCGGGTTAAAGCAACTAGTCGAAAAATATGATAATTTTATTAAAGATCTGCATGTCGCGTTTATACGCTACATGGAACAGCTGTGGAAGCAGACGCACAAGATGCTGATGGATAATTGGCACAAAACGTTGGCCACGATTGAGCCGACGTTTATAAAATTCGTTCACTACCTGGAGACGATCGCGTGGGGCGCCAGCAAAGAGGTCCTTGGTAGGTTTGCTAATTGCAATAAATTGCTCGTGCGTGACGTACCGCCTGTTTCAGATTTCCTTTACATCCGCAAGAACGAAATCATCGACAATCCGTATTTCACAAAGATCTCCAATTTCACTCAAGACGTCGACCGGTTCTACAAAGACATGACCGGGAACGATACCATAGGAGCCATTTATAAATACACGAAGGTGGCGTGGAGCTTCCTCAAAGAAAAATACTTTAAATTAGTGCCGTTCGGGAAAGAATTACAGGAAATTGTTAATGAAATATTGAATGAGGTGTACGAATTAAAGAAGCTGCCCTCGATCCGATATTTAATCGACAGGTACAACGAGGCCGAGGAGAGAGTCGCTTGGTTTTGCGAGTATTTTGATGTTGAAAACAGGATACATCGATTTATAACTCTCATTCACATGAAGCTGACGGATATGAAGCAAACCGCTCTGCAAGCGGAAAACAGGTGAGTTGCGGCAAGCGGCTGTTTAAAACACGTGTTTAACGCGTTAATGCAATATTCAGGTACCGCGAGGCGAAAACGAAATTTATCTTCGAACCCGCAGACGGCATAATGCTGCTGGAACAAAAATTACCTATGTCGTGGCACGCTTTTAATGAAACTCCAAACTTCTCGGTAAGTTTCTTATTTATTAACACACACTGAGTGGGATAGTTTGCAACAGCCGGCTACGATATTTTATGTTATAGGAAATACCGGAATATAGGGCCATACACGATTTGCAAAATTATTTCGCCACATCCAAATTAACTTTTGCAACATTCTACACGGACTACAAGCCCTACACCGACCCGATGGATTGGTTACCGCCGTTTAAATGTATGCTAATTAAATTCGAATCTCGCCGCCGTTTTATTAATTAAGTTTATTTCAGCGCAAGCAATGTTGGTGGGATCCGAGTATTATATAACATTTGATCGCCAGGTTTATAATTTCCACGGACGCTGCAGGTACTTGTTGGCGTCTGATTTCCTCGACGGAAACTTTTCGATTGCAGTCTCTTATAAGGAAGATCCGAAAAGTTATGAACTACTCGTTTTGGTTCACGATACGATTGTAGGGATAGATATGTTTGCTAATGTAGGTGTATTTTTGTGGGTTGTGTTAATTGGTGGTGATTTGTTGTTTTGTTTGTTTGTAGAGGGTTACGGTTGGGGATGGCGAGGCGCGGCTCCCGCTGCAAATCGGGGATGCGTTTCTTTACCAGGAGGCCGATATATTGACGCTGGAAAGTGAAATGGGTTTTGAGCTGCAGTGCAACATGAAATTCGGCGTTTGCATGTTTGAGGTTTCAGGTAAGTCGGCCGCTTGGGGATGCCGGGGGCCGGGTTAATTAGTTTACTTATCCCGCAGGATGGTATTTCGGGAAGACGGCGGGTCTGTGGGGGACCATGAACAACGAGCCGTCTGATGACTTATTGACGCCCAACAAAACTAAATTAAGTGTGCGCGACGTGCAGAGCTTCGTGGAAAGTTGGGCGCTGGAAAAGAAGTGTCACGCGGCCGAAAATAGGGCGGTTGCTGCGACGGCCGTGGTGCCGGAAATAGAGGAGCTGTGCGACTCGTTTTTCGGCAGCAAGGTGTCGCCGTTTACAACATGTTTTGGTAGGGTGTCACAGGCGCCGTTCCACGAAATGTGCCGCAACGGCACGTCGGAGGAGGAAGCATGCAGATCCGCCGTGGCCTACATGAAGTTATGCTCGTATGTGAATACCCCGTTAAGGATCCCCGACGCGTGCGTGAAGTAAGTGATTAACGTGAGGAATATTCATACTCCCATCCCTGAATATTACAGCGTAATAAATTAGAGCGGGCGAAATCTTAATGTAATTCCGCATGGTGACGATTTGTTAGTCGAACTGATAACGGGTTTGAATTGGTGTGATGTTTTAACTGCGGAGATCGGACGCGGGCAAATGTTATTGAACGTGTGTGAAACTGTTGCTAATTGCTAGACCGTTCCGCTGCTGGCGAGTGACTTTACGAGTCGGCACGTGCCGAATGATCGGTATGAATCTGAATGGTACAGCAGGCAGTCGCGTCGCGGCGGGCCATTGTTATATGCAATCAAGTGTAAGTGCTCCGCATTAACATAAGAGTGCATTGATGTTAGGACCCGGCATCCGTAATGTATGCATCTATAAATTGCGTTTCACATTGTCGTGACTGGATGAAAGTCGCTTACTTGCTTCATCTGGACAGATGTTACATTAATATTTATACCGCTATATTCCAGATGTAATTTAGTGAATGGATCCGTGGTGTCCGAGGGTGAATTTGTTTTTATGGAAAAAGATACCGTTCCGCAATCGGCCGACGTTGTATTTATTGTCGAGGCCAAGGAGTGCAATAAAGAGTTGCGCACCAGGAAGAAGCTGGACGAGGTGGTGGAGCAATTGAACAAAGAGCTGCATAATGCCGGCATCAGGGATAACAGGTGAGCTCTTTTACGAGGGAAACATTTTAGCGGCTGCTGTCCGCGCTAGTTACCATGCGATGACCCTTAAATGATGCCTTAATGTGATTACAGATATGCGACCGTGGTGTTTGGAGGCAGCGGGGTGTACGATCGACCGCGCAGTGTTGTAATCAATAGCAATGTCTTCGTGGAGCACCAGTTGATCTCAACCTACTTTGATCACATTCCCACCGGTAATAATGGCTATTACTTTTAACTTTGTTCCCTCAGGATCGCTATATCGCATCTTTCCCACTTTACTCCGTACCCGCTGTTTATTCAATAAGATAAAGTTTCTCAGTTCGCACTTATTAAATCATTAAGATTTGCGGCGAGCACTTTAAGTTGGTGCGCATTATACATGAGGGCGAATGTACAGCGATGAGCGTGTTTGATTTTCTGATTTCAGGCAACGGCAGCTTAGATATCTTCGACGCCCTATCGTATGCCACCAAGCTCATCTTTCGACCCGGCGTCTCCAAGACATTCATTCTCCTCCCGTGCACGGATTGCCAGGAATCGAATATGAAGGTGAGCGGTGCCGCTGAATTATAAATCAACAAATATCCAATTAATTGTGCACCACCCTCGTTCCGTGACGATATTTATGAAGTGAGCACAAATCAGTGCGCTCTGTAATTTGTCGCTGCACAATACAAGTATTTCGGTAGCGAGCCAGGTAATGCCGTTTGCGAATGTTGGTCACGCGCCGGTTGGGCAGGTGCCCCGCAATCTATATCCGTAGATTGTACAAAAGCAATTTGGAAACAGTTTACTAGTTGTCAGTGGGTTGTGTATGTCGCGCACGTAAGATAATATACGGTATGTATATTTGCGTGACGGGACCGAGGCGCCCCCTTCGGGCCCGCGGATGAGGACGCGGTATTACAATAAATCCCCACAGCGCCCAACGCTGACCTAAATCTTGCGAATACAGAACATTATTTTGTAATTACTTTTCAGCTCGACTACACCACCCTACACCAGTTGCTGCTGGAGAACGACATCAGCCTGCACATATTAATGAACGAGGAGTTCCGCCTCAAGAAGTCGCGGAACAAAATCAAAATCTCCTACGGTAAGTACTTTTCGTTTTGTCCGTTTATCTTCAAGCCAGCCAAACCCCCCACCACTACCCAGGGGGAAAGTTAATTCAGATCGCTAAATTACAGACCGTAATTCCCCACGTACTAACCGGGGAAACTAATACAACATTCGCACCGTCAATTTATATTAAACACGACAAAACTAAACATTTAAGATTCAAAATGTAATAATTATGGCGAATGTGCCGGGTACTCGCCGCATAATATTCACTGCTCGCCCCCAAAAATCCACCGTGGCTTGTTTAAATCGAAAATGATTTCAACTGTATTTGCATTATGAACAACAATATTGTGTGTATAACCGTGGAAAATTATTATAATAGAAAAATTACTTCCAATATTATTATGATAAATAATTGTTTTAGGCGTAGATTTACCCGCATGGTCTGTCAATTTTATACAACAAATATTGACAGCTCATTGTTGTTTCTATTCATCAAACAAATATTTTAATAAATTCAATTTTGATCCTGCAGTTGTTTAATTAATTATGCAAACGTAATTGTCCTTTTGTCGGTCACGTTTTAAAAAATATGCTAAACGGTGCGGCGGTGGTATCTCAGGTTGAAAATTTATACCGACAATATTTACAGTATTCCGTGCGCCGCTTTTAATTCTGGAGCACGGCTTTGTTGAAAATCAGTCGGAAAGGTTGGCAACGGGCGCGCGCGGTGTTTTACTCGAATGTAAATTTCATATGATATGTGGAAGTTCGCCTGGAAAACAATGTAAACTAGTGTCATTACTTGTTTAAATATGCCTATCCGGCGGGCGCATTAACCGACGATTACGCTGGCACAGCGGCGGGCCGTGAATATCTGGGGGCCCTTTGCGCCCTATGGACATAACAGCCATGACTTCCGTCGTTTAACCCCCGATTCCGCGCTCCAAGCCGTACGTGCCCGTACGCATATTTACGACCCCATATGCATTAAAGATACTGGCGCAGCTTCTGAGGTTGGGGGCGGCGTGCGTCATGTTACAATGCGGCCCTGATTTTAGATGTAATCTGCATCGGGCCGGCGGTGCGCCGATACATAAATAGCAATCTCCCATAATGCGCTCCCCGCGTGCACGTGTTCCGTTACCCACGATACAGAACGCGACCCCATGGTGTCTTTTCGCCGCGCCCAGCGGCGTAACAATTTCTTTCAGAAAAAGGTTTCAGTTATTCATTGCGAGACACAATGGCGCCGTCCATTGTGCAGGGCACAGTGGGCTCGCGGCACTCTACGTGTCAAGTTGCCGCTGCAGCCGATCTGCATGCCAAATAAACACAGCAACGTGTTCAATTATCGCCGGCTTAAATAACGGCCATAGTTTTCGGCCACGGGGCGGTCATAAATTGTCTCGCTCGCGGAGAGGAAATTATGCGACTTCCTGCGTGTGCGTTATGAATTACAGTGTCCGCGATTTAATAACAAAAAATTAATTTTATCCATCCCCATACCTGGCATCACGTCCTGGCCAAGTTTTAACGTCGCGCTCATATTATGCAGACCGATCCAGTCGGTAAATCTCGGAAAATGAGCGTGGAAGAATTGCAGACCGGTCGTAGATTATCCCCAGGCTACATTATCCTGATTGCTGCATGAAACCCAACTCATATATAATTAGCTAAAAATCATTAATTAAGGACCCGCCCGCGTCCACCGCACGGCAACGCAATCCATCCGACCACCCCCCTTCGCCGATAATCGCAACGCGCGTATTGCATAACTCTGCAATTAGATCACGTTCCGACTTGATCTATTTCGCCTTCCCCCGCTACACCGCTCGCCAATCTTATTGCTTATTAATTCAACATTACGTTATAATTCTGAGAGAACTTCGGTAATTAATTAGTATTGAAATTCGGCGTTGAAACTGTGGCGTACCAAAACTAGTATTCGCAGACGCCATTTGACTTGCATCAATTCGAGCCATTCAATTATATTTAGCACCGACAACGCTTGACAACTCAAAATCCGCCAACCCCCTCATTCAGCTCGAATCCAACCGGCGGAAAAAGACCGTGCCAATACTCAAATCGAATGTCCAAATTTAATAAATCCTAGAAATCAATTGAACAGAAACAGATATAGACAGACACATGCCCTCGTCGCAAAACAAGATGTTTTAGCTGTTCGCAACATGTTGCACCGGAAACAATTATATTCCGCTCTGCTCCAGTGTGTGCGCCCACTCACGTGATGTGTTTTAAAATGTAATTTGAATATTGTGATTGTAAATCTACCGATTCGCTATGGGATTCGCAAAAATCCACAGGTACAATGCAATTTTAATGGTATTCCCAAAGTGACCGATTTCTGTCCGATGCGGTTTGTCCGCGCAAATTAAACAATGTTTTATGGCGGCGTCGTTAGTGACCGTTCTGCAAACTCCTATCTCAATACGAATACAGCATGTTGATGTTAACTACGGATAGGATATGTTTCTACGTCCGCCCGCTTTGTGCCCGTGCATGCGAACGCATTTCAGAACGGACGGCAAAGTTTCTCAACAGTATCCCGTCATCTCGCCGATATTAATATCGAAACCAAAACGCTCGGAACGGCTGAAATGTGACAGAAGATGCGAATATCCGACATCGTTTCAAGCGCACCCACCTTTGAGACCAGCCCCGCGCCACTACTACCCAACCCAACCCACTTCACGCTCATAAAAGCACTTTAATAATCTATATAGATCCACTCTTTGCACAGTAGATAATAGTCGAGTGCGTGACTGGGTGGCCTATTATTTCCCGGATCGCGATACGGCCCAGATCGACAAATAAAGACTGCCTCATTTTCGCACAATGATGCCACTACAGGCGTTAAATGAACCGGCCCGCCTGCGCTTTTATCATGTTAATAAATGAGATACATCGAAAAATCACTATGGCGCTTCACATTAAGTATAATTACACATAATAATAATTACTAATTTCATTTAAAATTGTTCATAAAAATCATGTCTTGTCTAAAATACTAAGATATTGTAGTCAAGTTATATCGATATATACTACCCGAGGGGCTGTCGTATATTACGATCGAAGTATGTGGGTGCACTCAAGTAACAATTTTCATGCGAATAAAAGCCACAATAAAAACAAAAATAGTCGCTGCCTTCCTTATTATAATATGATTCTGAAGCGTCTACGAGCCGCGTCTTCCCGATTCTATCTTAATTCTTCAAACTTAATTATTATTAAATGTATTCGATACGGCTACGGTTCACCGACTAAAATGATTCTAAGTGCACGGAATACACACACACAGACACACATACTAACGTTATTAAATGCACATGATACCTACATTAAATTTTAAACATCTAATAAAATTGCAACCCGGCAGGATATTTAATTAAGCGGCTGCGTAAAAATGGTGAATGCGCCGGGCGCGCACTTCAATTGCATTACGGGCGGTACGTTTAAAGATGCGCCGCTCCATTATTTATGCAGGATGCCTATTAGTATATGGCCTCTCCCGACATTAGCGGGAGAAAATTCTTAAGTGCAATTTATACCAGTTTGTTGTGTCTACCGCACATTACTTTACCGCAGGAATCAAATTATGTTTTAATTGTATTGCAGAAAAACTAACAATGCCTATTAGTATGTGGGCTCTCCTACTTTACCGGTAGAAATTTCTTAAGTGCAATCTGTGCCAATTTCTTGTGCCTACAGCACTTTATTTTACATTATTTTCTTAATATATGTTAAAAAAATCCTTTTAGCATTTGATCAATTAATTATGGGTTAATGCATGTCAAAGGCGCAACAATCCATTTAACAAAGCCGGTGTGATAGTAATATATATATTAGGGCCGATATTAATTCAGGTATCTGATAAATTTGTTGCCCTTTAGCGTCAATTTACTAAGCAATGCACGAGTTTAAATTGGTGGATAGTTAATATAAGCGCCCGTTATGAATATATCTGTAAACTGTAGCATAGTTGTTGAAGTCCACTGTCAATTTTCGGAAATTAGTTACGTACTGAGTTTCATATTTGATGTAATACCCGCAAAGGCATGGCGTGCGTAAATTAATTGCATCGCAGCGATATGAAACGGGGCGAAGAAACGGATTAATAATGCAAATGTGACGAGCTGGGTGTTAGGTAAATCATGTAATCACGTAGATCAATAGGATTCGAGGGGTATGAGATGAAAACTAGTATTACTACACAGTGAAGGTTTAACATTAACACGCTATTAAAAGCCCGCGCAGTGTTGGCATAGCCCCAGCGTTCGCTTAATGAACATCATTCTGTGTGTTTCAATTAAACCAAGTACGCATTTTTTATGAGTCAAAGGTAGCTGGGTCCTTTAGATGGAAATCTTGTAGCGCGCAGCGACGTTTTCCGGGTGGGGGTGGAGGCGTCCTTTGTAGTTCGAACCCCCCTCCGACTCATCTAGTGTTCGAAAAGAAGGGAGCTCACTTCTAGGCGGGATGCGTCGCAGCAGGGAATGAGTGATAGCAAAGACAAAGCACACCAACAGTGGGATTTAATGACCGTTGCATAAAACACGAAACATGAAAGCAGGAGCGGGCGGCCGCGCGTCTACGCGGAGTATTGGTAAACCGGGCAAAATCCACGTGGCTTGCTTAGCGGCCGGCGAGCGGTTTGCCACCCCCTGCGGTCACCGGCGCACCCCGCACTAGACGGCTCAATGCACTTAACCTCCCTCTCGGTCCATTTAGCACTTCTATAGACGGAAGAAATAACTCCAATTTCATAAAACTACTCAAGTAATGCCATCCGGTTTGCGGCTGTGCCCATCTATGAAAACTAACTCATCAAATTATCCCCATAATGCAGCACCGCACGAATAAAAAAAAACAATGATAATAGAATCCAAACCCAATCTAACTTTTAATTAAATTATGCTATAATTATAAATAAATTAATACGAAGTTAGGTGTGTATGTGTGTGTTTGTGAAGCGAAGAGCGGCTCATGTATTTTAATGAATTCTGACATTATAATTAATATAACTGCTAGTTCATTATTCCATTGCGACGGAAATGCAATAAGCAACACATCAGATACAAATATGCCGGTGGCTTTCCAGATGCCACAAATAAACAGTCCGAATATGACAAATCGTAATGTATCGGAAAATAAACTAAAACTAAACCAACACATTTTTATCCATTAATAACATCACCACACCAACATCCGATATAGCATATACATTTCCATTGATTATAATATTAATAACTGTTGTTCTGCAACTGTCACAAATACCAAATATATTAATTATTTCATTTAAATCACAAAAATCTATGATTGATTTATAATCTATTTTCGCATTTGATTCTAAATTACAAACCAACGCTCGTGCGGTATTTATGTATGCACGCTGTTGTTATTTATATTACACTTCAAGGGCCCATTCAAGAAATAAATAGGCAGGACCGTATAATGCATTAACCTTAACGCTTCTAATGCAATTTCTGCGCCGCTAAAAGGTTAATTATAATATGTCTAGTCGTCAACAATGCATTCATGTGTGAGGGCGGCAGTAATTCATCGTCGTTTCGCAATTATGAAAAGTTGTTAAGCGCTGCGGCGGGGGTGCGCGCGCGCGCGATCCTTGAGAGAATTAATTAAAATATTTTTTGGGCGGTTAGCGGAGTTTTAAATTTAATTTGGGCCGCAATTACTGGGCGGGGGTTCGCGCGCGCTCGGTTTTACGAGATTTGAAAAATTGTTAAAAAGTAAGTTTCATTGCGCCGGCGGTAAATCTGTATTGGATTCTGGTGATGATGTTTCAGTTATTTTGGCACGGTTCGGGGGATTTATTCGCGAGCAGATGTAATTAAACGGCAAGTTAGCGTATCGCTGTATTGAATATTGGATGAACTGAAAGTGGTTCGCGGAATTGAAAACGCCCACCGCTACTTTGTCCGCATCGTGCGCTTAAAATGTATATGGTGGTGGAATATTGTTGGGCTTGTGTAGGGCAGTAAGCTGCTATTGGCCGACCCGTAGGGTTGTTATTGTTATCTATTTTCGATGTTGAGTTGCGACACTGAAAATATATTTTGTGTAGAGCCATGCTGTTTACATGGCTTACATGCTTGTAACGGAAAACATGACGGATATGTTTTGGGGGTCGTCGTGGAGACGGTATTGTGGTATTTATTTAGGGAATATCGGCTGGTGGAATAATATAATGATCGTTAAAATGTATTGTGTCTTCTTTACAGGTGTAGATAGGCGGCTGGCATATACGAAAAAGGACGCGGACGAGTTGCACGGGGATGCAACATTAAGAAAGTCCGTGCAGTTGCCGAAGTCTACTTTGGGATACTGCACGCCTTTGGCGCTGGAAACTAACGGTAAGGGTGCAAGGCGCGTCCGTCTTTGTCTGAAGATGTGATGCTCCTTGGGCTAAATAAAGGGTTCGGGATGTTGCGCCTGGGCGAAATGGGACGAGCAGCAAGCAGCACATGTAGTCCGAAATGGGCCATTCTCTCGTCGCGCCGCCGGTCAGAATCCGAGATAAACCTGATGTTCGCTACGGCCGAAGTTACTCCCCGCCGCAGGCTCACGACACCAAAGCACGCAACGTTTAATGGAAATTCAAAGGAACTATTCGCCTCGGTGCTAGCTGACTAAGTTCCTTATTTTAGCGTTCGCACACGTCGATGGGAATATGCGGAGGGCAGCATAAACTAGGGCGGATTTAAATATGTGCTTTGAATAGATTTCAGCGCTGATGGAGCAGTCAAATCACGCTTCATGAGTGACTGCCTCTCGCTAGTTGCCGCCGCCGTGTCATATGTAAATCACCATTTATCACTCGCGCTTGAAATTAAATTAAATCTTTCTTTTATTGATAAACGCGAACCGACTAATATATTATTGTACGGGCCCGTTCACTGGGAAATTCCAAAAGCTTTTCTATTTCTGTCTCCACGAACACTGCCGCAGCGAACATCAAGTAGGAATGTATGTCCTTTCCTGACCACCGTCAATACATCTTACCCCCTCTGATCGATTGATATATAGCGTTCGAGTGGAATCCAATGACGCGATCTGATTTCAGGATCCGTGTTCAGCGGCAAGAAGTTGGAAATGGAGAAACCGAAATCAGCTAGGAAAATTGCGGCGGTATTCGCCAAGCGCATCGCCCAGTCCGCAGCCATCAAGTCCTGCAAGACCTGCGAATGCACCGCGCACAACAGCGGCGTCTCCTACATGGAGTGCTTCCCCTGCATCTACCCCACGCCGGTGGCCATCGATAGCGTAAGTCCCCCCACAATTCTTTCTCATCCTCTAAATTCATTAACCTTATTAGCGCACCACCAAACCCCGCGCGCGCCCCGCAGCGCACTCCCCCGCCACCCCACTTACTTTCAACCGCACGCGCTGCGTTTTGCAATCCTTCACCCCGACGAATGGTACTTCTCTCAGCCTGGATTGCCAGTTACTTGGCCGTTGCTACTTCTCCTGCTCCACGCCCAGTCTCAATTCAACCCAAAATTTATATCCGCACAGAATTTATACGACTTTCTGTTGTCGACTCTATTTCTCCTATGTATCCATTTTACATTTTATGCTGTACCTTTCATTATCTAAAGTTTTTACATCGCCCCCTTTTTGACATGCCCGAGAATTTATGCGGCCAGCCCACATAAATCTCACGAACTCCTTCATTCGATCATTGTAATCGCGAATGGAAACGTTTGAATCGAATTAGCCTCGCCAGAAAATAGGGGAGAAATATCATCTATCCATTTCCTACACACAAACGGCAATTGAAACTCTAACCGCCACAAATCAATACTACTAAATAGATTTATAGATGCAGCCCCCGCTTTATTTCATAACAAATGATCATCAAACGGCCGTTATTTAAAACCGTGCCGAATCGCATAAAGTATTTATAATGATTTCGTTGTTGCTTTATGTTACTGACTATTCTGCTATATTAATATTAGTGATGAAATTCGCGGAAATAATGCACAGCAACACGTTAAATTCGCCTTACATTTTATATGAAACGTTCATGATTTATGTTACGTTGCGAAATAAATTGCAGTTCTATGCGAAACAAAGTTTAAATTTTATATTTGTGGGGTTTCCTACAGAGGAGTAACATCTGTTTCATAAACTAGCGATCTAAAGGGTGGGGTACTGCACCCAATTGCATATTACAAACATATTAGTGGTTTCCGTATATTTTTTTGTTTGTCAATCGATTCTCTTCAATATTTATAAACTCCACCCGGTACAAATGGCGGCTGACAGATGGTTTTCCACCTGTGATTTTGAATGTTATAATTATAATCCATTTCAATATACAGCACTTTCTAAATTAGGTAGAATTTGTACATATTTTTTATTTTGTACTAATATTTAATTAGCCCTTTGCACGCTATGAGTAAAAATAAACGTTTAATATATTTTTCTATATTATCATGGAGAAATATGACATATTTTTTTATAGAAATTATACTAGTGATTTGTTCTCATTAATTTAATAGAATCTTAAATTCTCTGCTCTATTCTAAACTAGTCAACGTAAAATTTCAAGCTATATATTAATCTATCCAACGCTTGCATCTGCACTATACTAGTGATATAATATTATCAATGTTTTCTCTCTTTTATTTAATAGAATCTTAAATCTTCTCTTCTACTCTAATCTAAAAATCGAAGTTAAAATTCAGTCTTTACAGAAAATATCTAAAGACTGAATTTTAACTTCGACTTTTATATTAGAGTAGAAGAGTAAGATTCTATTAAATTAAAGGGAGAAAAAAACTTGATAATATTATGTCACTAGTATAATGCAGATACAAGCGTTGGATAGATCAATATCGCATATGGTAAGGCTAAATTACTAATCAGGATCACATACATATTACGCTTTCGATCCTGGCGGCTATCAAGCTATTTACACATCGCAGGCATTAAATATCGCACCACATTCAAACACTTACCATTATCCGTTGTCGCACGTGCTATCATGGTTCAACCTGCAACAATAAAGTTGTATATGAATTGTCAATCAATAAGCGGCGTGTTTAATTAAAAGCAGTATTAATTTCGGAATTAGCTACACTAAAATCTAATAGGAATTAATAAATGAAGTGTAATATGTTCACAGGGATTCGACGAGGACGAAATGCTGTCGGTGATGCAGCCAGCTGAAGATGAACTATTCGATTACGTCGATTAAGCCCGCCGAGAGCTCATTATCATCGTACAAAAGAAAAGTCGTTCTTAAATTAATACATCTTCGTTAGATAAATAGAAAACTATATGTACTTTAAACTTAATAAATAAATTAGTGTAATAATTATAAAACAAGTGTTATTATTCATACACACAAGAATCATGATAAATATTAGATGATTCGCGCGGGTTTCGGAATTAAATATCGCTCTGCCTTAAGGGATTTGTAGCAGAGCTTAGTAGCGGCGTCACCGCCATAGAAACGGTGCTAATATATAATTGTTTAATATCTGCATTACATTCATATTTACAAAAGCCGTCGCGTCGGATCTCGAGGTCTCAATTACCAACTTCCGATAATTAACGAAGCGAACGCGCATTTATGAAGGGGAGTGGAGGGCATTGTTTTAAATATCGCAATAATAAAATTTGTGCAAATTTGAATTATGCCCCTTTGTTTAATATGTAAATATCGTTCAGACTGTAAAATACTATGCGGAAATTGCCAAATGCGGCGCAAGTTTATAAATTAAATATTCGGATTGTATGCTCAGGAAAACAATAAGCTGTACACGATCAACGCCCGGCTAATTCAGCAACTATCCTCCCCTCTCACGCGGGAAGATATTTAAAATTGAGAGGGCGAGTTTTTTGTTTTGTTCCAGCGGCAATTGTGTGCGCCCGGATATTTTATTGCGATACATAAAGCCGGCATATTAATTCGGCACAAAGGGAAGGGCGCGCGAGTTTGACGCGTGGCAGGTATAGTTTGCGAGTTTACGTCGTGCAGCGGCAAATGAGGCGTAATAAAGGGATGTCGGTGTCAAAAGTTGGCGCGCGGACTAAAAGCGATGGCGGGCGAGGGTGGTATAATGATGCAATTGTTTATTTTCCAAGATGACATTTTGAAAAATTGGAGCATTAGTATTCAAGCGGGGGCAGCGTGGCAAACCTCGGGAAGAGGTTGAAAGTCAACCCCCCTGGGGGATGCCGCCGCACAATACCCCGCATGACAAGAAGGCGGCGGCGGCGGCCCCTGCAACATTCTCGTCACCTGGATATTGAAACTAAACTGACTAATAGTATTGCGTACTTTCAATCGCGCTTAAATGTATCGTGCAAGTGCACTTTCGAGTTGCCCCTTTCAGACGCAGCGACACTTCGAGGACTTTCCAACTGCGAACGATACGAAATATAGTCTGCCGAACCAGTTAAATGTATTAATGCATTCATTACGGCTGTAATTGAAATATGGACTAACTTTATTGTTGCCACTTCACCATTAATTTTGATCGAAACACAACTAATTTCTATAACAGCAGCATTAAAATGCTTTAGAATTAGAATTACAAGCGCGGTAGTTATCCATGACATAAATTTATAACAATAGTTAGATCTTATTACGTTTATATACCATAAAACGAACAATAGTAGCATACACTACAGGTGCATTTTCAGCATAGCTCGATTGGAAGAAAACACAATTTTGGTGAATGCGCCGGGCATAATAACAAACATGACCACTGTTACATGAAAAAAAACTATGTGCATTATACTAATCGGATATTTTAGTATTCGTTATCGTTAGTATTTACCCTAAACAGGATTGTCAAAATTAAAATCAGTGTCACCTGGCGGGAAGGATCAGAACTATCTAACGGCAAAAAAAATGGACAACTCAGCAGTAGCGGAGATAACACCAACATCCCAACCAGTGAAAATGTTTCTCAGCAGACTGCTGAGACCATCCAGAGGGGCGAGATAGTAAACGATTTAAATTAGATATGAGGTGAGGCTATATCAGGGGTGACCAAAGCGATTCCTAGTCGCCCGCCTGTCTGATGTGTACACATCCCTGATGTCCGTCCCACATAGTGTGTAAGGCCGTGCTTATGATCACTTAATACATACTATATTGGTAGACCGCCAATTAATTTAAAGAAAAGGTCATCAAGAGTGATCAAAAGTTGACCAACCCTGGACTATATCATTCCAACCACGAAACTAGAAACAGTAAAAGGATAATTGAACAAGCTATTATATGCAATGATCACACAATGATACCCCGCGTTAAAAACAAAAAAAAAACATTACAAACCGTTCGAATAGAAGAGAACTATTTAGAAGTATAAATGGACCACAACTGAGGACACAGAAATAGCCCGAAGAGAAATCTCCATAGAACTGGCCATAATTGAGGAGCGACTCGAATAAGAAAATGACATTAAGTTATGTTATGTCATTATGTTTTCTTATTCGAGTCGCTCCTCAATTATGGCCAATTCTATGGAGATTTCTCTTCTCTTCACCTTGAGGAGCTTTTCCTCAGAAGACAACCCGGTGCAATAATATCCGAAACCTAAATAGAGGGGCGACTTTTAATAAGAACTTCCTGCTATATAAAGAAATGGATCCTACAAGAAGACCTATCACACCAAAATTAAGATACAATGATAACGTAAATGTCATCATTATGAACTTCAATGGACTAATGAGCTTCTCAAGAGACATGCAGAGGTGTTGCCGCTTATGTCAACACCTCTGCATGTCCCGTGAGAAGCTCATTAATAAAATATATGTTGGAGCCACTACAGTCGTTAACAAACAACTGAAACATAGGGATGGAAAATCCAAAGCGAATAAGCAGAAAATTCTAAAATGGAAATCATATTCAGACAAAGGATAGAAAGCCATAGATGAGTAGTATGGATATCAGAAACAGGCAAAATCAAAGCAAGAAAAAAAAACAGGATTGTGCTTATTGATTAGTAAATAAACAGAACTATGTAGAAATAAAGTTTTATATCGCATTAATTTAATGATGGAGGCATGTTAATAAATATTTACAGAACGGCGCACATATCTTTTTTAAGTCGAGTGATTTAAAATTATGCCTGCGGTTCTAATTCATAATATTCAATAAAGGTGTGATTTTAAAACGTTGCGGGCGATTAAGCGCGATTTTCTAACCAGCCATCTGGTATTTCTGATGTCAATCGGTGCAATCAATAGTGATTCGTGGTCTTAAATTTGTCAGGTGAGAAGAATGTATTAAGTAAATCGCTCCGTTCCTGTTTGTTACAAATGCGTGTGCCGTAAAATAAATTCGGGTCGGAATTATATATGTGTGTAGGGCGAGGAGGCAGAAATCATGATTTATTCGGGCCAGGTATGAGAGGACAAGCTTATCGTTTGAATGATGGTCCTTGTTAAAAATCCGCAGCCTATTAGGGTGCCGGCGGGGAGCGCTCTCTTGTGGAAATGCCCCCCCGCCGCGTCGGGGCGGGGGCCCGCTATTCTGCACCTTCCTCGGGAAAATAGAGGAGCCACTTGATAAATGAAACGGAGAGCGCGACGTAACCGACGATTAGAATGCTAATATGTCAGCGCATCGTAAGTGATTTTTCAGCGGGCGCGTGGGGGTGGTTCGCTGGGGGTGGGTGGATGCGGTGCAGTCTCATCAGTCGGTGTAACGTGGTGCGACAGACAAACGGCCCCGGAGAATGCCATGGAAGGTGACAGCGCGGTGGCTGTAGGTGTCATCTTTAAAATGCGGGGCCGTCCATATAGAAAAGGTCATTAGTTGGCGGCGTGGGGCAATTTGGGAATCTATTGTGCTGGAACGATGTGCCGACCTAACTAAACCATAATGTTAAAATACCCCAATTGATTCAATTTCACCCAAGAGGGTCGGAATAAAAATGTTTTCGCCTCCCTCCCGCGCGATCCCGCCACGCGGATCGCTCTACCCTAGGCAGGGCATTTGAGAAACACAGATGAGCATGCTGGGAGCTATTAAATTGGACACATCGTTAATATAAATCATTCTGATGCAATCGCGCTCGCGTAGGGCTCTGCCGTGGCGGCAGAGAAAGAACTTTTAATCGCGACGATCAATGCTGCAATATTCTCTTGGTATGTAACGCACACTCTTCCCCGATCATCATTAATGGTGATTGGGCGGGAGGAGGGACAGTTTTTGGCCGTTGCAATTGATTAAGTTTTCTATTGTTTCGTCGCGATCTGGTGTGTTGTGGTGGGGCTGCTTGGGGTGGTGGAAGCTCCGGTGGCACCGTCCACACCGGGTCCTCGGTACGTGGGCCGGGGTGCGGGTCGCGGGCCGTTTTCGGCGAGGGTGCGCGAAAGCACACGTCTCAGGGCGCACGCTTGTCGGCCGCGAGGAGGGAGAGCGCGATCGGGGGCGGCAAGAGCCTGAGGCTATGTGATTTAGTTTTCTACCCTCTCCACGCGACGTCCGTACAGCCGGTGCCACCGAGCATTGTTATAAAACGTCAGTGTGCTGGCACACGCGATCCGATAAGCAAAGAGGCGCGAACTTTACTTCGCATTTGTGAAAACTAACACAAAGCTGGTCCGAGTTGGTGGCTTTTTTTGCGACTAGTGAACTTTTTGAAAGTTGGATTTTTATTATAAAAAAATAATAAATTTAGAAATAAATAAATAAAACTTAGTGAGGTAGGTCGTTGGGACACTTAGACGATTTGAAGATGTGAGTGATTTAAGTGCGGGGACGATGGAATATTTAAAGGGACTAGTGTGAATTACAAAAGGCGCAATGTGGAGAGCCTGCTGGGTTCTTTTGGTTGTTGTTGCAGTGGCGGTCAATTCTTTCGACAAACGTATTTTCGGTAAGTTGCAACGTTTTAAACGCGCGCCCTTTGTTTCATGTGCATTAGCACGTGAACGCTTAGGGTTGTTTAGTAATTAGGATTTATGTGTTGACTCGACGCCGTCTTAGTTTTCGGATCGCAAACGTGCTCACTCGCACAAGCGTCGAGCCATATCGGAAGTGACATCTCCTTTGATGAATCGCATCCTCTCTTCACCGCCAACTGCATATCGATAAATGTGAAAGCCGTGATCCGTTTCGCGCCGTAAGCCAAAAGCTTCTACTGCCGCCCCAAAAATAAACCATTGGGATCACATATTTATTATCACAAGCCGGTTAAAATTATCTCGACCGGCCGTATCAGCAATCGGCCGGTTTTATTGTTATCGTTATGGGATGTCGTTGCGAGAAAGTGGCGCGCTGATATCGGCACTTCTTCCGGTATCAAATCGCGCGCATGGAATCCAATATTAATCTATTAAAATGATGATGATGATCAAATCTAATTAATAGCCCCATAAAACAAAAAAATACGAATCGGTACACACCCCCGTAATCGGCAAACCGCTATAATTATAGTTATAAAAGCTCTATTCGTCAAGCCGCGAGCTAAACTTTGACGGCGAGATATTTAATACACTGCTTTAAAGCATTTTCAAGTTTTGATTTAGTTTAATCTTCCGCTCGTAAAATCGAGTTTTATATCGCATCCGCCCCCTCGATGATACTTCCGACCCCATTTCATTAGCGTATTGATATTTATCCAATGTAACGCGTGCGGGCATCAATTACGTTTTCACTTTGACAGGATACATAGCATGGCCTTGTCATATTTAAACGACGACGTTTCCCTAATGCATATAACCGAAATACGATACACCCCCCAAAAAAATACGCTATTTAAACTTATTTAATCACCAAAAACGATTTTGATATTCGTTATCATCAAAGCTCCCGCAGGTAGTAAGCACAATTAAAGTCTCGTCGCCCGCAGGCATTATTATTTACATTAAAAAGAGGAATCCTACAAACAGGTAATTAGGGTAGAGTGTATTACGGCAGTAACCAGAAGGGGAATAATAAATTACAAAAAACAGATATTTCGCCTCAACTTACAAGTTCAAAGAGGCTGTAAGATTCAAATTGAAGGTAACGTAGCCTTTGAATTTTTGTTCCTCCCCTCCCCCATCTCTCGAGACAAAAATATTCCGATATTAATTCCCACCGCCAGCTCCCTTGCTATATAAAAACGCCCGTACTCATTTAGAGGAAACGCAATCAAGTCGCGCTCTTATTATCTCGTCTGGTCCCCCCCGAAGGCAGCCCGTTTCCGATTTCTCAATGGAAAAGATCGCTATCGTATCTTACATAATTGCAATTTCGCCGTCGACGTCGTAGGAATGCAGCGGAAACAGCGGCGCGCGTGTGTATTCTCCGCGCAAAAATATACACTGCAAGTAAAAGATTGAATTGTGTTCCGAAATTAACTTCCATCCGACGACGACGACGGAACGACAACTATCGTCCTGCACTTTTACGGGCGGCGCGTTTTCTTTTTTTTTTTTAAACGGGACGCTCTAAATTGTAATGAGCGCGCTTATCTTTTTATCTTTAGTGTGCCCCCCATTAGATAACTTTTTATCGCGGGGAGAGGCGGCGCGGCCGGGGGGGAGAGAGAATCTAAACGGTTTCGCCTCCGGCAGATTTTCAATTACCCTCTCATACATGCGAAATTGTTTTTTTTCTCCACTCCCGTCGCCTGATTTTATATGGAATTTATATTGGGGAGGGGGTTGTTGGGGCTAATCTATTGAGTTTTTATTTTTTTGTTGAGGACTGCGCGGCGCCAATGTAGGGGTTTCTGATTATAGAATGAGTATAGTTGGTGGGATTAAAAAGTTTCGTGCGTTCGCCGGGAGGAAACGCAACAGCCCTACAACCAAAGAGGTTTTTTTTAATAGAGGAAAGTTTTGTAGTTAAATTAAAGGGTCAAGATTTGGCGTTTTATGGGCAAAGTACCTCTGGAAATGTGTATTTAATGTAGCAAGTTAATATGAGCATGTAACTCTAAATTGTATTTATTATCCATTTATATATTTGTCTGAGTCTGTTGATGAATAAGTGTAACAAAACATTATTTCCTCTCATTATGCGCAACACAGTGTATATAGTTTTAATGGAAATATGAGTTTTCTTTCCGATTATTTTTTTCCGCAACACATACATAAAGTAATTTAAGATTCAATGAACAAAACCTTAATAATAATATCATTTAAATTTATTTATTTCTAGAACCTTGCAATTGATGTTGGCATGTATTCTGCTACACAATTAGTTATACTTTGTTCATTTTAATTTTTCAAACATTTCAAAAAATAACTGTTCAATAAGATATATATATATATATATATATATATATATATATATATATATATATATATATATATATAATTATTTTTCATTTAAAGTTATTCGTAAAGCATACGTTTTATTAATTATATTTTGAGGATAACAATCAAATATAACAGTTTATAAAAATTAGTTTATCATATAAACGAAAATATATTTAAGGTCCTAATTAATTAAGTAAGATTTAGGTATATGTTTTCATTAGGAAACTCGTTGGCAGCTGTTGTATGGTAATTCATAGTCCGGGGAAATGAAATAAAGCTCTTTTATGCGTTTTACAAGACTATTAAATATAGAGTGATAAACCACATAGCAGCAAGAGCTTTTATATCATTCTTCTCATATTTGCTGTGCTTGCGAAATAACCATTAAGTTTCAATTATGCTGTTGTGCATTTTGGCAAAGTACAAGCATACTTATTTCAATCGCATACATTGTTATACATATTGCAAATACTATTTCATTAAAATCAAAGCACGTTTGAATCATTTAATATTCATAGTTACCTGTCGCTGTCAACCGAACAATATATGTTAACTAGACACCAGACGACAAGTTCTAAAATAAAATATCAAGCCTCGATTGATGGAGCTCTGTTTGAAGTTTGTTATACTACTTTGTCAGATAAATCAATAAATATTGTTCGAGCGTGTTCCTCTGTATCAACATTTTAGGAAAATACTTTAAGTTTTATATGTCTTTGCGCGATAGGAATACGCGTGTAAACAAGTTTCCGCAATGCTAGTTTAGTTACATTGTTTTCGACGCGCTTCTTTTGTCATCATTTTTTTTTATATGATTCGTATATTTTTTCATTTGCGATTTCTCTGTTATTTTATTTTAATTTAATTGTAATTTATTTTTCTTTATAATTAGATTATTATTTTCGGTAAAGTGCAGGTCTTGGGCACCAGTTTTTGTACTGCTTACAGACACCATGAAGAGGTTAAATAAATAAATAAATATTCATTAAATATTTATTATTAAACTCATAGTGATTTAGAGTTATTTACTATATATGATTATAGTAGGCTGGAAAATTTAACCAACCTAATGAAATCATATATAGCAAATAACTTGATTTAAACAGTAGTTTAGTTAGAGTGTTTATTATATAAATGAGTATTATTGGTGTTGTTAACAGATACAGTTATGTAGATACTCCGCCAGGATCCCATATAGTTATGGCATGTCTCGCAATTTCCGGTGTAATTATATCGGAATGTATTTTGCAATATGATGTTACATTCCGAGTGCTTTGGCATTTTTATGGAGTAGTGCAGAGACGCGAGACACGCAATATACATTATAGTATTTGAGAGTCCAATGAATCGACTAAAACACTACATGTAAGAACGCACGGGAATTTGTATTGCGCTTTGATGAACTCAAAGCAGCTCTACACATTCTTCGGATGCTAAGCATACTCGAACGGGAAATATTTATGTCGAATGATATTTTCTTGTGCTGGATTTTAGTATTATAATGCTAGATATGGACGCCTTTGTGAGGTAATGATTTTTATAGTTTAGAAAATCTTGCCTTATGCTACAATATTCTGCGAGTTATATTATTTTAAATTCTTGAGATTTTAAAGGCATTTTAATCAGATATACAGGAATCGTTAGTAAATTCTTGTTCCTACTGTTGTAGGAATGGAATGTATGTATTGTATGCACTTTGAGGTTTTCTATTAACTATCAGCTAGCTTGAAAAGTTATTATATCTGTACAACGAAACAATTGCCACGAGACAATAAAGAATAAAACACAATTTCTATCTTTATAGCTATCAGGCTATTCGTTGGTAAACTCAGATGAGTGTAATCATCCCACAACTTTACAGACAACCTCTGTAAAACTGTGATTCACGAAAATTCGTCCCCAATGCTCGAGACGACGCCTCTAACCACTCGGCCACTGAGGTTGGTAGGAAACAATATTAAGACACAATATTCCTGTTTGTCTTTATATTTTATAATTTACGATAACGATTTCGCTCACAACTCACGCTCCCTAATGCTTAGTACAGCACGTTTTACCACTAGTTGTCTGAGCTTGGTAATAAATAATATTTTTATTTTATTTTACATTTTGATTATAAGCAGTAAAATCTATATACAATGTTGTATGTATAGCGAAATTTAACTAACATACAATAATATATAACAAAAATATGATTCAAATATAAAATCAAAACCCTGACCACCCTAGTAGTAAATAACTACACAAAATAAACTAGTTTTGCAATAAAATATGTTAATAATAATTCTATTGTTGATTAATGTCTGGTATTGTACCTTTAGATTAAGTTTTGATTTTAATGAGTTTCGATCCGACGCAAGCATTTGCGTGCACCACCCTCTCCCGGACAATCCACCTTTTTGCGCCTCCTTCGCTACCCGCCGTCCACTCTCCCCGCCGGCCCACCGCCCCGCGACCGTGTTTGAAAGTGTCAAAAAAGTAATTTCCAGCTTGATTTATGGACACGGCTGATATAAAACGGCGCGGAAAAAATTATGGACCGCGCGCGCACACTTTAGATGCCCATAAAACGGACGTAATTATACCCCCCCTGTAAATGGTTATATTGTTGAATCTAATCCGAAACAAGGAAGCCAGCCGTCTGAGGTCGGGTCGCGAATATTTTCACGCGCCGGAAATATTGAAACTAATTGGGCATTCTGCAAAACACGAGGATTTATCGCCGGGCCCCCTTAATGGGCCGGAAATTTTATGGTCCGAATAAATCGGCGGCGCAGAGGAGTGAAAAAAAAAATGTTGCACGCCCGAGCGCGCCGGCGTTTCATTTGTTTAAAGATCTGCAATATTTAGGCGGCGCCGGTCTTTCCATTGTGCCGCCGCCCGCTAAAACTAAGCCGGCCCAGTTCACCTGCGGGCCGGCTTAGTTTTATAAAAATTAACATGCTCCCGGGCAAACATTGGTTTTTCCCTTGCAGTTTTAAGCCCGGCTAGAGATAGAGTATGCAACTTTGGGGCCGCACAATATTACAATTGAAATTTATTTCGCGCAGAGTAATTCGGAAAAGTCCAAGGGGATTCGTGCGATCAAATGGTGATTAATTAGATTTCAATTGTGACATTATTTGTGTACAAACAATGGGTAACTGAATTGTGTCGGGGTGCATTTGCAAAACATACAACCACACCATTTTTAAACACACATTTTAGTGAATTTAATGTCAATACCAATACTAATGATAATATGTTTTAAACAAGTCAACTCAAAAACTTTTACAAAATGTTGAAAAGTTATTTTTTTTGGCGCGGTTAAAAATTTCCAATTAGAGCCTTATTAGGCTATAGGCAATATTATATTGGTTTATATTTATGCGGGAATATCAAGAAAATGTGGAGTATAATTTAAGATGTAAATAGATCTTTTTTGATTAGAAGACAAGAACTAATGATAATAATATAATTTTTATAACACCCACATATAGTGACTACTACCAACACGTTATTCAACACATGATAATATTACTAATAATAATAATAATATTAATAATAACCTTTATTAGCACAACTAAAAAAATAGACTATCTAATATAAATATAAAATAATAAAATAACACATGTTTACCTCATTTGTTATTTCTTTATTTTATATTTATATTAGATTGTCTGTTTTTATAGCTGTGCTAATAAAGGATATTATTAGTAATATTGTCATGTGGTGACTAACGTGTTGGTAGTAGTCACTATTTGTGGGTGTTATAAAAATTATATTATTATCATTAGTTCTTGTCTTCTAATCAAAAAAGATCTATACATTTTCGCAAACAGGATTGTATTCGTTCACCACTAAATCATTTTTATATATTTTCCATCCGTTTACTTTTGTTCGAAGTCAATTTACCCCCGCATAAAGTCCTTCCCTACGTCTTGTTTCCATGCGGAAACGGATTTGCGAAAATCCGGCAATTTTAATGGGATCTTTGGGACATAAAAATATTAAAATAAACAAGCTATGGAACCGATACGTCTGCAGGCATCCTAATAAAGATATTTCCCCTTATAATTTAGCTTGTCTTTTTTATGAGCGGGAGACAAACATAAAATACCTTTATAGATTTATAAGGGACGCGATATGCCACTCCGCCCGTTTGCGTGTATTTATTATATATATATATATATATATATATATATATATATAAGAGGGTGAAAGGAATGTTATGAAATAAGGGCGAGAGAAATTAAAGTCGCATTTAGATTGAATTTGAGGGAGCAGGGTTGTGATGATCGCGCATAAACAAACAGTATAAAGGATGGTGCGAAACAATTAGCCGGCTGTTGAAAAACAAATTGCAGGGTCTTTTATTATAAGGAGGTGCTCAACTATAAAGCAACCGTTCTTTGATTAGCGAGTGTAAAAGGGAGGTTCTTTTTCGTCTACTTTTCGAAACTTTACAGCAAAGCAATCGGATGAAATCTGATTTAACTATGGAAATTACTGGCTCGGGGTGTGTGTGTTTTTTTTTTCTTTCATTCCGAGCTCTAATTATAGCGCTTGAAACTCGTGCGCAATCTTAAAAAGTAGCTTATATATGAGCTCATTATTACTTAAGCAAAAATTCACGTTTTAAAATCCTTATCAAACAAACGGCGCGCGGAGTGGGGCCGAATTTATTTGCATACCGGATTATGCCGCGTGGAGCCGGGTCGATAATCAGCTATCTTAATGTGTTTCTTCATATTTATCCGCTGGAATATATTAACAAAGCGCATGCCACCTCCTCCGCGCAAACAGACATCATCTTAAACTTGGTTTGAAATGTTTACATACAGCGGGGCGGGGATCATGAATATTCATGCGAAACATTACGGCGCCTTTCAATAAAGTTAGGGCGAAAGATTTGCCGCCGAACTTATTTAACTCCCACTTGCCCCATTCGGGGGCGAAGTTTCGAACCGGGGGCCGGCGGAAAGAATGCCGGCGCGGGCGGCGGTGGAGTCGCCGGGCTGACTTGAATGCACAATAACGGAATCGGCCGCACGCGATAGCATTAACATCCGCCCGGGCTAATTGCGGGCGGTAACGTAAAACTCACCCGCGGGACTTAATCTGAAACCCTACGAATTATACAATCCGCAGCTTTTTTTTTGTTCTCCTGCACACGGAATATCGTAACACACCCCCGATTGTACTTTTAATGCTTCTATTCGCACGTCGAATTTCTCACCTTTGTGCGGATTATAAAAAGATCTAATGACAATTAAGTCAATAATATTTCATGAATGATATGATATTTAGGGGGTTTCCCCATGTCTAATGTATTATCTGTTCCTCTCCATATGTTATAACAGGATCGTTATTATTCTTTCGAGAAAACCGAGAAACGGATGATTTCTATTTAATACATTAGTTGCTAGGTAATAATGTTTTACTGTTTTACAAAAAAAAAATTCCGTTTCTCAGTTTTCTAGAAAGAAAAATAACGATCCTGTTATAGGAAAATATGGAGAGGATACTATAAACGATAATAACAGGCAGGACAGGCAGGTCCTACATAAAGTACGGCCATCATTGTATGTCTGTAATTTTAAAATCTATAATGTTATTGAAACAAGGGTTGTAGATTTAGATTCTACATTCATTTAGCTTTAGAATAAGTGTATTCATCATTAAATATCTTCAAAAATTTGCAAAATATAGGGAATTAAAAATTGGCCATACATACATAAAATCGGTCCTACATAAAGTACGGCCATCATTGTATGTGTGTAATTTTAAAATCTGTAATGTTATTGAAATAAGGGTTGCAGATTTAGATTCTACATTTATTTGGCTTTTGAATAAGTGCATTCACGATTAAATATATTCAAAAATTTGCAAAATATAATAAATAATAAATAATAAATAATTTTCTATAACGCCTCAGATTGAGACAGTAAATATTTCCGAAGTGAAATATGTACTACCGGCTTCTAAAAAGATGTAAGCATAGAAAGTAAACATTTTCCAAGGTTTATTCTAACCAGAAAACGAGTTTTAGATGATTTTTTTCATAGTCCTTAAAAATTATATGAACTATCGCGCTGCGCGCTTCTATGACTCCTCAGACTGAGACAGAAAATATTTTCAAAGTGAAATATATACTTCTGGCTTCTAAAGAGACGTAAGCATAGAGAGTAAATATTTTCAAGGTCTTATTCTAAACAGAAGACGAATTTCAGACATGTTTTCAAAACGTACTCAAACATTATATGTAACTATCGCGCTGCGCGCTTCTATATCTGCTGAGGCTGAGACAGAATATATTTTCGAAGTGAAATATATACTACTGGCTTCTAAAATGATGTAAGCATAGAAAGTAAACATTTTCCAAGGTTTATTCTAACCAGAAAACGAGTTTTAGACGATTTTTTCATAGTCCTTAAAAATTATATGAACTATCGCGCTGCGCGCTTCTATGACTCCTCAGACTGAGACAGAAACTATTTTCAAAGTGAAATATGTATTACAGGCTTCTAAAAAGATGTAAGCATATAAAGTAAATATTTTCCAAGTTCTATTCTAACCAGAAAATGAGTATTAGACGCTTTTTTCATAATCCTTAAACATTACATGAACTATCGCGCTGCGCGCTTCTATGACTCCTCAGACTGAGACAGAGAATATTTTCAAAGTAAAATATATACTACTGGCTTCTAAAGAGACGTAAGAATAGAGAGTAAATATTTTCAAAGTCTTATTCTATACAGAAAACGAGTTTCAGACATGTTTTCAAAACGTACTCAAACATTATATGTAACTATCGCGCTGCGCGCTTCTATAACTACTGAGGCTGAGACAGAAAATATTTTCGAAGTGAAATATGCACTACTGGCTTCTAAAATGATGTAAGCATTGAGGGTAAGTATTTTCCAAATTTTATTCTGCACATAAAATCATTTGTAGGCTCTTTTTCAAATGACCAAAGTCACTATCGCGCTGCGCGCTTCTATAACATTGCAAATTTATAATAATTATTCATAGAAGTATACAGTAACTAATCTAGTATTATCTAGAATGATAATATTTTTGTTTGGCGTGATATTGCTCAAACTAATGATTCTACCTACATAAAGATATTCATAAATACACATGGACTTAAAATATCAGATAATTAAGATCAATAATTGACTACTCCATACTAAGGCAACTGTTATAGGAAAATTTGGAGAGGATACTTTAAACGATAATGGCAGGCAGCTAATAGGACTTTGCTCTCAACAAAAACTAATGATTCTACCCACATAAAGATATTCATAAATACACAGGAACTCAAAATACCAGACAATTAAGATCAATAATCGACTGCGTTATAGTAAGGCAAGATACAAGACGTTCGCGTATATAGGGGAGTAGGGTGATCTCATTGTAGCCAGGATATAACTACTTTATAAAAACCACCAACATCATAACCCATGTACTAATACACATACAACAGTACAATATAATCTAAATTGTATAAGGAAAGGTAGTACAAAGTACTTTTATCAGAATCGACTAGACTAGATAGTGCCTATCTGTTAGATATCTCAGATAGATAGATAGATTTTGTGACGTGATTGTAGGAGTTCCTACAATAATGTCTCAAAATCTTATATCAGTATCGACTATACTAGATACTGCCTATCTGTTAGATATCTCAGATAGATAGATAGATGTTGTGACGTGATTGTACTCCTACAATCACGTCACAAAATCTATTCATTCTGCCGCGAGAGAAGCGTTAGGTGAAAAAGCGCCCAGAATAAACTTCATGAGTGGTGGGATGCCAGACTAGAGGAGCAAAAAGCAATAAAAAGCTTAGCATAAAATAAATGGCTAAATAATAAAGCTGACCTAGTCATATATAAAGAGCAACAAGGACGATACAGACGGAGTGAAACGAAAAACGATACTTGGGACCGCAAGTACAGACAAATAGAAATCTATCTGGAAAGCACAACATCTGGACAGGTTTAGAAATTTGTGAAAACCCAACAATGGGATCTTCTCTTCAACCTCCCACCTTATGCTCGCCTCCAAGGGGTGGGGACTTTTAGTAAGTTTACCTACTAACTACTCTACTAAAGTCCTGAAGTCAAAAACTTTCGCATATTACGTCCACTCTAGAATATATTGATTGACTGGATAAAGGGTAAAACTGTAATGATTAGCTAACGAATAGAAAAGTGCATTTTATAATTTTGTTTACCAATATTGAGGGTGATTGATAGATAGATTTAAGACTACAATGAGTTTTGATGTTATGCCTTAAATATTTTGGTAGATTTATTATTTATATAGTTATACTTTTGTTTTATCTGAATGCAAGACTGTCTTTCAATCAATTTTTTGTTTTCTTTCTTCTATAGCGGGTTAAGTGGTAGAGTAGATCAGAATCTGAACGCTTGTTCTTCAAATGTAAATTTGGTTGTAAATGTTTTTCATAAAAAATAATGACAGTTATTATAATTATTATTATTATTTTAACAAAAACGGATGTAAGTAGTTTTAGCACTATTATAGGTAAGACTATTGATTGATGTACTATAAAATCAATTAACAAATATAACTTCTCTTATTTCGTTATCTTCCATCGCAATTATATTTGTATTTGAATCAATTGAATCACATACAACAACAGTTGAAGAGCAGCATAAATAGTTGGACCACTCATGTAAAAGTAATTAAACCGACGTTATAAAACAAATAACAATAACTTTTATCAGTATGTAAAACAAACATGTGTTGAAAAAAAAAGCACTTTAATCAGTTAAATCTGTACGGTAGTGTATAAACTCGAATTTCAGTAAACAAACTTGTATACATATATCAATATCGCGCCTGTTCAGTGGCCACACTATCGTCTAAAACTAGCTAAAGCACTTTCCATTTGCGTACAAACCAGATTAAAACCAGATATATTTGTATTTAATGAGAATTAATGAACTACAATAGAATACCAAATGGCAAATAAACCGGTGTAGTAATAGCATTTCAAACACCCCATTTGCAGTCTTAAATTAATAAATTAGCAATCACATTTAGTTGATCCACTATAAATTTATATACATAGAAGCGCTATTAGTTAATTAATTTCGGTAGTTTTTCAACTCGACTTAAACCGGCAGCAAATTGCGTTTGCGGTCACAAATCATATCGACAGGGAGGTTTTCATGCCGCACGAACGGTGCCAGTACTTTGCCTACGTACACACTACGTTTTCATTAATTAATAGCCTCGAATATGTGATTATTTACTCATTCTAATCAGTTACTGTTTGAACAATAAAGCAATTTCTTTGCGGCCTTTACTAGTTAATGGCACGCACCACAAAAACAACTCGCGCGGTCTATATTATTATTAGTTTAATTAATTGTAGTAAACCCATAAGCAATCAAGTTTTGGGTTAGAGGTATAAATCATATGCTTGTCGGTAAATTTGTGATAATTTATACGTATCTTAGAAAGTTGGGCCCAATTCCCAAATCATGAAATATCATCGATGTTTTTTTCTACTTCGAGTTCGAACTAGCAAAACCATGCAGGTCGTAAATCAGGACACATATTGCTTTTTGTGTGGTTGACTCTACGTGGGGTGATTTAAAAAATATATCCATATATATATTTATATGTATATAAATTATGACAATAAAAGCATACAAATAATTGCGATGTTATTATATATGAAAGCCTTCAGTATATTATATATATATACAGGTATTGAATAGGTTAATTATACGCACATTTGCGGATTAATAATGGAAAGGTTGTTCTTGTGTGAAGGGTTTGTGCGTATAATTTTGTATTAACACATATATGATTTTCTAATTATCGCTGTAATATTAGTAAAGCCGAGCGCTATTAAATTCGGTTTAATACGTTTTACGGCGAGCAATTTGTAAGCCAAAAGAATTACTGAAGGATGAATTGTATTGTATAATTTATTGGTGTGATAATTATCACAGTTTATAATGGGTTATGCATAATTACCATGCATTAATGAGTAGAATAATGATCAAACGTTGAAATTTTCCATGCATGGAATAATCCTCGGAAGAGCATGGTGCAATATTAAACTGTGCACAGATTGCGGAGCGTCGAAAAGCGGCGTTTCTGTTTGCTAAATAGTTTGCGCTAGACTTCATATATTGCATCGTCACAATGCGGTATTCATCACGTCGGATTTCTTTTGCGACCGTTATTTGGCCGCCGCCGCCATTAATGTTTACATAGTGAATGCCCAAATCCGGCTACGATTATAACTTAAACCGCCTCCCTCAGCCACACAACCGACGCATATATCACACCTGTAATGCACAATAATTGCGGTCCATAATGGAAACCCTTATTAATCCCGACCCCCCCCCGCCCCAATTACCGCGGTCGCATTAGCCGAATTCGGCGTACGCGCGTACACGTCACTAATGAAATTTTCGCCACCGCCGCCGCGCTCGCAGGCCCCCCATCCCGGGAAAAGTTTCCCGATTATGTCTCCCAATCGAAGTTACATAAGTATGTGCCCCCGTGCGGACGGAAGCGACGAGCGGCCTCCCTCACGCCCGGCCACGCACTTAATTATGAGAGGCGCCGGTTATTTATGGCGGGTTGTTTCCAACTTCTTTCCCCCGTAATCCTCCTCCGCCGCCGCGCGCCCCTACGCGAATTTATTAACGGAACGCCGCCGCCACCGCTGCCAGTTTCCACCGAACAATATTTTTCACCTGGACGGAAAACATTTTTCTAAGCGCCGCAATTTATTAGCGTCGCCTTTTACTGAAATCAATTATTATTTCCGTCGGCGCACATGAAACAATGCAAAGCGCAATAAAACACAACGAGTGCAGTTCGGTTCGTGTTGCATGCTGCTACCAAAAATTGGCTATTAATTAAGTGCTCAAAGGGTCTCTTGGCACATAATATTCTCGGGAAACATTCTAGAAACAGTAGCGATAGTCAAAGGGAAAATTTGTTATTGAGGGCTTTTCAAACGTATCCATACTGCACTATGATTACGAACTTTTGATGATTTTCGATGCGTATAATAATGACTCATAACTTTGTCGTGACTTCACATATATGCTATTTTGAAATTAATTACAAATTGAGGTTTAATTTATGTAGGATGGTAATAATGTACAAAACTTTATGAAAGTGTTGATTATATTTTCAGATATATTATATTATATATTTATCAACTTCTTAAACCCTCCCACATCATACTACGATCATAATAAGTCCATTCAATATTAAATAACTATTCACTTATTTATATATATATATATATATATATATATATATATATATATATATATCGACGGTGTAGCGAAAGAAGGGCCAATCTGCTTTGTTAACAAAAGGTCCAAACTGATTTAAAGAACTTAATAAACAAAACATAATGGGCCAATCTGCGGCTCCCTCTCAATTCTTCATTTCACAATAGTTAAAAATAACTATTACTAGAAGTCCTTTAAATCAGTTTGGTTCTTTTGTTAAAAAAAAAACAGATTGGCCCTTCTATCCCTACACAGTGGATATGTGCTCCCATCCTTGACATAAATCGAGTTGTATATTAAGCTTATTACAATCGTCGTGGGGGAAGAATTAAAAGCGAACAAATAAATTGCTGAAAATTGCACGAACAATGTGTGCATTCAGGATGTTGATAATGATTACATGAAGCGCCAGCTATGCTGTATTCCCTGTGTGAACTTATTTCGCGCACACAAAAAAAAGACTTTAAATTGCTTTGATCGGAATGCGGGAGCGGGGGGGATGGCAGAAAGACAAAAGGCAGGCTTGGTGGTGCGTTTGACAAAGCGAAAACAGCAACAGCCGACCGCCGCGGCGGCGAGAAAGTCTTTTGTGATTTTGAGATATGCAATAAAAAAATATTTCGCGTGCCGGCAATTTTCCGGCCCGCGTTTGTTTCGATAATGCGCCGAGATCTGCGGAACCGGAAGAGAGCCCCATGCGGCACGTGTAATTTGCTCCGCGGATCGGTGCATACAGAGAGCAGAACAGAAACAAAACAAAAATTATATCACGCCGATTTTTTGTTGTTGTTGCATTCACGTTACGTTAGGTACGCGCGCCATGCGTCTGACGGATTAATTAAAACGAATATTGAAATGTCTCCGCAAGGGCGGAAATTGCGGATACAAAATATTGTCTTTTAGAGCTGGTTCGGTGGAACGCAGCTGTTTTGAACGTGAATATAAGAATATTTTTGTTTGAACATTGTTTTTTAATTGTTTTTTTAAAACTCATCTACAGAAACACGCTTAGACATGTATCTGACATCCGTGTGTTGATATGCAGTTTTTATATTGTATGCAATGGAAACATATTCACGTACAGGATACATGTGTGTTAACTTATTATTTTATTATACTCTGAATGGATGTACTCAGAAAAATAATTATTAACCTAATAATTATGACTACTGATAATAGGTTATTAGGTTAATAATTATTTTTCTGAGTACATCCATTCAGAGTATTATTTACTAATAACTTTGCAGTTAATCAACTGCAAAGTTATTAGTAATGTATGTTGAATTAATACTATGTAGCAAATGTAATGATCAATATTTTCATCAATACAATGAGCATGTGTTCGATATAATGATGTTAACCTTAACATAATGAATGTGACATACATTAATCACCAGTACTACATTCTACTAATGAAACATGAGCGTCGGTTGAAAATTAATGCTCAATACATTGTTACGATTACTTGATTTATTATAAAACATCAATTTTTGGGCCTATATAGTAGACAAAATGTATTGTACAGTCTCTATATTATATCTCATATCTACAATACGAACTGCAGCATGCTCTGAATGAAATAAAGTAGTTAAGAGAACAAAATGCGATATTGCAGATACAAATTCTAGCTAACGAAAATTCCACAGAAAAAACGTAAGTTATAGCCCAGTCAGCTCCGACGACGAGGAAACCAAATGAGTAGAGAGAGAAACCGATTGGGTTTGACTAAATTTAATAAGAACAAAAAAAGTGGAAAGCAATATAATCGTCCTACCACTTGAATTAGCAAATAGCCTTACAAAATAGATAAATAGGAATGCTAAGGCATCACCAATAATCTAAAAATTTTAATGTAGTCAAATGGAAATTAAAACCGAAACAAGTTAAGAATAATCCTACCACTTCAATAAGCAAATAGCCTTACAAAACAGATAAATAGGAATGCTAAGGCATCACCAATAATCTTAAGTAATGTGAAAGATTATAATGTAGTTAAATAGAAATTAAAACCTGCAGGTTTTGAATATAAAACAAGCATGATGAATAATCATTTGTGCAACATAAGTCACATTTTTTTCAAATGGCCTAAAGAAATAATTAATAATTGGTTAGGACAGTACTTATTTTTTTGCCCATAGCCTCAGTCATACTGATCATAATGCGTTACAAAATATTTCAATATTTTATTTAGTTTTTGAGATTTTTTTGAATGCGTGCGCTATATCAAGTTGAACATAAAAATACCGCATTTTCAAAAGGCCGAAAGAAGTAATTAGCAATTGTTTAGGACAGTACTTATTTTTTTACTCATATCGTCATTCATACTGAGCATAATGGGTTTCAAAATATTTCAAAATATCATTCAGTTTTTGTGATATGATTTTTTGAATGTGTGCGTTATATCGAGTTAAACATAAAAATACAGGTTTTTCAAATGGCCAAAAGAAGCAATTAACAGTTATCTGGGCAGTACTTTTTTTTCAAAAGCCTCATTACTAATGATAATGGGTTTCAAAATATTTCAAAATATCATTCAGTTTTTGTGATATGATTTTTTGAATGTGTGCGTTATATCGAGTTAAACATAAAAATACAGGTTTTTCAAATGGCCAAAAGAAGCAATTAACAGTTATCTGGGCAGTACTTTTTTTTTCAAAAGCCTCATTACTAATGATAATGGGTTTCAAAATATTTCAAAATGTCATTCAGTTTTTGAGATATGATTTTTTTGAATGCGTGCGTTATATAAACTTGAACGTAAAAATACCGCATTTTCAAAAGGTCGAAAGAAGTAATTAACAATTGTTTAGGACAGTACTTATTTTTCTACTCATATCGTCATTCATACTAATCATAATTGGTTTCAAAATATTTCAAAATAGCATTCAGTTTTTATGATATGATTTTTTGAATGTGTGCGTTATATCGAATTTAACATAAAAATACAGATTTTTCAAATGGCCGAAAGAAGCAATTAACAGTTATTTGGGACAGAACTTTTTTTTCAAAACCCTCATTACTATTGATCATAATGAGTTTCAAAATATTTCAAAATATCATTCAGTTTTTGAATTATGATTTTTTTAATGTATGCGATATATCAAGTTGAACATAAAAATACCGCATTTTCAAAAGGTTGAAAGAAGTAGTTAGCAATTGTTTAGGACAGTACTTATTTTTTTTACTCATATCGTCATTCATATAATGGGCATAATGGGTTTCAAAATATTTCAAAATAGCATTAAGTTTTTATGATATGATTTTTTGAATGAGTGCGTCATATCGAGTTAAACATAAAAATACAGGTTTTTTCAAATGGCCGAAAGAAGCAACTAACAGTTATTCGGGACAGTACTTATTTTTTTTTCAAAAGCCTCATTACTAATGATCATAATGGATTTCAAAATATTTCACAATGTCATTCAGTTTTTGACATATGATTTTTTGAATGTTTGCGTTATATCAAGTTGAACATAAAAATACAGGATTTTCAAATGGCCGAGAAAAGTAATTAACAGTTAATTAGGACAGTGCTTATTTTTTCGCTCATAGCCTAAGTCACACTGATTATGCTGTATTTCAAAATATTTAAAAAAGTCATTTAGTTTTTCAGATATGATTTTTTTAATGTGTGCGTTATATCGAGTTAAACATAAAAATACAGATTTTTCAAATAGCCGAAAGAAGCAACTAACAGTTATTCGGGACAGTACTTATTTTTTTTCAAAAGCCTCATTACTAATGATCATAATGGATTTCAAAATATTTCAAAATGTCATTCAGTTTTTGAGATATGATTTTTTGAATGTATGCGATATATCAAGTTGAACATAAAAATACCGCATTTTCAAAAGGCTGAAAGAAGTAGTTAGAAATTGTTTAGGACAGTACTTATATTTTTACTCATATCGTCATTCATACTGAGCATAATGGGTTTCAAAATATTTCAAAATAGCATTAAGTTTTTATGATATAATCTTTTGAATGAGTGCGTTATATCGAGTTTAACATAAAAATACAGGTTTTTCAAATGGCCGAAAAAATCAATTAACAATTATTTGGGACAGCACTTATTTTTTTTTCAAAAGCCTCATTACTAATGATCATAATGAGTTTCAAAATATTTCTCAATGTGATTCAGTTTTTGAGATATGATTTTTTGAATGTGTGCGATATATCAAGTTGAACATAAAAATACCGCATTTTCAAAAGGCGGAAAGAAGTAATTAACAATTGGTTGGGACAGTACTTATTTTTGTACTCATATCGTCATTCATACTGATCATAATGGGTTTCAAAATATTTAAAAATATCATTCAGTTTTTGTGATATGATTTTTTGAATGTGTGCGTTATATCGAGTTAAACATAAAAATACAGGTCTTTCAAATGGCCGAAAGAAGCAATTAACAGTTATTTAGGACAGCACTTATTTTATTTTCAAAAGTCTCATTACTAGTGATCATAATGGATTTCAAAATATTTTGCAATGTCATTCAGTTTTTGAGATATGATTTTTTTAATGTGTGCAATATATCAAGTTGAACATAAAAATACCGGATTTTCAAAAGGCCGAAAGAAGTAATTAACAGTTGACTAGAACAGTGTTTATTTTGCTACTTATAGCCTCATTCACACTGATCATACTGGGTTTTAAAATATTTCAAAATATTATTAAGTTTTTGAGATATGATTTTTTGAATGTGTGCGATATATCAAGTTGAACATAAAAATATCGCATTTTCAAAAGGCGGAAAGAAGTAATTAACAATTGTTTAGGGCAATATTTATTTTTCTACTCATATCGTCATTCATACTGATAATATTGTGTTTCAAAATATTTCAAAATGTCATTTAGTTTTTGAGATATGATTTTTTGAATGTGTGCGATATATCAGGTTGAACATAAAAATGCCGCATTTTCAAATGGCCGAAAGAAGTAATTAACAGTTCGTTAGGACAGTGCTTATTTTTTTATCCATAGCCCCATTCATACAGATTATATTGGGTTTGGAAATATTTCAAGATGTTATTCAGTTTTTGAGAAATGATTTTTGAGTATGTGCGTTATATATACAGTTCAAATAGCAGTCGATTCATATTTCAAGACGTTTGCTGAAGTTTTTCATTAATTTCGCTAACATATCGCGCGAAATTCCTTAATTATTTTCTTTAATAGCCCCATTTAGTTGGTCCAAGGACCGAGGACGATATTTGAAAACCCTGTTTAGATAGTAGTTTATTTCAGTATGCATCATGATACTTAAACTAACTACTAACTACTTTGGAACTTATGCTCTCAAGGTGCTGGATATTTTTGATATGTTTTTGTGTATTATGAACCTATCCGTTGGTATATGAAAATAGACAGTATTTTATACTCAACGTTTAATAGCATTATCCTCCTAGTTATCACAGATTATTCTATCGCCCCCCTAAATAATGGGATGCAATCACTATAAGACATAATACATCAGCTCATGGCGATGGTATGGCGTACAGAAGAAATACCTGATGAGTGAATACAATGTATGATTTACCCCATACTTAGAAGGGCGATAGAATAATCTGTGATAACTAGGAGGATAATTCTATTAAACGTTGAGTATAAAATACTGTCTATTTTCATCTTAAATAAGAGTTCTACCCACAGTATTAGAGCTTTGTTGTTTCTAAGCTTCATTATTATCTCAGTGATATCGGTTTTAGATGGTTCCTTTACGTCTACGTCAGCGGTGTGATATTCTATGTCTTCTTTGTTTTCTTCTTGGCGTTATGTGGTGTCATGTTGTAGTAGTTCGTCAAAGTACTCTTGTCATTGATTAAACATATCTTATTTATGAGTAAATACGTTGCCATTCTTACTTTTGCATCCCGATTAACTGGGTATATGTCTACTACATCATACGTATTTACAGAGGGGCGTATGGTTTATTGTATAAACTTTAGTTTCCAACCCTTTCATAATATTTTGAGTTGTGAATTAATAAACGATTTAAATACATGCATTTACTTTTTTAACAATAAACCACTCATGGGATTTACATAAAGCACACAAGCGTATATTTTGCAACATTTTAAAGTCCCCCATTGGATGTAAAAATAATTGCGCTGGCTGGAGAGAAATAACTTCGGCTTCCATTAAATACGTGGACAGAATTAAATATTATTCAAAACGTCGCATGCATGCCATAGCGTATGAAGAATGTATATGGCACTTTAAAAATATTGAATTTGTTGCTGCATAAGGAACTACCGGCTATGACAATGTAAAGTGTCACAAGATTTATTATGCAGGAGTCATGAAAATAAATAGTCGCGTGTCTGTTCATATTTGTAAGGCGGCGGGCGGAAAAAAAATATTTCCGAAAACAAGAGTATTTGTAAGTTGCGGCATCCTTTATTAAGGGTTATTTGTCAAAAGTATACTTGAGCGGCTTTGTAATAATATTCATACAAATATAACTGGCAACGTATTCTTGTAGAGTGCAATTTGCAAAATCCCCATTTGATTTGCGACAGCGGGCTTTTGCCGGCAGGTCCTTATATTCGGAAAGATGGTTTTGTAAAGATGATATGCAGGGTGGTATATAATTGCCGTGAAAACGGTATGGGGGATTGTAGTGGTGTGCTATAAAAGTGTGGGCGTGCGGTATAACAAATGTAATTTCTGTATGGATGCGGAATGCAGTATTTCCAAGAATTACGTTTCGGAAAGAACAGGCCAACTGGTGCGCCATATATTATGGAGACAAATGGCCGGCGGACTAAGTGAAACAGTGAAACTGGACTAAAATAGGTGAGAGCGGAGAAATGTGCTGGAATTAGCCCGGCGGAATATGGCAAATGAAAAGAGGCTCCGCGCCAAAAAGCAGCAACACCCGTCGCGATCCCAAATAAATATACCTCATGCTCGAACGCGCCATTTCTTACCCTCTGTTTAATAGAAATTTCTCATCGCGTTATTCCTCCCACTGATATAGCAGATACCGCTTAATTTATAGAGTGTCTCTTTAAGGGGATATACTCTTATATCCCACATTTCCCTTATCATTTAATGTACCGGCAATAAAAATCCCGTCGCCCATTAAAATAATAGCCGCCCTTGCACATTACTACCCGCTAACCGCAAACAACCCCCAGTACAAATTAAGTCATCCATTCAAAAATCAATCCAAAACCAACAACCACCAAACAAATAATCCTCCCCGCCAACCAACAACAAAAACAAAGCCAGGCTCAAATTAACACCCTGCCAGCAGCAACTTCGAAGTAATAATATAACACCCTCAATTAATATTAAACGCGCATTTAGCAAACATTAAAGAAATTCAAACGGACCGACGTGCAAAACTTCCACGGCCACTAAAACCGCAAATATACACACTTACCCGAACGGAACAGCGAGGGCGTTAATTACTGCGAGCAGCAGCGGCTGGGAAGAAGAGTAGAAAAAAAAAACTTTTGAACTCGGCAATGATTAGGATTACGAAAACAATTATTCCACAATTAAAGCGAAATAATTACTGGCGATCATTGAAATGACAGTATTTCGCGATTAAAGCACTGAATCATTAATAAAGTAATTCTTTTGAGCCGGGCCTTTGTTTCGGACCGTCGCCGGTTGCATCGGAAGGCTCTTTATGCGCCGATAAATTCCATTAAATTACAGCCAACGGAGGATGGAAAAAAAAACAACTTTACAACACTATGGCTCGTGTGTAATGGTCAATTTTAAATTATAATTATAACCGCGGGTGGGTGTATTGATATATTTTTTTTGTCGCCATGTTATTAAATTAAAAACGGCGCGATATTAATTGAGTGCGCTAAAGGGATTTGATTTGTGTATCGGCGGCGAGAGCTTTAAAAATAGGGTCTGATTTTCCGGCATTAATTGTTTTATCAGTGCGTTCGGCGCGGCTGGGAGATTTATATTTCCACTGAATGTATCGAAGTAATATGCGGCGGTATCGGCGGGTGATAAATTTCGTCGGCTCTAAAAAAAAATGCTGAAGCACCGTTATTAATAAATACTTTCGCGAATCTAATACATTTGGTATCAGGTTAAACGTAATTTATTATTTCTGCGAGTGAATTTATCTTGGGTGGAGAATTTATCTAATTTCGGCGTGTTTGCGTTTAATAAAGCGGGTTGAAAATTAATAATGGATGTATCGCGTTGAGCGCGACAATGTTTCATGATTGCACTTTTATTTGCAATACACAAAGTGCGCGTTTTGTAACGAATGGATTATTCCACTGGGATCGCTTCGGTTCAATTTAAGCCAGCGCTTTAAATCGCTGTTTATAAAATAATGCCGCCGCTTGCTGTTCAGTTCTTATGTTTGTTGCAGATATTACTACGCTTCCAGTTCAGAGCGTGGTGATCAAAGCCGGGGAGAATAAGTCGTTAGCGTGTCCAGGGGTTAACGAACATTCACTAGTGCTAGCACTCGAATGGCTCTCCTTAAGCAATCATCTGAAGCTGGTGGAGTTTATGAGTGAGACGACCACCGTCTGGGGGGACCAGCACCGCATCTCCATGCTGTCGGACTCCTTTAGCCTCGCATTTCATCCTGCGACGGCTGAGGATAGCGGCGACTATGTCTGTTTGGTGAACAGCCGCCCCAAACCCGACGCTCTCGTTCGACTCATCGTACAAGGTTAATTGTTTTCTATTCCTAATACATACACACACACCCGTTATCGAGCGGCCCGGATTCCCCCCTGCCCATTAACGGTTAAATAACCGGGCCTTTCTGAAACCGAAAGGTCAGTGCAAATTCGCTTTTTCCGCGCGCCGCCTCTGCCGCTTAATTTACACGATCTGATCGCTTGCATTGGCGATCCTCCAAATGAACCGCTTTATTACATTTATCCTTTTCACAGGGATAAATAATAGGGTATTCCAGCTGATCCCACTTTTTACTTCTCAACGCTTCACACGATCCACTGACCCCGCTTTACTAGTTCCCTCCCTCATTTCCCATTCAGCCGCCAAATAAACGATTCGAATCCAATTCGTGCAATCATAATAATAATAAAACTAAAACCACTCTAAAGCCACAATTATATACATATAGCAGTTGCTACTTTTTAGCCCTATTGGACTGTACTGGAGCATCGGATTACGTATATTGCCACTTTTTAACCCGGCCAACCCATCTAGATAATTGCATGTATGTACATACAAATTTAAATCATCAAATTAATTAAATCTATTCAAATTTTGTACGATTTACACTACTCCATTCAAATTATTGTTATTAATTAACCAAAATAATGATCATTATTTATCATGGATAACACTTGCTTTTGAATAATAATCATGAATTTACCATATGTGTTAATGGACGAAACAAACTAATATGAAACTCATTCTATATACAACGCCCTATTTATTGCAACTGTTGAATAGAAGAGAGAATAATAATAACACTACTCACTACATTTTATTGCCTTACTATTTCTGTATTTATATATGTTATTAATTAGCCGATACCTAAAAAATTGCTTATATGAATAAAGCCAAGTATTTTTGGAATCAGCACAAAGTATATTGATTGATTGATTTGAAATAACTGAAGCTTGTTGGGGACTGCACTTAAAACTAAATAGACAGTAGTGACAGCGGAGGAAGTTGCATAGCACTCAGGATCCCAATGAACAGAAGACAAGCGGAGGTAGATCCAAGCAGAAACCTCCGAAAAATTGCAGGGAATCGCTAGTCGACTGGATTATTATCCATTATTATTATTATTATTCACTATTGCGGACAAGAGTAAGAAAGCCACTGTACTCCTGCACCTTTGTGCATCGCCCAGTTGACATTCATTCAGGTCACACCTCACATTTGTGAAAAACTATAGAATGGCCTTTGGAGGCATGACGCTTAAGAGTGCGTAGGTTTAGGCTGGGGGTGCCTAAGAAAATCAGACATGTGGTCGCTGAAGTCGCGAGACTAATCCTGGAGGAGGGTGTAGTGGCCACAATATGTCGCACCGCAGGCTGTCCGCCCATAACACAATAAAAATCATAGAATACCAGTTCGCGGCTACACCATCGAAAATACCCACCACCAACACAGCAAAATCGAAGACCAGGAAGGAAATGGATTCTTCCTTCCTGGACAAACCGAGCAAGGGTCCGACATAAGAGTTCGGAGGAATCGGGAAATAGACAGTGGTGACAGCGGTGGAAGCGTCATAACACTTAGGATCCCAATGAACAGAAGACAAGCAGAAGTAGATCCAAGCAGAAAATAGCAGGGAATCGCTAGTCGACTGGATAATAGCGAAGCCTAGATAATCGGACAAAGAGGAAGAAAGCCACTCAACGCTTGCAATCAATAGGAAAGCCATCTCGTCTTCGGAAAGAAGACATGGGAAGGCGGAACCAACAGAGACAAAGAAGAAGCTGCCGAGAGAGAGAGAGGACGCCTACACACATCTTACGTATCTCAGATATGTAATGCTAAGATTAACCAACACGGCTGTAGCGACAAGAAATATACCAAAGGAGGCTAAACTAGACGTGACGTATGTTCTTGAACGTTACGAGCGACTCCTCGGAAAATTCGGACCCCAATAGAAAATCCCCAAAAAGCCGAAGCAAAAGGTCAGCTGGAGGCCCTGAAGACAGAAAAGGTGCAGTGGGTCAAGTAGATGGAGACATATGGGTCCGGCTGGATCAGCTGGCCAGCCAAACATGCCCAACGGCACCAAAGGACGTGGAGACAACGGAAGAGATGATAGAGCGAATACGAGGCTCATTTGACAAATATGTCAGCTATAAGAAAGTAGCCGAGACTACTACTGGCCGCAAGGTACTTTTCAGAATGTGAAGGCGATGAGGACGGAAGCATCCAACTGTCCTCCGCTCGTTGAAACAGTCAGGTTAGTAAATCGAAGGCCAGGATATTGGTCAAACTGACCGAGGGCCAGGCATACGCAGAACTAGTTCGGAGAATCCAGGATACAAGACAGTGTGACAGCAATGTCGCTCGGCTTGAAAGAAGGGACATTTGTCATTTCCGGATTAGGGCAAGGGGTAGTGGCGCCAAAGTCGACGCACTGTGCGAGGCCATTAGCGAGAAGACGCCGGGAACAGAAGTCAGGGTCAGGATCAGGATACCGGCCGTTACCCTCCCATGTAAGAGGCTTAAGCACACGTCCTAACAACAAAGACAAAAGTTAAGACAGCTATCTCAACAACCAAGAACAAGGGCACCAAAAACATCATAGTGAGAAAGGTGTCGAGGACCTCACCGTAGCAAGGCTGAGAGTAGACATGGTACAGTGTAGAGTAACACGGAGTGAGGAATTGCCACATGGCTAAAGCCGAACTCACGCATGCAGTGGGGAGGACTAAAGATATCTGTGCATGAGGTGTGAGGAAGGAGACCAGGCAAGGCACAGCAAGAGGCAGATAGCCTTCTGCGCCCCGTGCAAGGCACAAGACACGCAGGAGCCGTCCGATGCCCAATCAAGAGGAACGATCGCGACGAGCCGAATGGCAAGTCCAGAGATGATGGCGGAGGGGGTCAATCCAATCCACAATTACCGAGATAACAACGGCAGAACGAACTCCAAGTGCTTAGGATCTCACCGTACCAAGGTTGAGAGTAGACATGGTACAGTGCAGAGAAACACGGAGGGAGGAACCGTCACATATCTGAAGCTGCTGCTGGCTGGCTGGTCACCGGGCTTACACATGCAGTGGGAAGGACCGAAGAAACCTGTGCATGAGGTGTAGCGCGGAAGGGCACCAGGCAAGAGGCAGGCAAGGCACAAGAACACGCGGGAGCCCTCTGATGCCCAATCAAGAGATACGATCGTGGCGAGGCGAATAACAAGTCCAGTGGCGATGTTGGAGGAGTTAATCCAACGCACAATTGCCGAGAACGAACTCCAAGTGCCGAGGACATGGCCATAGCAAGGTTGAGAGTAGACATGGTACAGTGCAGAACAACACGAAGGGAGGAACTGTCACACGGCTGAAGCCGCTACTGGCTGGATGGTCACCGCGCTCACGCATGCAGTGGGGAGGGTCGAAGAAACCTGTGTCTGTGCTGTGGCGAGGAAGGACACCAGGCAATACACTGCAAGAGGTAGACAGCCTTCTGTACCCTTTGCAAGGCAGTAGGATACGCCGCGCGAGGCATCCGATGCCTAACCACGTGGAACGAGGTGACTAAGGCGACGGCGAAGGGGGACAATCCAACGCACACTGACCAAGACAACGACGGCAGAACGACACCCACACTGCTACCCGCCATCCAAAACCCAACGGGACTGGAGATGAGACGTGAAGGAAGAAAATGATAGATACCAGCAACCGCAACCGGAATACTAGGCACGCGACAAACAACCCTGACAACCCAGGATCCCAGCTCTAGGCCAAGGCAGCATAGTGGAGCTTAGTGTGATTTGAAGGTGGTCAAGCCGCCTGTGGGATGTGAGGAGGTTTAGTCGGAATCCGGCAATGTCTATGCTCAACGACAAAAACATGAGCGTCCTTAGAAGATGCCTCCTCACAGGGAAAAAAGATATCGTCACTTCCCTCCATATCTTTGGAATATATCATAATGCTATACAATCCTTGCAAATACTGTCAGAGGCCTCCACTGTAGTAGAGCAGCATACATGCCACCTAAGTCGGGCGGTTTGCAAGGCTTGAAGGATTCTATAGTTATCTTAGTGTTGTTAGGCGAGTCGAGTTTGTAACCAGGCAAGTGCGTTTCTAATAACAGTTTGCAGTTTGAGATGGTGATAATCACGATAAGAATGAAAATTTATTTTTATTTTACGTTATTATTTGCAATGGAAATCAATTTCTGATAGACTAGAGATTTAGCTGTATATACCTTACTTAATATTGCAACGATAGTTTTGAAATACAAACAAATTTGAACCATTAAAAGAAGGTCAGTAACAGAGTATTATATCATATGAAAGAGGTTTTAAAAAGACAATCAATTCGAAGTGCTTGATTAGTTATTAATTCATGTTGATGTTCACAATCACTTATATGTTTGCACTAAGTAGCTAATAGGAATAAATGGAAGAATAATTTTTGAAATTGAAATCAACACTTTTACTAGGCAATTGAATATTGATCGAAATATTATATTTGTGTTTTAATCATTTATAAGTAATTTCTTTACATTACATGGCTAATATAGATATAATTTCCTGAAAATATATGGGTATTTATTATTTACGATTTTTTTTTTATGTATACTGCTTCGGATAGCGCCGTATATTTAGTAGTCCTTAAAGGCAAAATGAGTTTCCTAAATGCGATGATGGAATTTCGTAATTAAATGAAACTATCAAATGGAACTGAAAAATATATAAAGTTGAAAATGTCACATGATGCAACAGTATACTATTGTATTGGTAGATAATGAAAATCCATAAAATACTCAGCGACAACAAAGTGATTACATGTCCCGATAACAAAAGCAATTCTATATTCAGCACCCCCACACGATTTAAAAATTTAATTTAGAATGTAATGCAACATTAAATACCTGCATTATGCTTACAGACAAAATGTAATGCAATAATCATTACCATTACTACTACTCAAATGTATTGCATTATAGATGACCATCACATCAAATTCTAATGGATTGCTTGACTTGTACGACATTATTCGTGTAGAAAATTGTTTTATAATTATAAAGAACAAGTCAATTAATAATAGTTCATTTAAAAACAGCCAATTTAATTATGCATGTAAAATACATCCACTTTAAATTCCAGGTAAATATTTCATGCTTATAACTTTAAACTTAAAATATTCCTCGCATCTTCCGCTTTCAGCACTACTTCTGAATATTTACTCGCGTTATTTTTAAAACCATCTCATCTAGAAGCTTTCTACTTATGCGATTGAATGTTTCAGTTGTTATGCTAACCACAGGATCTCAAACTGCAATAATAATAATAATAATAATAATAATAATAAGGAAACAATCTATAACTTGGAAGTAATCCGTCATTCCCTGTTGAAAAGTGGGTTCATCCCTGTTGATTTAATTAAAACCGGCTTTATGAAAAACGAGCTCATCGGTCTTAAATGGGCTTTGGCAATTTTAAGCGCGCAATAAGGCCGTCCCGGTGGTGTCGTAAGCCTAATAAATGCGTGGACAAAGTGTGCGCCCATTAATCCCGCATTGAAGGCGATTTATGGACACCCCCCCTGGCCCACCTGCCGCCCGATATATATTTATATAAAAAGGGGGGCCGGAAACTTTTCAAATTTATATCAAAAACGTATTTCCGAGAGTTTTATTGATTTTTAAAAATCTCCCCCGCCGAAAACTAAACTCGTAAGTTAAATCGAGTCTGAGCGAACAACATAACTTCGCAAATTGTTCGAAACAAAATCAGAAGGCTCGCGCGACGGCAGGAGGCGGAAAAATCATTTTTTTACACGCGTAATGTTTTAATTTGCCCAAAATGGGGCTGAAACGCGTACGGAATGTCGAAACGCTTCCGGGCCAGTACGTTGGATATTTTTCGGCGGAAAGATTGTTTCGTGCAAGCAAGCGACCGCGTGGTGATTTGGTTAGTGGAATTGATTCCAGTCAACATTAATTGACTCCGCCGAATAATTCGGCGGTTAAATTGAGTAATATTGGCTAGATGGCTGGAAACTGTCACCGCACGAACATGAAATAATACCCCTAGAGTATATACTGCCTGGCATGATTTACGGCGAGTATAAAATATATTTTTATATACCGATTTAATTGTCGTCTTAAATTTATGGTAATATAGATAGTGATGTAGGTATTGTTTTAGAGATCATAGTGAATAGCCACAGAAATCACACAATAAACAATTGTTATTGTATTTCCTACATTGCACCACTCCATTTGCAACTAACACACGCCCTAATAAACACACATTGTAATTCCGGAGGCAAATTGGTTATTAAACTGTGAGAGATAACCAAAATGCGAAATAATTAACTATTTATTGTAGTTGGTAATTGGATGGACAACGCGGTGGACTCGGCATGAATGGATTTGATGAAACGATTTATATCTTCAATTTCGTTATTTGCCACGAATCCAGCGACCTCAAAAACCGCGCGACATATACGCGCCATTGATACGCCGCACTCAGGGGAATATCCCCGTGGAAAAGCCTTTGACTTCACTTCAGGGATGATATTCATAATGCGATTACTTAAATTTCTGCCCCGCGGCGTCCGCACACATGGATCAGGAATTTTACCCCCACAGCCGACAAAAACGCATATTCCTCAACTACGGTTTGGCCCCGAATCAATAAAAGTGGTGGATTAATAAACTATTAATTCGCGGCTAGCGCAGACAAAATGGGGAGGTTTAATAATTGAGAGTAACTACGCGAATGGCTAGTTTAATTTTATTCATTTTTAACGAGTGTATTTTAATGAATATTATATTTCCGTGTTAAATTATTCATAATGGGCTATGCATTTTTTTAATGTACTATTGAATCAATTAATTTAAATTACATGAGATTTTATTTTATCGGATTACTAGAGGTATTAATTCGAGTATTGGTTGGGATTTTCACCAAATCATCAAAGGGCCGATCAACAGCTTTTGATCATAAAGCCAACCGTGTCACTACACCTATGCGGGATAGAACCTATATGCGGTCCTATAGGATATGATTGTAAAAGTACATAGTTTTGAAGAACGAATCGGATTGAATTTTTGACGAATATTATATATAATCATACATTTGTACTTTTTGTTTATTATATTTTAATTTTGGCATGGAGAATAAAAAAAGAAACGTACTTTACTGTAAACAACCACGGTGCATCGTTAAATGAGAATGAAGAAATAATTGTTTGAAAAACATTATTTCCAGTGATTGTTAAGAAAGATGTTTCATTTTACAAAAGAATGTAACCCATATTCGTTAGATGAAATACATAAAAGTATAAATAAAAAGACAAAGAAATTCTTTTCATACGTGCTAGAGTGTAGTTAAATAATAAAACAAACGAAATAATAATATATATTTCTCTCCCTTTGGAGTGGTGCAAAATGATAATAATGAGCCAATTAATAAAATCCACGTTGCCGGGAGTATGAATGAAATAAATATAAATTGGTTGAGTGAAACGCTGCTGCTGCTACTACTACTACGCGAACGTAGTTGTTTCATTCAGCCGGATAAAAATAGAATATAAACATTCCAGGCGGGATATTAATAGATACAAGCACAACGTGCAGGCGCAACAAAGGTGATGTGAATGAACACATCTTCAGGTGATGGACAGGTGAATCAGGGCTTAACGCTAATGGGTTTAATAAACTAATTCTAACCTTTAAGCGGGACGATGCTCCAAGCACGCGTTGATCGTAAAGAAAAACAGCCACCGACCGACGCGATTCGCACTGCCATCATATCCTCGCGGGAATTATCACAAAAACTCGTTAAATGTACACACTTTAGCACTATTCTAATCACACACGTTGCAAAACACTCGCGACCAGAACACGTACCGCGACCGACTAACCTTCCTGAACGATCGGACCGCGCGCGCTACAGCTGGATGGATGAATCATAGTGATGCATCACATTTTATATAAAATGAATGATTCTGCGACTGTATTTAATATAATAATTTTTAGGAGGCTGAAGGACTACAGTTAATTGCACTGTGTCTCGCGTGTGTAATCTTTAATAATTGTTATGTAACCGATTCGAATGCGGTATTAATAGATCTCATTTTATATTCTGAATTTGGGTCTATTAATCTAAGCAAATCGTTTATATAGATTATAAAGGATGATGAGACAAAAAAGGAAATAGAGCGAAATAAACAAATTAAACAAAAATGTCCATAAAGAGAGAGAAATGCAAAAGGAGAGAGCTGACAATCAAAAGCAAGCAACAAAAGATAAAGGAAGGGAAGTAATACGGACCTACAGTCTAGAGTCAACAAGAAAATAGTACCAATAGATAATCGAAATATTATGCAAGTAGCATATTAACAGGCAGGAAATAGATATAATAATAATAAATTTATTATCCAACAGACATACGTTATCAAGTCGTTTGAAATAGTGGACGGGCATAGTTTGGTTGGTGGGGAACGCCCGCCCACCCCACCTTTGCTCGCATAGTTTTTTCAATGGATACAAATGTTTTATATTGTTGAAACTATTCCAAGAAGAGTATTATCCTATGGAACAACTATGCGAACAAAGGTGGGGTGGGCGGGCGGCCCCCACCAATCAAACTATACCCGTCCACTATTTCAAACGGCTTGAACTATGCATTACATGATTTTTCACATATATTTTTTAATTAGTCTTAATTTAATAAATGACATTAATTTAATCATAGAAAATAACAGATAATAATGTAGTGCATAGTTCAATAAAGGACATTAATTTAATCATAGAAAATAACAGATAATAATGTAGTGCATAGTTCAAGTCGTTTGAAATAGTGGACGGGCATAGTTTGGTTGGTGGGGGGCGCCCGCCCACCCCACCTTTGCTCGCATAGTTTTTTCAATGGATACAAATGTTTTATATTGTTGAAACTATTCCAAGAAGAGTATTATCGTATGGAACAACTATGCAAACAAAGGTGGGGTGGGCGGGCGGCCCCCACCAACCAAACTATGCCCGTCCACTATTTCAAACGACTTGAACTATGCATTACATTATTTTTCACATATATTTTTTTAATTAGTCTTAAATTAATAAATGACATTAATTTAATCTTAGAAAATAACGAATAATAATGTAGTGCATAGTTCAAGTCGTTTGAAATAGTGGACGGGCATAGTTTGGTTGGTGGGGAACGCCCGCCCACCCCACCTTTGCTCGCATAGTTTTTCATTGGATGTAAATGTTTTATATTGTTGAAACTATTCCAAGAAGAGTATTATCCTATGGAACAACTATGCGAACAAAGGTGGGGTGGGCGGGCGTCCCCCACCAACCAAACTATACCCGTCCACTATTTCAAACGACTTGAACTATGCATTAAATTATTTTTCACATATATTTTTTTAATTAGTCTTAAATTAATAAATGACATTAATTTAATCATAGAAAATAACGGACAATAATGTAGCGCATAGTTCAAGTCGTTTGAAATAGTGGACGGGCATAGTTTGGTTGGTGGGGGACGCCCGCCCACCCCACCTTTGCTCGCATAGTTTTTTCAATGGATACAAATGTTTTATATTGTTGAAGCTATTCCAAAAAGAGTATTATTCTATGGAACAACTATGCGATCAAAGGTGGGGTGGGCGGGCAGCCCCCACCAACCGCTGATGTTGTGATACAAATGACCGAACATGATTTAGTATGGATGCGTAAATGACTTGTTCAAATACCTTGGCAAAGTTTGATAAAATTGTTATTGGTCTGTAGTTTTTTATATATTCATTGTGCCTTACTTGTGGATAGGACTTATCCTTCCTCGTTTCCAGAAGTCGACGTTTTAACAGCCACATTTATTAGAAAAATAGATCATATTGTCTCTCTATCAGGGTTGGTGGTATATATGTAACTATGATGTAGACTGATTCATGAAATAAGTAGCACTTGCAAATAATGATATGAATCATGGGAAGTAATCGTCTAAATAACTTGCATGAAATGTTTTGAACTTTAATCGTATCCTTTGTTGCCAGTAAGACACCTCCTCTCCTTGTCTTATTAGTCTATTCGAAATTCCGGTCAGCGCCATTGACAATGTAATTTGTGTTGATGAGTTATATATATATATATATATATATATATATATATATATAGATATGAACAAATGTGGAACCAGTTCAAAACATTAATAACGGTCGTTTTAGACAAGACAATTTCTTAGCTCAAAAGTTGAACAAGAAATTAATTCATATATCCTCCTCCCATACAATTTGTCCTTGACAAATAGAATGCGTTATATGTTTCCATTTGACCTACTATCCAATTCAATATCTCAAATAATTTGCTGTATGATACGAGATAATTTAGATTGTATCGCAACTTGACTAACTTTTGAGTCAAGAAATTGTCTTGTCTAAAACGACCTTAAGAACAGCAGTAAAAATAATGTGCATCAAACGAGGAACCGAAAACAAACGAAGTGTTGGAGTCAACAGGTAACAGAAGAAGTGAAGTGTTTGTTGGATTTTTCTCTTTTTATAGGCTATATATGACCCACTCTCCTTACCTTATAGACATGCGTCGATTACTTCTCCGCCACGTTGCTTATATGTTGTAATTCATTATCATTATCTTACAGCCACTTTAGTCCACTCTTGGACATAGGCCTCCTTCTACTTTTTCCAATGTGTTCGTTCTTGCACTTCTTGGATCCAATTTGCTGTCACATGTGTTATGTCGTTGGTCAATTGAGCTGCCCTCAGCGTCTGTATGCGTCTTGCTGAGGTCTCCATTCATTCATCTTCCATCGTTCATTTGGGCAACATGACCGGCCCAGGTTTACTTCAGCATGGTAATTCGTTCTACTATATCAATAAGTTTGGTTCTTTTCATAATTTCAATATTCAACCACTTCTGGTAAAGTTATTCCTTCTGGTTTACAAGTGCTGTAATCTATTTTATAGTCTGACCTGCAGTACTGGGTAATTTTTGTCTGAGGATATCTTCCGCTGTCTTTCAAGAGACCTCTTCTTCGCTTATACCCTAAGCAGGGGCCCTTACAAGGGTGCTATCATCCGGGCCAGATGAACCCCGGTTTTTTAGCGAGGTGTTACTCCTCGAACCCTCCTCCTTTCTCATCACTTGCGTGATGAGACCCCAGGCTTGGGACTGGTACAGCGGAGTTATTGTATTATGCACACGTTGTTATTATATTAATTGGTTAAGGAATATATATATATATATATATATATATATATATATATATATATATATATATATATATATATATTCGCAACCACTTAATATACATCTCATTTATATTGACAACTTTGGGCGAGAGTATTATTATAAAGTTGAATTCATTTATACAGTGCGGCGTTAATGCCGCGAACAATTCCGCCGAAAGAAAAACCGCCCGCGGGCGCGCACGTTTGCTGGCGCGCATTAACGCCGACCAAGCCGCCGATTTGAATTTGCGACCGCCGCCGCCGCCGCCGTCCCCCCGTACCACCCGTCTGGTTGGAATTCAATTATTTTAAATCTTAAACAATAAAACGGTAAATCCGACGGCGATTTCACGTAAAATAATAATCCGCCTGCTTCGACATTATGCGCTGGAATAACTCCGGGCTGCGCGCTGCACGATCGACTGATTTAATAGAAAAGTTTCGTAATTAAAATAATAATTTGAATTAGCATTCTGACGTGGAAGCAGTTTTCGTTTTTGGGTAACATTGCGTTAAATTGTCTTAATTGGAGTGAAGTAAGAAGATAAAGCACATTCTTTTTTTGAACATCTTGTCTTGTCATTGGCAGCGCTAATGGTTTTAATTGGTGCTGACAATACAGACTTATTATATCTCTTTTATGTATTTCGGTTCTTTATGTCTGCATAATTACAATAATAATTTGTAAGGTGTATCATAAATATTCTCTGTCTCACTCTAAAATAAAATGCAAAAACTAATATCTAATTTTGTTAATGGTATATTTTAAGGCGAATCAATCAATCAATGTTGGATATATCAATAAATATTATGGATTTACATGAATAGGTGTTGCAGCTGTAAGCAAATGTTACGCATATAAAAGTCACATTTTTGTTGCGTTATTGAAATTGCGCCGTATTGAAATGCAATATGCCGAGGAAATCAAATTATTAAAATGGATGTAACGCATATATAAACAGTATTTATACAAAAATACAAATAGTACACGTAGGAATCGATATGATTGCGGTTGCATTTGGAAATAGGGTAAATATAGTAGGTTATCAGTATTTACCTAGCGAGTGACAAGGTTCTGTGGATTGCCGTGCAGAGTGTATCCTTTAAGATTTGCGCTAGACATGATCGTCTATATTTGCAAAGCCCTCTGCCCTTCGTATGTACATAACGCCGTCTTGTGAAATTGCAAACCATCTTATTCGGATTAAATTATTGATTATCAGGTTACCTCTGTTTCAGCTTAAGCATTTGTATTATATTATAAAAAAAACTTTACCTAGAATAAAACCAGCACCCTATTGTTTTAATAACAATGTGCGCGCGCCCAATGTAATCTGAAATATTCGACCCGTTCCAAGTAAACGGCGTCTTGATTGCGTTACGCCAGCAAAAAGTCGCAGCGTTTGTTTCTGGAAATTGTGCGTCGTTCCGCAAATTGCGCCCCGGGAAATTTCATTATAATCCACAGCCGTAATTGTTGTATTGGAACTGCAAGACATATATTACCGCGGCCAGGATTCAAACAGGCAGCTTTTGTGTGCCCGGCATCATAATTAAATTCAGGAGAATTGTTCCTGCGAGCAACCCCCTACAGCAGCCTCCGGAGCCCGTACTGTTGTCATCCTTTAAGTCGAGCAAATAAACGTGTATACGCACCGACAAAAAAAAAACATGATATTGATCGCCTCAATCGATGGCGCTTCTATCACCCCCTGTATTTTACATCGGGCGTTCATAAGATGAAAATTCTGAAATACATAATTTATTGAGTATGTTCAACTCGAGCGTATCGTAAAAATTGAATTGTGTAATTTAATTTTTCGCGCTCCATAAAAACGGCGAGATTTTATTAACACTTCCGATATGTGTGTCTGTTTTTTTTTTGTATAGAGCATATAATAAAAAATGATGTGAATAGCGTGTCCATCTCCTCAACACGAAGGGAGTCATTCAGTCATTTATATCTCCACTCCTGATCTCCGTTCCGTTCAATACGATTAATGAGATGTCTTCTATCTTATACGAGGCGATTTCTTATAAGATGGCCGGGAAAAAAAAGCGAGCGCCTTTATATTCCATTCGCAATCCGAATGAATTATACGGGGTGTGCCGCCTTTAAATAAATAGTATCATCCCCGGTGTGCAGCGTGTATTAAACAATTGCAGCACCGGGCTCCAGCTGATTTTTGAATGAGCCATTAAAATATTCACGCTGCACCCCCCCGGCGAAATACTCGGCGCACACGCCAGGAATCCAGAATTTGCCTGGAATACCCCACTATTAGCTCCTTTTGTTAATGATTTAAAACGCCCCGTGTTTACTTTTAATCCGGACCCGGTCATTGTTCTTCGATTGCGTCTAAATGCATGAAACGTGAAATGAGGTGTTAAGCTCGGCCGGATTTAACTACACAGACGGCCGTTCCGCACGGGGGCACCCTTTAAGTGCGGCCCAACGCGTGCGACGTCCTTCCGGTTGTTCTGGCCCCTTGTTTTCACCACACAGACACACATACAGCCACCAGTGAATCGCGGCCGAAATCAATCGAGATTAAAAATCTCAGGGCAACACCCATGCGCCCGGCGCATTCGCCATAAATTTCATTCGGATTTAATTAATTTTAAGCCTCGATATATTTGATGATAATCCGACTGACTAACTGAAAATGAGGGGCTTGTATGAATACACCTGAGGGAAATATAGTAAAGTGTGGGGGTGTCAGGAGAATTTGTTATGCCTACCTAAGACCAGAATTGATAATCAATATAGCACGTATGATAAAATGAAACCAAGAAAAAATAGCAAATACACGATTTTTGCTTAAAATTCTTGTAAGCTTCAATTTTACTAAAAAGAAAACTAATTCCCCACCAGAATTTTATGTAAAGAAAAACGTTTGTATAGCAAGGATCGGCCAACTGCAACTCACGAGCCACATGAGTCTGTTTGAATCCTGTTGGCGGCTATAATAGGAAATGATAATCAAAATGTATGGCATTGGAGACAATAATTTGTGAGGGAAATAATTGACTCTATTCAAAGTTTTCTGACAACTAGTATAGAGAAACGAATAAAGAAAGTGTTGGCAAAAAGATGACAGGTGGGTAAGTGTGAACCCTAACTGAAGTATGGTGCTTTCATACTTCAGTTAAGGTTCACACTCGCCCACCGGCAAATCCAACTGGAGATCCTAAACGAAGTCTATGGGCTTTGAGATCAATTAGGGCCTGCAAGGAGATTACTTTAGCGAATGTGCAAGTTAGAGTAGAAAGTTTTATTTTTGTAATTGTAAATACACCAGCTAATGAATTTTTTCTGTTTTTAGCTAACTCCGACAAAAATGTTAGTGCACACATATAGACCGATTTACCATAAACTCGCCCATTAAATAGTTTTTTTTGTATAATAAAATGTAAAAACTTTACAACGCCATTAATGCAAGCGCGCGTTATTTTTATTCCGCCTCCCCCCATACAACATAAATTTTGCAAAACGCATAAAAGCAATAATTCTTGTATTAGGTATGCAGTATAATGCCGGCATCAATTCGGCCAGTATTAAATAATAAAATTCCGTAAATTTTATTCATTCGTAACAACATTTGAACAACCAATTGCAACATCAATTCATCGCTTAATTTGATATAAAATTACTCACTACGCAGTACGAATCGCGCTTGGTAATTAAATTATAATACGTTTTTAATTTATATCGCATGTTAATTAGGTAAAAATTAAAATCCATTTGGAAAATCTGATTTTTAAATACCTTTAATAACATTCAATTTGGGAATTAATTATTCGATTGAAGTTTTTAATTTTCATATTGCATCGTGTGCAGATTTTATTAAAATCATGGAAAAATCTATAAACATTATTCGTGAATTTTAATTACATCATTGTGTAAATTTTGTCTAATAAAAGCTTTTTTATAGTTGTGCGGAAAGTAAATCATACCGTAACATGTGTCTTTTTGAATCACTTACACTTTGTCGATGATATTAATAAGCTCAGATATCCAAGAACTCAAGGACATGCTAGAAGAGCAAAATACCGCATCAATATCAGTTGGAAATGAAAATTCAAGTTAAAGCCCAACCATATTAAATAGACGCATACGAAATCTAATAAGTGAACGAGTATACCTTGATTCGAAGGCGTATTCAGCTAGCTAAATCTACAATGACCTTTTTTGGCATGAGGGGGGGATCTTCTGAAGACGTCCGGGGGGCCTCGCTGGCATTCTCCCCCGGGGGTGCTGGATTCCAACCCATCTAGGGCCAGTCTACCAGCTAAACCCCTTCGCTCCCAGGCCCGAGACCGCTCTCGCATTACTTCAAGCCTAGGGCTGCATACCTTGGACAGCCAGAAGAACACATATTTCCATCATAAACGAAACAAGATAGAATAATGACTGTTCTCCCTAACATATCTTAAAATATTGTTGCCACATCAATTGTAGTAATAAGGTTTCCCGGGACAGTTTTAGTCCTTGTCCCGATATTTTACAACTCAGCTTGTTGGTCCCGAATGTATATCGGACGGAATTATCCCGAAAAACAGCAGTATGAGAATGTACAAGTTTAATGCCTATAATTATTTAAGTAGTGTAGAGTTTATGTTTTGTCTTCCTGGCACTAATGCTGCAACTAAGCGAGTTTTTAGTATTATGAACAGTTTTTGAACTAGTGATAAGACTCAGCTTAAAGTAGACACTTTGAAGGGTATGTTAATCACATGAGAATTGCAAGGACATTTATAAAAAGATTAAAAAAGAAAACGAAATTCTATGAAATATGCATACTTCAAGTATAAGGCTACTTTCATCAAAATAATTTAGAAGGATTACAAATTTATTATTTTGTTTAAAAATGAATGATTTACTGATTTACGGGTATAGTCCCGAATTACGAACTTCGAAATCTGGTCACCTTAGTAGTAACAGCTTGGAAAAGTTAGTAGTGCATCGAAAATCTACCGGGAAACGCAGACACTGACTAGATGGACCGATACGATTTCCAACCAACGAATCTGAAGCTGCGAAATCAACAACCGAAAACAATGTCGAGGCATCGTGCATAAGTCACCCGCAATATGGATAAAGAGTGAATGCTCATAATCACATCGCTCATGATGTTAGACTAAGAAGATATCAAAATATGTTTATAATCATATATTATTTTGTACATCCAACTTGAGTAATGTACACGACTTAAAAGACACCCTGTATATTAAAAAAGAGATTATTTGTGTATAGAATTTCCTATCCAGCAGCTTTTAATTATGCCCGTTTAAATAAAGCATGTATTGGTTATAATAACACAATGAGTGTAACCTCCGCGCATTGATTGCAATATAAATTATAATTTCCATGGACGCTAACCACCTCATTTTGTTGATTATATCATATCAATCAATGCTGCATTATTTGTGTTTGCGAGCGCGGGCGGCCTGTGTTCTCCCCCTCGTCGGCACAATGACAACTTGCCGTCCTTAACAATGTTGCGTTTCCCGGCTCGGCGCAAACAAACTTCAGTTTTAATTTGTATCCGGATGCGTGCCCCTTTTTTCTATTAATTAAAATGCTAGCGGTGGAGGCGAATGTGATGAATAGGTAAAACTTCGCGGCGTCCGTCCTCCGCATGTGGGAGAAAGTTCTTGTGCGCCGTTTTATTTTCTTCGAACAATAACGATAAAAAGTCGCTCCCCCGGCTTGAATATTAATGATGGTAACAAGCCAGACGGGATTCCTCCGGCTTGCATTATGTAAATCGCCAGCCGCGAACTAATTAGCGACTTTATAATTGCGGCGCCCTTTTTTTCCTCCTCGCCCGCCGCGGAACGCCGGGAATTCCGTGATGATAATTGGCGCGGGCGCGTGGTGTTTACAGTTGTCCGGAGTTTTAAGGAGGGGGTGGTGCAAGTTGAAAAGACGGAGAGGAAAAACTTTCGGGAATAAAAGAAATGATTTCTATATTTCGCCGAATGCTGGGGGAAGGATTAGCGGATCGGATCAGATAGCAGGTTCTTTTGAAAATTGCCGGAATTCGGGAGGGTTAACCAAGTGCTATTAGGGGAAGGGAATGATGCGAGTTTTTTTTTATTACTCATCGGTTCAAAGGGTGGTTGCAATATTATTTAATGGGTCGCGTGTGTCTATCGATGATCACGGTGTTTAGTTTAATGGAAAAAGGGGGAGCGAACTATTTCCTATAGATTGGGTCGAAGTTGTAATGGGGCACCGTTTAATATGACCAGCAGCGCGGGTTATTATTGTGGACAGTCGAGTGCTCATTGCTTACATGTATGTTGCAGATGTGCCCGACCCCCCAGGCCGCCCTCTCATCATGAGCTTCACATCGCGCACCGTCAACTTATCCTGGGCGCCCTCACAGGACACACACCACAGCGCTGTAGCACACTACATCATCCATACTCGGTAAGTATTAACCTTTGTCTCATTTTCTATTCAGAATAATAGCCGACGGGCTATTCATTTCAGCAGCTCGATTTCATCGGATCAAACTATTAAATATTTATAAACGTACACAGCCTACGGAAAGGGTCGGTTTACATTAAAATTCTGAAATTCAATACTATACAGAATAATGTCAATATGAAAACCGTATTGTATTACAAAATATACTAATTATATCTTAAAAGATGTAAGAACTATAATATAAAAAAAATTGCAATTGTATGCCGGCCCCTTTTTTGGCGGATCAACTTGATTTACATTCTACACATGCCTTGATCTAAAATATCTTTACACGGGTCTATACAAGAGCCTTATATGTATACATACTACGATCCTACAAGCCGGCTTAATACAATTTCAAATAGCTTTCAACAGCATCGCTTACACACATATATACGGTATTACACACAAGAGTTTGTATTCCTGACAAAATAGTATCGGAAACGAAAGGGACATTTGGGTCGTGTCCGTTACAAAAAAAAGAGGAAACATATGTGTGCCGGTTCTAGAAAAAAAATTCATCCAATATAATTAAGATAATAGCGGTATCATCTAAGTATCCCCTACTCAACTCAATTGTAATCCAATTTGCCGACTAGATGTAGCGTAAGTGAACATTGATTAGAAACGGTGGAACTGTGTGCTCGAACTACGGAAATCACGTATTATAATAAAAAGGCACCGGGCTGACGTGCCGAGCTCTGAATAAAGTGCAAACTATAATATAATTTAGAAATGAGGGAATAAACCAAACTTTGCTTTTTATTACAAAAACTTCCCGCATGCAAAATGTACCCTCCCCCGCGCGCGCCTCCTATCCTCCGGTCGATATCGATTTAAAATGTTCAGCCCGCCCGCCTGCACCTAATGAAATCAATGCCGGGAATTAATTAGTTGTTAATATTTTAAGCGGCGCACGGCGACACGTTTTACGCGCTCCCCGGAGAAATTAACTCGGCATTCGGGGCCCGTTCCCCGTGTCTGACGGATCACTTAAAGCGGTAAATTTTAAAATTGCACACGAATTCCCAAAGACACGCCGAAAATTTCATAAAGCGATCCCAAAAACGCCACGGGCGCGCGAGTAAATAAAAATATAACTAACGTTATCACGACGTCCCACAGGAAGTGCACAAAACTCCACCTGTTGTATATATAGAACCGTCACCGGCACAAATTGGATCCCATTCTTGCAACTAATTTCATCAAAAAACGATCCAATTGCGCGTGAATTATGCGACCGTCGGCATTATTATTTTTTTAAATTAAAATTTCGAACGCATTCCCACGGAAATTGAATACGTCGCCCTTGAAACGCGCGCATGGGTGTTTGTATAGAATATTCAACGTGCGTGTGACATAGATATCGAAAGCAGCGGGCGAATTATAATTTTATATTCAATCGCCCCCTCCGACCCCCCCAGCGGCCCGAAAATGCCGTGTTCGGTACCAAATAAGTTTCAATATCTCAAGTGACGCGCACACGGTGATATTTCACGGCATGCCATGTGGAAAAACATACACGCCGATTAAAATATTGATCAACCGCACCAACTCACCCACAAAATGGTTTTTTTGTTCAAACTTTCCGTTTAACTTTTGTTGCGTCGAATTATTGTCACCGTGCAAAACATAATTGAGCCTTCGGTGGCAATGCACAATATGGGATTGATATTTTGAGAACATTTAATGAAATTCTCTGTGTCTATTTGATGTTCTGGACAGTGGTTTGTTTGATGAATTTGTTTGTGTTCGAAGGCGGTGATTTTGTCAATATTAATTCATACAGTTTGGATTTTATTCGTTGTTTTTCAGAGGTTAAATTGGTTCTAGCTATGTATTTTCTATATATTATTTACTGATTTTTTGCGACTTTGAAGGCGTCGCTATTAAATTGTATAGTTACAAGTTACATCCCATTAGATTTTCAGAGGTACAAGTAGGTTCTAGCTATGTATTAAGAAACGTTTCTTAATGTAGATTATTATACATTTATGATACAACTAATCCCATGGGAGGAAAGTTAAACACCATCTGGCGGCACCACATCAATTAGCAATGCACACCCATATGGTAATAACCGTCAACATGCTCATGCCATCAGGATCACAGGTAGTGCCCTCGATGGAATAATATTCCAACAGAGTGCTTGAGATATCAGCACAAGGCCAATCTTATAAAACATATATAAGTGTGAAACCACCTATTAGCAATCTACATATCTAGATTTCGATCTTATTAGATCTCATCAGTGTAGCTCAGCTAGTGAGGATGAATTCACACAATATCTCGATGGTTATATACAAAAATATTCCCCATAGAAAAGGAAAATTAAACGCCATCTGGCGACACCACATAAATTAACAATGCACACCCATATAGTAATTGTTGATTGATCTTGTGTCGTCAGATGGCGTTAAACTTTCCTCCTAGGGTGAAAGTTGTATCATTTTTGTATATGACCACTCGAGATATTGTGTGAATTCATCCTCACTAGCTGAGCTACACTGATGAGATGTAATACGATCGAAATCTAGATATGTAGATTGCTAAGAGGTGGTTTCTTGTGCTTTAACTTCCACTCCTATTGGAGACTCGAAACCATCGTTATTATGCGAATCTTGTATACCCTGTATAGCTAGGTGGATATGCATCCAAACCAGTCCCTCAGGTTTCGCAACCAGTTACGATATTCCTCATCTTCCAATCGTTCTTTAATTTTTCCTTGGATTATTAGTTTGAGGATGTTGTATCTGCCTCCCTTCATGAAGTGACCCAGGTATTTCAGCTTTCTCTTCTTTATTGTATCTTTATATATATATATATATATATATATATATATATATATATATATACACTTGCTTAGTTTAGTCTGCAGCTCAATGCAGTTTACTAGGGTGCCACAGTACTCGTAGCCATAAGCAAGAGCTGGCTGCCATCCATGAGCATTTCTTTCGTCCTGGACCACGGCAACCCTCTATCTTGCCCTCCATTATTAATTTTAGAAGGCTATATTTTGTACTTCTGAAGATATGTCCTAGGTACGCTGTCTTACGTTTCTTCACAGTAGCCAATAGCTCTCTGCCTCTGTCCATGCGTCTAAGAACCTCATTATTCGTGATATGCTCTACCCAAGATATTTTCTGCATTCTTCGAAAAATCTACATCTCAAACGTTTCTATTCTGTTCATAGTATTAATCTTCAACGCCCAAGCCTCAACACCATACAACAGTACCGAGTGAATGTAGCACTTAACGAACCGGTATCTTAGTTTCAGGTTTAGGCTTCTCTCGCTAAATACTTTTCTCATCTTAAAGAACGTTGTTCTGGCTATTTAGATGCGTGTTCTTACTTTCAGATCTGGATTCAGGTCTTCGGTGATCCAGCTGCCCAAGTATTTAAATTTAGCGACCTGCTCTATTTGCATATTGTATACTTGAAAATTGGCTTGGATATCTGGTGTTCTACTGATTCGTTTTGGCCGTATTTAATTTTAGCCCAAGCGCATCACCTTCTGCTATTATTTGGTTTATCAAACGTTGTCTGCAATTATAACCGTATCGCCCGCGTACCTGATGTTGTTCAATAATTCACCATTGATCTTGATTCCATCTGTAGAGCTTTCTAAGGCTTTCAGGAATATTTGCTCCAAGTAGATATTGAACAGCAATGGTGATAGAACACAGCCCTGACGTACTCCACGTTCATTAGGAATATCGCTGGTCGTATCGTCCTCGAGTCTTACTGCAGCAGTCTGGTGTTCGTACAAAATTTGTATGAAGGAGATATCTTTTTGGTCGAGGCATTTGGTCATCAGAATGTTAATTAGGATGTCGTGTTTCAAACAGTCAAATGCCTTTACATAATCAATAAAACAGATGTACACGTCCTTCCTTTGGTCTCTATATTTTTGCATGTGAACTGACAGCCCAAACAACGCTTCTCTTGTTCCCAGTCCATCTCTAAAACCGAACTGTTATTTGCTTAGATCTTCTTCGCATTTCTTACGTATTCTATTATGTAGGATTTTTAGGAATACTTTTAATACTTGGTTCATCAAGCCTATCAGTCGGAATTGATCGCACTTGTTTGCGTTTAATTTCTTTGGTAGGGCAATGAATACTGATTTTAGCCAATCTTGCGCTATGTTGGCGGATTCATATATTTTGTTAAAGAAGTTTACAAGAATGTCGGTATTTTCCTCTTGTATAAGCTTTAGGATTTCTATGTACATGTCGTCCGGTCTTGCAGCTTTACCTGATTTGGTGGATTTTATAGCATATCTGATTTCATGATGTTCGGGCCACCATGATTTGGATGTGGAAAATTAGTTTCGCCATCGAATACATTTTTGATATACTTTGTCCACTCTTGTTTCAGTTCTTCTTTATTTGTCAAAATTGATTGTCCTCATTTACTAGTCTGGATGGTAGAAGGCTTCTGGTATTTCCAACTATTTCTTTCACCTTTTTGTGGAGGTTGAACAGATCGTGTTTGTCTTGTAGTTCTTCAAGCTATTGACATCTTTCTTCCATCCATTTTTCTTTGGTTTTTCTAATGTTTCTTCTTATGTTTGAGTTTAGTTCATTATATTTCTGCTGATCCACATTTTTGTATTTTCTTCGTTCATCCATTAAATTCATGATTTCTTCTGGAATCCACTACTTTCTTTTATTAGCCTTTGGTGCTTTCAATGTTTCTTGAATATTTTTAAATATTTGCGTAAGTTGATCCCATATTGCCTCAACCGTTTGCTCTTCTGACGAACGGGTCTTTTTTAGTTCATTTTTGAGCTTCGTCGTTAATTTCTCTTGCAGGTTTGGATCTTTGAGTGCCTCCATGTTTGGTCTTCTAATGATTTTACGCTTTATCTTTTTAAGGCGGCATCTTACTTGAGCTATTACGGGGTTATGATTAGGTAACTGTAACCAAGTGTTACTAATCATAAGTTACCGAGGAGAAAAGTTGTGGTTGTTTGAGGAAATTTTCCATTTACAATTTGCATAGATCGCATATTGTTAATAAGACCTTTAGACCAAACCAGTCCAGTCGGATACATAAAAACAGTATATGAAGAAGGAACCACGTACATTCCATCTAGGAAGACAAAGCTGGATTGAAGAATGCAAGCAAAATAATAAGAATAGTATGCTAAGTATAAATGAAACAGACTAAACCCATCTAGTGTTATAACAACATACGTAAAAGAAGAAAATACTTGTTTTTCTAAAGGACGTTTTAGACAAGACAATTTTTTTATTCAAAATTGTTCAAGAAATGAATTAATATATTGACTAAGAAATTGTCTTGTTTAATTGATGAATCTGTATGATACGAAACAAATTCTGGAATAAGTTTTGGTTATGCATGTCCGCATAAAATTTAATTAAATTGAATAGAACTTCAATCTACAATCCAATTCAATATTTCAGACCATTTTCTGTATGATACGAGACAATTTGGATTGTCTCGCATTTTGACTAAAGGTCGTTTTAGACAAGACAATTTCTTGACTAAACAGTTAGTCAAGATGCGAGACAATCTACATTGTCTCGTATCATACAGCAAATTCTTACAGCAAATTCAAGAAATTAATTCATATATCCTCCTCCTATACAATTTGTCCTTGACAAATAGAACGCGTTATATTTTTCCATTCGATCTACCATCCAATGCAGCAAATTCTTTAAAATCTTTAACGCGTTCTATTTGTCAAGGACAAATTGTATAGGAGGAGGATATATGAATTAATTTCTTGCACAACTTTTGAGTTAAAGGTCGTTTTAGACAAGACAATTTCTTGACTAAAAAGTTAGTCAAGATGCGAGACAATCTAAATTTTGTATCATAAATTATTTGAAATATTGAATTGGATGGTAAATCGAATGGAAAAATATAACGCGTTCTATTTGTCAAGGACAAATTGTATGGAAGGAGGATATATGAATTCATTTCTTGAACAACTTTTGAGTTAAGAAATTGTCTTCACTAAAACGATCTTTAGAAATTGTCTTGTCAAAAACGACCTTAACTTTTAAGTCAAGAAATGTCTTGATGTAAAACAACCTTAAAAAAAGAAATGTACTAATAATAGTTTAAGATAGTTGCCATAATCATATCGTATGTAGTTTATACAGGTTATTATTAAACAATTAGCAATTTTATTACAGTTGTAATATTAACTAGATCTTAGACTGTCAGCAGATATAGACTACAATGTGCTCATTACGTAATAGTAACTGCTGTGGCTACATAGCTATTAATTTTAATTGCAATTGATTTATGGGTATCAGGTTAAATTGCAAATTGGTGGAATATAATTAGTGCAAATTAGTTGAGTAGCTGTAAGACCGTTACGGCGGCAATTACAGTAAGTTTGTTAAATTATTCGGCGCATGTGTACGTCTACGTTTGGCCGGTGTTAATCAGATTACGCGGTGGCGGGAGTGGTTGAATCGGAAATCTCTAAAATTTGTCAACAAAACGTAATCTAAATTATCGACGGCGGGCATCTACTAACTGAATTAGATGCGAAAGATTTATTCGAGTATGCTACAATTTCGAACAAAGAACATTTATCCTTAAAAGTTATTTTAACTTATGTTTGACAAGTGTAATCTGGCGAGATCTGGAAGAATTCCATTCCGCTCAGCTTAAGCGTTATCTAAGATCAAGCATAGGTTCAGCCCGGAGTTTCTAGGTTCCGTATGATAACGACACGGAGGATGCTGAGCTTTAAAACCCCGACTGTCCACTGCAGCAAAGCCCGGCCGCTTTTAATAAACTCACAAATCAGGGAATATCTCCTCGCATCGGGGCCAAACACAAACAGAAAAAAAAAACGAGGAGTATCGAAGGGTGGGCGAGAGCGAGCATCGTGATACGCGGATTATAGCGTTCGCCCTTCTGACCGCCGAGAAACGCTTTTCATGATTTACTACTTGGTGGGGGTGTTATTTTTAGAGGCACTTTTAATTTAATAAATTAATCCGGGAGCTCACGCGATCGCGACTATTTTTATCCGCAACTTATGGAATTGTAAAACCGCTTAATATGAACTATTTCCACAGCGACACCGTCACGGAAAGTCACAAATTGTTATGTAAACGCCTTTCTAATCGATGAAACAATTTAATCTTTTAATTAAAATTTGCAACACGTCACGCGCCATTTTATATTCAATGATCGGGCTATTACTCTCAATCCCGTGAATGTCACATTAATGTCGCCATAAACCTTTTGGGCAAACCCAACAAGATTCATAATTTAACACCCCCGCTCAGTGGCCGCGCGTAAAAATCCGCACAGGACTCAATTATTAACCCTCGGACTGTGAATTCTTCAATCAAGAACGAGCACGACCGCCCCCCCAACAAACACATAACTTCGCCCGCTGTTGTTTCGAAACATAAACAGTGCTTGTGTGCGTGGAAGGAACACGGGGAGCTGGAATGTAATTTCGGCCCTTGAATGCGCTCAAATTTGTATTTGTAAATATTTAGCTGCATGATACAAGCGCGAAAATTATTACAACAAAGTCGCCATTTATAATACTCAGGAAATGTTTACCGTGCATCAATTAATCAAACTTAAAAATTTGTGCGCTTTTAGAATTATCCGTTACCGTAGGAAATTTATTGCGGCCGTTAAATTGGTATTTATGTGGTCGGGAAATTGAATGTGATATTTTATGCGGCACGCATGCATCCCACTGTTTCAACCCTTTAAGGTCGTTATCAAATTAAAGATAATATCCTGCTGATGTGGACGATAAATGGGTCAGAATTATGATATTTCGTTAATATCCGTTTCAATCCCAGCTGCATCCTGTTACATAGGAAAAACAAATATCCTGATAAACGTCGGAAACTCGGGCCGGCTGTATCGGAGTGGATGCTGCAGGCGCTTTTATTTATTATCACTCCCATTTCAATAACGCGCTTTTTTTTGTGTGTGTGTCTGTGTGGCCGCAACTCGCAATTTCAAAACGTCAAATTGTCTTAACCTTCGTGTCCGGCGCGCTTCCGAAATTTCAACTGCGACTCTGCTCTTGACAATCAATTTGCGAATGCAACGTGTTTGAATAATCGCATCCCAGACGCCAACGGGGGCGGCATCCGTCATTATCATGTATAAATATTTGCGCGCACGACCTCCAGGTGTCTGCCTTATTTGCTAAAACTGTACACGCCGGTTAGATTATTACATCCTCTACCATTGCCGGCGATCCATCACACCGCCGTTTTATCGCTAACCGAATTTCACCCTTCCGCACCTTTTATTGTGTTTGATTTGGAAAACGCACGCCCGCATTACCATCCTTCATTAATAACCAACTTTCATCCGCCGTAGATTACACACATATTTAAATACTGTTCCGTAATTAATTCGCCTATTAAATTAAATTCCTCGGCGCGGTATTAGAAAATGAATTACCGCTGTATATACACGCATCAAGGGGTGCCGTTTATAAAATAAACACCGGCGGACTTTTGCCCTGAATTAAAATTTGTCCAGATACTAATGAAAACGCACGCGCTAATTTAAAAGTGCTTTGCAGATTTTGTATTTTAATTAGTGTGGTCAGTAGTAGTTTATTTTTACTTGTACATTTTTTTATAGGAGTGCAGAACAGTGGCATGTGTAATGCGGCAGTTGGGATAGTTGGACACATATTTGTGGTATATTCCCGGTATTTTGTGTAAAAAGAACGGAAACACATGTGTCTTATACACCCACGTTGTCAATACAAATGTCTTTAATCATAACAAGTTTGATTTAGATGATATGTGGGCGATTCAAGTGGATCCATATCATGATAATAATTGGCTATTATATATTTGCTTGTTATTTTATTTTCAATAGTAATTGAATGGTTCTATTCAAACATTCGAAACTGCCAATAGTATTCATACTCGTTATAAATCGCCTTGCATAATAGAAATTTTATATAATACCTAGTTTGACGTAATATTCTTTTCGATATTTCTCGTCATTGTCGATGTCTACCGTCCAATTTGATGCCTCTGTCGTTCTATCAGCGAAATCAGCTGCACGCCATAAATACATTTTATAGTGATTGTGTCTCCGCGCGCGCGCGCAAAGAAAAAACAGCTGAACACAATGGATTGTAAGGAGGACTTTGCAGTGGGGGCTTTAAACTATATAACAAAGATGTGAAATATGTGTGCCGACCTTTATCCAAGCCCGTGTGCAGTTGTCCGCCACCCCCAAAGCCCAAGCCCAGTTAGCCAGTGGGCACGACGTTATCTCCCTTTTTCGGGGCAGCGCATGCAAATGGTTGCGAGACACCGAACTCAATGCTAGTCCCCGCGTTTTATTTTATTGCGGTAATACTTGAATTGGAGTACAGTGACACGGTCGCACGTAGCTTAGCCGTGTCCTTATCCGGCCGCGCTTGAACGCTAGCCTGGGGCGGCTGCTCCGTACACAATAAAATTTTGACGGGACGAAGCTTTGCCGGAGATAAAAATTTCATTCCAGCAATCTAGCCCTCGAGCCATAGCTGGGCCGGCCTGAACTATATAATAATTACGTATTTGTCAATTTGCACGATGTTATCTTTCAAGTAAAGTGTAGCGAATTTGTGTGGAAACGGATCAAATTGAAATTCATATTAATTAGGGGCTGCCCTCTGTTTACACACGGCAAGCCTTTTCCGCCTTATCAGATTAAGGAAGATAAGTTTTCCTCACCTGGCGCACGATTCGGATGGGAAACTTCTGACTACCCATCAGAAAACTTCGTTTGATTAAATACTTCCTGCGGATCGGAGTTAGTTTTTTTTTTATTATTAAATCCGCTCGCTTGATTTATGCGCCGTTTAAATAATCAGAGAAAGAAAAAAAAAGATAATTTACGCGCGCCGAATTACTAGTTTTAATTATAAAACAAATGGCGGCGGCGGGCAGCGCGTGTCGCCCTCCTTTTTCCAATTAAATTTTATGATTTATAACTTAAAACAAATGTTTCTAATTTCTTTTTAATGGCCTGCGCGCTTCCGTCGGGTTTTGAGGGATCGGAATTGTAATTTTCGTTTGATGGGAAAATGCAAGGCGGTTTTTTTTGTTTGGTGTTTACTAAAACATATGTGCGGTTTATATTAAGGCCCCGCGGGCTGCATTAAAATGAGAACGACTTTCGCATGCAAATTACCGTTTTAATTCAATTGGAAAGATACAAACGCAAGAGTAAATAAAAGCTTCATTGTATTTGTGGTTATGTAAATTGATATTTGAACTAAAAAAAAATCGGATTATTATTTTGCAAAAGGCGCAAATTTGTGGAACCATTGGGGCGCATTGGATTTCGTTAGCCGGCGTGTTATTTACATGGTCAGCTGGCCGATTTGCAACAGCGGACGTGTAATCGATAATTTTAAACGGTGGTTATTGCTCGTGATCATCCGATTAGTGAGTTATGTCGTGCTGGGGCGGCGGATTTTTTCGCCGCGGGACGAAATTGCTCCTCCGTTGTTGTACGTAAGTGCTCGGCCGCGGTCTATTGAGCCGTCAAGATAAAAGATATTGCCGCGCCATATCGTCCGGGATTAGGGGATGATAAATGATGTAAATAGAACTGGTTACAACATGATAAGTTTTAATTCTTGCGGAGGTACGTACGCTGAAACTTTATCGCCCCATAAAATAATGAGGGTGCCCGCGCTCGTAACGCGGTTCGCGTTCGAATTATCTAAAGTATTATGACACAGTTGGTTATGATATAATATTAATGCATAATGCAGGATCGCGTATGCAAATGTGCGCGTGTGTATGTGCGAACTAGGTCCTGCTTTAATATTTAAATCATTTATTATGGAAGAAAACAGAAAACGGCCCTATCAATATTTCCAGGCCGAATGGCGCTCCACCTCTCTCCGCTGACTTTATTCGATTCCCATCCCATTTTCGTCGTTAATATCGACCTACCCACCGGATTTATTTGCCCCCGAAATTTATCGCAGGTATTATTATTTCGACCGCACAGCTTCTATCCCCCTCACGATCATCGTTTATTGATAGCGAATAGGGGGGGCGTCTAGTATAAATTATGAAATTAATTCAGCAGACGGATGACTGTTCCTGCAGTAATTATAGGAAGTTTGCTAAATGGTTTCATGCATGTTTGGCTAGGTATGTCAGGACGCTGGTAATCAGATTACGCCGGCTACGAAGTTGTTGAATAACAAATGAAAATCTGACAAACGCGCGACATGTCCAATGTTATTCAATTCATTACAAAACTCTAAACCCATATACTAATTTTAATTATGTTTAAATGATAAATTAATATAATAATAAATAAATAATATGCTATTGAAGACAAATATATAACAGTGTTGTTAAATAAAGCTTGTCTGAAGTTCACAAAATTGTAAACATTGGACGGGGACGTTGCTTAAATAGGCTTAAATGAAGAGCGCGATTGTTTAAGTGATTTTAAATTGTCCGGACTAATTTTCTAGCGGCTGCCCGTCAAACTGAAAACTCGTCGGCAACGCCTGCGGGCTCTCTCGCAGAGTTGGCCAACAAAAAAATTAAACTTCGCAGCTCGCGGAACACTTTAAACGGCCCACCCCACCCTGCCGCCAGCCCGGATTAATTTCAAAACCCCCGCTCGCCAATAACGCATGTGCCAATTAACGCTCGCCGATTAAAAACGAACGAAACAAAATCGTCTCTAAATATTACCCAATTAAAGCCGACAAAGGCGCGCGCGCGGTTGAAAGCGACGTGATTAATGCGACTTCTTTGTAGAATTTTGACATTGGAAAAACGGAAATAATAGATTACTTTCAACCCCCCGGCTCCTAGTTGGACTTGTTACGGTGCTCCGCAACCTTTTGGCCCACCATTATTTCTTTCCCACCCCACTACGTACGTGACTGTTATGCTTGTTACACGGCGTAAGTACCTACGCTGGGGTGGGCGGTGAGTGCACATAACTAATATCTATGGATACAGGAGAATATCGATATGTCATTTCGCAAGCCCTTTAAAACAAACAATAAAAGGGACGGATAGGAAAAAATACGAACCGCTATGACGAATGTCCTCCGGAGAGCGGCCTTTGTAGCTATCTGTCCGGTGTTAAAATGCCCACGGGCCGTTTCGGCGATTTATTCGCGCTGCGGTTTATTTAATGGATTGATTTTATAGCACCGAACGCCCCCCTACATCCGGCCAGTGTTACCTAAAAATAACCTTAATTTACTACCAACACCAGCGGTGATTTACACCTAAAACTTACCATAATAGTATCAACACAACATTCAACTAACTAAATATCATCATATACATATATTTTTTTAAATTTATTGTATAACCGATAAAACGCCTCTAGACTATTTTGATTTATTCTTCTTGTGGTGCCGTCTCCTATCGGATCATCATGGCGTTTCTAATATTTGTCGCTGCAGCTCTAAATAGTCCGACCGATGTTTGTCCGTACCATTCTCTAAGGATCTTTAACCATTAGATTCTGCGATGCCCCATGCTTCTTCTTCCTTGTATTTTTCCTTGCATCAGTTGGAGAATAGAGTATTTCTCTCCCCGGGTGATGTGTCCCAACTACTCTAGCTTTCGTGTTTTGATCGTAAGGATCGGTTCCTTTTCTTTATGCATTCTTCACATGACTTCTTCGTTGTTTACTAGATCCGTCCAGGACATCTTGAGCATGCGGCGATAGATCCACATCTCAAATGACTCTAGTTCTTTTTATGTCCATCCCATATAGTAGTGTTGAAAAAATCTAGGACGAAGCCATAATGATTTTCTCCTGGGGATATCCATGTGGATTTGTAATGTAGTGGTTTCCCGCTGCCTTCTAAATTCTATGCGGTTGACTATAGTTCATCCGCCTTCGGGGTTTTTTTGTTTCCCCCAGGACAAGAGAGTGCCCTTCTTCTTCCCGAGGGAAGAAGTGTGTTGCTTATTCCGACAACAACTCGGTCGCCAGAGCCTCGTTTGTTATCTAGCAGGGTGTACCAGGTAATATGCTTACCATTCGAGCAGGTGAGGTTGACTTTTGAGTAATAAATTTTACCCCTTACACCCCTTCTTTTTATTGAAAACAGTTTTTCGATATTTCTTTACTTTAGTTGCAAGAGTGCGATATTGTACGGACTCCACTTCTTGAAATTCTTGGTTTTCCAGTGCTGTGGTCGTTCTCCGAGACTTGCTCTCTTAATGGGAGGTCTTGGGGGGCTAGTGGGGCTTATAGCTAGTGATGCTTTTAATGAGAATAATTATTCAGGCTTACCATCTTGATAAAATCTCTGTTTCGGTTAGCTGTCTTTTTCTCCTCTGGTTCGGCTTACAGGAATTTGGAAGCAAAAGTACTAGCTCCACCATGTCGTAGATCAGGGAATTAGAGGTTCATATAGGTAGATCAGGTTTAGGGTAGCTATTACTTCTTACCAACTTTACACTACTACACTAATGAATCACTGATGATCAATATTGATACTCTTACAATCCTGTAGATTATATACAAAATTAATCTGTCTTCGCTGCGATTTTACCCTCAGATACTGCCGGCGCAATAAACAACAATATCTATCAACTTCCTCGCTGTGGTAGAGTTGGCCCAAGGGGACGTCAGTTTTCTGCCCAATCGTCCCTCTTCGGTTTCCATCAAGTGGCGCATTACCATTAAAAAGGTCTTCTCGCTGGCTTCCTACGAGGAGGTGTCACACATGAGAAACGTGCCTGGCACTCCTCACTTTCATTGCATGCCACCTCAATAGTGTGGATCATGTGGCCATATTGCCCTGGTATTGGAAGTCCTTGACTCTTTCCGACCCGTTCCTGCAACTCCTCCAAGTACGGTGCGGTCCTAGTCTACAAGTCTCGCTTTGTCGAATTCCCTTGGTGGTCTGACGACGTCCGCTTTGACCACTCCTTGTCTACCGGTGACCTGGCCTGCTGGTATGGACCATAGATCCCCTATTGCCTACAAAGCCGTATACATCGTCGCCTAATAGCGTCGGGGTCGGAAAGAGCCAGAGTAGCTGTAGAGTTGGCCAATAGAGGCCGGTAGTTCAAAGGAGTGAAATTGAGTCTAGTAGGGAGGCTCAGTCACGCAAATAGTTGTTATGCGCCCCAAAACCTCTTAGTCATGTCCTAACACCATGGCGGGGCGTTTTACGGATATCGTCTCACACCACCACAAGGTTGGTTCCTTCGTGGATCCATCTATGATTTTTTCTATGTGAACTGTTCTATGAACTATATAAATCAATCTGTCGTCGCTGCGATTCGTGACGACAATGCCCGCGGTACTCTGCATAGGAACGGTAGAACTAGGATAGTAGCATATATTGTTATCACAGAAGCTGCAACTGGATAGTTAGAAGAAGAAACAAAACTACGCTCGATAATATGTTGAGAGGAAAAGTATACAATTATTACACACGGCCTCAGAGGGGTTGATAAACATGCTATAACTAACACACAGACTCAACATTCTTGGCAGTTAATTTATATTTACAAAAAAAAAACTTGTTACTCCAAAACCTTTGATCCGGCAGCCTTTGCTTTCGAGGCCAGAAAATTAATTCAATTTAATGCAATTGAAAAGTTGTAGCAATTAATTTTCTGTCATTACCCGGCGCATCCGCCAAAATTGTTAATACAAAGCAAAGCCCGTTCGCGCTGCAATTGCATAACATTTGCTAGATAAATCAGTAAGCCGTATGTAGCGTCAATAAAATATGATCGTTACAGATGACAAACCGCATTATGCGCAAATCATTAAATCCAAGCGAGGCACAAAAAAAGATATGTCGTGATCGTTCCAGCCTGCCGTCGACATTCATGACGTCCCATAAAGCTTTATAAACAATCCGGGCCGTTTTTTTTTTTTTTAGTTCGTCGCGAGTTGCTAGGCTACACGAAATCGAATTATTTTATTAGAGTCGACGTGCATTGACAAGGTAAGTATTGCCTTCAGTATGCCCAATTGGTCGCGACATTAGATATTTAAATTGAATCGGCTCGGAGACCTTTGATCCGCGCGGAATATATCGAGCGAGTAATTATTTTATTAGGATGGCGCCCGTCGGGGGAGGGGTTGCAATTCATAATAAACAGCGAGCAGCGGTATGATTTTTAAATGCTGTATAAATACAGAATATAATTGTGTTGTAATTATAATTTTACAATTACATAATGCAAACATCAATGCCTATTTATATGTTATAATTATGGTCGGAATAAATATGCAATAATGGAGATGTGTGGTGTAACTATTTGTTTTAGCAACAATGCCAGTACGTATGTTTTTTTTTTGTGAGGGTACATTAAAACGTTTTTCTACTACGTTTAATATCTATTTCGTCAAGTGGATGGAAAGTTCCGCAATCATCTGACTAAATAATAAATAGGATCTCGCGGGAGTATTTCTGAGAGGTGAATCGACCTTATCGCGCACATCCCGTCTCCCGTCATTCTACAGAGGGGGTTTACTACACTTTTATCGCATGTCAATCAGTATACCTGAATCTAGCAGGTCTTCTCCTGCATTTAAATCGGGTCAGATGGGTACACAAAACCTGATTAAGCGGCGCGCGACGTCGATAGCAAGCCCGCGATTCAATTTGTTTCGAGGGATTTCATCTTTTTCCATCAGACCGCCCCTAAATAAATTCCAAGAGGACCTCACCAAGAGTGAAATGACTTAATTCGCGCTGCGATAAACACTGTCTACTCGTGTCACTTCAAAGCCGGCACGTGAATTAGTTTAGATTACGTGCATGTAGTTTTCTGACTAACGCGATTATACCTCCACCGGAGCCGGATAAATATTTAATAATACCCCCGAATCGTCCGTGATCGTTTTGCCTAGCGAGGGGAAACTTCGAGCGCGCACAATTGCGAGATTTAATCATATGTAAAAGTAGATACGCTGCGGTACATTAGAATCCGTCCTTTGCAACACGGCACAGCGCGCGTTTCGCTTTATTTAATTTAAATAAAATGTCAGCGCCGACCGATTACATAAATTATTTAAAATCCCCGGGGCCAGGTAAATAAATACGGCCGTAATATCGCCCGTCGTCGCCATCGATTCGCCCGATACGATTTTAATTTAAAACTCGACGGCGGAATATAAAAAAGGAGACGAACCGCTCGCTCCTTATTGCGAACGCTAAAATATTTGCCTGCCCGTTTACGGTTACATCCGGTTTAATGGCGGCCGCGCGAGGCAAAAACTTTTAATAAACTCATTTCCGTGAATACGCGACCATTCAATCCCGCCGAACCATCAACGTTTTTATATTAAAAAAAAAAAACTTCGTTGTAATGTAATTAATTATTTTTTATATCTATCTATGTAATTAATTACTTTCATAATTATGTTTGTGTGTCCGAGTTTTCTTTTTCACAAGAGTCATTAGGATTTTATTCAATCAACCAAACAAACGGGTGATAAATATAATTTATAATTCCGTGATCGAGCGCGCAAATAGTCCATTAATTACTGTAAGAATTAAAAGGATGTTATCGGAAATAATTTCAGAGCGATGCAAACAATCTGAAATGAAGGTTTGTTATGACAAGGGTTGTTTTTAAATATTTAAGGATTGTAGTGTGTTTGTTCTGTGGGTGTTATTTACTGGCAATCTTGTTTTGAAAACAACATACAGGTTGTAACGTAGGGCTGTAGTCGCTGATAATATTTTAAATCAATTAAAATTTTGCTAAATAAATCTCGCAAGAAAAGCAATCTGTAGACAAAGGGTGGCGCCAATCGAGGGGTATCACGTTACACGAAATTAATAGGCAACGTTTAGATCTTTAATGTAATCAATAAGGGTGGCAAGGGGAAGATCATTATATTTTGCAGCTGGGGGACGCATAAAACTGCGCGGCAGTTAAGTCGTGATTCATGTAGCGCGGGGGCTGGTTAATATGAGGATTATTTCACGTGGTGGGTGCGGCGGCGTACAATTGCGGCTGGAGATAATTTTTCGGACGAATAATAATGTCGGCGGAGGGATAAGCGCCGAGGTTAAAGTTCAATAAATCATGGAAACAAATACCTATTTGATTGTCCGTAAAGAGTAAAGCACATTACGGTGTATTGCCACGCGGAATTTTAAACAGGTATCCGACCGCAATCTAAAAGTATATGTAGAATGTAGATGGGGGGGTATAGATAAAATGTAAATTTAATTAATCCAAATAAAGCCAGCGATTCATTTGTAACTTTCGGGTTTCGAGCGATGGCCGCCACCCCGTTCCGGTCGGGATGTATTTCATTGTCGGGAAAGCTTTTATATCTTACATTTATTTTGCGAGAACACGCACCAAGTGTAATCATAACATCTGACAGCGTTTCAGTTATTGTGATTAAAGCAGGCTAGCGCCCGAAGTGACGCATTCGCATCCTTTCAGAGTCCTTGATAAATATAGCAGCCTGCCATGCACGTATCTCTATGTCGGCTTCGGCACAAACGGGTCGACTCACCCCCGGCGTGGCTGCGAGAATGTGTTTATGATGGTGGTCGTTTGCCTGCACCCGCGATACTTAATTGCGATATTGTCAATTGCTTTTCAGCGCACGTTTCAGCGATTTCATTTCCACTTCCGGCCAACAGCAACCAAAAAGTCCGCTTATAAGCGATCAGTCCGTTTTATTTACAACGCCCGGCCGGCCCCCTTTGCTCGAGTTCCTTAAGAAAAATGAAGACAAAGTAGGGCGTCCTCTAAATAAAAACACACTCGGTGTTTATGTTAGGCGGGCCGCTGTTTGCGAAAGCTCCTCTGTCTGTACGCCAATAAAGACACCTCCACAACGCCTCCATTCCGGGAAAGTGGTCAGAACAATTATGCTCCTGCTTGTTTTCTTTTACCCCAGATTCCTCTATCCGCTCAAGACCTACTACAACATCCACCAAAAGGCCCACAAACGTAAATGGTCGCGCAGTCAATCGAAACTACAATCCCCGCGAACGCTCCTTTTACGTCGGCCCCTTTCGCACGCCACTCCAATACCGACAATTAATTCCGACACGCCCTCAAATTACGAATGCTAGCGCTAATTATTATATTAGCACCGTTGAGCACAACAAATTCATATCCGCCCGGAAATATGACGGCAATAAATTTAATTGTTCCGCGCGCCATGCATAATTAATCGAGTTCTAACACAGCCGTAATAAATTTTTATTCGCCAATTAATAGATCATAAATGAACCACTAATTAACATTTAGTTTACTACATACACATTTCATAAATAAACCTGTTTTTCAATGAAAATTAATATTTATTATTTTAGCTATATTAAACACCTAACCCGCATTTGCGTAATAATTTTATTTTATAACTGTCAGCCAGCGCGAGCAGGTTTATTATACGACAAGAATAATATTGAAAATTTAATTTGAGAGCACACTATGCTTTATTATGTAATGCAACGCGGACCGCAATTATGGTGGATGCGCCGGGTATTAATTTCCTCATATTTAAAGACACGCTTTATAATAATTATTTCTCTATATATATATATAAGATATTTATTACAGTTTTAATACACGCAAAATAATTTTATTGAATGAAACGCGTTTTTTAGAAATTATAAAATTTAAAAAATTGTATATTCATTAACAAATTTTAGTACATTAAATATTGTATATTTTCAAAAATTCAAGGTACTAAAATTTGGAACAAATGGATTGTAATGTACCGGAGTGAACTTATCCACCCATACAACTTTTGGCGGCGGCTGGTCCGCGCGCCGTTGCGCTGCATTTCTCCGGGAATTGTGGCTCAATGAAAGAAGCAAAAAAAAATCTTGTTCGTAAATTTGTTCACTCATGTGTTGTGAACAATAATGTATAATTTTTTTTTTTTACTTAATAATTGTCGCTGAACAGAACACCCATTTCTTATACTACTAATTGTGGTTTTTCAAAATGTTCCCCAGACCTTTGAAAATTGAGATTACACAAATTATATTTATACTTTAACAACAATCAATTTACACTAACTCCGGTATTTCAGAGATTTATACTTTTTTTTTTAATGAATTTTAAAGTTGGAGTTGTTTTATGACTTTTATTAAAGCGGCAAAAAAAATCAGTAGAAGATCAGTAGGCGAGTTATATTATTTATAAATGATTACATTAGTAGTTTAAGAAAAAACCACATGAAAATATTGAAGGCAAGATTAAAAAACATAATAAAAAACATAAAAAATACTAGCCACGACGGGCGTAAATTATGGTGGATGCGCCGGGTACTAATAGCGTAACATGGAAATACACGATATAACATTTTAATTTCTTTATATTATTTTACTTTATATATATATATATATATATATATATATATATAATATTAGACATAGAAAATTCGGGGCCGATTTTTTTTTTCTGAAGTAGCAAGTGCTAACACATACACTAACACACGGCAGAAGGACCTTCGAAGGTCGATAGCTAGTTACATATAGTAACAAATACTATAACTACTATATAAGACATTGATAATAGTTTATATCACATATAATGTATTTTTTGATTAAAAAAGTTTTACAAGGATTAATAGATTTAAAAAAAATCTGTAACAACTAAACAAAAGTTATGTGATTAGAACCTTGAATAACCTGAACCTCCCTGCGTGCGAGCACTAAAAGCATTTATTAATAAATGAAATTTACAAAATTACTGTTATAATTTCCATAATCAAGTTTTATTAAGTGTTTTGACGTTAATGCAAATACCTCCTCTAGCTACAAAGTAGAATTTACTCTTTCATTTACCGAGTAGAATTCATAATCCCAGGCAATACTAATTATTTCGTTCCGTATTAAAGAGCACGGCAAGTTTAATTAAAACGCAAGTACAAACAAGAAAATATCCCCACCTAAATCGGCGGGGGAAAAAAAATAGCGCTCGACTGTAGCCCCGGGCATTGTAATCCGCACGCATTAAATTGAATGCCGCTGAGCATTTTTTTTTTTTGCTTCTTGTTGTTGTTACGGCTGCCGTTATTATGTGTGTCGCATTAGTTGAATAACGCATGCATGAATCGTCGCGTAATTTGTATGAAAAAAGCCGCCACCGCGCTGAATATACATAAAGCGTTCAACATCAGCGCGGTATCATTCCCTTGAATGGCGCGCTTCTTCAAAGGGCTGTCTTTCTATCGGCGGTATTTAATAATTAATGCGGGCGAGCGCGGGTATGTATTTTCATTTTTTTTTCTCGCACCGCCGCGGGTGTAAACACAGACGGCGCGTTATTTATGATATATTCCTCAGTGCGCGCGCGGAAACGGCGCCGCAATATAATTCGAGTACATTCGCGGCGCGCGGAAAAACTAACCCCCGCGAACGATAATCATAATAACGGGTTTTCCGCAGCATTGTGTTCACGGGATTGCCGCCGAGAATTATTTACAGGTTTTATAATTACGGAATACTTTCCGCGCCGAGATCGAGCCGAGTGGGAGAGAGAAAGGTGGCGAGTTTCGCAAAAGTTTATATAGGGTTCGCAGAGAGTGCGAAATACTGCTGAAAAGTAGGTTTTAGCGAGATAAGGTTTAAATTGTTGGATTTGTTACTGTTTTAGGTATTGTTTGCAAAGTGTGAATGTCTTCGGCAATCTCGTTCACGCTGTTTGCAAATGCTGCGATTATAAATCGCTAGTAGAATTTAAAACAGGCCTCAGGTTTTACTATAGCTTCTATAGGTAGTGTGCAAACACCTGAAAATTATTTTAGCTATAATCCAACCATGTTCTAAAATCACGGGAGTTTTAAGCTCTCTGCAGACAAAATTGGAAAATTAGGTGAACACCGAGATCCAAATCACCGACTGCATCTCTCGATACAAGGACCAAGTGGGGCGTCCTTCGAGTTCCTGCAGAGAGTATAACTTTATTTTTTTTATATATTATATTGATTATATTTAATTATAATTAAATAAATAAATACTCTGTATTGGCCTTAGTGAGTAGGCCATATCAATATCTACACTGCCATTCAATAAACGACTCTCACGACTTTCCGTGAATGCAGCAGATGTACTCTGAATGTGAGGGCTGCGGGCATAAAATGCTATCAATAAACTGAAGCATTGTAATTAGTTCGTTGTGGTAAAGCATCGTAGTTTATATTTGACTGCCATCTTCTCAAGTTCTCATTAATTGCTTTCCTGCGTTCGCGCATAGTGCGATGTCGCCCGCAAATACACACTCAGTTATTTTATTCTTATTTGTCTCATGTTCATTAAAACCTTTTCGAGCCTGCTTTTGTTTCTTTAATTAAATCTCACTATAAAAGGCCCTTGCTTTCCAACTTGATTTGTTATTAAGTCTAGAGCTTTTTTTTTGCAAAAAAAAAACATTTGAATGTAATATTGAAATCAAATGCACATTCAGTTACCTTAAACTCAGACGAGTCCCAGACTGTTCAGATAATTTGAATATTTCATAATTTTTCCTCTTCTATTGGGGCGTCAGCACCTCCCATTTTCTTTATTATTGGGTAGCGGTAGCTTTACGAAATATAACGTGAGATAATAAAGCTATTGCTCTACAATAATAGTAAAGCTATATTAGGACTCGTCCTCCAAGAGGATAACGGAGGTGATGAATTAACACAAAATATGCCTAATCGTCTCTATGTTGCGTGTTTCTGGTATAGTCGTTCCATTTCGAAAAGGACTAGCTGATTTTTAACCACAGTAATAAGATTATTGTCGAATGCCTGAAATACAATGACTAGCTGCGGAGAAGATGCAAATCGTTATAGAGACCTAATAAAACAGCTCCAGTTTCTTTAGATATAATTGTATTTGTACTGAAGCTTGTTACGGGTACCCCTTCGCCCTTCAACGAATTACCACCAACAACAAGAAGACTCTGACCCCATTGTTATACAAATAAAAGAGACCATGAAAATATTCCTGATGCAATTACCATGATATTTACTATCGCCGTACATTTGCAGATAATTTATATTGCCTCGCATCTTGACTAACTTTTGACTCAAGAAATTGTCTTGTCTAAAACGAGCTTAAAACAAGCTTTAGCTCTTCTCCAAATGAAACGACTATAGCTGTGTTGACAGTAGAATTCATTAGAGATTTGATTTGGTCTGATAATATTTTTTGGGGGATTGCCTTCTTGTCTTCGCCCCTTCAATCTTTCCCTGCACAATTAGTCGCTGTCTTTATTCTTTTTTTTTAATCATATGTCCGTCTCTTTTTGATACGAGACCGAAATATCTTAAATTACAAAAGATTACAACTTGAGAGCGCTATGGTTAATTTATTTATTATTTGTTTAAGTCGTCCATTAAAACCATTCGAACTAAAAAAGTCAGCAATGCGTTTATGTTGATTCGAACTACACACTACAATTGTTTGTCCATTCAATATTCCTGTTTGTCCAACATCTGCTTTTGTTGGTCCACTCGTCGCAATTAAGTTATTATGATTATTTCGAAGAAAGAAAAAAAAACACCGACAGCGACGTTGCTAGTGAGCATAGGAATAGTAATGGCCTGCTTTATTTTAATGGAATGCGTTATCAATTAAATTGCCTGAATTGTTGCGTGATTGTGAGTCGAGCTGAATAGAATTATACAGGTATTTGATTAAGGTGTGTGATGAATGTATAAATTTCATGATGCACGGGAGTTATAAGATAGTCGACAATGCCCTGCGCGCTATTATGGGATTTAATTTATGTTCCGGAGAAGAGCATGTTTATGCATTAGAAATAAATGAGAGCATGAAATAATTTACTCTCTATTAGCAAACTGTATATATTATATATATATATATATATATATATATATATATATATATATATATATACTAATACGTTGAAAGAATGTGTGTAGTATAAAGTAGTTTCACCGAAAGCCGTAAGGGAAAGTGTGCAAACATAAAGTATCTGTCTGTTCACTACGTAAAAAATATGTAGAAATATCTGACACCACATGACTTTCCGAATTACATTTAAATTTTTTACGTTTTTAACATTTTCCAATTTTTTGACTTTTTACAAAAAAAAACTTCTATCTTTATAGCCGTGAGGCTTTTCCGGCGGTTAAGGGAGAAGCTCAGAAAAGTTTAATCACCCGGTATTTACCTTAACTCTAACCTCTAGAAAATTATGAAAGGTGATTCGCGAAAATTCGGATCGAACTCAAGCTCCCCAATGTTCAGTACGAGATGGACGACGCCTCTAACCACTCGGCCACTGAGCTGGGTAGATTTTTACATTATTTGACATTTTAGAGTCGCCATAATGATTGCCAACCTCCGATAGGAGACGGCACCACAAGAATTCACGACAATAATAAATTCCTTATACAGCAGTACTGTATTAGGAAAGTAAAAATCTTGACCTATACCCTTTTAAGAAACAGCTACGGCAGGAAATCAAGCCAGAAGACATAGTTGGCGTCGTTCTTTTTTTAATTGAGTCCTGTAAGTTGATACGTTGTTTTCTAGCAAGATGTTATTTAGCGATGAGGCTTGTAAGTTGACGCCTCCAGATTAATTCCGATGAGGCTACATGAAGTCATATTATTCTAAAAACCCAGCAGTAATTGGCTTCTTGAAAAGCATCATGTTTATCGAAAAAGTTACCTAAGGCTGGAGTAAAAGAAAGGTGCTTTACCATGAACAGTCTCGATGGCCATATACCTCCAATAATTCATATGGGGCTACATGAAGTTATTGGTTTATTCTAATAACCCAGCAGTAATTAACTTCTTGAAAAGCATCATGTTTATCGAAAAAGTGACCTAAGGCTGGAGTAAGAAAGGTGCTTTACTATGAACAGTCTCGATGGCCATATACCTCCAATAATTCCTATGGGGCTACATGAAGTCATTAGTTTATTCTAATAACCCAGCAGTAATCGGCTTCTTGAAAAGCATCATGTTTATCGAAAAAGTGACTGGTGTGAAAAAGGTGCTTTACCATGAACAATCTCGATGGCCATATACCACCAATAATTCCTATGGGGTTACATGAAGTTATTGGTTTATTCTAATAATCCAGCAGTAATTAGCTTCTTGGAAGCATCATGTTTATCGAAAAAGTGACCTAAGATTGGAGTAAAAAGGTGCTTTACCATGAACAGTCTCAGTAGCCATATACCTTACATATTTTTAAAATATTGATGCCATGTAATAGGCTACCAAACTCAGTTCAGTGACCTAGTGGTTATCCCTCTTATACTAAGCATTAAGTAGCGAGAGTTCAAATCCCGCTATAGCTGAAATTTTACAAATCACCTTTCACCGTGTTTTCAGAGACTTTCTATGAAGTGAAAGTAAATGCCGGGTGATTACTATCCTCTGAGCTTCTCCAATGAAAAGTTGATTACAAAGCAACATTCTTTTTGTTAGTATTTCCAATTTAAAGCAATTAATCATTTTATAATCAATACTTTTATAATAACGTGACATGCCGTTGATATAAATATAATATAAAGTGACAACAATAAAAAAATTACCTACTGTTTAATAGAGAGAGATGAAGTGGAAAGGGCCACTCAGGCGAAGAGAGAGTTCGAGAGAACCTGCGAGAGGAAGAAGATAGAGGAGTTGCAGAAGGTAGAAACGAGGTTGAGGGAGTGTGTGACAGAGAAAGGGTTGTGGGAAATTCTGAGGGGAAGCGTAAAAAAGGGCAAAGTTAGCATAGAGCTGGCAGAGCGGGAGAAGAGCTGTAGAGAGATGGCGGGGTTAGAGGTGGATTTAGGGAGTCCGAGACCGGTGGTAGGGAGGGAGGCGTTTTCGCGGGAAGAGGTCGACGTGGCCATAGGGCAGCTGAAACTGGGAAAGGCGGCGGGGGAAGATGGGCTGAAGGCAGAGGCCTTCAAAAGATTAACAGAGGAAGGAAAAGATAAGTTTCTGCAGGGTTTGAATAGAGTCTGGAGTGGTGAGGAAGAACTGCCGGAAGAGAGGCGGGTGGGGGTGGTGGTCCCGGTACACAAAGGGGGAGCAGCATCGGTCGAAAATAATTATAGGGGTATTACCGTTATGAATGCGGGGTACAAAACGATGATGACAATTGTGAAAAATAGACTAGCGAGGGAGTGGATAGAAAAGGGCTGCTGCCGGAATGCCAGGGGGGTTTCAGAAAGGGACGAGGGACGAGGGAGCAGATTTTCACGCTTGCGAAATTGGTGGAGGAAGCGTTGGAGTGCAAAGGGAGAGTGTATGCGGTGTTTGTGGATTTGAAAGCGGCGTATGATTCAGTTCCTAGAGGAAAGCTCGTGGAGTGTATGGATAGATTGGGGATGGAAGATGAAAGTGTGGAGTGGGTGAGAAGTATATATAAAGAGACGTGGGCAAAATCGAGAGTGAATGGAGAAGTGTCTGAGAAGTTTAGGGTGAATGTGGGTGTAAGGCAAGGGTGCCCGCTAAGCCCGCTCCTGTTCAATCTATACACAAGCGAGTTGGAGGCGGTGCTGAGGAGAGGACAGGCTGGAGGGGTCGTGGTGGGGAGAACCAAGGTGTGGATGCTGGCATATGCGGATGACATAGTATTAGTAGCCAAGAGAGTGGAAGAGATGCAAGAGATGTTGGAAAGAATGGGAAGGTACATGGATAGGAAAGGGCTAGTAGTGAATGTGGAGAAGACTAAATGGATGATGTTTACGAATAGGGGTAGAAGGGGCAGAGTGGAAGAGCTGAAATGGAAGGGAAGGATGATTGAGAGAGTGAATGTCTTTAAATATTTGGGTTTCTGGTTTGGATTGGACAATGGACGAGGATTTAGGGTGCATGTGGAAATTATGCAAGCGAAAGCGAGAATGGCTTGGGGAATAGCGAGAACGAAATGTGAGAGGTTGTGGGGCGGTAATCTCGTAATGGCGTGTAAGATCTGGGATGCGTGTGTAAAACCTATTCTGTTATATGGAGTGGAAGTGTGGGGATTGCGTGAGTGGGATGTGATAGAGAGAGAGCAAGGTGTACTCCTGAAGAGTCTGCTGGGTCTCGAAAGGTCGACACCGAGAGCAGTGCTGTTGCAGGAGACGAATCGTATGAGTATGTGGTGGGAGTCGTGTGTAAGGGTTGTGAAGTTTGAAAAAAGATTGCAGGAATTGGGTGAGGAAAGACTGGTGCGGGAGGTATGGATGAGGTGTAAGAGTAGGACGGAGAGTGGTTGGAGAAAGGATAGAGGAAGGATGTATGAAAGAGTGGAGAAGAGAGGAGAAGCTGAGAGAAATGGGAAGCCTAGGAACTGAGGTAAGAGAGAGATTGAGAGATATTGAGTGGCAAGAACGGCAGACTAGAATGAATGAGAGCTCTTACAACCCTAGCTACGTAGAGTGGCAAGTGAGTGGGAGACTCCCGAGTTACTTAGCCAGGGGTGAGTGGAGCAGGAAGGACAAGGTATGCATGGCAAGAGCGAGGTGTGGGTCAGGCAAGAGAGGGAGGAAAGTGTGGATGGGTCTAGGGTACACCGCATGTGCGCTGTGTAGTAAGGGAAGCGACACGTGGTGGCACCTTAGCGAAGAATGTGAGCGTGTGAAAGCAGAGTGGGTGGGAGACTGCAGAAAGCCGAATGAATGGTTATGCGAGGATGGGGAAGGCGTGAAAATCTGCAGGAGGCTGACGTGGGAGAGGAAAGTGGCAAGGGCAAAGGCAGCGGCGATAGATGGGGGTAATTTGTAATTTTTGGCGGAGTAGTACTTTTATTTATATTGTATTTTTATTTTGATTTTTGTATATTTTTGTTGAGGTTTGTGGAGGAGCAGTGAGGGAAATGCCAATAAAGGTCTTTTTTTTTTACTGTTTAATAGTTTCGCATGAATTTTTATTAAAACAAATTGATTTGAAATTATACAACTAACCCTCTAGTAGGAAAGTTAAACGCCATCTGGCGACACCTGGGGGTTAGTTTTATAATGTGTGTATATAACCACTCGAGATGTTGTGTGAATTCATCCTCACTAGCTGAGCTACACTGATGAGATCGAAATCTAGACATGTAGATTGCTAAGAGGTGGATTCACACTTATATATGTTTTACAAAATTGATTTGATTTGATAAAACAAGCAAATATTATAGAATCAACCTTACTTAAATAATATCTTGGTAGCTATAAATAATAGTTTGTGTGTGTTTTGTTGGTGATGTAGGATGGACAGTATGAAATTATAATTTAAAGAAGCAAGGGTTGCCACGTCGGCGGCGGCGGTCGGGAGGAAATGCATGCGCTTAATTCAGGCCCGGCGGTTTAATGTAAACAGAAATATGGAAATTATTGAAATCGATCAAACTAATGCGGGACATGTTCCGATGCTTATCGTAATAATATTGTAAAAGCAACCTTGCATGTCGCCCTATAATTTGCAGGTGTAATACGTACAAGCCGAATGGAAGTGGATGTTCTTTAAATAGCATCCATTACATTAGCCAAAAAAAAAAAGCAAAACACAACAAACGAATGGCTCTTTTGTGATTTCAATTCAACCACCCGGCGGGATATTGGTTAAACGGCCGCGTTTGCAAAACTATTGATTTTACTAACTTGGAGTTAATTAGGATTCGCAGTTCGTATATGTGCACGGACTTAAATATCATATTATAAAAATCAATTCGGGCTTCGAACGCACCATGTTATGGTAATAAAAAAAACAAGCAAGCATACAAACTACACAGGCATGTATTTATAACAGCCGGGAGGAAAAAAAATGGTGATTTAAAGCCGTTTTTCACGGCGTCTAAATGCTGACGCTGCCGAAATAATTCCGCTGTATTTTTATTGCCATCAATTTAGACGGGGGAGGAATCATCATTTTACAGTCTTTTATATAGCCGTATCTCTCTATTTTATATACACCCTACTCCACTCGGGTTGTGGGGGCGCATCAGGTACGCGAATCTGTCTTTATTATGCACGCACAAATATTTCACAATGATCGATTGCATTGCATTTTTGGCCGCACTACATTTTAATTACGCCGTGTGATTAGATCCAATTGTACTCGATATTCTAAAATACCGTGTGCGGATTTAATTACAAACGCCGCACGCGTGTGCAACGCAATCGGGGAATTTGTTTTCCCGCATGCCATTTTTGAATGAGCTCTCTGCGGCCCTCGCCCTCGTCGATTTATATCGGGTGTATGTGATGCGGTTCTAATGCGCGCCATGGAGGGGCCGTTTTTTCGACATCCACCATTTTTTTTATATTGACAGTATGGATTTATTTTATATGCTAAATTGGCTTGCATGGGGTGGAGCGTTTTGGTCGGACACTCTAGAAATTGTTTTGATATATTGAAATAGAAACAGTTTTATCTATTTGTATTGAACATTCAATATGAGTCTTATAGCGTTAGTAATGACCCATTACTACCAATTCTACTAGAGAAAATATTTAATTAAAGTAGTTTAAGATAGTATGATATGACACCGCATGATATTACATCATTAACTAAAATATTTAACTTTTTTTCGAATGATGAGGTGTTGGCCCATAGATTCAACCTTCAGGCTTCAAGAACAGGGATGTTTCTGATGGGATTTCTTCCCTAAGCCGATCTGTTCCAGTTTTGAGGCACTTTTCACCCTCTTCCATCTGCTGCACCATAATACGCCATGCACCCAGAGGTGAGGACAAGGACGTATATGTGGAATTTGTTGGACTTGTCTCTTCTAGACTATGGGCATTTCTCAGCCCACAGTCTAGAAGAGAGAAGTCTAATAAATCCCACTTATACGTCCTTTTTGTCACCTCTGGGTGCATGGCGTATTATGGTGCATTGTAGTATGGTTATCGGCACTCCATACTACCTCTAAGAGCCATACCAACCATTCGAACTCCATACGCGAATTTTTATTGTGCATATTAAAATATAGTGGAGAAAATCTATATTATTTACATTTATTATTATAAATATATATTGATATTGATTGATATTGATTTCTGTCGGCATGTGAGCTGATGTATATATCGTCGCTTACAGATCAACACCACGTATATTTTCAAAGGACCTGGAAAACCATTCTGCAATGATTATTTCACTTACAGATGCCTATTTATCCGGAGAATTCCTTTTATTTAAGTTCTTCTGAACACTATGTACGCAATTCAGGACAAGTTTGTTAGTTCGGCCGCGAGATTACGCGCCTAACAGTATGTTAGATGAAAAATTATGATACATGGTGTATCTCTGTAAGTGATGGTATAGTTTTTGCTAGTAGCAAAAAAATAATTACCAAGATTTAACTAGCAGAATGAAAATTTTATATGTTCTACTAATGCATTATTCAATTTTACATATATCTAAGTCTACAAGAATGTAGCAAAAACACGGCAACCTCTCTCATGATTATAGTTTAATTCCATAGATTGCATGTAGATTATAAATTAATCTTTATAAATTAGTAGTGAGTTTATGGTGAAATTTATGACAAGCTTTAAAATATCCCTATCCGTATATAATACGTACCGTTGTGTTAAACGTTATTAAGATATAATATGTTAGTGGCGTTAGTGTGGGCGTATTTGGAAGGAATTATAGGGGGTGCACAGAAAATTATTGCTATAAATAAATGTAATAACTCGGTTAGCATAAGGGTGTGTGTGTGTATAAATATCTAGGCTCAATTTGGATACGTCGGCATTGCGGGCCGGCCAGGAATTGGTGTTGCCACCACACCACGGCGCAATTACGAACCAAATGGAGATAGCCGTTTGCGGGTCGGGGCAAGTTATAGTATTATGCATTATTCAAAGTGCACCTCTATAATGTCCGAACGGTTTAATTCTGTTGGAAGTAGGTATTAGTACACGCGTTCGGATGCATTTTGCATCTGCTATGTGGCGGCGGTCATGGATTTTGAAATGGTGTATTATACCCGTTTACTTTACCGCCATGCATTTTGCGTGGTCAGCAGGGTGGTGGCACCTCTCGAGTGGCCACGTTAAAAATATATAAATTGTCGCCCGGATAAAGACAAATAAAACAATAGTCCTGCTTAAATTATGCTCTACTCGCTAGGACTTTAATTGAAACATTCCGTTGCATTGCCAAATATTTGTAAGCGATATAAATTGTATCTTTCAAGTTTTCTTATTTTAAATTTCATTGCTAATATATAATGTTTTCAACTAAATATGTTTGTATTCACGATTTCTTAGAAAATATTAGTTTTCATGCCAGAAAGGCCTATAGCCGATAGCCTTAACCCCTCACCGCATACGGTGCCATATATGGCACAAAGCATATTTTTGCGTGGTATAGGTGCCCGCTGTTAGATATTATCATAATTACGTAGGCATATTCAAAATCTAGATATGTAGATTTCTAAGAGGTGGATTCACAATTATAAGCATTTATTTTATTGTGTTTTTAAAATTCTAAATAAATAAAAGAAAAATCACTAGAAATGTGATTTTATATTTTATACACGGTAGTGAAATAACCAAAATGAACATCAATAGCAATGGCAATAACTGCAGAATGACCACAAGACAAGTGATTGAACAAAAGAGAAATCAATAGAAATGTGATTTTATATTTTATACACGGGACTGAAATAACCAAAATGAACATCAATAACAAGGGCAACAACTGCAGAATGACCCCAAAACAAGTGATTGAACAAAAGATAAAAATCAATAGAAATGTGATTTTATATTTTATACACAGTAGTGAAATAACCAAAATGAACATCAATAGCAAGAGCAATAACTGCAGAATGACCCCAAAACAAGTGATTAAACAAAAATATACGTTTATAAATTATAATTAAACAATATTTGAATGGCAAATTCGAATTATTAAAAAAAAACACCGATGTAATTAATATTATACATGCAATAAATATGAATAAACAGTCAAAACTAATATATTCAATAATGTAATACAAACTAATATAATAAATTCCGTAATATGTTTATCAATTCCATGCCCCGGTGTAATCACGCTGGAAAAACGGGATTAAACATTTTCGCCTTAAAAACATTTTCAGACCATTTTTATGCAAATAACGTAATCACGCAATGGGTTTATCTTTTTAATAAATGGGCAATATCCCGTTCTCGCGTCTCGTCCCGCGACCCGGGTGCGAAAGTATGAATATTTATTTCTTATCAGCCCGCCGCCGCCCCTGCCCGTAAGTAGCAAACAGCGAAATTTAATTTCGTATGTGTGTATATATGTATATTCGGTGGGGGGCTAAAAAAGAATTGCGATACATCAAGCGAAAGCTAATTTGATAAATATTACGGGCCGTGTAATTTAATTTGCGCCGCAGTAATTTTAATTAGTCAAGCTGTGATCTCCGCACGTGGTCCGCCGTTATTAATTGCGAGTTTTCCTACCCGTGTAATAAATCAAATTTACCCATTGGAACTGTGTTTATATAATTCCGGCTTTTTGTGCTCATCGATTTTCGGGCGGCCCTTTAATGTCGCGGCGATATTCGTTTATTACGGTATGAGGCTGCTGTCCAAAGTTCAATGCAAAACAAAACAACACCCCCCCAATAATACTATTACAAAACAAAATAAAAACGGTTTTGATTGCAAATCACCAGAAAATAATTCAATAATCAAGTAAAATGTCTACCCATTCATAAATATTGTTTTATAAATCGCCTAGACATTTATTGGTAATTGTAGTTGTATAGTATTTTATTTGTACATATCACATGCTATGTGTATGTGTATTTTATTGTATTCAAGGCGTTAAATCTTATTATTATGCAATTTGTAAAACGATAATCGTAATTTTGACACAATTAATTAAATTGCATATAAAAATCTACTATCTAGTCTATCCTTAATTGATTAGGTAATTTACAGAACTTACGCCACAAGGAAATCGAACCATTTACTAAGAGTACTTTGGTCATGTCATGAGGGACGAAGAGAAATATAGCATCCTACAATTACTGATGCAAGGGAAGATCTACCGAAAAAAGGACGTCGAAGGATTTCTTGGTTGACGAACCCGAGAGAGTGGTTCGGACTATCCTGACTTGAATTATTATTCAAAAGAGCCTCGAATAAGATAGCTATGATGATAGCCGATGTCCGGAACAGATAGGGCACAAGAAGAATTAAACAGAAAAATCCTGGTCCTTCAAGCTTGAAGGTTGAAACGATGGGCTAAGACATTATCATTTGGACACAACTCAAAATGTTGAAAATTTCTTAAATACACCTCGGAAACTAGATGGATACAAAAGGAGGCGAACTACGCTAAAGAAATTGGTTATGCGAGTGACCACATGGAATATACAAGGACTAAAAACAAAAAAGGCCGAAATATTATAACTAACCCCCTATGAGGAAAGTTAAACGCCATCTGGCGGCACCAATTTAATTAGCAATGCCCACCCATATGGTAATAACCGACAACATGCTCACCGGGTACTATCCTCTATGGAATAATATTCCCAGGGGGTTGGTTGTATCATTTTTGTATATAACCACATATGTGTGTGTACTTACAGAAACCAAAGGGAAAGGAAACGGAGATGAGATAGTAGGGGAATAAATACATGTATACAGAGGTGTTAAAAAGACGCAAGAGGAGAAAGAGGAGTAGCAATAGCCTACACAGAAAATATAAGAAAGACATAAAAGACCACGAACAAGCAGGACTAGAAAACATCCCAAATGAACTAGTAAAGTACGGACCCGATATATTACTCGAGCTGCTAAAAACAATCTTTAATAACTGCCTACTAGAAGGAGACAACATTCCAGAGGATTGGAGCACGGCATATATAAGCTCAATATACAAAAACCGTGACAAAAGACTATGTAATAATTATAGAGGTATTAGCATCACTAGCGCATTGGGGAAGACAATATCATCCCAGCACTACTCCAAAATAGAATGGAAGAATTAAAATCAGTACTGTGTACCATTATGCAGGCGAGGATAGCCCTAGGGCACATACCGAATAAGTGAACAAAGGTTAGGGTGGTATTTATACCAAAACCAGGACGGGAAACATACCAACTGGCAAAATCCTACAGGCCCATCAGTCTGACCTCGTTCCTACCGAAAACAATTAAAAAACTGATTGATAGACACACCAGGGATGGAGCAATGGTACTAAAACCACTGCACAGACACTACTATGCTAATCAATCAGTAAAGTCGTGCGAAACCGCAGTGCACGAAATAACCATAAGAGCTGAAAAAGCAATCAAGAATAAGCAGACTGCTCTTGCGGTCTTCTTAGATATAGAGGGCGCCTTTGACAACACCTTGTTTGAATCCATTACAAGAGCCATACAAGCAAGAGGTTTACAACCAAGCGTAGTTGGCTGAGTCAGCCAAATGTTAAGTGAGCGGAGAATAAAAACATCACTAAATGGAATAACTATGGAAGTATCGGTCGGCAAGGTGGCGTACTGTCCCCTCTTGTGGTTCCTAGTCATAGACGATCTGTTAGATCAACTGGACCAGAAAGGATGCTACGTACAAGGCTACGCCGACGACGTAGTGGATAAGTTTGACGGCAACTTCTGCAAGGTGTACTCAAACACGTGGAACGGTGGTGTGCAGCAGAGGGCCTCACGGCTAACCCCGAAAAAAAACCTCTTTAGTACCATTTACATGTAGAAGGAACTTAAACAAGATAAAAATACCGACGCTGTTCGGCAGGGAAATACAAATAGAGGGACGAGTTAAAGATCTAGACTCTAAACTGACCTTCAAACCACATATGACAAAGATTACGAACAAAGCCGTGAAAGCGTTCTGGACATGCCGGCGAATGTTCGGAAAGAACTGGGGACTAAAACCAAAAATGGTGTATTTGCTGTACAATCGGGTTATAAGCCCCATTATGACTTACGCACCAACAATCTGGTGGCATAAAGCCTCAGACGGGGTAAGCAGGAGAATACTAGGCAAAGTGCAAAGAATGACCTGTCTAGGAATAACAGGGGCAATGGCAACAACCCCCACCACCGCAATGGAGTTTATATTGGACCTGCTTCACTTCACATCAAAGCGGAGACAGATGCCAAGATAACAATCTACAGAACTAACACCATGGGGAAGTCATACGACTCATCCAAAGACCACACCTATCTAGCGTTAGGTAAAACCGAAGAATACATTCTAAGAATGCGTCCTGACAGGACAATAAAAACACTTCACATGATGAAACCTTACAAGGTAGTAATACCAGATAGGGCAAAATGGGAAAAATGGCTATATAAAAAAAAACTCAAAGGATCAATCTGGTTTACCGATGGATATAAATCCAACAAAAGAACAGGAATATGATTGTATGAGAGCAACTCGGCAGGAGGCACAAGACTCCCATCTTGGCGACCATACATCCTTGTTTAGAGCAGAAATGATTGCAATTCAATGCTGCGTTTAAACTCTAGTGGAAAGAAACTATACTAAGAAGGAAATCAATATTGTGACAGACAGTCAAGCTCTAGACTCCAGCGTGAATAACTCCAGAGTTGTCATAGAATGCATTGAAGACCTGATGATACTGGGAGCCCGAAAAAAAGTAACACTTGTGTGGGCACCGGGACATCAGAGAATCCGCGAAAAAGCGGACAAATTGGCAAAAGAGGCTAGCGAATTAAAGTTCATTGGCACCGAACCAACCTGCGGGATACCATATAGAACCGCAAGGAATAGCTTGAGAAAGCACCAAAGAAACCGCCACAGCCGATACTGGGAAGCCCAAACTAGAATGAAACACTCGAAGAGGTTCATTAAGGCTCCCAGTGCGTAGGCGACGGAAGAAATCCTAAAACTAAATAGGAACCAATTAAGAAATGTCGTAGGACTCATAACACTAAATAAACACCTGCACAGTATGGGGATAGACAAATCACCAACGTGCAGAGGCTGTGGGGAAGAAGAAGAAACCCCACTACATGTAATAACTAGCTGCGAGGCATTCAACTCAAGCAAGAAAAAGCTCTTTGATTCAATGCGAATGAACCTAAAAGATCTCCAAGCTCGTCCAGACTTCTGGATTTGATTGAAGACACAGGGCTCATGAATGAGGAATAGTTATGGGGAGCACAATAGGCCAACCGTGGCCGCAGTGCAGTGGGATGCTACAGCGAAACCAGACCCTTCAGGGGAAAAAATCACTAGCGCATTGGGGATATTGTATGGTCGGATATTAAAAAAACTACTTTCTTGCACTTGTGCATCAATCAATTTTCATTGGCGCTGAATTTTTCTTTTGACGTCTTGATTTATCCCATGGTATTTGTTCTTATTGTAGTTTTCACTCAATCGTCTTTCCGTGATAAGTTCTATAATTCACCCAAATAATTTTTTATATAATAAATTCTAAAACTAATATGAGCGTATAGAGTTATAGTATCAATTGGACACATTCTAGAAGGATAACAGTTCAAAATAATCCCTAACTATTGCAGGGAGACAAAGAAAGATTAAATGAACTATTTAGTTAATCAAATTGATAACTTGCAGTTGGTGATCTTTTCCCATACTTCGGTAGACTTACAATTGATTGGGAATTTGGTGGATGTGCGAACTGTTCTGCGTTAACACTTTGATACATAGAGACACATGTGTGTTGAACATACTAGACCCTAATTAGATATTAATCACGACTATTAGTTCAAACAGTTGTATGATTAGGTTAACCGATCACCTAACTAGCAGCACATAAGATGCACGCTGCCTTGCACAAGCCCCATATTTGCTAATAAACTCAGGCACAAAACCGCAAACTTCCTGAATGCACCACACAATTCCTTCTTCGCCCGAGTCTTTTTCCGCTGGTGTCCCTCATTCAAGCAACAAGTACATCCTCCTCCGGCGGCGCCCAAACAAATTTCCGTTTAATATTTCGTTAATTTGCCGCGGTGGCATTGCGCAGTTGATGAGGCCCGGAGAGGTGCTATTAGAACTCATTTGGTATTCGCGCGGGCGAATCCATATTCTAGGTATTTACAAGTGTCAAGCCGTTGATAAATGGCGGGCCGATCATTAATTAAATTCGCGCCCAAGTAGACCGTGAAATTCCCGTCGTTTTGTCCTTAATTTGCGCGTACAACAGTAGGTGCTGGGGCCTCCTTTTATTTATTTTTTCTTCGTCCCGCGTCGAATTAATTAAGGGATGATGAACATGGTAGTCGCCGATAGCCGGCCATAAAAGTGCGGAATTAAAGACGGGAACAAACGTTTTAAACATAGTAAAGCAGCGGGGGGTTGTTTTAATTAAAGGGAGATGGGTGGTATTAATTCTAAGGGGGTATTTAGAGCGTAAGCTGCCGCGGTAGTAGTATGTAATATCTCAATTCGGATTTACATGTGTTATCTATGAAAAACACGTTGTCGCGGCATAAATATTAATACGCGTCGTGTGCATGTGTATGCTCCGATCTTATCAGACCGCGCATTTTGTTTGTTACAGTCTTTTTTTGTAACAACACACGCGAGGTGGTTCGGTTTTTGTTTATTCAAGCCCCCTAATATTATCAACGTCGTTAGGATAACGCCAGCGGGATTTATGTGGCATTACGTTAAATGGCACGCCGGGTAATTACGTGAAATCGTTAATGAGCGACATTGATGTATTTTTATTTGGTAATAGCAATTTAAATATAAAACAGTAGTAGTGATTACTATTGGGGTGAAAATAAAATAAACAAAGTGTCCACATTTACACCAATTTTTTGTACGGCGGGGGGGAGTAAATAAAGCCAATTACGGGAATTTACATACTGTTACTATAATTACATCCCGGCGGCTGAGATAAACCTCTCAACGCGCGAGGTAAGAAAAAGTAACGAAATAAATTATGCGCGCCGGAAATGGCGGGTAGTAGTACAAGCGGCAACGAAGAAAATCCCAAGTATGTGCAATAAAATGTAATAAAACAAACAAACGCACGCGTAAAACATGAAAGCAATTGCCCGCGCCCACAATCCCCGTGCCCTTTAAACCCTTAATGACAATGGCGCGCGCGTATCGCTGCGACCTATCTTATCGACATAATGACCCCCATATCTCAGAATCAATAAATGATTTTCATTGCCCCCCCTTCTACCCCTTCATTAATATTTAAACGCGCTGTCGTATTAAATTTCGCGAAGGTAATAAACGTTGCGCGTAAAAAAAAAGGGGATGCGAGGAAAACTAGAAGATACGAAACCAATATGTGGCTTGCCTCGGCGGGGTTGTTTCGAGTCGGGCGCGCAAGCGAGCGGGAGGCAGATTAACAAACCCGATAAGTAATGCCCCCGGTATCCTTAATCTTACACCGAGCTTTCATATCGCACACAACAAATGTGCGCCATAAAAATGAAATAGAGAAATTACGGTCGCACGACAAAGAGGACAAATCGCCCTAAAAATAAAAGCGGCCACTAAATAATAAATAGCGATGGGCCATTTCGATTTTATAGCAGATATTTCCGCAACCAATCAAATATATTGCTGTCCCCCTTATTATCCAAGCTAAATCTAGTGTATACAAATAAACCTGTAAATAAATAAGCAGCTTAATATTTCCTAATGATCTCAGCCGTAGCCGATTACAGCACCCACCCGCCCCATGTAATATGAATCAATACCAGAATAATACCCTGTAATTTACATGTAATTTGATCAAACGAATTTTATGCACAAATGGCTACGTACATTAAATTTACATGGGTCTCGGGCGAAAGTAGGCGAGCCGCCCGCACCACTTTGCTTTTCTCTATTCCCACTCACGCGTGTTTGAATAACGTTAATACCCCCGCCATCTAGATTTTTCAGACCGGAAATGTTTGCACAATTAAACAAATTTGCTACTTGCTCGCGCGCTGATTGAAACGCGCGCAATCCTGTTTTCATTAACGAGCGAATAAAATGCAGAAACTTGTTTTTCACCGCAAACCCATTTTTTAACATGGAAACTCTTTATAATATTCAACTCAAAACACGTCTTCTTTGCACCTGTAGCAAATTAAAACCAGTGGCACTAATTGAGATAAATGTTCATTAAACTGGATGTATTAATTGGGCGATGGATTTTTGGGATTGTTGTTATGCGGATTCGATAAATCCTGCAAAGCACTTGTGTTTTTCCGTTATGAATAATTGTATCGAGGGTATTGTTTACAAAAATAACGAAGCAATTAGTATTTATGAAGTGCCCATATATTTTATGAAATATGGTTTGATGGGAAATATAATGAAATAGAGTATAAAAGCTGGCAGTTGCATGGACATAGTTTTAAAGCCAATAAAAACGAGTAGTAACACGCCTAATAACAAGGTATTGTTAAAATTATTACTTATCTATTATATTCATCTCGTGATTTATTTTATTATATCTCTCTATACGGCTGTTTGATGTGCTGAGTAAGCATAGTAAATATCAAATGAATTATTTAGCAACATTGTAAAACATGTGTTCGATATGGCAATAATTATGTTTAAACAATGAATATGTATTTGCGCTATATATATTACATATGTCCTGTAAAAATATAGGATTGGTTTCAATAGTTTACAGATACAAGACTGCATTAAAAATAAATTAATTAATGAAAGATATGTTTTATCGTAAATTAGCTATAACGTAAATAATACTAATTAATAATAAATACCCAGCTCAGTGGTTAAAGGCATCGTCTGTCTCGTACTGAGCATTGGGGAGTGAGAGTTCATACCCCGCTGAGGGCGAATCACCTTTCACAGTTTTTCAGAGATTTTCTATGAAGTTAATGTAAATAGCGAGTAATTACACTCCGTTTACCAGCGGTAAAGCCCATACATAAGTAGTCTAATCGTTTTTTTTTAAGTTAAAACTGGTCGATGTTTATAAACCGATTAGACTACTCGATAAATAGAGCACCAATGACGTTAGCGACACATTTTTAAGATAAAAACTCAATCATATGTACATAAAAATTAGCCACCCCTGTTATATATTGATTTATATTCTGTTATTTTTGAGTGATATTTTACAGGCTCTAAAAGAAGACAGTTTTGCTAAATAACCTCTCTAGATAAATGAAATCATCAAAATAAATGAAGAATTTAAATAGCCTGTAGCTTTCTTAACACAATTGTTGCATCTGAATAAGCTGTCGCAGTTGAACTAAACGAAAATCATAATCTCGCTAATAAAATACGAAATCATTCTCTCATACAAATGAGTTTATTAGGCGTCCGCGATGCGCAGGGACTATATAATTCGAAATGTGCATCTGTAGGACGTGTATATATAGCCGAGTTGATTTCGTGCCGATCTTGATCTTTCAGTAAGTTGGGGGCGAGTGGAAATATTAGTAATAAATCGCGTTAGTTGTGAATTATTAAAATAAACATGGTGCCATAAATCAGCGCGGCGCGTAAACAGCTCAATCAATGCGGGACGCATTAACATATCTCTTCTGCTGTTTCTGGCGCAGATTTTTACATATTTTTTCTATAAATCACGCGTAGATTTCAGGGCCGGATTTATGATGCATATTACACGTGTTTGAAACATTCATATAAATCTGTGGTATCAAACGTGTAATTTCTATACATATAAGTCCCGCTAGGAAAGATATGCAACACGTTGCAAACATAAATAATGCATTCCGGCCAAAAGACAAGATATATGTTTATATTTTCGCCGATACATTTATATCGGGCGTGATACATGGGGCATTTACGAGGCGGCCCAGTGGGGCGGCGAAATTAAATAAATGCGACCGTCACGTTTCATATTGAAATGCCGGTAAGGGGTTGTAATGAATATTGCAGCACTTATGTTTATCCTTATGCACTATGCGCCCGGCGTGTCTGTGATTCGCTAAGGTGGAGGACGAGTAAAGTGAGTTTATCCCCTGTGCAATGCGGCACTTTCCATTGTATTACACGCGCCAAAGAAGCCACTCGAATATTCGTTCCAGCCGCGTTTCCGGGGGGGTGGCGGCAATTATACCGAAATGCGCGCCCTGATTTCGGCATAACTCCATTAGTTAGTATTGTCGGTACCAATTAATATTGCACGCGCCATGTAATAAGCGAGATTCGGCCAATGCGATTGCGATGCCGCAGCAGTTATTGCACAAAAATCGGCAAGCGATTAATGCACTGTTCCGGTTAAATGAGATTAGCCGCCGCCGCCGCCGCCGCGATTAGTCAAGGTGGCCACTTATCGCTTAAACAGCGATAATTAATCGAGCTTAATTTAATACGCCCGCCGCGGCCTTTGCTGTTCCGAATGGGCATTTTTAAGCGACATTAAACTGCAAGGTACCTCATTAATTACTAACTCCAGTTGCATATCCTCTTTATATAACATGATTGTTTTATTTAGAAAAAAAAAATTCTTTATAACCGTGAGGCTTTTTCGTCGGTGAAGGGAGAAGCCCCGTGGAATTTAATCACCCTTATCTTCATAGAATACCCCTGAAAAACTGTGAAAGGTGGCCCTATGGGGTTCGAACTCCTCAATGCTCAGTACGAATAACGACTCGGGCTAAACATATATATATATATATATATATATATATATATATATATATATATATATATATATATATATATATATATATATATATATGAAAATGACCGGTGTGAAATTAAACAATTCTTATAATTGCGTCCCGTGAGTTAGCGCGTCGTGAACTTTTTCTTGGTGCATTGTTACTAAACGGAGTGTGCTAAAAAAAATATTTTTTTACAATTGTTTACTTATGTCTTGGTAACCATAAAATAATAAAAAACCAATTTAAGTTAATTTCTTAGCTGTTATTGAATAATTTAAAAATATTTTCTAGTCGAAATATACTATTTTTTTCAAAAATAACTCCACATTGAGTTTGTGCTCTAGTATTTCGTAGAAAATATTAACATTTATTCACAATAAGCACGGTTAAGTGATATATAATGTTTCCAAAGAATATTAATAAAACTTATTTTTTTACGAATTTTAAAAAAAGTTGTAAATATTTACCCGGCGCATCCACCATTTTTGTAAACTGTACTTCCTCGCCATTAAACAAGTTTTACATTTTATATTGCTTTTTGGACGCAAACTGTAGTGTTAAACCCAACTTACAATTTTTTACATCAAATATGGTTTAGTATGAATTTTTTTTTTCAACAATAGCTGATTATTTAATTAGAATATTAATGAAAGACGGAATTCGATCTGCGTACTACGACTGTATTACCCGTAATTGTTACTGTTACATAATAATAATTATTACTATTATTAAATGTGCAAATTTTAAAGCAAATCGAAAAAATTGCCAAAATTGATAAAAATCGAAAAGGAATTTTTCAGGCAATTTTTTTTTTGGTTGCGATCAATCTGAATTTTCACCTAATCAATTTTGATATTACTTTGAAGATCGTAGGCGATTTTTAGCCATTTTCATCAAACACTTTTTGAATTATGGGCCAATTAAGTCGGCTGAAAATAAAATCGTTAAAAATCGAAACCTTGGAATTTTTTTAGACCACTCAGTTACTATGCTGGGTTTAAAAGAGTATTTAATCAAAATATTTATTTCTTCCATACATAGTAGTGGCTAGCGGCTCTCCACATAAACATGTTTCGTATCCATTCCACAACTGTTAGCCACAACCACAACTAAGCCATCATGCATAGTGGTTGTCTAACAGTCGCTCTTCATACTATCAAATATAGCCTTGTCGAAGCTCGTTCGATGTCAGTTCAGAAAGGCGCTTTCGTTTAGCATGGTTTGGCATTGCTAGTCGCCCCGTGGCGTGCAGTATCGCGGTCGTGCGCCGCTCAGGTAGAATTATCCGCATCAGAAGCGGCAAGTAGAACAAGAAACAATAAGCCCGTACCATCCCAGAGTGATAAACGAAAGGCACTATAGATCTCTCGATCTCTTCGTGGAGGGCGAATTTTTCTGAGAGATTTGCATGTTTTTTGGCATGAAGCGGATACATAGCTATCGTTTCATCCCTTATAAATCCACCACAGAGTGTTTAGCATGAACGATATGAGGCTAGTGGATCTGAATGGATAAAAACCTTAATCGGCTCGGAGCCCTATTTCAAATTCAACTACTAACTCAAGACAGGAACATCGTTAGAATGAGTTTAGGCCTCCTAACAGTTCACTGAGATGAACTAAACTTATACTATTGATATAGTAGAACGAATAACAACGCTAAAATGGAATTGGGCGGGTCATGTTGCCCGAATGAACGATGGAAGATGGACTAAAAAGATCACTTCGACAAGACGCATACAGAAGCCACCTTCACGATGGGCCGACGATATAAAACGTGTGTGAACAAATTGGATCCAAGAAGCGTAAGAACGAATACATTTGAAAAGTTGAGGGAGGCCTATGTTCAACAGTGGACATCATCATCATGCAGCCATTCAAATGGCTGCATGATGGTGATGAAGAACGAATATATTGGAAATAGTTGAGGGAGGCCTATGTTCAACGGTGGACATCATCATGATGATGACAGGTGATGTTAGGTCATCTTTGCCTGATTTAGGTATTAAGTTTACCTTTACCTTCCTCCATTCCCTTAGAATGTATTGAACATAATTTCAGCGGCCGATGCATGTATGTAGGACTCCACTGTAATAGTTCGTGATACATACCATGTAAGCCCGGATATTTGTAAAGCTTGAATGATTGTATAGCCCAAGTTATCTTGGAGTAGGCTACCAGCATATCAGTCCTTGTTATTAGGTGTTACTGCAATGCTAGTTTGGACTCGAGTTGGCAGTTTCAGATGGTGTGTCCTTAAACAGCGTAGTGTATTGAGTAGTGCTATATATATTTTTAGATTCACACAACTTGTTACTCTAGCCATATCAGAAGTGTTGAATTTGTATCCACAATCTTCCACCTATAAAATTTGATGATATCTATCGGAATTAAAATTCCGGATTCAATTTGCAATATCCCGCAAAGCTCGCGGTTCCCACGGTGGATATGCATTTGTTTAGCATAACTTTAACTCGCAATAAAGCTTTAATACGAATCAAGACAGTTACCGCTTCCAATTTGGCGCTGTTTGATATTTCATCGGTTGAAAATTCAATTCGCGCGCTCCACATTTTACCCGCGCCAGGGCGTGTGGGGGGTGTGTGTGTTTTCTGGTCGGACGTGATGAATGCGCTATTGAAATTTCGGGTCGGCGCGGAGGAGGGCCGGATTTATTTAATGATTGAAATATTACAGTTTTATTACATCGTATGTTTTTTCTCTGCTCTCCCGCGAGCCCCCCCGCCAAAAATTTGCATGGGAAACTGATTTTTCAGCGACGTGTTAAAATTACCCGCCGCCGCATTCTGCACCGTCATAGATGTAATTTTGTTTGTTGCGGGAAGGGCGTATCGATTGCTTGCATCCACATGGAAATGAAATCATTGCGTGACTTTTATGGAATTAACTGAGATACACCGAAGCTTATCTTTCATAGTTTCCCGAACTGTGTTTTGAAATAACTAATATTTTAAGTAGCGGCCACGCGAGGTTAATTTGCACGTTTATGCAGTTTACCGCTTGGGGATTGCAACGGGTTGGATGTTATTTACGGCCCGGCCTGAATTCTTTCTTGTTTCGCACCGGGGAACTCAAATGGGCCCTTAATTAAATCAGCTGTGATGCGAAGAGATGTATTATTCGTCATCCAACGAACGTATGCCATCATCATCATCATCATCAGATATCGTTGGATATGCGCATCCCTCTTCTTCCCTGTTTGAACACTGTTTATACCTTATATTCTCTTTGTTGTTCCTTTCCCGTACTCCACTTTTCCCCGCATGGGTTTAATCATATAACCTTTTTAATCCATCTGTTCTTGACTCTGATTGATGACATATGTCATATCTGCATACTCATATCGTAACAGGAACGTTTTAGCAGTCGTAGATATTAACTACTCTCACATTCATAGAAAAAGCCGTACTAATACTCAAGCATATTATTAAAAGCCTTACAGTTTTAGTCAAATTTGATATTCTGTATTATTTGACTGAAACTGTAAGGCTTTTAATAATATGCTTGAGTATTAGTACGGCTCGTTTTACAATTCGCCTTTGTTTTCATGCTGGTGGCTGGTGATTCATTGAATCGCACTGAACTGTGGCCACGATTAGGTAATTGTGCTCCCTCATTTCTTAGGATTAATTCATGATCTGTGAATCGTTAATGATCTCAAGCAATTAAAAGTAGAAACGTCACGAAGAGATGAGAAATCTATTCCTTATACTTTGCATACTCAACGCTTCGTTCGTTCTACATACGTTGCCTAGTGACGTAGATCTAGGTCGATATCGAGTTTCGTTTGCTTTTTGCTTCATTATTCTTCTTATTTGTTCAACAGATATTTCTTCTTTTTGTGGTACCGTCTCCTATCGAAGGTTGGCAATCATCATGACGATTCTAATCTTTGACGCTGCAGCTCTAAATTCGTCCGACCGATGTTTGTCCGTACCATTCTCTAAGGTTCTTTAACCATGAGGTTCTGAGACGCCCCATGCTTCTTCTTCCTTGTATTTTTCCTTGCATGATCAATTGGAGAATAGAGTATCTCTCTCCCCGGGTGATGTGTCCCAAGTACTCTAGCTTTTGATCGTAAGGATCAGTTCCTTTTCTTTATGAATTCTTCGCGTGACCTCTTCGTTGCTTACTAGGTCTGTCCAGGATATTTTGAGCATGCGGCGATATATCCACATCTCAAACGACTCTCACAAATTACTTTACGTGACACTGAATTAAAAAGTATTTAACCGTTTTTTGGTAATCATGAAATAAAGAAATTACAGAGTGTTCCCTCTTATTTGGATCAGATTGTTATTACCATATGGGTGTGCATTGCTAATTGTTGTGGTGCCGCCAGATGTTAACTTTTCTACTATGGGATTAGTTGTATAATGTTTGTATATTGCATTATAGTTTTTCGGCTCTATTAATTTGTTCTCTTGTATATTTGCGGATATCCGCGGTGTGGTAAAATGTATTTGTTACAATTGTGTCATGAATAAATAAAACACCTCCAATTTGTACAGTTCACTCCATTTTTGAATAATTCAGCTCATATTTATATATTTAATTGAGTAAAAAATTGCTACTTGTTGCGCGGGGTTGCATTTGCTATTATTTTCGTAAAGAATTCATGCAGTTTAATGCAGTGCAAATCTGTTAGCTCCCACAATCATCAATAATATAGAGCTTTGTGCATATATCACCTTGTTGCTGCTTGAAATAAGGTTACTGGGCGTGTAGATTATTTATGAATTTAATGTAGTTATGGCATTAATATCAATATCGTATTAAACTCTATATGTACATACTTTTATAAACAATATTACTGATAATGATATATGAGCTGTTTTCGTTTATCACTCTGGGCTGGTACGGGACTTATTGTTCTATTTGCCGCTTCCGATGCACACAATTCTTACAACCGGCGGCACACGACCGCAAGACCTGAGCGATACTGCACGCCACGGGCGCGACTAGCAATACTAAATCATGCTAAACTAAAAAAAGCTAAAATAGGCGTTTTCCTATAGATAAAACTGTACGAGCAGAGAATTGATACAAAAAAATAAGAGAAGAGATCGTTAATACGATGGAAGAGTGGTTTCAGAGAGGGAAGAAGCATACAAGATTATGTATGACATAAAAAGCAATACAGGAGAAAAAAATATTCGTAGCATTTATAGACATAGCAAAAAGCATTCGATAAAGTATCAAGGAAGAGAACATGGAAAATAATGAAATAAAGAGGAATTAGTTAGAAAATAAGGACAATAGTAAATGAGATGTCAAATAATAATATAAATAAAATATCAGAACAATTCATAGATAGATGAAAATGTACGAGCAGATAATTGATAAAAAAAAATAGGAGAAGAGATCGGAAATAGGATGGAAGAGTGGTTTCAGAGAGGAAAGCAGCATACAAGAGCATGTATGGCATAAAAAGCAATACAGGAAAAAAGAAAAATATTCGTAGCATTTATAGACATTCGATAAAGTATCAAGGAAGAGAACATGAAAAATAATGAAATAAAGAAGAATTAGTTAGATAATAAGGACAATTTAAAAAAAATAGTGAAATAATAATAAAAATAAAATATCTGAACCATTCATAGATAGATGAAAATGTACCAGCAGATAATTGATAAAAAATAATAGTACAAGAGATCGGAAATACGATGGAAGAGTGGTTTCAGAGAGGGAAGCAGCATACAAGAGCATGTATGACATAAAAAGCAATACAAGAAAAAAGAAAAATATTCGTAGCATTTACAGCGAAAACATACCATAAAGTATCAAGGAAGAGAGCATGAAAAATAATGAAATAAAGAGGAATTAGTTAGAAAATAAGGACAATAGTAAAAGAGATGTACAAATTCCCATACTGTTACTGTAAACATGTGTTGATATAGTTTTTATATGTATAGAATTATGTATTTCAAGGGAAATAAAAGTCATTATTATTATTATTATTAAAAATAATAAAAATAAAATATCAAACACAATTTACACAACAATTCACGACACATTATTAACGCATTTGGATGGTGCAACAACTATCAGTATACAATTTTTAAATTTCTTTTTTGTATTTTGTAGCAAATAGTCGAAATAGAACGTTATAATAATAAATCATTGTATGTTTATGTATGATATATATATATATATATATATATATATATATATATATATATATATATACGAATAGCTGCCTATCTGAATTCAATGAATAAAAGCTCGGTACCCCGAAATAATTTTTGCACGATGATGAAATTTTTGTTTTGTGCCCATCGGTCGGCGTTAAGGACGTTATGTCAAATATTATAATGATGAGATATTCTACAGTTCCGCGAACAATTCAACGTTGCAATTGCAAACTCCAATAATAAATCGCATTGACGCGGCCACTAATTAATAATCAAGTATAACAAATGCTAGGATTTGTATTGCCAGAGTATTTCAGTAATTTATAGAATAGGGCATGTATATATCGAATTGAATCCATTATGCCACCTTTTGTTAAGACCTTTTCCTGCTGCAACTCGTAATTACCAATAGCCGAGTCATGCTTGAACAAAGACTTTATTTATCGCCCACACAAACAACCTACGCAACGTAATATTCAATTACGAAATATTTACTAATTGAGAGATTAATTTGTATTACATTCCGGGCGTGCGTGCGGGTAGATTTGATGAATACAAGCATGATCGGACTTTGAAGGTACAATTATATCAGTTTCGTTTGTTAATAAACTCATATGTCTAAAATAGAAATAACTGCTAATATAATTAATTTAAGCTGTTATTAGGAATTGCTCGAATATTCCGAATGGTCGAATCATTAGTGGTATGTTCATTCAATCTTATTGAAATTCCGAGTACACCACAATTCTTTAATTTGATGTCTGCATGCAAACACTATTGAAATTATGCTTATGTTAATTATATTATATATAAAAGTGTTAATCCACCTCTTAGCAATCTACATATCTAGATTTCGATCTTATTAGATCTCATCAGTGTAGCTCAGCTAGTGAGGATGAATTCACACAATATCTCGAGTGGTTATATACAAAAATTATACAACTAACCCACTAGGAATATTATTCCTTAGAGGGCACTACCTAGTGATCCTGATGGCATGAGCATGTTATTACCATATGGGTGTGCATTGCTAATTGATGTGGTGGCGCCAGATAGCGTTTAATTTTCCTTCTAGGGGGTTAGTTGTATAATTTTTAATTATAATAATTTAAAGTTAACAACTCCTTTCATACAAAGGACTTTTCTAACTAATCATTTCATCAAATCATGATTTACGTTTGATTGATTATTAATATTTGTGTTTGCGTTAATGATTTTGTTATTTATTTTGGAAGCGGTGGCAATGTGCAAACAGTTTTCACGGAAATTTCATTTGCAGTGATAAAATCACAATAAAATCCCGATTTGGTGAATTCATTTATTACTTTACAAGTTCGGCGTGTCTGTCTCTCCCCTACGACTACAGGTATCAGACCAATTCGTGCGGCAGATTATTTCCACATATACTACCTATCACGATCGATTTTCTTGTTTTGTTCACGAGAGTTTTGCAACTTGTATTTTACACTTTGGTTGTACACATAAATTAACACTTTGCAAACTCGTTTCTCCGAGAGTATTGAAATGCGAATATTTTCCGTTACGGGTTTATATATAGTGCGGTCTTATTTATATGTCCTTAAAAATGAGGTTAAATCGAAATATTTACGAAATCTTATGATTGTAATATTTATTATGAACCTTATTGTTATGTTATGAGCGATATTTATTGAAGTAATATCAATAATATTTCAATCATTTCGAAACCTATCCAGATATCTTTATCATTTCGTATAATTAAATATAGCTTTGCTAATAAAAAAAAACTTCTATCTTTATAAGGCTATTAGCCGTGAGGCTTTTCCGCCGGTCAAGGGAGAAGCTCAGAGGAGTTTAATCACCCGGTATTTACCTTAACTTCACAGAAAACCTCTGAAAAACTGTGAAAGGTGATTCGCGCAAATTCGTTCCCCGCTGGGGATCGAACTCAGGCTCCCCAATGCTCACTACGAGACGGAGGACGCCTCTAACCACTCGGCCACTGAGCTGGGACTTTGCTAATATTATTTTTAATTAATTAAACTTGAAAATAACAAAAATGTAATATCATTTACCTTTAAAAATGCAAAATCTAAAGGGATTCTTCCTCAAATATAATTGTAATATAATAATAATATCATTATTGTCATTGAGGTTATTACACATAATAACAACAATATTCGACACGTCAATATACATACAATATACAATATATGTGTATTGTGTATATAATAATAATTAAATTTATTATCCAACAGACATAGTCTAATTACAGGACAGCAATAGCATTATTAAATTTAAAACTAATATATAGATATATAGAATATATAGACTAGCAAGACTATCACTGTTAATAATTATAATATTTATAATTTATAATTAAAGCTAGAGGGGCTTTATTTAACGAAAATATGCGTTTTTAAATCGAGAGAATATAAAAAATCAGGGTCAACCAGGTGGTGAATGTAATTTTCTTCGACAATACAAAAACCTTAAATGTTATATTATATATATATTAAATACATATTGATTTATAATAAAGTGATTTTACTTGAATATTATTTTATGGCATCAATACCGAGACATATTATTTCATGTCTCCGTTTGTTTCTAGCCGGGGGCGGCGAATAAATAACGTTCACAATGACAAAAATATATGTTCCATTATCGTTACATTTTACAATTCATTCCCGGGCAATTTTAGTGGCAATTTAGAAAATTGCGTGAAATAACGGCCGCCCCTCCGTCGGCCTTGTACCTCTTCGCTCTCATTACAGTGAAAATTGGAAGGTTTCCTTGACCGCAGGTAAAATTTCCCCGGAGCTGCAGCCGCGAGAGGAGTCTTGCCACGTAACTTAGAAACTCGAATTTGCAATTTTGTTGCAATTAGCCTATAAACTTTATTACTCTTTAACTTGTAAATTTACGATATTTTTATGGGCGAATTCAGGTGGGATTCGCGCTAGCGGGGGTGGATTTAGGCGGCTCGACATTTTTGGGCCGAGCTTCCTTTTGTATTCGATCTAAGCGGGGGGGGCCGACTGTTGACCTCAATCTCATTAAATATGATTTACGTTGCAATTTGAGCGCCCGGTGATTATTCGCGTTTTTAAAACGCGCGTAACGGATGGAGTCGTTTTGGGGGCTTCCTTTTGTGGCGCTCGAAGTTTTCTAGTTCGGATTAATCGCGCGGCTGCCCGCCCCCTCCGCCCAGATTCGCAAACAATTACAGGAATTGAATGTTTTCGGTAGTAATGAATTTCATTTATGGGGCCTCACGATAATCCGGCAGCTTTCTTTCGGAAGCCATTCGCGACGATAAAAATGAAATTTGTTTAAATGGAGGGGAACGGGAACGCCGCTGCCATTCGTTTTCGCATTAGAACAACCTTCCCGACCATTACGCAGATTACGGATGAAAAAATAACGCGGAGAGAATAAAACTTCGTTTTTTTTTAATTAAGACGCCTCAATGTTGCAATTCTTAATGAAATCCTTCAGGAGGAGACATTTAAATGTGGCTGTAAATACGGAGTTCGGAATTGATGGGTTGTTAAGGGTTTAATGTGTGTGGGGTAAGCAACAAATCTCCAATTTACCGAGCGAGATTAAAACTTGACCCTTCCGCTCGTTCCTTATGTGCTTTGTTTTATGATATTTGGGTAGTTTATATTTCAGGAGCGTAGCACTTAAAGTAGCCCCGAAAGGGAATAGCTCCTCAATGTTATTAAACTAGCTAAATATCGTGCGAGCGGCCGGAGCGTAAATTAGAATGCATAGCCAGGAACGAGCTTTTCCCCAGGAGCCCAAAAGAATCCGAGGATTTGATTTTATGATTGCGACATGCGCGTGGCGAATGGATTGGCCCAATCAACGTTTCCTTTATGACGGTTTATTAGCAAACCGCATGTACCGTGCGCGCTCTTTCATCACGTCATGACAGCTATGTCTGCATAATAAACGTAAATAATAGCGCTTTATCAATGCCGCCACTACCAATACCAATCGCATCCGTCCGGCTGACAATAAAGAAATCCGCAATTTGTATGCCAATATCGCTTCCACATGCACGTAATTGTATTCGCAAACAAAGGAAAAATAAGACATTTGCGACCCCTAAGTATCTTCCGTGACCGGCGCTAAACACGTCCGTGTAATAATACATTTATGCTGGTCGCAACTCGTTCTTGTCAACGCTGGGCCGAGCCCTGCTCATATAATTTAATAAACTGGGTCATGAATAATGACTTACTTCCATATTCAACTTTTGATCCGATAGAAATAAGTTTTTGCCCCTGCCGCTAAATGACCCCTCCGCCGCGATTAACATATATTAATTACCCGGCCGGACGCTTTTTCCGCCCCCACTGGCACGCCCGGAAAACGGAAACTTTGTCCATTTTTATCGCAAACTTCACCTAACTTACTCCGAGTGACCCTTCGCGCGCGCGTTTTTTTTTTCATCCACGCCCGTTTATTGCAAATATAATGACCCGAGCTCCGGTCACGGCGAGCTTCGTTAAAACTAATAAAACTTTCTGCCGCCCCCACCCCCCCGCCCTTTACTCAACGCGCGCCGTCTCTTTATTATCCTAAACTACACCCGAAGTAATAATTGATAAACTTGATGCGATCGCGCAAAAGTGACAACTTTCAAGCCCGCAATAATCAATCCTCGGCCCGCCCTAATTCAATTATCCCGCAACTTCCGAGACAATAACTTTCTTCCATCATTAGCAAATCGATGAATAATTTATCGGCACCGCGGGCTCATCAAGCCCTTGAACAACAAACACCTTATCAGCCAAACGTCGAACGGGCTTATTCAAACAATGGGGAGCCCGAATAAAAATTAAATATCATTAGCTTGTATCGAAATCTATTTGTTTGTACATGATCGAAAATGGCTTGATACATCAATTACTCGAGAAAATTTATTTGGACTGTACTCTATATGTATGCATACCTTAACGAATTCGGAAGGAAGAAATTTTGATAAAAAAAAAAGAAAACAAGGCTATTTTGTAACTACTAAGGATAATTACAAACTTTCAAGTGATAAAAGAACAAATGTAGTAAGGTCAACAATACTTTACGCTACACCCGTCTGTTACCCATGTCAATTTTTTTTTCCAAAACTCGTTTTTTTCTTCTGAAGGTGGAGAGTAAGTTTTTGACAGGTTGGGAACAGGTTTTTGAACAGATTGAAACCTGGGGGTCTATTCTGTAAGTACAGACTGGTTTGTTACCCATGGCAACCAAATAGACATGCGTTGGTAGTGCCCCATGCTCCGCGAACGCTCGTGTAATACTGCCATATGTCAAATGTCACAAATGAGCCAATAGTGACAGGATAATAACCTATTACACTATCTTAACGTCACTTTTACTTTTGAAAATTTTGTGACATTTGACAAAAAGGCAGTACCACACTAGCGTTCGTGGAGCGTGGGGAACTACCAACGCTGAAACAGTTGTTTATTTGGTTGCCATGGGTAACAGGACAGTCTGTACTTACAGAATAGAACCTCAGGTTTCAATCTGTTCAAAAACATGTTAAAAAACCTGTTTCCCGACCTGCTCAACCTGTCAAAAACTTACTCTCCACCCTCAGAAAAATTCGAATTTTGGAAAAAAAATCCGAGTTCAAAAAGTTAGTTAGAACTCTCTTAGAACTACTACTACTCGAAAAGGTTCGTTGTTCTAAAGTTACCCATGGCAACCAAATAAACAAGCGTTGATAGTGCCCCATGCTTCGCGAACGCTCGTGTAATACTGCCATATGTCAAATGTCACAAATGTGTCAATAGTGACAGGATAATAACCTATTACACTATCTATTCTGTAAATACAGACTGGTCTGTTACCCATGGCAACCAAATAAACAACTGTTTCAGCGTTGGTAGTGCCCCACACTTCACGAACGCTAGTGTGGTACTGCCTTTTTCTCAAACGTCACAAAATTGTCAAAAGTAAAAGTGACGTGTGTGTATAGACGTCACTTTTACTTTAGACAATTTTGTGACGTTTTAAAAAAAGGCAGTACCACACTAGCGTTCGTGAAGTGTGGGGCACTACCAACGCTGAAACAGTTGTTTATTTGGCTGCCCTGGGTAACAGACCAGTCTGTATTTACAGAATAGAGCCTCAGGTTTCAATCTGTTCAAGAACCTGTTCCCGACTTGTTCAACCTGTCAAAAACTTACTCTCCACCTTCAGAAAAATCCGAGTTCAAAAAGTTAGTCAGAACTCTCTTAGAATTACTACTCGAAAAGGTTCGTTGTTCTAAAACTAATTTGCCTGAAAATGGAAGTTATAGTTTTCTGTGAAGTTGAGGTAAATACCGGGTGATAAAACTCCCTTAACCGGGGGAAAAGCTTCACGGCTGATAGCCCTATAAAGATAGAAGTTTTCTCTTAAGTTATAGAATAAAGTAGCATATACAGAAGACAATAAGGAAAAAAAGTAATAGTGGCACATGGGTAGATAATCATATAGAACATTTGGCATGGCTATGCGGAGTATAACGGGGTTGTAGATGGAGGGGTGGGTCGGCATCTTTCATTGACGTGTTAATGCCACTTATGGGAGAGTGATAGACGAGGAGTCGCTGAGTGACCACAAATATATAATATACAAGATCCAAACCAACAGAGTGGTTACTCGGCCCAGATTCCAAGATCAAGATCCACCGCAACAACCGAGGAAATGGACAATCAAATAAATGGGCTATCAAAGAAATGTACATCTACTGTATCGACAAGTATTGAGAACGATACTAAAAGACGCACACAACCAACCAAACGACAACCCAGACAAAATGGCGGAGGAACTGAACCAGCGACCCCAAGAGGTATGTCTGCGGGCGGTACAAGTCAAACAGACTAATCCAGAGAAAATGAACAGGTACTAGTGGTGCCCCGAGGTCGCAAAATCACGAATAGAGGTGAACCGGACACGAAGAATAGCACAAAGAGCAAGAGCGACTGGAACCCTTACCGACCTCTTCCAGGACCACTACCGTACGAGGTGGAGAGAGTACAGGCGGGCGATCGAGCGGAGCCAGAAAGGAGACATTCCATGTTCCTATTCTATTGACGTCAGTCAAAACTTTTCCGCCCGGAGAACCGACTAGGAAAATTTTCGGATATTGACTTAGGTCTGAATGAAACGATCATAATTTTGGTCCTGGGGATATTCATTTGGATCCTTAATGTGGTGGTTTCCAGTTGCCTGTTATATCCTATGTGGTTGACCATGCCATGCGTTTTGGTTTTTTTTCTTCCCCTCAGGGCAAGACAACGAGGAAATGGACAATCAAAGAAATGGGCAATCAAAGAAATGGGCTATCAAAGAAATGTACATCTACTGTATCGACAAGTATTGAGAACGATACTAGAAGACGCACACAACCAACCAAACGACAACCCAGACAAAATGGCGGAGGAACTGAACCAGCGACCCCAAGAGGTATGTCTGCGGGCGGTCCCAGTTAAACAGACTAATCCAGAGAAAATTGACAGGTACTAGTGGTGCCCCGAGGTCGCAAAATCACGAATAAAGGTGAAGAATAGTATAAAGAGCAAGAGCGACTGGAACCCTCACCGACCTCTTCCAGGACCACTACCGTACGAGGTGGAGAGAGTACAGACAGGCGTTCGAGCGGAGCCAGAAAGAAGACATTCCATGTTCCTATTCTATTGACGTCAGTCAAAACTTTTCCGCCCGGAGAACCGACTAGGAAAATTGAAGCTTCGGATATTGATTTAGGTCTGAATGAAACGATCATAATTTTGGTCCTACGGATCCTTAATGTGGTGGTTTCCAGTTGCCTGTTACATCCTAAGTGGGTGACCATGCCATATGGTTCATTCGAATTTTGTTTTTTTTTCTTCCCCTCAGGGAAAGAGGGTGCCCTTTCATCCCAAGGAAAGAAGTACGTTGCTTATCCCGTTCTTAAATTATGTTTGAGGGGCCGTTATCGAAGGTCCTGCTAGTTTTGGACCCGACCAAAAAACAAGTTTAAGATACTGGGAAAACCTTATAGACGAACTGATAACGCCGCTAACAGCTACCTATATGTTCCGTGAGGGGTTGCTAGTCCCCTATCGGACGCGGTGGTGGATAGGGGAAAGCTCGTTAGATATCGAGCTTTACCCTATCCGCCACTGCGTCCGATGAGGGACTAGCAACCCCTCACGGAACATGTAGGTAGTTGATAGCGGTGTTATCAGTTCATCTATAAGGTTTTCCCACTATCTTAAACTTGTTTTTTGGTCATTTATTACAAGGCCCCTAGCAGCTTGAAGAATGTGGTAAAGGTGGGAAAAGGGGTAGCTCGTTAGATATCGAGCTTTCCCCTATCCGTCACTGCGTCCGATGGGGGACTAGCAACCCCTCACGGAACATGTAGGTAGTTGTTAGCGGTGTTATCAGTTCATCTATAAGGTTTTCCCACTATCTTAAACTTGTTTTTTGGTCATTTATTACAAGCCCCCTAGCAGCTCGAAGAATGTGGTAAAGGTGGGAAAAGGGGTTCCTGAATCTCGCTTCCCACCTTTACCACATTCTTCAAGCTGCTAGAGGTCTAGTAATAAATGACCAAAAAAAACAAGTTTAAGATACTGGGAAAAACCTTATAGACGAACTGATAACACAGCTAACACTTAAAAGTGAAAATGTTGATATGGAAGACGTGTGTGATAGATATACTTTTATACAGATCAGCGTTTTCGGGTGTAGGAAAACATAAGAGTGCAAAAACAATATCTGAGAAAATATTAGGGGTTAAAAAGGCAACAACGCCATGGTACCTAGTGGTAAGATAGGGGAAATAGTGGAAGCAGTTTGAAAAAAAAGGTCTGATGGTATATGTGGAAAGATTGTGATAAAAGTACTAAGACAGATAACGAAGGAAGGTGGGAACAATATAGCAGAGACTAAATGAGGAATAGAACAAAAGAAAATTTATGAAAGTGTAGGCATGTCAGAAATGTTGACGAGATTGAAAAACGTGGAAGCAATTAAAAAAAAAATAAATGTAAAGCAAAGGGTAATTTTTTTTTCTACGGTGAGTATAGCTCCCGTCAGTAGTGTGTGCACTGCGGCCCTTCACGGACCTATTATGCCTCATACAACATCCATGATATGCTAACTCTTTGTAGAAAAGTTTCCCGACTAGCGGTGGATTCGAACCACCAACGTTTCGCACGTAATGGCTTCAGACCGTCGCCTTAGACCACTGCGCCACGGACCGCCTCAAAAAAAAATGGTAACTTAGGTAAATGTACAAGAATGATAGCAACAAATTATGGAAATCATACAAGTGCAGAGCGGGGTGCCGACATATTTAAGACGAGGTAGGAGGTAGCCAAAGAATGACTGCAAGATTTAGATGTGGAGTGAATAAGTATTATGTGAAGCAGGAGCAGACAATGTGCGGAATGTATGGAGGGATGAGAAACGACTGGACTGAAGCAGCGGTCCTAATGTAAATTGGACAGCCGAAAAATAAGGGACTACACTACATGGAACAAATCATTAAAACATAACATACAAATATTTAGTATCAAAAAAGGTGAATAATAATTTGATATAGATTTAGTCCTTTATATATAAAAGTATTCAAGAATGACTTAACAGAAACTGAACTGGTGGAAATACAGAACATGAATAATTCAAATGTAAATGCAAAAATACATGCATATAACATATTGCAACTAATTTATTAAATATTTCATATACTGGCTCGAATGGGGATATCATTGTTCAAATTCGACAAAATTGAATAATTCGTATGCCATCACGTACGAATAAAATAAAATATATTGGATAATTTTTGCCGATATTGCTTGTTGAAGCGCGGTACAGCATTACATAACATGTTTCATATAAAATTATGTTTACCGCCCGTTGAATCATTCATGCCATAATCATTTTTATACGCGATATAGTTTTCATTCGAATCATTAAAGGCAATGTGATACCATGCTGTATTACCTGCGTTATTACGATGCAATGTTGTTATATCATCGCCGTACATATTTACAGCCCTGCAGCGCTGATTTACAGCGTACAGGAAAACCCCTCAGTACACAGAATTATAGCCATGCACAATTAAAATTACGCTTGTTAAAAGTTAAAAGTATTACGTTCGAACAATCTCTGTTGTTAGTAACAACAAATTTAAAATTGCAAGAAGGCAATTAAAGAATTAACATAAAATAAATAGTTAGCATGAATATATAATTTGCGAGGCTGTTATTTGTGCTGTTGATAAAGTATTATTTCGCAACATTTATAGTTCCCCAAAACTTTGACATTAAGTAACAGCTGCATAATTAACATCTAATTGTTGCGCGCTAAAGATTTTCCAAACGCCGCCTGGTGCACGGCAATGGCATTTAAATAATGAAAGATTCTCATCCCATTAGTTCCACATTACGAGCATTATTCCGCTCTCTACCACCCCCCGTCCCACTGTGCGCGTCGCATACATAATTCGCCTGGCAATTAATAAGTCATAGATTAAAATATTAATTATCAATTCGAGCAAACTGGGCCACGAAATATTCATTATTTTCGCCACCCCACCCGAGACCATCACCCCTCGATATAATTAAATGTAGACGGCGCGCGGAGGCAGTTTCAAATTAAACGAAAATTTCTCTAGTTTACAATTCTAATTCGGGGGCTGGACTGAAAAACCGCTGTCTGGCTGCGACGTGCCGGCGGGGGGAAATTCGCGATGCCGAGATTGATTTCGCCGTCTTGACTTCCAAAGTGGGTTAAAATATGAGCAGAGAGCCTTAATACAAATCAAACCCCGCACCCACCACTACACACCGTGGAAACTTTTCAAATAAATTAGCGCACACTTCATTGAAAATTCTTTTATATAACGAGCTTATTAAAAAAATATATATTTTCAAATAAATTTCTTATTATATATAACATTTAGAACCCAATAAATTCAATGTAACAAAATTTATGACTTTAATCAATTTGTATCTCTATATATAAATGGTTTTTATTAAATGTAGTAGCAATTGATTTATTGAGCGAATTTCGGCGGTGTGCCCGTGGAAATAACGAAATTGTAGTAGTCTAAATAAACGCTGCAATAATCTTTTATTGCATTCCTGTGGCTCGCGCTTGAAAGAAATGATGCCGCTGCAAAATTCGCTATCGAATGATTAAAACCTGTATACGCCGGAATGTTTGGTACCCCTTTGTATTGTGTGCAGTAACAGTCGTAAAAGTTTGTTTAGATGGTTGTAATGACAGGCGACGGGGTGATTTTAATACATGCAACATGGAATTTTAATAACCCTTTTTTTCCATCCAGCTCCCTAGTTAGTAATGAAAGCGGCAGTGTATGTTTCGGACTGGCACAGTCCTTTTATTATATAGCAAACTATGCGTATGCACGAAATCTAATTACCCGAATAAAACGAAACATTTGCGAAGTTAAATGTGTGAAGGGGTATCGATTTATGAAACAAAAACCGCCTAATTGCTCAAACAACAAACAAAAAAAAAACAACGCGACTTGTAAAATATTCACACCGCTACTCACACGCTGGGGACCTGTATTCCGTTTGCCGCCGGAATGCATACATTATTCACCCGCGTTTATTAACTGCCGAACTTCTAATTATTCGTGGTGCCCGCACGTGTCGATCAATTTCCCAATAATTGCAAGTTTATGTTAAGCGTCCGTCCTAGAAGGATATGAACTTCGTGTGATAATGTATGTGCATGCGTGAGCGCCCCTCGCGTTAAATATTTATGCGGCCGCAACTTTTCGGGGTTTTTGTCGGACCCCCGGTATTGTTTCAATACTCCGGCGCGCGGATAATCGAAGGGGCCTTTATTTGCCCCGAGGAATTTACATGCGAATAAATAATGCACGCCGCAGATCTTGCTCCCCTCGGAGCGCAAATACCTTAAGCCCGAACGAAACAAATAAAATGCGCTGATGGTTAATCTAACGGTGTTATTTATACACAACAAAATGCTGCCCGCTGGATAAAAATAGCAACAGAACGCGAGCGCATTAAAAACTCAACTGGCTGCGGCGCTGGTATTTTTATGCACGCGAGCGCAAGAATTATAAATCACACACTCAAAGACGATTAAACGTTGCACCGTATTCACATTATGTCCTCGGGAAAAAAACAATTCGATACAAAATAATGCATGGAGTCATCAATAATGTTGTGTGATTGTATACACATGACAATATTCCATAAATTGCTTCTTTATATATTAAAATATATATATATATATATATATATATATATATATATATATATATATATATGTAATAACTATTTTGATCCAACATTATAGTTAGTGATAAACGGCCCTGTCCGTTTGGCTACTACTAGTGACTAGTAGTGACACATGTTGACGTCACGCCCATACTAATAATATAACATAACATCAGCATTTCTCACGATTGTTTATTACTAGTGACTAGTAATTAGTAGTAACCAAGCGGACAGGGCTATAATTATTAAGGGTTACAGAGATATAGCTGTTGGAATGTTACTCAACAGAGGTGATAAGCAAATGCAATTGGCCTATTGATTGCATTTATTATTATTTAAATGATATAAAAGACACAGTCAGAGTGGATTTTTAAAAATCCCATCACCGGAAATACACTTTTAAGGAACTACTAGACGTAATAAAATAAATTGATATATAGATTGCTAAGGGGTGGATTCACACTTATATATGGTCAATCAGTTTCAATATTTATATCACAAATTAATGAACGGTTGGTTGTTGGTTAATCCATTTAAGAGTTTTAAAAATGATTAGACTCAATTCAACCCCATGTAACTAGTTATGAGTTACATACAGCCTGTAATGTATAAATTATAGCAGGTGTGTAACCTGTAAACACACATACAATTGGAAAATTCGGTGACTCAATAAACAACATCGGGATGTTCCATTAACACACACATAAACCAACACATGCTATTGTATTCCATAACATTATGATGGTAAAGTTTATAACAGCAGTAATAAATGAATAAACGGTACGCAAAAATTGTAAACGCACTCACCACTGAAGCGCTTGGCATGCTTGTCGGCTCCCTGCTTATCTCGACTGCGGTTTTTTGCTCGCTCGCTCGCTGAGTACGTCTACAAACAAAAAAAGCGAAGATGAATAAAATTGCAACCAGCGTAGTTTGGAGTATTCTCCTTCTATTGGAAAAGGATGCCACTATAATTGATTACATATTAACTCGCGATGGTTGTCTATTAATTGCTCCGTAATTAATTAATACGAATTGAATGACTAATAAGGAAACTAATATTACGTTGATAATAAAGGACTAAATTATTCAACTTGGTAATAACAAGAAGCATCGTCAGGCGATTGCCAATCGGCAAATGTATGTTTATCAATAAATATTGTTTCTGTCTAATAACACAAACCGGCGGAATTGGATAAGAGATTGGTCCACCACATTGAAAAATCTCAGCTAGTTACTTAACAACCTGCAAAGTGATGAAAAGTACATATATAGACTGAGGTCACATTTAAAAGGCGAATTAAAAAAGAATCTCCAAAAACCTTTTACTTCTTAAATGTAAATATAATAATAATATATTGCTGTTTATATACATGTATGTATTTCCAGAGGTCAAAATAAACATATGTAGTGAAATATTTATGCGAAACATGGTACATAGTATAATAATATAATATATTTTTGGTAGTTTATTACATTCCAATGAGTTGTTTATGATAAGGCTTTTATTTAGGGTGCTAGTTTTATTCTTTATTGGATGAATGTCACTTACACACATAATACAATTGTTATAAGAAAGTTTTTATACCCTAAGGCAGTGATTCTTAACCTTTTTGAAGGCAAGTAGTAATTTTGATCATCATGAAAACTCGCAGAGCATCAAAATCAAACAGTAAATTAGCCAAGATTCTATTTCGGTTATCATAATTTCTCGGGAGGCTCGTGGGGCACCAGTGTTTCGCAGAGCACCGCTAAAGAACGATTGATATAGTCTTTGTTTTTGTGTGAGAATTATCAAAAATTGGCTTACTTTAAGGACCAATTAAATATAAAATAATATCAATAATTTAAATATAAATCTTTGACTTTTTTATAACTCAGTCGAGTAATATAAAACAGTTTGTATAATAAAAACCTTCCTACAGCCTTTATTTTTGGGTGAAAATTATCAAAAAATAGTTTATTATGAGCCCAATTAAACACAGAATGTAAAATAATATCAACACTTTAAATGTAGTAAGTCTTTGATTTTTTTATCATTTTTTATAACTCAGTCAATTAATTAAAAACAGCTCGTGCGATAAAAACGTTCCTGCAGACTTTATTTGTCCGTGAAAATTATCAAAAAAAAGGTTATATTTAGCCCAATTAAATATAGAATGTAAAATAATATCATAAATTTAAATTTATTAAATCTTTAATTTTTTATCATTTTTTTATAACTCAGTTGATTAGTTTACAACAGTTCGTATAATAAAAACTTTCTTGCAGAGATTATTTTTGTGTGAAAATTATCAAAAACTAGCTTATTTTGAGCCCAATTAAATATGGAATGTAAGAAAATATCAAACATTTAATTTTATTAAATCTTTGATTTTTTTATATTTTTTTATAATTCAGTCAATTAATTAAAAACAGCTCGTGCGATAAAAACCTTCCTGCAGACTTTATTTGTGGTTGAAAATTATCAAAAAATAGCGTACATTGAGTCTAATTAAATATACAATGAAAAATAATATCATACATTTAAATTTATTGAATCTTTAATTTTTTATCATTTTTTATAACTCATATATAATTTAAAACAGCTCTTACCTTCCTGCAGACATTAGTTTTCGGTAAAAACATCAAAAAATGATTTATTTTGAGCCCAATTAAATATAGAATGTAGAATAATATCATAAGTTTGAATTTCTTAAAGCCTTGATTTTTTATAATTTGTTTTATACCTCAGTCGACTCATTTAAAAGAGCTTATACAATTAAAACGTTCCTGTAGACTTATTTTTTTGGATGAAAATTATCAATCAATGGCTTATTATGAGCCCAATTAAATATAGAATGTAAAATAATCACCAAAATTTAAACATCTTAAATCTTTAATTTTTGATAATTTTTTATAACATAGTCGATTAATTTAAAACAGCACGTATAATAAAAAGTTTCCTGTAAACTTAATTTTTGGATGAAAATTATCATTCAATAGCTTATTATGAGCCCAATTAAATATAGAATGTAAAATAATATAAGTTTAAAGTTTTTAAATATTTAATTTTTTTATCATTTTATTTATCTCAGATTAATTTAAAACAGCTCGTATAATAAAAACCTTCCTGTAGACTTTATTTGTGGGTGAAAATTATAAAAAAATAGCTTATTTTGAGCCTAATTGAATATAGAATATAGAATAGTATGATAAATTTAAACATCTTAAATCTTTGATTTTTTATAATATTTTATAACTCAGTCGATTAAATTCAAACAGCTCGTGCGATAAAAACCTTCCTGCAGACTTTATTTGTGGGTGAAAATGATCAAAAAACAGCTTATTTTGAGACCAAATAAATATACAAGGTAAAATAGTATCATAAATTTCAATTTATTAAATCTTTAATTTTTTATAATTTTTTATAATTCAGTCGATTCATTTACAACAGTTCGTATAATAAAAATCTTACTACAGAGATTAGTTTTGGGTGAAAATTATCAAAGAAGAGCTTTTTTTGAGTTCAATTAAATATAGAATGTAAGATAATATCAAAACTTTAAATTTATTAAATCTTAAATTTTTTATAATTTTTTATAACTCAGTTGATAAATATAAACCTTCCTGCAGATATTAGATTTCAGTAAAAATTATAAAAAAATGGGTTTATTTTGAGCTCAATTAAATATAGAATGTAAAATAATATCATAAGTTTAAATTTCTTAAAGCCTTAATTTTTTTATCATTTTTTATAACTCAGTCGATTCATTTCAAACAGCTCGTGCAATAAAAACCGTCCTGCAGACATTATTTTAGGGTGAAACTTATCAAAAATATCCTATTTTGAGTCTAATTGAATATAGAATGCAAAATAATATCATAACTTGAAATATCTGAAATTTTTAATTTTGTATCAATTTTTATAACTCAGTAGATTAATTTAAAACAGCTCGTATAATAAAAACGTTCCTTTAGACTTAATTTTTGGATGAAAATTATCAATGAATGGCTTAATATGAGCCTAATTAAATTTAGAATGTAAAATAAAATAATATCAAAAATGAAAACATCTTAAGTCTTTGATTTTTTATAATTTTTTATAACTCAGTCGATTAATTTAAACATTCTCGTGGAATAAAAACCTTCCTGCAGACTTTATTTGTAGGTGAAAAATATCAAAAATAAGCTTATTTTGAGCCCAATTAAATATAGAATGTAAAATAATATCATAAATTTTAATTTATTAAATCTTTAATTTTTTATCATTTTTTATAACTCAGTCGATAAATTTACAACAGTTCGTATAATAAAAACCCTTATTTCCACTATACACACTATTCACACAGATTTTAATTTTAATTTTATTATTATTATTATTTTTTTTTTTTACTTATTTGATACTATTTTATTTATGTTTATTTTGTAACTTTTTAGAGAATATTTGTTTCACTTTATAACTTATAACTAAAATATACACACAGGCGGAAAGACCCGGGAAGGGTCGATAGCCCAATAAAGATTGTTTATATATATATATATATATATATATATATATATATATATATATATAAACCTTATTACAGAGATTATTTTTGGGTCAAAATGATCAAAGAATAACTTATTTGAGCTCAATTAAGTATAGAACGAATAAGTGATGTAAGAATGATATTAAAAATTAAAATTTCTTAAATCCTTTAATTTTTATAGTTTTTTATAACTCAGTCGATTAATTTAATACAGCTCGTACAATAAAAACTTTCCTGTAGACTTTAGTTTTGGGTGAAAATTATCAAAAAATAGCTTATTTTGAGACTAATTAAATATAGAATATAAAATAATATCAAAAATTTAAACATCTTAAATCGTTGATTTTTTATAATGTTTTATAAGTCAGTCGATTAATTTCAAACAGCTCGTGTAATAAAAACCTTCCTTCAGACTTTATTTATAAGTGAAAATTATCACAAAAAAGCTTATTTTGCGCCCAATTAAATACAGAATGTAAAATATTATCATAAATTTACATTTATTAAATCCTTGAATTTTTATCATTTTTTATAACTCAGTCGATTAATTTAAAACAGCTCATACAATAAAAAAACTTTCCTGTAGATTTAATTTTTAGATGAAAATTATTAATCAATGGTTTATTATGAGCGCAATTTAATATAGAATGTAATGTAATATTAAAAATTTAAATATCTTAAATCTTTGATTTTTTTATAATTTTTTATAACTCAGTCGATTCATTTAAAACAGCTCGTGCAATAAAAACCTTCCTGCTAACATTATTTTTGGGTGAAAATTATCAAAAACTAGCTAATTTTGATTTGAATGTAAAGTAATATCATAACTCTAAATATCTTAAGTTTTTGATTTTGTATCATTTTTAATAACTCAGTCAATTAATTTAAAACAGTTCGTATAATAAAACCTTCCTACAGACTTTATTTTTGGGTGAAAATGATCAAAAATGGCTTATATTTATTCCAATTAAATATAAAATGTAAAATAATGTCATAAATTTAAAATTTTTAAATCCTTGATTTTTTATCATTTTTTATAACATGGTCGATTAATTTAAAACAGCTCGTATCCTAAAAATCTTCATTTAGTTCAGTGATTCTTAACTTTTTCAAAGTCAGGGAGCATTTTTGAGTATAAGAAAATCCAAAATCAAAAGAGTCAATCACATACCGTAGATGAGTCAACATTAGTTTGGTTTTCATGATTTCTCGCACCACTTATTTGTGCAGTATATTTTCTTTTGAGAAGGTTTCGTTCAACTTCACAAAAAATAGTTGTGGAAACTAAAAATAAAATTCAAATAAATAATTATATCAAACAAAATGGAATAAAAATTAATTTGGTTTTCATGATTTCTCGCACTACTTATTTGTGCAGTATATTTTCTTTTGAGAAGGTTTCGTTGAACTTCACAAAAAATAGTTGTGGAAACTAAAAATAAAATTCAACTAAATAATTTTATCAAACAAAATGGACTAAAAATATTTTTTTAGTGTTTGGCTATTAGTGGACAAGGATGGGGAGGAATAGTACTAGACCTATGCGCAAATGAAATTCGTAGCATACAGCTTTTGAACGTATGTAACTAGTGAGTTACATTTACTAACACTACCTTTTTAGGGTTAATTGTACCCATTTTGTACTAGATATTATATAAATTGTGTAAAAACATAACAAAAGTTAGGACTATTTTGGCTGAAATTGTATAGTCCTCCAGAAAATTATTATAATAGTTCAGAAACAGTTTTCTAAATTTTATAACTAGATAAATAATTTTTGAACTAGCTTATTTCTGAATAATATCATATAAGCCTTTTGGCTGTCGTAGCGAGATAAGTGAAGAAGGGCGAGTAACAGTTTGATATCTACGGGCATTAAAAATTTACATAAAAAATGAGGGAGCTTACAGGATCGATTTATAAACGTCGGCCAGCCCTCGGCGGCGCGCTCGCCCTGTCTATCTTATGGATATTTGTTACACCGCTCCACAGGTCGCGGAATTCACCCTTATCATTACGTTTTTAATAATCCGCCACGCGCACTTGCCTCGGGCGGCTGTACTTCCCCGTGTGCCCCCAATTGGGGCCCGCATTTACAGTTTCCTGGTTTTTATTATCGATTCTACCGTTAATGGAATGCATTGTTTCTGGCGTTTGCGGCACAAAGAATGATTCGATAATGGCATTAAATCGGCTCGGCGCGTACACGTTTGGCCGCGTGCAATTTTCACTGCAGCGAATTATTTCAGTTACATCCAGGAGGGTTAGTAAGAGAGGGAACGAGCGCAAAAAAAAATACGCGGGGTGTAATTAATTTCCATATTTTAAGAGCCGCGAATTCCTCAATTTCGCTCGCAGACTTTTATAATGGAAATCGATGGAACACCAGTTTATTGCATCCAATTAGAATTTTCTGAGAGCATTTATTTAGAACATCCCAGGTAAAAAATTCTCAAAAAAAAAGTCATAATTAGTTCAATAAAATATAATTGGAGAGGAATTTTATGAATCGCACAAACATTTTCAAAATGAAATTTATTTGTAGAGCATATAACTATTCAAATTTCATACCATTATATATATATATATATATATATATATACCGAACATAATGTTACCTTAGAAGAGGGGTTCACAAATTGCGTCTCGCGAGCAATATATGGAAATTTTGTGTGGTTTTTCAGAAATATAATTGAAAGTGAAATTAAACTATGTATAGTAATATATCGTACTAGTTTTTAAAGTGACAACTCAAAAAAATCATGTGATTTTTATTTGTTTCCATTTAAGAATAGGACAAATATCCCTCTATCAATAATCAAAAGTGTATTCACCTAGGTTCAGAGCTTGCCCGCACTTTGTACATAATACCATATTATGTTAAACAGTTTTTATAGCATTGTATTGTCCACATGTCAGTAACTACCATATTTGTTTCATACAAATATTGACTCCAATAAATTTACAAAAACAGCTCTATTATTATAAGTCTAGGTGGAATGTCCCGTTAAGGTTCAATAGCCTTAATAAAGATGGATTATATATATATATATATATATATATATATATATATATATATATATATATATAACTTAAAAGCCTTTTAATTTGAATACACGTCCACAACAAACATTTTGTTGTTGTTGAGAAAGAAATTAATTTTTTTGAGTAATTTAGGAATAGTGGATATCAAGTAGGATGCTACCCCAAAATGAGAATTTAAGATATTAATGTACATCTTGTGCGGCTAACAACAACAAGATAATTGTACCGTTTATAATTTTAGAGCCAGGGGCACTATATAATTAATTTATTACACACTTACAAGTTGCATTAATGGGCGATATAATTTCACGAGCGCACCCCCCTCATAAAATATGATTACAGCGAATGCGGCAGTAAAAAAAAGAGGTTTGTATAAAAAATATGGTATCGATATTTATTCGGCGGGGGCGGCAGCAGGCGGATGAAATACTAAATGCATTATATGGTACATAAAAATGTACTAATATATCTTTCTATTACGAAATCTGTCGATAATAAAAAATATATTCGTTCATAACAACATGTGTCAATATAAAAAAAACATTTAACGAGTATTTTATATGTAAGTGTTCTGATTAAAACATAGGGGTTGCGAATTAAATTCAGTTGCAGTATAAATTATGATTCCCCGATAAACCCGTCGAAATGTTGATATATATCGTACTAAATAGTTTATTAAAATATATTTATTTCAAAATGAAATACATACGACTGCCAAGATCACCACAAACAATATTTTCCGCTGCTCGTTAGAGCAAACGTCACTCGCAATCGAATTCCTCGCTTTTTGAAACCTGCGGCATTGGAATTTTCATATAAACCATATTGCATGAAATATTAATTTCATTCTAAATCAATGCAGACATTTATTGCAGGTAAATTATATTTAAATTCCTGCGATTTCGGGATGCATGAAAACGCCGCCGCACTCGCACTGCAGTCCGTATAAATATGTGTTTATTCGCAAACAATAATTTTCATAATTAACAACGCGAGCAACGGATAAATCTAACACGGCATGTGCAAAATTGCTAACCGGTAAAATTTTGAATATTCCGAAATATATTTATTTGCGCTTGTTTGCACGGCGCGCGGGGCACGTATTAATAATCACGATTATGAATTCATTATGATTTTATGCACATCATGCTGCAATCAATTTTTTTTTCACTGGATTATGCTTGGTTAGTTTTGTATTTGTATAATTTCCACCAATCAGGATTTCAGGGAAATATCACACGTTGAAACTATTATCACAATTTTTCTCAAGATTGTATGTTTGTAACACCCTAGACCTTTATTTTAGGCAATCGGTTTTTATAATTCAAAACCTAGAAAGCCATAAGTGACCTTAAGTTGATATATCATCCTGAGATTTGTAGTATACTAAGCAACTTTTTTTATTAAAAAGATAATATCTATGTTTCCAGGTCGACAAATGTAATTCGCCTTAAGGGAAGGACAATTTGAAACAATTTTATGGTGAGAAATTAGACTAAATTGTCCCCATCGGTGTAATTTTTGATATATTTTTTGTAAAGCCTAACAATGTAGTAAAGTAATTTTGCACAATTAGGTCTAATAAAACAAAAAATTGCCCTAAAGGGGGCAATTGTTAACCATTATAAATGTTTAGCACCCTAACTTACTTGTCGCTGTAAAATTGACGACATTTTTTAAAGCTGGATAGACCTAATTACGACTAATGAAGCTAATAAAGTGGGGTAAATTTTAGCAATTGTATATGTTAACGTGAAAAATGTATGAAAAAACTCTGGTTGGAGTCCTGGTGAACAACAAGCCATAATGTAGGAATAAACGTTATCGCGTTGATTTACAGACGTTATGAAATAATAAGAAATGCCCGCCGCTATGAATAACACAAGTCGGAGGGCACCGCTGTGTTTCCCGACCGTGCGTTTTTTGTTATGCAGAAATTAATTAATAATTCTTTCAAGTGGGTCATGTTGACATTTCCTTTATGCAGCAGGGCACGCCACTGATACGGTCCTGTGTCGCGCCGCCTCCGATGCGGTGGTATTAATATTTTTCTTATTTAACCCATGTTTACCCTCTGTTATTGCATGCGGCCGTAAATTCTTTAGGCCGAACAAGATTCACAATCGCGGCCCCACTTTATATTTATATTGCGCGTAATAATAAAGAGAACTCCTGAAAAGGGTGGCCATAATGATATCTTCCTTTATGTCTATGAAATCTCTTAACTTTCAATTCCCGCTACAACACTCCTGCAGGCCCGCTTAGCGCCGAGCCACCCGCGAGTGGGCAAATATAAATAAGTACGGCGCGCACAAAGCGGGATGAAGAAGGATTTATTACGTTTTCATAAATCGGCTCATCGAAATCAAGCGAGAGCAATTAACAAAGCGGCCGTGCAAGAGGCGCGCGCGATGACAATTCAAATGTCATTTAATTGTTGCGAATTAATGAAAACCTGTTTACAAACGCCAGCCGAATTGAAATTAATTAACGGCTGGAAAATTTGGGCGCGTGAGTTCATAATTATATATAAACGAAGTTGCTATTATATCCAGGCGGGTATTTTCGGGACTAAATATCTTTGTTTTCTGCCGCCGCTTTTCCGACAGATTGAATTGTGGCACAATCCATTATCGTATCCGACCCGCGAATAAATAAATCTTACGCCACACAAGGACGGAGAATTATAGATTGTTTACACCGCACTAGTTTTCGCCCGGATCCAACACCAACCCCGCCAGCGCCCGGAAAACCCTTAGGAATCGGCAGAGAACATGTATATGATTTTAAGGGAGGCAAATCTTGCGGATAAACAATAAACCGCCAAGGCGACGCATATGTATACACCACTTTTCCATCGGCCAAATTGAATATTCACCCCCACATTTATTCAACATTACCCCGGTCGTCTATTTAATTACACACGATGCAAGCAAACCTTTAGTTAACAATATAATTAACTCGCAATTCGCAGCCGACTCGGTTCAACTGTTAATCAAATTAAACTTATATTTCAACCGCGCTAAACTGTATGCTGCGGGCGGGCCGAAATTTAATTTATCAGTCTGAAGCACACTCTTCAGGAGACTGCAAATACAATTTGTAACCAAAAATAGCTTTGGTAATTACAGCGCCATTTGCAAATCGTTTGTTGCACAAAACAATTACAACAACAACAAAAAATAAACACCCCAAGACTATAATTGAAAGCTTTAGTTAGCATGAATAATTTGTACAGCTACAATCATTTAGTTTAAAAACACAGCAACAGTCTGAATAATTCCCACTAATATAATATTTATTTTTACCGTATTTATACCGCCCGTATTGTTGGATAAAGTTCAAATTAAATTATTCATATAAAAATAATCCGGTTGCTTGGTAAGTTGCGAAGTCACGCGTATAAGGGGGGTCTTTTTTTTATGCAAGTCACAAAATTAGATGAAAAAAAGTTTCCTATTGATCCGGGGGATATAAAACAGGAGGAGCAGCGATCTCGGAGAAAATTAGTATATCCAGTGTTTAGATTAACTTCGCCGAAAAAGTTGTAGGTAGGAGCAACTGCAGAAGGAAACTTGGGTTTATAGGGTTGGTTTGTTTAAAACATCGCGCTTCTTAATATAACACGAAAATTCAAATTGCACGAGTGCCCCGAGGATTATTGCACGGGCAGTTAGCACATCCAATCAGCGGGAACTTGATAATTTGTTTCCTGATGGTTTCATATTTTAGAATCAGTATGGTTTTCAATTTCTTTATGCTCAAAAAGCTCAACTAGATTTCATTTTATAAAGAGCCAATTTGAGCTTTCTACTAATTGATAAGGAGTTACTACACATATTGCCCGATAAAAAGTAAGATAATAATGATAACAAATGCAAAAGTGGGAAGGATACGATTATGTGTTTGTTAATTATATTGGCAATTCCTGCGGCTCTGTCAGTTTTGAGTTTGTTCATGTACTCTGTTACTTCCTGCTCTGTTATTTGTAAGTTGTACTAATTATTATATTCAGTTTCACATATTATTATTACTACTACTTATTATTTCTATCTGGTAGTGCGGTGCTAGGTTGATTTAGTAGCCGGCCGAATTCTCAGGAGTTTATGTGATTACAAGGAAACGAGGCTGTTATAAAAAGTCCTTGATGCAGAATGAAAACCATGGAAATCCTAGTAAAACCAAACAGAGGGCTATCTTTGGTTTTACTAGAATTTCCATGGTTTTGATTCTGCCTCAAGAACTTTTTATAGCACCCTAATTTCCTCGTAGGCGGTCTTTTTCCTGTTGTATGGTATTCTTTCATGTTGTTATTTCTCTGTTGCCTTAGACGTGTTGAATTCCACATCAAACCACGGTTTAGAGTGTCGTTTCATAGAGGATGTTGGTGTTTGCATTAGGATTGTAGAGGTGTGATGACTATCCCACTGAGAGTACCTACTAACGGGTGTTGTATGATTTTATCCAGGTTAATCAATCGGAAGGCCCAGAAGGCATGTGAGTCCTTGTGTCTTCGCTGTCCTTTAATTCTATTGTGAGTGTCGTTTCATAGAAGATGTTGGTGTTGGGGATTGTATTAGGATTCTAGAGGTGTTTTTTTGTTCGATGTCTATCCACTTATACCTTATAATGGTTTTTTATGATTTTGTCCAGGTTAATCTATCAGAAGGCCTTGAACGCCTGTGAGTCCTTCTGTTTTAGCAGTCTCTTAATCTAAGGATCGTGTCTACTGCTTGGTGCGTCCTTATGGGGTTCTTTATTATTGATGACTTTATTAAGAGTACCTTATAACGGGTGTTTATGATTTTGTCCAGGTTAATCACTCGGAAGGACCTGAAGGCCTGTGAGTCTTTCTGTCTAAGCAGTCCCTTAATTCTAGTGTGAGTGTCATTTCATAGAAGATGTTGGTGTTGGGGATTGTATTAGGATTCTAGAGGTGTTTTTTTGTTCGATGTCTATCCACTTATACCTTATAATGGTTTTTTATGATTTTGTCCAGGTTAATCTATCAGAAGGCCTTGAACGCCTGTGAGTCCTTCTGTTTTAGCAGTCTCTTAATCTAAGGATCGTGTCTACTGCTTGGTGCGTCCTTATGGGGTTCTTTATTATTGATGACTTTATTAAGAGTACCTTATAACGGGTGTTTATGATTTTGTCCAGGTTAATCACTCGGAAGGACCTGAAGGCCTGTGAGTCTTTCTGTCTAAGCAGTCCCTTAATTCTAGTGTGAGTGTCATTTCATAGAAGATGTTGGTGTTGGGGATTGTATTAGGATTCTAGAGGTGTTATTTTTTGTTCGATGTCTATCCACTGAGAGTACCTTATAACAGATTTTTTTAAATAATTTGTCCAGGTTAATCCATCGGAAGGCCTTGAACACCTGTGAGTCCTTGTGTTTTAGCAGTCTCTTAATCTGAGGATCGTGTCTACCCCTTGGTGCGTCCTTATGGGGTTCTTTATTATTGATGATTTTATTAAGAGTACCTGATAATGGTTTTCTTTTTAAATATTGTCCAGGTTAATCCATCGGAAGGCAGTGAACGCCTGTGAGTCCTTGTGTTTTAGCAGTCTCTTAATCTAAGGATCGTGTCTACTGATTGGTACGTCCTTATGGGGTTCTTTATTATTGATGATTTTATTAAGACTACCTGATAACGGTTTTTTTTTATAAATATTGTCCAGGTTAATCAATCGGAAGGCCTTGAACGCCTGTGAGTCCTTGTGTTTTAGCAGTCTCTTAATCTACTGTTTGGTGCGTCCTTTATTATTGATGACTATATTATGACTCATTTGATATTTCTGTTGATGAATACTAAGTCTATGTCGCTTTTCCTATTGTGGGATATGTACGTGTAGTTTGTTATCGTTTGAGGCGAATTCGAAATCCAGATGCCTCATGGTATGTAGCAGTTCATTACATTACACAGCTATTGGTTTTCAATCGATATCTCTAAAACATTTACTAATGACATACATATTTCTACTTTATAATCTTAAAATAAATTAATCAAGCTATTCAAAACTGTATCACACATAGTTTGTTTCTTACGAGAAACCTATAAACCTAAGGTTATTGAAAAACAGTGAATTTTAGTTTGCAGTCGAATTAATTCCTTAATAACTGAAAAAGTTGTTGTTGAAAAAGGCTGAAAATCTCCTTCTATGTTCAAAATTACAACAAAATTAAGTATGCAAAATTTCAAATCAATCGGACTGAAAAAAATTTTGGGCTAAAAAATTTCGAAGGATAACTTTTAGATTGTTGACAAAATTTTGCATTTTTTCGATTTTCTCAGAAATTTGTAAAAACAGAATAACTGATTAAATACATCCATCCAGTCGTTTTAGTCGTTTCAGGCTTTTAGTTTTTCAGTTACGACTGAGAAACTTCTAAAACATGGTCTTACTTTACAGCCCTAGGGATTTTTGACAAAATTTGGCATTTTTTCGATTTTCTTAGAAACCTGTAGAAACATAATATCTGATTAAATAAACTCTATTTTGAAGTCGTTTCAGGCTTTTAGTTTATCAGTTACGACTGAAAAAACATGGTCTTACTTTACAGTCGATATTTCCAAAACTGCAATGATTCTATAAATATTTCTTCTATTATCTAAAAATAGATTTATTGTACTAGCTAGAAACACGTTAAATTGGATTTTACTTTTCATGAAATAGGAGTTACATCATGATGTGTGATGACTAAAAAATCCAGCGTTTTTTCGATTTTCTCAGCAATTTGTATAAACATAATAACTGATTAAATAAACCCTATTTTGAGGGTTTTAGTCGTTTCAGGATTTTAGTTTTTCAGTTACGACTGAAAAAACACATGATCCTACTTTACAGTCGATATTTAAAAAAACTGCAATGATTATATAAATAATTCTCCTATTACCTAAAAATAGATTTATTGTACTAGCTAAAAACATGTTAAAATGTATTTTATCTTTCATGAAATAGGAGTTACAGCTTACTGAATATACCTGAAAATGTATCAACATTTTCAGGTATATTCAGTAAGCTGTAACTCCTATTTCATCATGTTGTATGATGACTAAAACATCAAATTCTTTCAATTCTTTTGCTCAATTTTTTTTCAGTCCGATCGATTTGAAATTTTGCATACTTAATTACACCATAATTAATTAATGAGAAATATTTATGTTAGTAGTAATTTTTTTAGAAATATTGATTAAAAACCAATTGCGTTTTTTTCAGGCTTTAAAAAAAAACCAGCTAAACTTTTGGTTTCAAATTCTCAAAATATATTCCTTTAAGTAAATAGAATCCAAATACAAAATTTGAAATCCATTGAAAGAATTTGATTTTTTAGTCATCACACATCATGATGAAATAGGAGTTACAGCTTACTGAATATACCTGAAAATGTTGATGTATTATCAGGTATATACAGTAATTCTTTTGCCCAAATTTTTTTCAGTCCGATCGATTTGAAATTTTGCATACTTAATTACACCATAATTAAGTATGCTAAATTTCAAATCGAAAGGTCCTTCGAAATTCTTTTGCCCAAAAATTTTTTCAGTCCGATCGATTTGAAACTATGGTGTAATTAAGTATGCAAAATTTCAAATCGATCGGACTGAAAAAAATTTTGGGCAAAAAAAATTCGAAGGATCTTTCGATTTGAAATCTTGCGTACTTAATGTTGGTGTAATTTTGAACAAACACCAACATCCTTTATGAAACGACCCTCTAAGCCGTGGTTTGATGTGGAATACAATACGTCTAAGGCAACAGAGAAATAACAACATCATAGAATACCATACAACAGGAAAAAGACCGCCTACGAGGAAACCAGGCTGCTATAAAAAGTCCTTGAGGCAGAATCAAAACTATAGAAATTCTAGTAAAACCCTCAAAGATATCCCTCTGTTTGGTTTTACTAGGATTTCCATGGTTTTGATTCTGCCTCAATTCTGCCAAATTATCGTATACTTACCACTTTTCTCATCCTGGTGATATGCGGGTCACCAGGTTGAGAAAAGTAGGAAGGATCTTCAATAATATATTGGAAGTCATCGAAACACCTCTGTCTTAACAGTTCTCAAAAATAATAACACTCTACAAAGGTAATGACAACTGGTGAAAATAGGACATGCCGACAACCCTGTCCCATCAGATCCAGCAAAAAATATTTAGCTAATATTTTTTCTAATAAGCATTGGTTATGTAATTCAAATTTTTAAACGGCACTCAAAAAACTCAAATAGGTTTCATTTTATAAAGCGCTAATAACTAACTATTGCCCGATAAAAAGTAAGATAATATAGATAACAAATGCAACAAATATGTTCTCTAATAAGAATTGATTATATAATTCAAATTTTCAAACGGCACTCAAAAAGCTCAACTAGATTTCATTTCGAAGGACCTTTCGATTTTGACTAAAAAAAAAATTCGATTTTTTCAGAAATTTAATAACTGATTAAAAAAAACCTATTTTAAGGGATCAAAATAAAATTTCAAATCGATCGGACTGAACAAAATTTTAGGCTTACATTTTTTCGACTTTCTTCTAAATTTGTAAAAAATATAATAACTTACGTATAACATAAAGATTCCTCATTATACTCTTAAAATAGATTAATCAAGCTATCCAAAACTGTATGATGTATAGTTTTTTTTTTCTTACAAGAAACCAGTTTCATAGGTTACTGAAAAATATCAAATTTTAGTTACTTATAACATAAAGATTCCTCATTATAATCTTAAAATAGATTAATCAAACTATCCAAAACTGTATGATCTATAGTTTTTTTTTTCTTACAAGAAACCAGTTTCATAGGTTACTGAAAAATATTCAAATTTTAGTTACTTATAACATAAAGATTCCTCATTATAATCTTAAAATAGATTAATCAAGCTATCCAGAACTGTATGATGTATAGTTTTTTTTTTCTTACAAGAAACCAGTTTCATAGGTTACTGAAAAATATCAAATTTTAGTTACTTATAACATAAAGATTCCTCATTATAAGCTTAAAATAGATTAATCAAGCTATCCAAAACTGTATGATCTATAGTTTTTTGATCTTACAAGAATCCAGTTTCATAGGTTACTTAAAAATATCAAATTTTAGTTACGTTTAGTTTTCAGGCGAATTGATTCGTAAATAAATCAAATAGCTGAAAATAGCTGAAAATAGCTGAAAATAGCTGAAAATAGCTGAAAATAGCTGAAAATAGCTGAAAATGTCCGCCGGTATTCAAGATAACACCAAAAATGAGTATGCAAAATATCAAATCGATCAGAATTAAAACAAATTTGGGCTTAATTTTTTATTTTTGACGAAATTCGGCATTTTTTTCGATTTCTTCAACATTTTTAATAACATAATATCTGATTAAATAAACCCTATTTTGAAGGTGTTTTCTGACTTTTGTATATTACCTCTGACCTAACTATCGCCTGCATTTGATTGATGGATTCTGCAATATCGATCTTTTTATTCGCCATCCAGAGAAAATAGTCGGCATTATTGTTGTTTGGCAATTCGTTTAGGTCGGCAAATAATTATAAAACTTGTACGTCATCGAATTGTGTTGCTATAAAAATATTCGTTCACTTTTGGAGAAGACGTTTATATATGAATTGTGTTTTCTCTCCCATTTCATTTTCATATACACACCCCGCTGGAATATTATATGTATTTGCGATCGCTCACCATCAATTCATAATTTGACAGGGGGGGTTTGCCTTATACGCCCCGCGCGTTATAAATATTAATTCGCAAAAACAAATTGTTGCGGGCATTTTATTTTGTTGCCATAATTGAATTTCCCATCGGCCGCGCGCCAATAAATTACAAAATGTTATTATTGCGCGATGCAAATGATAATATTTAGCCCGGCTAATTAAAACAAACATTGATTTTTGCGTTCGGTGCTTTGAAGCGCGGGAAGAAATCCGGCAGTTTTAATGTGTTTAAGCGGCACGCTAATCACGCACTAGGGGCGCGCGGCAAAAAGTATTTTAATCAATGTAATGCAAGTGTAATTGAATACGCCCGTGTGTACACTAAATTACTGCACCCGCCTGTAATATAAATTTACATAAAATCTTACATCACTATTACAAGTAACCAGGGAGCTGTGTGCTGTGCAACACTATTATTTGCGCGCGCGTAATGGCCGTAATTAAATTTATGTATGATTTATAAAGTATTAAGCGTCGGGTATTCGCCATGCTAGACAGCCGCCGCGACGCTTCTAAAGTGGGACGTAGATAACAACGGGCTTTCCAACAACGGCCAGATGATAAAAAGGGGCGATAATTAAAAAATATTGTTTCATAAAATTCCAACTATTAACTACAACACTATTTATAACAATATTCTATGCAGGACCAAAAAGCACAATTGGTTGAAATCTATTGAAAATCCGGTAATAGTGGAATGACAATTATGCAGCCAATAATGATAAGGTTCGCATTTATACAATTGAATGCTTATTAGATTGTATTAGTGGTAATTCGATGCGGTGAAATTGAAACGTATGTATTGGCGTAACATTTAAATTATAGATTCAGATCAGTAAATATTGATTAGATAATAGGCGCTATGAACCGACCCAAAATGTTAAATATACGCCACAACCTAATTGCTCATTAATCGGTACGATACTATTATGCAAAATGAATAATTGACACGTTTCAAGATTTAATTCGCGCCCGGTCGGATTGTGATTTTACCAACATCTCCCTACATAAACCGACAAGCGGAAAAAGCAAGAAAACAAAAACAAAAAAAAACTTGTTTACAGCGATCAGCGTGTTTGCGCTACAAATTGCCGTCTTAATCCCCCCGCATTGTTTTTACAGCGGGCGCGCGCGCATTATGGGGAAGTTGGTGAAAAGAAACACAGGGGGGGAGTAGGGTTATCGAGTTAAAAACTTATCGTTCGTTAATTTCATATCGCGCGCATTTTCTGTTTGTACCGCCGTAACTCGCGCGCGGAAAGTGCCCTTAAACGGGCCGGAAAAATAAAGGCGCTACGTGCGCGCCCCTAATTTGCTTAAGAACTGCACCGTCTCCGTGAAATATCCGCGTCTGAAACGGCCCGGACGGAATTTCATTTCCTTCAATCCCGGGAACGACGCAGCGCGCCGCCCCCTGCTCCCTCAACGGTCATGATTTGCGATGACCAAATGCGACACTCTCGAACCGATAGCGTTTTAACCAAATTAGAGACCCTAAATGCAAATCGGGCACACGAAAAATTCGGAATTAACGACTACCACTACTACTACATCCGAATATATAAATATTTATGAACCTCCCAACTAAATTTAATATAAAAAAAATGTTTTCGCTCCACATAAAGAAATTCGCAAAATTGACCTTTTTTGGGAACGTTTATTAAACCAACGGGGATTGTGTTTAATTTAATAACATTTGTACGCGCGGCGGCTGCTTGAAAAGGAACCGAATTTAACAAATGCGAAGCGACTCCCGTTTATATCAGAAATGAAAATTTACACTTGAATAAACGCGTTGTTCCGGCTAATTCGAACAAATAGAAAGGTATGGGCGCGCGCAAATAAATTGAAGCCGTTAATTTCGCGCGCGCTTAAAAATAACCACCCTACACCCCCATTTAAAAAAAAAACAGAACAGTCGCGCTCGCCTCGCAAATATTTAACGGATTATTTGATTGCCCATTACGTTAATTATAAACATGAGGAGAATTAACGGCGACGGCTCGCCTATTTCTGCATTCTGCGAATTAAATTCCTTTTGAACGCGGGGGATACTTTTATGTCAACATTAATAAACCACCAGCGCTAAATGGAAACCCGGCGACGTCGCTTATTTATGGCGTATCATTAAAAAGCGCGCACTATTCGCGAACACTCCTAGAAATTAACGCAAGAAAGGTTAACGTGTGTCCCCCATACTAGAGATTCAATGCGAACTGATTTTGTCCTGCTTTCAGGATTATGAATACGATAGAGAAATACATATGGAAATTTTTAGGATAATTCCATCAATGCATTTATTAGCATAATAAAATGGTGTGTAGAAATAAATTTGGTATTATTTACATTATTAGCCTACACCGAAAGGTAAAAGGCAATTGATAATATATATATATATTATTTACAATAAATAAATTTCAAATATCTGTTGTGGCATTCCAAATTACATTACTTTTTTTAAAGTTTTCTACTTTTTTTAAACATTTTTGGCATTTTTTGAGAAAACACAATATTTTAACATTTTCACATGTTTATTACCTTACCTACATTTAAAACGCGACCGTGTTCGGTAAAACAATATTTACTTTTACATCATTGATGTATTCGGAAAGTAAAAACAAGCCAAATAACATTACTTGTGTACTTTTTTAAAAACATTTTTGACAATTGTTTGAGAAAACTCAATATTTTAAGATATTCAGATTTTCATTACCTTACTACATTTAAAACGCGACTGTTTTAGGTAAAATAATATTTCCTTTTAAGTCAGTGATTTAGTCGGAAAGTAAAAACAAGCAAGGGCAGAACGTAGACAGGAATCGTAGTCGCGTTTGCTGATTGCCCTTACAAATGGCACGATTTACTTAAAAAAAAAACCATTCTTTTAATTGTAGAATAAAATATAGACTAAAAAGCATGTCATACAACTATAATATATATCTTTTGATATAATCATAATTTAATTATTACGTTTGTGGTTGCAAGCCGTCGTAAGTTTCAGCTGAAAAATAATTTATGTAGCGCCTTCAGTCAACTTGTTAATTAATCGCTAATTGTTTTTTCATCGCGCGGCGCCGATAAATTATTTCAAATTGGCTATGTGGAGTGGTGGGGGTTGTGATTTATATTTTTCAATCGCCCGCCGAGTTTCACGCTCGTTTTAACTCTGAACGGCTAATTTATTGTCATTCTGAGGGCAAATTAGCTCCACTTTGATGTATAACAATCCATCGTTGATCGAGTGAGAGGGCGATTTTTTTCTCGCTGCGCGCGAATAATTTCAAGCAAAATATTGCGTTTGACAGCGCGGAAAATAAATAATCCCATCCGATCCAGCCGCTATCTTCGCTGAGGAATTATATAAATTAATCAATTAAATTATGGCGGGGGGGTTTAAAAAGAATATTTGATGTAAAGGACGGGGGGAGAAGGATGTGGGGATGGGTTGTAGATTACCGTTTAATTTTGCAATTGTTGCGGCCGTGCGGGCGAGTTCCGGGCATATTGTTTATTTAAAATGATAATGCGGTAGTGGGCGCGGCGCGCAAGAAACAATAAAACAATGGGATTAGCGCGATCCCTTAAGCTTTACGTGTCATTCCATAACGTTTATATATTATATTCACTTCGTTCTCCGGCTGGTGCGGACTCGCTTTGTGTGGAGCGTTTGTTTGTATATATGTGTTTTGCCCGCCGCCGCAATATTTATAACCGGAATGGCGAACAACTTCTGCTACACTCTTGATTTCGTTGTCCATATTTGATGTTTCGCCCATTTTAATCTAGGATATTACACTGGCGCATTAGTCGTTCTCGAGTGCTCAAACAAGAGCAAACCCGCGCCAGATGAAAAGTGCTCGCTGGACTCGCAGCCACCATCCCATCGGAATCGAGTTAATAATTGAGTTTAGCAACAATCGTTTATTTAGTTACGACCTAATAATAGAAATGGAAAACAATAGTTTATTTTCGAATGAATTATTCAATTTGAAAATGGATTAAACTCCAAATGCAATCATTAAATTACGTCTGAATATTTATTTCGAAAATCTGTTACAATTAAGTGATTTACTTTATTACTTTGTTATAAGAATTATGGATAATAGTATAAGATTGATTTAACAAACGTTTAATGATATAGTGTGTATCACAACCTTCCCGACACAGCATACACTTGACATACCTATCACTCATGACTCTGCTAATGCCAAGGCTGCCTTATGCTGATTGAACATGTACCTTGGCACAGTCCCTACACTTGTTTCTAACTACATCGTGGACTAACGTGCCTATAAGAACATTCAACTTCTTTCATCCTGTCCCTTCTAATAATTTCTCCAGAGAAACATGAAATTTCATCATAGTCCCATTTTTTCAACGCTACAGCGTGAAAACGGTAACAGCTAGAGAAAAACGTCTAGCCTCAATCTGTAGGGCTAGAAATGCTCTCCATTTCGACATATAAACCATATCTCTAGAATATGAAATATAGACGCTCTAGAGTTTAAAGCGGGGAAAACATGAAATTTCATCATATTTACATTTTCTCCCCGCTGCAGCGAGAAAATGGTAACAGGTAGAGAAAATCCTCTAACCTCAATCTGTAGGTCTAGAAATACTCTACATTTTTACATATAAACCATTTATATAGCATTTGATATAGAGCCGCTACAGAGTTTAAACCGGGAAGAAACATGAAATTTCATCATATTCACATTTTCATATCGCTACAGCGCGAAAACGGTAACAGGTGGAAAAAATCATCTAGCCTCAATCTGTAGGGATAGAAATACTCTACATTTCGATATATTAACCATGTATCTAGCAGTTAAAATAGAGGCGCTACAGAGTTTAAACCGGGAAAATACATGAAATTTCATCATATTCACATTTTCTTACCGCTGCAGCGCGAAAACGGTAACAGGTAGAGAAAATCCTCTAGCTTTAATCTGTAGGGATAGAAATACTTTACATTCTGATATATAAACCATTTATCTAGCATTTGAAATAGAGCCGCTACAGAGTTTAAACCAGGAAGAAACATGAAATTTCATCATATTCACATTTTCTCACCGCTGCAGCGAGAAAATGGTAACAGGTAGAAAAAATCATCTAGCCTCAATCTGTAGGACTAGAAATACTCTACATTTTGACAAATAAACCATATCTCTAGAATATGAAATATAGACGCTCTAGAGTTTAAACCGGGGAAAACATGAAATTTCATCATATTCACATTTTCTCCCCGCTGCAGCGAGAAAATGGTAATAGGTAGAGAAAATCCTCTAGCCTCAATCTGTAGGACTAGAAATACTCTACATTTTGACATATAAATAATTTATCTAGTATTTTAAATAGAGCTGCTACAGAGTATAAACCGGGAAGAAACATGAATTTTCATCATATTCACATTTTCACAACGCTGTAGCGCGAAAACGGTAACAGGTACAGAAAATCCTCTAGCCCCAATCTGTAGGACTACAAATACTCTACATTTTGACATATAAACCATTTATCTAGCATTTGAAATAGAGCCGCTACAGAGTTTAAACCGGGAAAAAACATGAAATTTCATCATATTCACATTTTCACAACGCCGCAGCGCGAAAACGATAACAGGTAGAGAAAATCCTCTAGCCTTAATCTGTGGGGATAGAAATACTCTATAGTTTGATTTTATCTAGCATTTGAAATAGAGTCGCTACAGAGTTTAAACCGGGAAGAAACATAAAATTTCATCATATTCACATTTTCACAACGCTGCAGCGCGAAAACGGTACCAGGTAGAGAAAATCCTCTAGCTTTAATCTGTAGGGATAGAAATACTTTGCATTCTGATATATAAACCATTTATCTAGCATTTGAAATAGAGCCGCTACAGAGTTTAAACCAGAAAAACATGAAATTTCATCATATTCAAATTTTCTCACCGCTGCAGCGAGAAAATGGTAACAGGTAGAAAAATCATCTAGCCTCAATCTGTAGGACTAGAAATACTCTACATTTTGACAGATAAACCATTTATCTAGCATTTGAAATAAAGCCACTACAGAGTTTAAACCGGGAAGAAACATGAAATTTCATCATATTCACATTTTCACAACGCTGCAGCGCGAAAAGAGGTAAAGAAAATCCTTTAGCCTTAATCTGTAGGAATAGAAATACTAAATAGATACCCTCTATAAACTAAGCTCTGGTAACCGTGGAAATAAATGAAATTTCATCATATTCCCATTTTCTAACCGCTACAGTGCGAAAATGGTAAAATCTAGATTAAAACGTCTAGCCTCAATTTGTAGGGCTAGAAATGGCTTCCTTGCCTCACCAGTGAGGCGTTAAGGTGAACAGTGAGGGTAAGAAGTGGTTTACCCTCAGTGTTCACCTTAACGCCTTGAACGTTTTAACCTTCGTGACCTATTATTTCCAATTCCCCTTCTAATCTATTAAATGCACGTCAACTCTAATCATGCATTCCCACCTCTCCTTTTCCATTATCATATGTCTAAACGAATCCGTTTCTCTTTATTACCAATATAAGATGAACATGATTAAACCTCCCAACGTTCCTCCATGTTTACCATCAGCGACCTTGCTCTTGCCCGCACCAATATGTACTCGATGACCGATTCACCGCCATCGCCGCAGTCTTTTCCCTCGTAATTATTTTCCGTCCAACCAAGGATAACGTCCTACCCTGAGGGTAAGACGTTAATGTTTCAATATACAAGGCTGCTATGATGTTATCCTTGGTTGTACGGAAGATAATTGCGAGGGAGAAAACTGCGGCCATGGCGGTGAATCACGAACATGACCCCCTTTCCTTTAAAAATCAATCAACGAGTCTCTTATCGTCTTGTTGTTGTTGCAGTATACTTTTTTCCATTACGACCTCCGTCATCACTATTTCTCCTTCGGCCACCTTTCTTAACTAGCAAAATTTTCACTGCCAAAAATATTCTACCTTTTGTTCTGCCCTTATGGAAGTCTATCACAGCTTCAACACGATCCAGTCGCATCGTACATTCACCACTAATTTCTCAGTCGCATCGTACATTCACAACCAATTTCTCAGTCGCATCGTACATTCACAACCAATTTCTCAGTCGCATCGTACATCCGCAACCAATTTCTCTACTGTTATTCATGCCCGCCACGATCTTATCACGTAACATACTCTTCAACATTTTTTCCACACGTGTGCCATCTTCGCTATCCCGGCCATGTTCCAATACCTTATTCTACCCACTACTGCCTCCTGCACCCCGTGCCACTGACTCTGTTGCCTTTAGTCCTTTTTTGACTTTGATCCCTTTAGTCCTTTTTTGATAGGCAGTCCCCTTGCCATACCCACTGGATAGTTCTGGATAGTTGGCATAGCTACAGACACTTAGGCCTCAAAATGGGCCCATTGTAAAACCACCCTTTCAGGCTACTCACTCGTCCCACCTTGTTAATTCTGCGTGCTAGCTGCAGAACTGTAGCGGGTGAGGAGTTACCAATGCTGTCCATTCTAGGCAAGCACTCCCCTAGTATTAGCTGCCTAGTATTTACTAGAGCTGGGCAGAGGTATATTACATGTTCTGCTGTTTCTAATTCTTCATTGCACCCTCTACATAACTGGCTGTCTACACGACCCATCGTGTATAGGTGTTTCATTAGCTGGCAGTGGCCAGTTAGGATGTTGGTCAATAATTTCAGATTGGTTCTAGATAAATTAAGGCGAGCCGTAGCTGCAATTTGCAATCCTTTGATTGCTTACAGCCTGGCGTTTCCCGCGATATTATCTTGTGAAGAGCATGTGTTCTATGCCATACCCACTAGTCAACTGTATTTTTATTTTATGATATCCCACCCTTATACTACTGTCACTGTTACTGTTACTGAAGTTGAACTAATTCTTCAATTATCTTTCCCACATGACTTCCATCACCTTTTTCGCTATCCCGGCCATGCTCCAAATCCCTATTGTACCCACTGTTGTGTCTTGTCTCCCATTCTACTGACCTCGGCCGGTTTAGTCCTTGTCCCTGCCACACCCACCAGTCATTTGCAAATTTTTATTTAACGAAATCCCACCCTTAATGGTACCGTTTTCTGTCTCTCTACTGTAGGGCCCTCGTCTCAATTGTCAATTCTTCTATGCATATTCTTAACATCCTCTTCTAATACGTCTATTATTGTACCCACTCATGCCTCCTGTCTCCCGTTCTACTAACCTCGGAGATTTTAGTCCTTGTGCCTGCCACACCCACCAGTTATCTGCAATTTTTATTTTACGAAATCCCACCCTTAATCGTACCGTTTTCTGCCTCTACTGTAAGCCCTCGTCTCTATTGTCAAGTCATCTATGCATTTTTTAACATCCTCTTCTAATACGTCTATTATTGTACCCACCCATGCCTCCTGCCTCCCGTTCTACTAACCTCAGCCGTTTTAGTCCTTGTCCCTGCCACACCCACCAGTTATCTGCAATTTTTATTTTACGAAATCCCACCCTTAATCGTACCGTTTTCTGCCTCTACTGTAAGCCCTCGCCTCTATTGTCAAGTCATCTATGCATTTTCTTAACATCCTCTTTTAATACGTCTACCACCTCCAACGTCAGCATCTCCCATTTAATCTTCTTCTGTTCTGGTGCATGAGCGCACCTTCCTGAGGTTTAATCTCATGGAATTTACTTTCACTTCACAGAAACCCTATGAAAATTGTGAAAGGAGATTTGCGAAAATTCGCCCGTGATAGCTTCGTTCACCAATGCTCAGTAGGAGACGGATGGCGCCTCTAAACTCTAAGCCACTGAGCTGGATATAAATATAATAAGAGGTAATAATAAAAATGTATAGAAGGTAATAGTAAACTAATCGTCAACGTCACGAATCGGATTGAGTTTTAATTATAACCATCACCTATTATAAATACAGCATTTGTAACTCTATCTTCATTAGTTAGACAGATAATGTATTTAGTGTTTGCAACTCCTTTTGTTTTAATTGAATTGAATGCATAAATACAATCACCGAAAATATATCAAGCGGAAGGCACACATTCAGTTGAAATCTCATTATGTTTCAACCCCACCCCGTCCGCCAAACGCGCGTCCCAGATTTAATTACGCATATTAAATTATTTGTTGCCCCCGTTTATTACTGCGAATTCCATCTGAGGGAGTGTTATTACAACCCGCAAGCTGAAAAAAGGAGCCCCTGCCAGCGAATTTATCTGCGCCCGTAATTGCTTTACAATTACCCCGACAATGGAAATTTTGTTCTAACATATAACATCGCCGGCGCGCTCACACGGCCCCGCCGCCGCCGCATTAATTGACGGATGTGTCGACCACAGCGCGAATCAAAAAATACACAGCCACCCCCCCAGCCCCGGGGCCCCGGGGTCCCGGCAGATTTAATTAACTCACCGGCGGGAGAGCAAGCGCGCACGCCATCAATTATAGATCGGCAGGCGAAAACGGTTAAATCGTGTAAAAAATTGCTTGGCCAACAAACAGATCGGGGATGTGGAATTTCATTCCGGGGGCGCGGCAGCACTCACTCAAAAACAAATCATCCACCTGCGTTTAAATAAAAAAACAGATCGGTGCGGGATTATTTTCTCTAAACAAGAAGCTTTTTTAAACAAACCGTATAGAGCTCGGTAGAATTGTAGGGTTTAAAAACATTACGCTCGCCGGAATATAATAAGATAATCGGATAATGATGCCTGTTTAATTTCCATCCCGGAAACACGGCACACACACACCCACAAAAAAAAATCCCCGGGATTTTGTTGATTTTTCATCCGCGTTTCCGAAACGCACAATATTTGTCGGAAAACATTATTAAAAATCATACCGATTTTCAGCGCCCGCCGCCACCGGCGTTTGTCAATAAGTCCCAACCCCCCCAGCCTGCTTACGCCGTTTTCTCCTTCATTAATCATACATGAGGTCTGCCCGCATGCGAGCGGGGGGTGGAAAAAATCAGCGACCCTCATAATACTCAAATATTATTTTTGCATGCCCAAATCCACTGTGCGGATCCTACCACTAATGAAAATGATGAACGGGGTGGGAAATGGACTTTTTGGGGAATTAGTTTCGTAGATTAACTCCAAAAGGCAGGCATGCATAAATTGGCGGTGGTAACATTTTAAAAAAAAAGCGGAAATTAGGCTTTGTGATATACAGGGCATATGTTACTAATTGGATCAACTAAATGTGGGTAGCGGTTGTTACTTGGTAGCAGTAAATAATTGCAAATGGGCTATCGGTAATATCATGAGTGGCCAAGTTGTATGATCGTTTTATCTTATAAATCTGTCGCGATCGACTTGTTGTCATAGGCATAGTCTAAGTAGGGAGGGAGAGGAGTGAAATACATACTATTTTTATATACTGTGTTGAAATAAGCGAGCTATAGGTAGATATATATATATATATATATATATATATATACACGTTTCTATCTTAAGTAGTTAAGACTTTGCGAGTGATCGACCATAATTGGCTGCGCGATCGACCCGTTGATCGTCATCGACTTGCTAGCCACCCCCGGGTAATATGGTATTATTTATTAACCATAGCGGATGAAAAAGGGAAACATTATTATATATTATTAGTATATGGTAGTACAAATTCTAAAACTATATTAAATAACTGCAATATGCTATCGACCGGCATCCTTCAGCCTATTATTAATATGAAATATGTATTTGCATTGCCCGGCGCATTCACCAATATGTCGCGTATGGAGCTTGTAGCGCTCACCTGTATCATATAATTGACGTATGTTATTTAGCTACTTAAAATACTTTAATTTCCCTTAGTTGTATTAAAACCATTACAAGTAAGAAATCGCTTACGGTCACGCAAATCCCAAAAAAAGTATTAATCTTACGTTATTTCGTTAATTAATACCAAGGGTATATTTTTCATCAAACTTTAATTACGCCAGATTATAATTAACAACAGTAACGGGTACAAAGTGGCGGCAAAGTTTTGAGACGGTAAATTATTTACTGTCAATATAAAAGGGATTAATGTTGCGCCGTCAAGACCTTTGCATTTCAAACAAAACAAAGCGCGATTTTTGCAACCGCCGCGCTACTTTGTGTTTTAAACGCAGCCGCTTTATTTCAGTTTAATTGCGCCGTTTTACGAGTTATTACTAAGTTTACCTTAAAGCACTAAAATTGCATTAACACTGCAGCCGGTTCATATCAACCATTCCGGGCGGCATTCGCTTTTATTATTATGTTACAATTTCATTACCGCCACGTTATTTACGTGTGCGGCCCGCGAGGGGGTATTTATTTAATGACAGAGGGACACGCGCGCGGCAATTTTTTTTTATGCCAGCGCGCGCGTAATTAGCGCATTTTTCCCGCTTAGCCACTACATGGAAATCTCCTTTCGGACCTCCCGTGGGGGGGCTAATTAATGTTTTAGGTGGGGATTTACATGCCCCCGCCGCCATTTATCAAGACGAGTATGAAACAATAAAAATTATTTATTTAACGTTGTAATCCCATGTAAGATCGCTTTTATGTTACGCACATCTGAGGCAGGATTTAACAGCAGCTGGGTGCTAAAAATTACGTTATTGTGTGATAATAAGCCATTTGGGGCGTTTGTAATAGCTGTGTTGATTGTTAATTAATAACGTGATAAATTGGAGTGCTTCGATGAATACAAGACGCGGGTCGCCTTCGGGTTAATCTCGCGTGTATATGTGAGACGATGTGGGGGTTTCCCTGAGAAATAATTTAATTAATGGGCCCGCTGAAAAGCAATTTGAATCAAATAATAAATCAAAGTCTTCACGCGCGCCGCCACCGCGAGGTGCAATTATTTTCGTCCGTTTCAAATTATTTCCCGTAATGAATTCGACGGGGTGGCTCATTCGGTTTCGGATTATTGTGCGAAAATAAAGGCAAAAAGTTGGATTGATCGGCGGCGGCGGTATTTAATGCCGGCGTAATTGAAATATTGAACGTCGTGCGGTTTGTCAAATTGGAGGCGGCTCATCGATTATTTAAAGGTCCACGCGTGGCAAAACGCCGGAGCGATTTGTGTTTTAACCTGCGGTTATAAAAGGTGGTTGAGTTATCATTTATTTTTAATAACTCACAGACATTACCGTTTCGCTGCCGGATGAAATATCATAAAAGTTGTCTGCAAAAAAGTCCGATGGAAGAAGTAGCGAAAAAATTGAGAGAGAGAGCGGAAGTTTCAAAACATAAATGTTTTATTTCGAAATAGAGATCACATATACACGTACCGGGCGCTATATTAATTTACAAAGTTATTAAAGTAATGCGGGCGGAAATGTATCAAGTATCTACTTTTGTTGCGCTTTTATTCAATTTTTCAACCCCGCGGGCAAGTTTATAAATTAGCACGATGCCCGGCGATTATTTGTAATTGCCGAACTACTCCGCGGATGCAAGCCCCCCTGGGGATGACAAACAGTTCAACATAAAATATGATTTAAAACAGTCGCGCAATTAGGAACAGATGGACCCACCGTTTCCATTTCCGCGCACGTCCCCCGGTCCCTCATCCTTTTCCTCCCTCATTTATCCACTTCGGATCACATGCAATTCAGCGCGACGTCCCTTTCTCTTCGCACCCACATTATTCATTCTTTTTAATACGCGTTCTCATACACAATCACACCCCCCCTAGAGGGGCCTCGGAAAAAAAAACTAGTTTTCACCATGCCGGACCCGCTCCCTTTATCACTGACACCGGAAAATGTTTGAGTTGGCAATGTGTAAACTGCAGGTACGCAACGTGTGCCGGTGATTTAATGTTTCGCCGGTTTTCCGGCAGACCGCGAGTTCACTGACTTTCTCACTGGCACAGTTTTGGGGAGGGAGGGCCGGAAAATGTATATTCGCGCATACATGTGTGTATCTGTACGGGAAGAGCTAATTAATTAAAGTGCAAATTGGTGATGATTTAATGCATTCCTTGGTATTTTGTTGGCAACAAGTTGTGCTCTCGTCGCGCCACAAGTTCGCATGGTATGGTCAGCGAGTTGGCTGCAGTTGAGTTTACGAGTAGGTTCACCGAGTAATCATGTAATTGGAGTAATATTCAATTAGATATATATATATATATATATATATATATATATATATATATATATATATAATAACTACATTTTCAATTAAAATAAGTTTTATTGGTTCATATTTAAACCAAATATATCATTTTAATATATAAAATGAAATAAAGCAGTTATTTTCATGAGATTAATGTAATTTCAAATCCTAATGACGCTGTCTAATATCTATATGATGCCATTTTCTCACTAGAGCCTGCACCCCAAAATGGCCATATGGCTATACACTAGGGTAGTAAGAACAAACCAACACTAGGCGCCTGAGCAGCACCCAAAGGCTTGTATCCACTGTCTTGTATCCTTGCAAACAACACTACGCAATTTTGGTATGTTTCAGAAATCGACAGGTTTCAATGAAGATATTATCAATGTTCTAGAAGGAGTAACATCTCATTGTTGGCAATGTAATCTATGAATTATTCTTTTCTTACAAATATTATATTCTATACTCTGGAACCTAATTCTCCTCCTACCTGTAGGTTGGCGGTGGCGGGGGTGGTTCTAGGGTCAATTTTAAAGGCCATGAGATAGGTACATGGCCTTTAAAATTGATTCTGGAACCACCTCCGCCTGCTCTAACCTACAGACAGGAGGAGGACAGTCCCTGAAGGTCGTGAGGAGGTTCTAGAATCGGACCCTACTGGCCTGGTTGAATTCAAGGACTATACAAGAGAACACCGCATCGCATGGTGAAAGGAAATCATTTGTCGTCATCAAACTATGATCTGACAGGGATATTTGGCGGTAAATTTAAATATTATTGCGAATGTGTCAGATCGGATTTATATATTTGACAGCGCGACACGATTGAGTGGGGAATTAGCGGCAAATTTAAATCGATTCTGGAACCACCCCCGCCTCCTCTAACCTACAGAGAGGAGGAGGATTAGGTTCCACAGTCCCTCAAAATCGTGAGGAGGTTCTAGAATCGGATCCTACTGACCTGGTTGTATGCAAGGACTCTATATAAGAGAACCGCATCGCATGATGAAAGTAAATCATTTGTCGTCATCAAACTGTGATCTGACAGGGATATTTGGCGGTAAATTTAAATATTATTGCAATCGGGTCAGATCGGATTTGTATATTTGGCAACGCGACACGATTGGCTAGCAAATTAGCGGCACATTTAAATCTGCTCTTGCATAGATCTATTTTAGATCCTTCACTCATAATTACTTAGAAAAATTACATACTTCAAAATGTTTTTTGAGTAGTTTCATCAATTAATAAAGCCTTGGAAATGTCGGTAGAAAAAAATAAACACATATTTTTTGAATATAATCTTGTGATTTAGTGAAATCTGTTATGGGTAGACAATGCTATATCCAGAAATGCATATTCATCGCTGAATATGATCTTCTATATTTGGTTATGGGCACACGTTGCGTGATTACCTTTAATCATTTGCGCTTGATGGTCTGATATGGCTGATGCATATGTGTGGGCTTCCGTATTAGTTGCATTTGAAAAATAGTATCCATTAACGTGATCTCTACATGTGGTAGCATCCACAATAGATTACATATGATATAGGGTATTAGTATATTTTGCTTTTCGATTGAGTCCACCATGAAATCAATATTGTAGTCCTCGCTTTATGCATATTATTTACCTTTCAACTTTAAAGCCATATTGCATTTACAAATGATATAAAACTGGAATAATGATGTCAGTACATGTGTGGTGCAACGTTTTTTCATTTCATCGATTTGTGTTACGTCCGACATATGTTTTTTCTAGATCATATCTGATTCTTTTATGATCAAATCCTTTTGATGCTTACGAATATTCTGTTAATACGAATAAGCTTCTTATAAACACAATAAAAAGATATTTATTTACTGTTTAATTAATATCTTTTAGTGTTTGTTTATTTATTTACTGTTTAATTAATATCTTTTATTGTTTGGTTATTAATTTACTGTTTAATTAATATCTTTTATAGTTTATTTATTAAGCTACTGTTTAATTAATATATTTTACCGTGTTCATAAGAATCATATTCGTATTAACTAAATATTAGTAAACAGTAAAAGGATTTGATCATAAAATCACCAACTATGATCTGCGAAATACATATGTAGGGTGTAACAAAAATCGAATAGATGAAAAAACGTTGCTCCACACATGTACAAGCAATTTCCAGTATTTTATTTTAATAATATATTTTCTGTAATATCATCCACAAAAACATAGGTATTTGTGACATTTATTTTACGACTAAAACTAAAAATATGTAAACATTTTCTAGTCGTCGAACAAGCATAACTCATATCATTAATCTGATCCAACCATATATCACACTTTACAACCCAATCCCATTCAAATTATATGCGATTATTAAATTTTATTAGTCTTTCGGAAGTAGTGTGCCATTATAAAATTTATATAGACTCAGCTCGCTCATTCATCCAGCGGCGTGGCGTCGCGTCGCGCCGAGGTGAACAGTTCAAACTTCTTCCAGATTTGTTGACACACGCCCTCTAAGATTTGTCATGCCCTTGTCAGTCGTCTGAATTTCATTATTTTATATCTTGCGACCCGTTTGCGCGCGTTTGTCATCGCCGCAAATGAATGCAAAATGGTACAGCCTGGCAGCGTTTCAAAACAAAACAAGAGAGAGAGAGAGAGAGACGAAAAAAAGTGTACGGGCTGTGCATTTTCGCCGAATGACGAATATAGTATATATGCGTATATTTTAACTATGACAAATTGGATATGGCGCGAGACATTTTACATGAAAGCTATTAAATAACGAAACAACAAAATTATGTATGTGCAAAAAAGCTTTCAGTCGCTTTTCGACACGTATCTATTTTGTAACGGATCATACAATTTATAATTGTGTTACATTTTGTTGCATATTGTTCAAAATTTAGTTTATTAAATGTATACATTTAATATACATAAAGTTTAATGTTATAGTAGACTGAAGACTTAAACGTCTCAATTTTCAATATATAAAGCCTAATAACAACTGTACTGTACTGTTCAGGTTATTAATTATAGAAATAATGAATCTTTATAACTTGGATAGTACAGTTGTTATTAGGTTTTGATTTATATTATTGTTCGATAAATGGAAGAACAGTTTTTTATATATAGTGCCTTTTTTATTGTAATTGTATTAATAATAATAATAATAAGTTTTATTTACCCAAAAGAGTAACACTCCAATTACAGGCATGTATTCAATGTTACGGGTTACTAGATGATACTGAAATCAATGTTCGTGAACATTTTTCATAGTAAAATATTGTAACATCATTTCTACTAGTTTGAATATCCTAGGAAAGCGCAACAATCATGATGTAGTAACTAAAATCATTAATGGTATATTTTACCCGGCGCAGCCACCATATATGTATCCGCGAAAACGGTTAGAATCGTTGTGTAGGTTGATTTTAATATTTCCGGTTTGTTCATCATCAATTACTGTAAAACCTATCTAGTATCTGTATTACTTTGTAAATTTTACTATAGCGTGTTTTGCATAATTGCATATATGCATAATTTCATACATAATATGTTTTACTATTGTAATTAAAATGTTCAAAAAAGTAGATGTTTCCATATATTTTATTGTGAAATATTGTGATAAAACCTTTCTCATAAAACAGAACATGCTAGGCATACGCAACATACGTCGTGGATGTTGCGTTTGCCTATCAAGCAATCACAAGTTGCCCTATCAAGCAAACTAGGAATATTAATGGTATATTTTACCCGGCGCATTCACCAAATATGTATGCGAGTCTTTATTTGTAGTCTATTTTAATATACACCAAATAAAATAGTAAAAAATACACATAAGAGTATGCTTATTATACTTATAAAAATATTTAGACTTTTCTAATTATAATAAGCATACTCCCCATTGGACATAAAAATATAATATACGCAAGCGAAAATATATTGAATACACCACCCCCAGCGGCACGCTGTAAGTAATATGATATTTATAGCGTCGGTGCTGTGTGTGTGTGTGTGCACCCGTCAAGATTCGAAAATAACATTAGATCGGTTTAAATAGCGACCGCTCGACATTATTTTCGCATCACGGTGGAAAATTGCCGGCCGAGACATGTAATTCCGCGTAATTTGCCCTGACAAATCGGTTTTGTATTGCAGAACGGTTAATCATGTTCCGCAAACCATTTGTGATTGCGCACAAATAGTAAGAACTATTTTGTTTGCGGCACGGCCCTCCACAATAATTGCATGCAAGTAACAAGCTTTGTCCATTGTCGCAATCACGCGCGCCGCTGCCCCCCACCTCCCCCTAAAACCGGCGTGTTTATCTGGGCGCGCGCTAATTGCTTATTTCATCGCTTAAACTATTTACAATTACTCTGGGGAGGTTGTATGAAACGAAAAGTAATATCGGGGAGTATAAAGTTTACGGTATTATAGATGTTTTCCTTCAGGAATTACTTACTACAACAGCGCGCGGTTGAAGGAAATCGGATTTTCGTTGGTTAAGCAGATATTGAACGGGCACAACGGTTATCAATGTAGACAATTTAATTTGTTATGGATAAATTCTCTAAGGTGCATTCGGTATTTTATCCAATTTATCTTTAATATTATTTCTTCCAATGTGGTTTCAAATTTTCGAATAAAAATCAAGATTAGGCTTACAAGGCGATATTATCTTGCTCAATATTGTTTATTGGAAAATATTGCGATAACCTATGCCTTACAAGTCATATGAGCGCAACAACCATGACGATTTATATAAAAAACATTAGTGGGCATAGAAACGGGTGAGAGTTGTGACCCCATGCACAATATCTATACATTGTTGGATTTCAAGACCAACATCGAAATATAACACACCAATTGGGCATCTTCCATTCTCGTTATGTTTTTGTTCCACCCACATCCTCTGTTTCATACCTATCTTGCAATGACCAGTGTGTTGCATTTGCTTCTAATTTTAATGTTAGTCTTGCAATCAAGTCTTAACAAAGATTACTCTGTTTCTCTGAAACTGTGGCAATCATCAATATCCCACCCCTAAGCTTCTTAACGCTCTTAAGATGTCGAATGGCAGATAATGTCCGACTTACTACAAAGGGTGAAACTTACATTAGAGGAATGATATATCAAAAGAGTAATTATACAAGATCTTAAAAGAATTAGGATATATATGTATGATGGTTTGACCGAAGAAGAACGCCGTGTGCAGAAGTACCTGATATGTGTTGCCAGAGAAGAAGAAGAAGGTCACAGCTGTCTTTAGATATTGGAAAATTAAGATAGGAATTATACAACTAACCCCCTAGGAGGAAAGTAAAACGCACCACATCAATTAGCAATGCACACCCATATGGTAATAACCGTCAACATCCTCATGCCAGCAGGATCACCGGGTAGTGCCCTCTATGGAATAATATTCTTGTGCTTGAGATATCAGCACAAAGCCAATGGCTTGTGTGATTAAGATAGGAGATAATTGGTTAATTTATATACAGGCGGCACCAAGAGAAATAGGATGGCAACTGAGAAATCACAAACAAGAAACAATATAAGGAAGATAATATCAACATGGCGATGAAAACGGACTAGGACCAATACGTACCAACAAATGTCTTATTTTTTCTGTGTTTGGGGTGGGAAAGGATATGTATGAAGAAAAGGGTTAGGTAGATAGATGGAATATACAAGGGATCATCACGTTTAACAGACTACGATAAAAGAATTGACATAGGAGTATAGAACGTAGCAGGAAAGGAGGAGAGAAGCTCATCGAAGCTTTTACGTGATAATACTAATAAAGGTCTCATTTTGTCTGTGTTTGGGGTGGGAGAGGACATGAGTGAAGGAAATGGGTAGGTATAGAGATGGAATATGCAAGTAAGAAGGGGGATCATCATCATGAATGGACTACGATGAAGCAATTGACATAGGAGTACATAACGTAGTAGGAAAAGAGGAGGAAACCTGAACAGAGCTTTCGAGTGATAATACCAATAAAAGTCTATTTTTTTCTGTTTGTGGTAGGTGGGGACGTGGGTGAGGGAAAGGCATAGGTAGAGTGAAGGAATGCAAGTAAGAAGGGGGATCATTATCATCATCAGCTATGTCATCCATTATCAAATGTAAGCCTCCATTCGTCTATGTCTTCTGCTTTCCTCATCCTGCCAGTTGTTTTATTTCGTCTGTCCATCTGGCCTGTCTCTTTTATATATTCGAGATCTCCACTTTCCATTAATCGTTAAAATGTTCATCTGTTGTCTGTGCTCAGCCCAGATCTATTTCAAATGGGCTACACAACGGTTTTTCGCTCACGCAGCATTCTCATGTTCATCGCCCGTTGTGTGGCTTCATTTTATGTATTATATGTTTGTTTCTGTTCCATATGTCAGCACTGGAAAGATGCACTGATCGAATGTGCGCATTTCTAGAGTATTAGGTATTTCCACTATGAAGATAATGTAAAACATATATAAGTGTAAATCCACTACATATCTAGATTTCGATCTTATTAGATCTCATCAGTGTAGCTCAGCTAGTGAGGATGAATTCACACAATATCTCGTGTGGTTATATACAAAAATTATAGAACTAACCCCCTAGGAGGAAAGTGAAACGCCATCTGGCGGCACTGATATCTCAAACACACAAATATAATTCTATAGAGGGCACTACCCGGTGATCCTGATGGCATGAACATGTTGACGGTTATTAATTACCATGTGGGTGTGCATTGCTAATTGATGTGGTGCCGCCAGATGGCGTTTAACTTTCCCCCTAGGGGGTTAGTTGTAAAATTTGTATTTATGAAGATATTGTTTAACTTGCCAAATTCAACCCTAATCATCGATATTCTTCGTTGTACTTGTGTATCTGGGTTTTCTTTATCTTTATCTGGGTTTGTTTGACTGAGATAAATGAATGAATCCACATGTTCGACTCTTTGATTGCCTGTTATTAGCTCTAGCTTTTTCGTTTGTAGCGAATTTTGTTTATCTTTAAGCCATTTTTTTGTTGTTGGTTGAGTTCGTTTAGCATACCGCGTAGGTTTTCTCGGTTTGTACAACATCCTCTGTAAATCTGAAGTGGTTTAGATTATCGCCATCTAGATGTATTCCTTTGTTGTTCAGTTTATTTCTTTGAAGACGTCTTCTAAGGCTAACGTGAATAGTTTTGGAGAGATGACGTCCCCTTGTCAAGGAGTACAAAACTTGATAGGGTTTTTGTTAGAACCTGGAATGTTACCTTGCTGCATATTGTTACCGTTTCGGCGAACATGCCGCTTACTCCTACTCCACACTCAGTAGGGTAGGAAAATCCGGGCAGCGTGCGCCTCGTCAGTGGATGCTGAGAGTAGGGGGCCTGTTTAAACGACAGGTAGTTCTCCCTCACCAAGACTCAGAGGACTAATTCATATGACCCGACTATCGCTTTGAAACAGATACATAACGCTCATCCAAAACATATTGATTGTTATCGATGCTCGGCGTCGAAGGGGTTGGTGAAAGAAGCTGTAGTCCGTCGCCGGGGTCAGCTCTTCGTAAGACAGGCACGGGGAGGGTTAAACCGTCAGGCCGCCTTACGGAGAAGATAGGATCAACGCTCGGGGTCGAGGATGTTCTTGAGACGGTTCTCTGAGTCGTGGTGAGGGGAGAATCGTCACAAGAGGAATATGAGGCACAATTATCAGTGTAAGCTGATAGCTGCAAGGAAATAAATCGATCCTCTGAGTCTTGGTGAGGGAGAATTGATTTACCAAAGGTAAAAAGTTAAACTCAAGTATCGGTTTAAAGACGATAGTCGGGTAATGTGAATCAGTCCTCTGAGTCTTGGTGAGGGAGAACTGACTGCCGTTTAGGGGCGAGCACGTTATTTATAGGGGGCAAACAGAGGGGGCCTGTTTCTTAGCATCCGCTGAAGAGGCGCACGCAACTTGGGTTTTCTTACCCTACTGAGCAGGGGTAAGCGGCATGTTCGCCGCAACGGTAACATTGTCTTGAGGTCCTTCTGTTTCTTACTTCGCCATTTCATGTATTACAGGATTTTTACCCTTGACTCTTCGAGCTGGATAGGCGTGTTGGAAAGAGTTCGTGGTTCTTTTGCCCTATCCGCCCTTGAAACATTCTGTTTGCCACTGCCTTCTAGATTGTTGACCTGTTTTCGCCTGTTCCTTACATTAATCCCGGCCAGATAAATCCTGTTTTTACGAGGTTGTTACTTCTCTCTCTCCTCATTCTTTATGTCGCGATAAGGCCCGAGGCTTCGCACTGGCATAGCCGAGAAGGGGAATGAGGGAGGGCATTTCAGGTTTACTGTTGTATGTATATTGATGGGGTGATGGATGATGCCAATAAAGGTTTAATTTTTTTGGGTGGGCAGAGAAGGGGGATGAGGGAAGGGTATTTCAGATTTACTATATATATATATATATATATATATATATATATATATATAGATATATATATATATATATATATATATATATATATAGATATATATATATATATATATATATATATATATATATATATATATATATATATATATATATAGGGGTGATGGATATTGCCAATAAAGATTTCATTTTTTTGGGGTAGGAAAGGAAGTGGAATAGGTAGAGAGATGAAATATGCAAGTAAAGATCGTTTTAGACAAGACAATTTCTTAGCTCAAAAGTTGTTCAAGAAATGAATTCATATATCCTCCTCCCATACAATTTGTCCTTGACAAATAGAACGCGTTATATTTTTCCATTCGATCTACCATCCAATTCAATATTTCAAATAATTTGGTGTATGATACAAAACAATTTAGATTGTCTCTCATCTTGACTAACTGTTGAATCAAGAAATTGTCTCGTCTAAAACGACCTTTAGAAACGAGATGAAAAAGTGTAAATCGTTATATTTTTCCATTCGATCTACCATCCAAATCAATATTTCAAATAATTTGCTGTATGATACGAGACAATTTAGATTGTCTCGCATCTTGACTAACTTTTGAATCAAGAAATTGTCTTGTCTAAAACGACCTTTAGAAACGAGATGAAAAAGTGCAAATCGTTATATTTTTCCATTCAATCTATCATCCAATTGAATATTTCAAATAATTTGCTGTATGATACAAAACAATTTAGATTGTCTCTCATCTTGACTAACTGTTGAATCAAGAAATTGTCTTGTCTAAAACGACCTTTAGAAACGAGATGAAAAAGTGTAAATCGTTATATTTTTCCATTCGATCTACCATCCAAATCAATATTTCAAATAATTTGCTGTATGATACGAGACAATTTAGATTGTCTCGCATCTTGACAAACTTTTTAATCAAGAAATTGTTTTGTCTAAAACGACCTTTAGAAAGTAGATGAAAGAGTGTAAATCTAGTTGTATTTTGTAGAATTTAAATCTAGAATATCGACATTTAAGTCGACACTAGGCGTTTTATTGTGATTGTTTGTAACCATTCTATTAATTAATTTTATAAAAATAAATTGTATACATTTAGCATTTAAAATGCACCCTTTGTATTTATATTAAATACGTTAATATCAGTAACAATAATGCAATATAATATTTGTGGCTGCATAACATTATGTAATTGTAATATGATTAATTTTTATATGTACGAATAGCAATGTAAATGTCATACATATTTGCGATACCTCTGCGATTGAATTCCAACAAATAAATTCGCCTCTTAAATTAATAATATTTTCAATAAATAGTACAATACTACATTATTGGTGAAAATATCCAATTAATATTTATATGAAATGATTTTAAACATGCAGCAGCGCAAATAATTCTTTAATTACAGGCAGTGTTTGCATCAAGCGCCACAATGGCGGCGTAGGGGGGGTTGGAATTGGGAACAATAACAATTTACAGTCGTATTTACAAACTTAAATTGTATCGGCAGAAGGCGCCGGTGGAAATCGCTCCACCGCCGCCGCCGCCCCCCGTTTTTACGTTCACCGAGCCACGCAAAGTGTGTTTTTTTGCGGGCATTAACCAAAACAGCGTCCGGTATGGTTTCGCAATATGAATTTAATTATTGAATTGAGTTATCGGCGGATTTCCATTATTTTCCTACCGTCGCGCAAATTGCATCATCATGAAATATCATTACGGGTGCGTGCGTGTGGCGGCGGCCCATCGATTTCGTGTTTAGCGTGTGTTAATTCGAAGATTCGGGCGTTCCTGTGTAATACCGGCGGCGGTTGTATTAAATATGGGCCGCCCGCTGCCGCTGCCGGCATCTGCGGCAATTAACGCGAATTAATCACGAGCACGTGGATTAAAATCGCGGCGGCGGGAGTTAGCGGCGGGCTTTATTTTAAAATTAGCGCTCGCGTGCACTTGCGGAAAAATGACTTCTATGCGAGATGGCTAACAGGTCGATCCATTACGTACAACTGGAAACTTCCATAAAATAAATTCAGTTCAACCACTTGCGCCTGAATTAATTTACGCTTGTAACTAATTTAGCCGAGCTATTTATTATAACAACACTATGATAATTAATCATAGCCCTAAAATATCTCATGGAATATTAAACAATTGGTAGGATTAAAATGTTATGCAAACGTATTGGTTTAAACTTGCGGGAGGAGGCTGGTTTACGGTTGTTTTAGGTCGACCGACGTGGATTTGGTATTTAATGAGGTTCGAGTGCGTAGAACGGTAAATCATAAATTAGTAAGAACCGAGTGGATTTGGGCGCGCGCAAAGTGCTTCGGTCAACTCAATGTGTCCTCCAATCGGTCCGTTTCAATGGAGTGTGTGAGCACGCTGGAGAGATCGGCCCGAATTGATTACGTTGCGTAACGTAATAGCGCACGAAATAAACCAACGCATTAATTATTTCACCAATTAACGCCGCCCTCGTTTTTATTTTGGTGTCGCAGTTTTATTCAAGGAACGTTAACCGAAAAAAAAAGGACAAAACGCGCGGCGCTCGATAAGTCGGGGCGAGAAAACTGTGGTTGGAGGGCCGAGGAAATGCATTAGGTCCCCGCTACGTACAGTTAATTGGATCGGAGACTTGACGAGAAATGGGCAATCGCGGTTTTCGGACAGGCGGAACAAACATTGACTCCCCCAATTATACAGATAGCGGCATTTTTTTTGTTTTGAACGCAAACACAAATGCCACGGATGAATTTTTCGAAGCGCGAATAACAACAAACCGATAATAATGCGTTTTATCAAATAATATAATGGCGCGACTTGTACAAACAATGCACGGCAGCGTAAATAGGGCAGATATGGATAGAGTTAACGCATTACCATATATCACTGCGGCTATTATCGCGTGCATTACAAAAATTAATACATCTCCCTGTGTTTATCTTTCAGGGCAGGTGCTTCAAAATTTAAACATGATTTACAGCGGCCACAAATTCACACAAGAAAGCTGCACAAATCCCACCCCTGTCTGCACTTACATGAATATACACACAAAAAAAAACACAACCACAAACAAACATATGATATAATAATCAATTTCACTACAAAATTAATGCATTAATAACCGAATTGTTTAGATAAAACTATAATCCGGTTAATTATGATTTTGGGAAACAGCTTTTGAATACATTTGTGCGTGTATTCAATTATATAATTAATTTTGCGTAATGATTACTTGGAATTAAGGTATACATAATTCGCGTAATGTTTTTGATGTGGTCGAATGCGCGCGCTAAATCGAGTAGTTTGTTAATTAAATATATAAACATATTATGCAAAATAATTGACGCTGGCGTGGGGACATATTAAATGATTTACGAATGGGAAAATTGCAACACACACGCGCCCGTGCGCGCGCTTCTAAAATTATTTAAACCGGAATATGAAATATCGTTTAACCGGAGTGGTTTTAACACGCACACATACAACATTATTCAAACAATCCGCAGTTTAACAAATTGCAATGATATTTGTCTGGGGGATTAGAGTCTTCTAAAAATTTAATCGCGCAATCGTATTTACTATAAATGGGCTTTATTCCAAACTACAAATGCCATTTATTAATAACGTTTCTTATATAAATATAATGCATTTACATATGTTTGCAGGAGTAACATCAAAAATCAACCCGGGGTGTGGGGTTGTAATGAATTTAACTAATATAGTATTAAACGCGAACAAATTACCCACGTTAATCCAAATCATAGTTAGATCAAACAAGCTCACGTTAGATAAAGTCACTCCGACTATCAACCGGGGACACGACTCCAGACGCTCCAAATTAATCCATTTATAACCCTGTATTAATGTTTTCTAACATAACTCCTAGCAATCATTTCGTTACTACAAATGAAAACTGTAACTGCGTACATTATCATTTTATAAACGTGTATCTTTTACAAACTGCGTATGATTGTGACAGGGGTGAATTTAGTCGACATCTCTCTTTAAAATTTATCTTGAGAATATAATCAGACGCCTCTCTTATTGTGGGCGGTTGTTGCGACAGCCCGGTTTTTTGTTCTGCGTTTTAATAAGGAGGGAGTTTTAATGATCCTTTTAATGTTACCAAAATGTAAGCGCGGTCGGAAAATAATTTACTTCCTCCCCCGTATTCGTTTCGTATTCATGGCAGGGGATTCTTTCGCCCTAGGTCCGTTGCAAATCCAGATTTTTGGTACAGACACACACACACACGGGAGCGGTTTTAAATCATCTTCCGCTGTTTAAACTAACGCCGCGCGCTGGCTGTAATTGAATTCGGCGGCGCTAGGATATTTAATTATTTTTTAGTAGCGATGTTTTTTTGCGCGGCCGCGATTTTCATTTAGATAGCGGGGGAAATCGAACGGAGTTTAATATTAATACCGTGAGGCGATTTTTCCGGTACAGCCGCGATGTATGGGATTGGCATGTTCTTTAATCTCGCCGCTGCTGGATGAAAAAAGAAAAGTAATCTCAAAACGTATGCAAGAATTTTCATTAGATGCTTAAAATGGGTTTACAAAGTGTCCGGATGATTTAGGAGGCAATATGTGGCGGCATTAAAACTATAATTCCGTATATTGTCTTTGCGAGGGATGTAGTTTTATGGCGGCTGGTGTAAACTGCACACAAAAAAATATCGGATTTTAAGAGCGTTTCGATCAACAATGTAGCAATTGGGCCGTGCGGTGTCTTCAGGGGTATAAAATAAAGATTAAATTTTATAGAAACCCTCGTTTGTAATTCGAAATGACGTCGGATTCTGTTATCGCGCAAGCCCCTAAGAAAAGTCGACCGGTTTGCTTTATAGAATTATAAGTTTATATAATCGAATAAAAAAAAATCAGATTTCCAAGCATGAGCGGAATGCCGAGGGGAAAAAACGGGTGGGGTAGCTAATGCAGCGTGTAAGTATTGAGAGGAGAAAAACGGCCAGCACAATAACGCCGCCTCCGCTTATCGCATTGTGGCAATTTTCGCGTCGCGTCACGAATTAATCTTAATGGCAAATCAACAAAGCCGACAAAATAAAAATTGCAACACGTCTAAATTGGGCGCCTGCGGTAGCGAGCCACTCAAATAAATTCGATCCCATTTATATCCCTGAATCCATTCCGTATTCAACCGGCGGAAATAATTAACACTCCCCCCGCAGCTTTTTAAAAACAAAGTTCAGCGGGTGTTTATTGGGGATGACACTAAGAAGGCTCTATTCGCGTGGAAGCGGCTTTCCCACACAAAAAAAAAAGAAGCGGCTCCGCGCTTACGAAGATGGAAGCGATCCCTGAATAAAATTAACAAGAATCCCCGTTGAATTTTATTGTATGCACGTAGCGTATTTGCATATGTTTTTCTAGCGCTTTGCGCATAAGTGCATTTCCTCCGGCCAACAATATTTGACGTTAAACGTGCGAATGCATCTGACGCCAAATACCCAAATCGATATCCGGAAAATCCACAAAAATGCACCAAAGCGCAGCTAATTCGGGAATTAAAACGCGCCCCGCATTTTTCTCGCCGCGCACGGACATATATCTCCGAACTTCCCCTCCCCACATCATGGCGATATTTATTTGCCCCCGCTTTACAGCGAAACTAGTTATCAACTTACATAAAAATCTTTTATGGCCCGACCGTAAAAAGCCCGGCCAATAATTGAATCCCCATTTTACATAGTTATTCATTCGTTGGTTACGTTAATTATCTGCATATATTGTAGATATTAAATGTTATAGTTGGCAACAACAAAAATATCAATTAGTAAAAAATAATTATAATTGGAATTGGAATTGATAGTTCTACAATGCTAAAAATAAAGAGAGATATAAATTTTAAACGTATGCGGAACATACAATAGGGAATCTAATAATAAAGGTAATAAATTTTATATTTATCAAGTGTGGTGATTGTTAGCCTTTTTGAAGTCATGAAGCACTTTTTGATCATAAGAAAAACTTGTGAGGCAAAAAAATCAAAGAGTCTATCACATCTGGTAGCCAATATTCAATTTCGGCTTTCATAATTTCTCAAAGCATTTGCATAGCACGCGGGGTATCAGAACCACTGATATAGACTTAACTTTTGGGCGACAAATATAAAAAAATAGGCTTATTTCAAGCCCAATTAAATATAGAATATAAAATAATAACAAATAATTACATTTCTTAATTCTTTGATTTTTTATAATTTTTTATAACTCAGTCGATTCATTAAAACATCTCGTATATTAAAAACCTTCCTGTAGACTTTATTTTTGGGTGAAAATTATTTAAAAATAGCTTGTTTTGGGCGTAATTAAATACAGAATATAAAATAATATAATACATTTAAATTTCTGAAATCTTTGATTTTTTATCATTTTTTATAACTCAGTCGATTCATATAAAACATCTCGTATATTAAAAACCTTCCTGAAGACTTTATTTTTGGGTGAAAACTATCATAAAATGATTTGTGTTGAGCCCAATAAAATATAGAATATAAAATCATATCATAAATTAAAATTTCTGATATCTTTGATTTTGTATCATTTTTTATAACTCAGTCGATTCATATATAAAACATCTCGTATACTAAAAACCTTCCTGAAGACTTTATTTTTGGGTGAAAACTATCAAAAAATGGTTTGTATTGAGCCCAATAAAATATAGAATATAAAATAATATCATAAATTAAAATCTTTGAGTTTTTATGATTTTTTATAATTCAAAGGATTAATTTAAAACAGCTCGTACAATAAAAACATTCCTGTATACTTTATTTTTGGGTGAAAATTATCAAGAAATGGCTTATGTAGAGCATAATTAACTGCAGAATTTAAAATAATATTATAAATTTAAATTTCTTAAATATTTGATTTTTTATGATTTTTTATAACTCGGCCGGTTAATTTAAAACAGCTCGTACAATAAAAACCTTCCTGCAGACTTTATTTTTAGGTGAAAATTATTGAAAAACAGCTTATTTTGGGCATAATTAAATACAGAATGTAAAATAATATTATAAATTTAAATATCTTAAATATTTGATTTTTTATCATATTTTATAACTCAGTCGATTAATTTAAAACAGCTCGTACTATAAAAACCTTTCTGTAGACTTTATTTTTGGGTGAAAATTATTAAAAAGTAGCTTATTTTAACCATGATTAAATATAGAATGTAAACTAATATCATAAATTTAAATTTTTTAAATCTTTGATTTTTTATCATTTTTTATAACTCAGTCTATTAATTTAAAACAGATCGTATACTAAAAACCATCCTGTTGACTTTATTTGTGGGTGAAAATTATTAAAATATGGCTTATTTTGAGCTCAATTTAATATAGAATATAAAATAATATAACAAATTAAAATATCTTAAATATTTGATTTTTTATAATTTTATATAACTCAGTCGATTAATTTAAAACAACTCGTAGAATAAAAACCTTCCTTTAGACTTTATTTTTGGGTGAAAAATATTTAAAAAAAATGGCTTATGTTGAGCATAATTAAAAGCAGAATGTAAAATAATATCATAAATTTAAATTTCTTAAATATTTGATTTTTTATAATTTTTTATAACTCAGTCGATTAATTTAAATAAGCTCGTACACTAAAAACCTTGCCGCAGACTTTATTTTTGGGTGAAAACTATAAAAAAAAATTTATGTTAAGCCCAATTAAATATAAAATATAAAATAATATAATAAATTTAAACATCTTAAGGCTTTGATTTTTTATAATTTTTTATAACTCTGTCGATTAATTTTAAAAATAACTCGTACAATAAAAGCTTCCTGTAGACTTTATTCATGGGTGAAAATTATTAAACAATGGCTTATTTTGAGAATAATTAAATGCAGAATGTAAAATAATATCATAAATTTAAAGTTCTTAAATCTTTGATTTTTTATCATTTTTTATAACTTAGTCGATTAAATTAAAACAACTCATACGATAAAAACTTTCCAGTATACTTTATTTCTGGGTGAAAATTATTAAAAAATGGTTTATATTAAGCCCAATTAAATACAGAATGCAAAATAATAACATAAATTTAAATTTTTTAAATCCTTGATTTTTTATTTTTTTTTATAACTCAGTCGATTAATTTCAACAACTCGTACAATAAAAACCTTCCTGCAGACTTTATTTTTGGGTGAAAACTATCAAAAAAGAGTTTATGTTGAGCTCAATTAAATATAGAATGTAAAATAATATCATAAATTTAAATATCTCAAATATTTGATTCTTTATGATTTTTTAAATTCAAACGATTAATTTAAAACAGCTCGTACAATAAAAAACTCTCTTGTATACCTTATTTTTGAGTGAAAATGATCATAAAGCGGTTTATTTTGAGCCCAATTAAATATAAAATGTAAAATAATATAATAAATTTAAATATCTTAAATCTTTGATTTTTTATCTTTTGTTATATCTTAGTCGATTAATTTAAAACAGCTCGTATACTAAAAACCTTCCTGCAGACTTTATTTTTTGGTGAAAACTATCAAAAAATATCTCATTTTAAGCCCAATTAAATATAGAATGTAAAATAATATAATAAATTTAAATATCTTAAATCTTTGATTTTTTTATCATTTTTTATAACTCAGTCGATTAATTTAGAAAAAAACTGGAACAATAAAAGCTTTCTGTAGACTTTATTCATGGGTGAAAATTATTAAAGAATGGCTTATTTTGAGAATAATTAAATGCAGAAAGTAAAATAATATCATAAATTTAAATATCTTAAATCTTACATTTTTTATCATTTTTTATAACTCAGTCGATTAATTTAAAACAGCTCGTACAACAAAAACCTTCCTGTAGACTTTAGTTTTACATAAATATTATTTAAAGACAGCCTATTTTGAGCATAATTATATACAGAATGTAGACTAATATCATAAATGTAAATTTCTTAAATATTTGATTTTATATCATTTTTTATAACTCAGTCGATTAATTTATTAATTAACTCGTACGATAAAAAGTTTCCTGTACACTTTATTTTTGTGTGAAAATTATTAAAAAATGGTTTCTGTTAAGCCCAATTAAATACAGAATGTAAAATAATATCATAAATTTAAATTTCTTAAATTCTTGATTTTTTTATAATTGTTTATAACTCAGTCGATTAATTTAAAACAGCTCGTACAATAAAAAACTTCTCTGTATACCTTATTTTTGGGTGACAATTATCAAGAAGCGGTTTATTTTGAGCCCAATTAAATATAGAATATAAAATAATATAATAAATTTAAATATCTTACTTCTTTGATTTTTTATCTTATTTTATAACTTAGTCGATTAATTTAAAACAGCTCGTATACTAAAAACCTTCCTGAAGACTTTATTTTTAGGTGAAAACTGTCAAAAAATAGCTCATTTTAAGCCCAATTAAATATAGAATGTAAGATAATATAATAAATTTAAATTTCTTAAATCTTTGATTTTTTATCATTTTTATAACTCAGCCGATTAATTTAAAACAGCTCGTACAAAAAAAACCTTCCTGTAGACTTTAGTTTGCGTAAAAATTATTTTAAAAAATGGGTTATTTTGAGCATAATTATATATAGAATGTAAAATAATATCATAAATTTACATTTCTTAAATATTTGATTTTTTTATAATTTTTTATAACTCAGTCGATTAATTGAAAACAACTCGTTCAATAAAAACCTTTCTGCAGACTTTATTGTTGGGTGAAAATAATTTAAAAATGTCTTTTTTAGAGCATAATTAAATGCAGAATGTAAAATAATATCATAAATTTAAATTTTTTAAATATTTGATTTTTTTATCATTTTTTATAACTCAGTCGATTAATTGAAAACAACTCGTACAATAAAAACCTTCTTGTAGACTTTAGTTTTGGGTGAAAATTATTAAAAAATGGCTTTTTTAGAGCATAATTTAATATAGAATTTAAAATAATATCATAAATTTAAATTTCCTAAATCTTTGTTTTTTTTAATCAGATTTATAGCTGGGTCGATTTATTTAAAAGAACTCGTATCATAAAAACTTTCTTGCAGACTTAATTTTTGGGAAAAAATCAAAAATTGCTTATTTTTAATATAGAATATAAAAATATAAAATAGTATCATAAGTTTTAATTTCTTAAATCATTGTAGCTTGTTCACTTTCAATTCTATTTTAATTTCTTAGACTAATTGATGATTTTTGCCTATCATAAAATTAAGAGGGCCCTCGATGCTATCAAAAGTAGCCTTGTCGAAAGCTCGTTTGGTTGTCAAAGTCATAATCGTCTACTATGACTAGGCGGTTAGAAGATGGGCATGGTATGGATGTAAGAGAGATAGGTATATAGTGGTAGGATTGAACATTGAAACGTGGTACCCCCCGGTACAAAAAGATGAGAGAACATAGACATACTCTCTTTCAGGTTCGTAAAGATTGTAGGTACATCTTTAGCAACCCATCGTCCTGATTTACGACATATAAATAAAATTCCTTCAATCTAAATTTATATTGGTTCATTCATTTAATTGGTGATGTTAAATTTTTAATTTTCTATTTCTAAATAGAATCATGCCGAAAAAACAATATTTTACATAGATACATAATATTGATAAGTAGGTTGAAAAATATTATCATTTTTCAACCTACTTATCAATATTATCTATCTATGATTCCATTTAGAAATTGAAAATTAAAAATTTAACATCGTTGCACCAACAACTGCAACAATGCCCGGTGCTAATCACATTTAAACCGCAAAAGTTCTGCCCAACTTTCTAAAAGCAGTATGAAACATGTAAATATGGTGGACGCGCCGGGCACAAATGGCGACACGCGAGTTATCGCATTATTATCCCATAGACAAGTCCGACTAGTTTCTAGCTAATACATGCAACTGTAGATGGTATTACTAATTGAGTAGGGAAACCCGCGAGTGACGCGACTTAAATTTTTAATTGCGAACGTTGAAGGCATTGCATTTCTCGCGCGACAAGCAGGTGCAAAAGTGCTGACGCGTTTGGGGGTGAATCAATATCGCCGAAGGGGACATAACAGGAGAGTAGCGACTGTGAAAAGCGCGAATGGGGGGAATGCGGGATGTGGCCATTGATATCAAACGGAATCGTTTCGAAATAATCGTTCAGAAGGTATAAAATAGCACACATATCCGCATATTTCTGAAAATATTATACCCTCGGCGCCCGCCTTTGTGGTATTCGATTTGATTCAAAGGGAGTTTATGCAATTGTATTAAATTCGCACTGTGGCTTTTATTTGTGCGGCAAGTAGAACACTAATCAATCAAGTGATCGTGGGGTGTCCACCCCCCCAGAAAGAAGTGTTTGAATGATTAAGAACGCTCGGAGTATATTGGAGCAAAAATGTAATGACCCGCAAGAAATATTTTGGCAGTATTCCCAGCGAAGTTAGCAAGATTGTGCGAACGCAAAAGGCATGAAAAGGGACATCTGTTAGTAGCTTTGTTTTCCGTGTTATTATTAAGAGGCGAAAAGTTGGGGCCGTTTCCATTCAAAGGGAACGAATCGAATATGGATTGATCGTGGGGCAGGGGCTATAATGGACCGACTGTCTGGCGGGAACAATCTTCGTATTACGTAAATTGCACACGTGATGATTTGATTTCATTAAGTTACACAAGAATGGTTATGAAATTTTCTGTGCGTTTCCTCTTTCAATAATATTATATAATTAATTGTTATATTGTTATGTAGTCATATCAATTAGGCGCTTATGAGGAATAATGTGCATAATTAATTCGATCAATAAGGCTTATCTGATTTTCAACTCGTGTGCTAATACACAGATAGTTAAATTGGGGGATGCCTTTATTATATAACCAACTATCTTGATCGAGCTGAACGCAATTTCCTTCAAAACCACACAAGCTATATTTACTATGCACACATAACGTATAATATTAATTATATTCGTTGCGCCGGTGCAATACGATATTGAAAAAATATTGAATGCAAACCCTGTTGGCACTGTCATTTTTTTTTATTAATGTATTATAACATTCTCCCTTTGATGGGTTTTAATTAGAAATTATTTAATCCGCACGCGTATTAAATAGCTTCGTCGGGTAATGAGAGCAGACATCTATTGGACTTTTTTTTGCGTCGCATTTTTATAAACTCTAATAATCCGGTAATTACAGCAGCCGCTGCGACAAATGGCGCGGGCGTCGGGGAAATTAAAAGTTAAGCAATTCTTCACCGATGAATATTAAATGTTTGCACTTGCTAATTAAAAAAAGGGGGGCCGGCTCGCTTTTTTCCCTCGTGCCCGTGAAGCGGATCCTGATTCACGTTAAGCGTCTGCTATAACAACAGCTGGGCGTAATTCGCGCAGAAATAGTACCACTCATGCATTCGCCGTGTTTTCTTTAAGCTCGCTTTTTAAAATTTAATATCTCGCAGGAACATGGTAGGATAACATTAAGGAGTAGTAATGGGGCGTGCGGAATTAAACGCCCATTCAAATTCAGATTTTCGTACGCACAGGGGGCCATTGGTCGTGCTTGTAATTATTTAATTAATTTATTCCCCGCTTTCTATTTAATACATTTTTCGCCAGATTGCTATTCATTGCGGGGGAATTCTTTGCTCTTATGCTGTTTGTTCGCGTAATTAAATTAAAATGAAACACGGGTATCTTCACGGCGCGCAATTTGTGTGCTTCATATTCTTGTTTGAATATTTACGGGCCGGAATGAGGGGCGCGCGCGCTTCCCCGCGAATATGTATAAATGATAATTTTCTTACCCCCTACCCACCAAACCATTTTTTTTTATTGTTATTTGCGTTCACTGTTACAATTATGAAGTATAACCCTGCGCGCTGCAAATAAACCCGCTGAAATGTAAAATAAAACTTTACAGCGTAAAATGCAGATGAATGCAGTGCCGCAATTACTAGGTCCGTGGTGACTTGAGGTTATCTAGCCGGAAAGTTTTCTGAGTGTACCTCTATGTTTCATACAAGAGATTGTAGGAATTTATGTTTGATATAAAATTTAATCAGATAATGTTTTGTGTGTTTTAACCATGCGGTGATTTTAATTTACTTACATACAAATATTGCTTCCATTTATAAATGAGTACAGTAAGCTTACAAAATATACCATTCTACTCATTTACCGTACAATTAGTAATCTAACGACTAAACTTATTGATGTATACGTCACGAATTTAATTTGATAAGTGATAAAAATCAGTAAAATTGCCAAAACTATCCTCCGTTGCGTCAAAGCAGGAGTCGTCATAGAGTGACGTGATACTCAAACTAAGTCATTTGATTGGGAATATAATCTAGATGGCGTGAAAAATGTCGAGATTGTTTCAAATTTAACCTGAAAAGGCCTTGGCAAATTTTAGAAACTTTGTAAATTTTATTTCATGATAGAATGTGGATTTTGGTGTTTTATTGCAGGTATTTAATTTCCAAAGAGAAAAATCAAAAATAGTGTGTATAATAAAAATTGTACCGTTTTGGCGGTAAGGTCGAAGAAGTGAAGAAAATAAAATAAAAATTATCCAATCAGAGCTTTAGTCTGTTGTATAGACAATTTTGAACCTAATGAAAAAACTTAATACATTTTTTCCCTAAGATAAAAGACTAACCCGTCGCATGATAAAATATAAAAGTGATAAAAAATCGGTAAAAATCAGAATGCCAGAAGTGGCACGGCCTTAAAATCTATGACGTTTGATTGGAAATATAGTCTAGATGGCGGGGAAAATGTCGAGATTGTTTGGCAAATAAAGAAGAACTGAAACAAGAGTGGACAAAGTATATCAAAAATGTGTTCGATGGCGAAACTAATTTACCACATCCAAATCAAGGTGGAGACACTGGCCTGAACATCATAAAATCGCAATATATTAAAGCTATAAAATCCACCAAATCAGGTAAAGCTGCAGGACCGGACGACATGTACATAGAAATCCTAAAGCTTATACAAGAGGAAAATACAGGCATACAAGAATGTCGGTATTTTCCTCTTGTATAAACTTTAGGATTACTATGTACGTGTCGTCCGGTCCTGCATATTTACCTGATTTGATGGATTTATATACTTCTTCAACAAAGTATATGAATCCGCAAACATACCGCAAGACTGGCTAAAATCAGTATTCATTGCCCTACCAAAGAAATCGAACGCAAATAAGTGCGATCAATTCCGACTGATAAGATTGATGAGTCAAGGATTAAAAGTATTCCTAAAAATTTTACATAATAGAATACGTATGAAATGCGAAGAAGGCCTAAACAAGGAACAGTTCGGTTTTAGAGATGGACCGGAAACAAGAGAAGCGTTGTTTGGACTGTCAGTTCTCATGCAAAAATGTAGAGACCAAAGGAAGGACGTGTACATCTGTTTTATTGATTATATAAAGGCATTCGACTGTTTAAAACACGACGTCCTAATTAACATTCTGATGACCAAAGGCCTCGACCAAAAAATATCTCCTTCATAAAAAATTTGTACTAACACTAAACTGCTGCAGTAAAACTCCAGGACGATACGACTAGCGATATTCCTATTAAACGTATAGTATGTCAGGGCTGTGTACTATCACCATTGCTGTTCAATGTCTACTCGGAGCAAATATTCCTGAAAGCCTTAGAAATCTCTACAGATAGAATCAAGATCAATGGTGAATTATTGAACAACATCAGGTACGCGGACGATACGGCTATAATTGCAGACAGCGCAGCTGGCCTACAACGTTTGATGAACCAAATTATATCAGAAAGTGATGCGCTTGGGCTAAAATTAAATATGGCCAAAACAAAAACAATGGTAGAACACCAGATATCCAAGCCAATTTGCAAGTATACAATAAACAAATAGAGTAGATCGCTAAATTTAAATACTTGGGCAGATGGATCACCGAAGATCTGGATCCAGATCTGGAAGTAAGAACACGCATCGAAGTAGCCAGAACAACGTTCCTTACGATGAGAAAAGTATTTTGCGAGAGAAGCCTAAACCTGAAACTAAGATACCGGTTCGTTACGTGCTACATTCACTCGGTACTGTTGTATGGTGTTGAGGACGTTGAAGATCAATACTATGAACAGAATAGAAGCGATCGAGATGTGGATCTTTCGAAGAATGCAGAGAATATCTTGGGTGGAGCATATCTCGAATATTGAGGTTCTTAGACGCATGGACAGAGACAGAGAACTATTGGAAACTGTGAAGAAACGTAAGACAGCGGACCTAGGACATACCTTCAGAAGTACAAAATATAGCCTTCTAAAATTAATAATGGAGGGCAAGATAGAGGGTCGCCGTGGTCCAGGACGAACAAAATGCTCCTGGTTAAAGAACATAAGGGACTGGACTGGTCTGGACTCCCACTCATTGTTCAGAGCGTCACAAGACCGTGCGGAATTTGCCATAATTGTTGCCAACCTTCAGTAATGAAGAAGGCACCTAAAGAAAGAAAGAAGAAAGATGGAAATTATTCTTTTGGAATTACCCTATATAAACATATATACATGTATGTATAAGTAAAACATTCTATTTATGTTTTACTTATACATACATATGCATTACAGCATATAGGAAGAATCATATTTCAGGACGAAAATACCACTGCCCAATAGCATAATAAAGATTGTTTTCTCTCTCATATATTTCACTATAGTGAAAAATAGAGAAAGTGAACTGGAAAATCCAGTGAAACCAGCGTGTAATCCGATTAATCCCAATTATATTCAATTATAAATTTCTACGCACACAAAAAAAAACCCGCTTCGAAAAACTAAAACGCTGTTGCTTTCCAATAAGCACACAATTAATTTTTAACCGAGTTTATTTTTGCCCGCGGGCTTGCATGATCAACTATGCGGGGATTGTTGCAACAACAACAAGAACAAAAAAAATACGGTTGGCAGATTAATTTAACGTGAAATTAATTTCGGAATAACTACACCCAATGGCTTTGCGGGTGATTATTATTAAATAAATAGTTAACAATAATGAATTACAACGAAAAGGTGGTGTGTTTTAAAACATATATAAGTGCGAATCCACCTCTTAGCAATCTACATATCTAGATTTCGATCTTATTAGATCTCATCAGTGTAGCTCAGCTAGTGAGGATGAATTCACACAATATCTCGAGTGATTATTGTCGCAAATAAGTATATTTGCCGTATGTGGCAACTGCGCTCCCGTCCACCCCACCGGGCGTACCATGCTCGAGTTACGCATAAATACCTGTGCTCCAGGCAGAAACTCTCTCTCTTGTTTCTTCGTCTGCCTGGCCGAGTATAGTAACTCGACCATGGCGATGCCCGGGTAAGTATAGTAGTTATTGTAATAGTAATTAAGGCCCATGTTGCGGGTGGATATAGATCAATAAATACACCGATACCAAAGCTCTTAAGACATATTGGTGGAGGCGCCGGGAACAAAAATATTACAACTAACTCCCTAGGAGGAAAGTTAATTGCCATCAATTAGTAATGTATACCCATATGGTAATCATGCCATCATGATATTGTATGAATTCATCCTCACTAGCTGAGCTACACTGATGAGATCTAATAAGATCGAAATCTAGATATGTAGATTACTAATAGGTGGATTCACACTTATACATGTTTTATAAGATTGCTGATATCTCAAGCACTCTATTCGAATATTATTCTATGGAGGGCACTAGCCTGATGACATGAGCATGTTGACGGTTATTACCATATGGGTGTGCATTGCTAATTGATGTGGTGGGTTAGTTGTATCATTTTTGTGGTGTGTTTTTTTGTAACGCCACCGAAGTGGTTGTTGCAAAGTTGGCGAGCGTGTGTATTGGGTTTATAGAAGAAATTTCCGGCGGGTAATTACGCGCGCAGCCATTAAACATTCATCATAATTACTTCACTTTCGCCCGTATCGTGTTTGCTTTCTTCAGTTTGTAATTCGGCGCCGATAGTCATCGCGTAGATTAATGATAATTGATATCGTTGCCGAGGCGGAGCTTTGCCATCAAACAAGCGGCCGCCCCGAATATGTGTATCGGCACGTGAAATGTTTGCCGTATGGGCAGAACAAACAAGATACGAAGTACGGTAAATAGCAATACCATAAACAATCGCTGTTTAATCGAGAAACGTTTTTATGTTTTATTCGGCTAGAGTTTGATAATAAATGAAATAGCAATTTCCAGATTCCACTCAAATTAATATATAATAGATATTCTTTCATTTGAGTTCATTATGTACCTGCGAGCGAAAAAACTTTATTACTTTTATATTTAATTACGCACCAGCGCGGTGGAGGACTTATTAAAAAAGGCGGGGCTCGGGCGAAGCTAATTTTAAGCCCCTAAATTGCTCCAATTTAAAACCGTCGCGCTTTAACGCATGGAGGCTAAAACAGTTAAAGCCCTTTAATTATCCTTTATGAGTTCGGAAATTCGCGTTATGGCGAGGCCGTGTTTTTAGCCGCGGTGAGAAATGGCGCCGGCACCAAGACATTATTTGAGCGATTTAGGGGCATTAGTGTTTTGCAGTGTTCTCGGACTCTCGCACTTTTCATTCATAACGTGCAATAGAAATAAAATTCGCGAATTACAAGTTATAATGCCGGTTTTAAAATACAAGCGCGATTGGAAACGGTGCAAAATCAAACGGTGGAAATATTTATGCAAATCCGTTTATGCAAAAAACTGTTTTCGCCCCGCGCGACTAGTCACGTCCCGGGGCCCTACCCCTAACGAAATTAGTAACTCACGAAATAAAAGCCGGCAAATAAAATAAAAACGGCCCAAACGTTCTCTTTCTATCTCATGTGATCCTTTTTATAATTTAAGGCGACACATGCCAAAACGTGTAATAATTTTCTATAAACTGCCGTCAAATGGACACCTCCGTATATATTTCACGGACGTCAGGGCGGCGGGCTAAATTATTATTCATATTCCGCGGAAATTCTTAAGTACACAAAAGGAGCGGCGTTGGGTAAGAAAAAAAATTGGGGACAGGCGAATGATAAATATGACAGGCGCCCGTTTATTTAATTCAGAACCTTTTTTGCAACAAAAAAAAAATCGTTGCACATTTCGCAATTAAATCAAATTGTTTTTTTGTACGCCGGCTTTAATTAGCACGTTTTCCGCGGATTGAAATTTATCGTACGATTAAGATTGGAGCCGGGTAATTGGGAAAACGACGCGCGATGCCCGTAAAACCGGCGAGCGTTTTATTTGCGTGTGTCCCACTGCGCGCCGCAGTTTATCTTTATGCACCGCCGTTTTATCCGCCACTTACGTTTTTGATTTATTGATATTGATACAGCTGTTGCATCAGTAAAAAAGATATGTCACTGGGTTTCTCCCAGTCGCGTTTATCAACGTGCACGGAAATAATGCGCGGGCGGTGAAAAAAAGTGCATATTAACATATTCCATGCATCATTGCTGGCTTGCTGGCTTATGCTGGCATGGCCGCGTGTGTTGTTTGCTTTGACAAATATAGCGTTTCCTTTCGTTTACCGCTGCTGTAATCAATCTTCCCCACAAATTTTATTTTTTCGCGGTCGCACTGTAATCAAAGGAAAGTTTGCCGGGCCGTAAAAAATTGTATGTATGTACTTCGGAGGTAATTATTAGTATATTTACCAACAAACATCTGAGCGTTTATTTAATGGTTAATTTGTGCTGTGAGATGTTGGCGGCGTGTTCTCGTTATTGAATCGCGCGTAGTTTATTTGCGGGTAATTGGACAGCTCGCGGCGGCGTTATAAATTACAGCTCATTAAATAAAATGGTGGCGAGGCAATTTGAAAAGGAGTACTTTTAAATAAGGAAAATAAAGTTATGTGAGTGTGTGCACTGGAAAGGTCTGAGGTTGAAAGGTTGTTTATGTGTGAAAATCGATGGTCATAAGTAGGTGAGCGTGGAAAAACATTTAGCGGCGGCGGCGGCGGTTATTTAGTGAATAAGGAAATTATAGGTGGAAAAAGCGTGGCGTTAAATTACAGCGTACAAATCCTCGTGCGATCGAATGCCGATAAGGAGGGGCAGGGCGGAAGTGTGATTGGGTTGTTATTGCAGTTAGACGTCGTGGGCAATGTATTTTGGGTACGGGAGCTTGAGCGTCACGGGCGGCAATTAATGCGATATCAGAGATAATTACCTAAGTGTTAATGCTGGCTAATGTGGTTTTGGCTCGTGAGTCGCGCGATTGGAAGGTGTTATATATATATATATACATTATGGATGGTTGAGGGACGCAAAACTATCTTTCGGGGGGCGACCTGACCGGCGGGGATTCGCATACAGGGGTTATCGATTAAACAATTACGAAGTATAAATGTGTTTGTTGTGGAGACGAAGGTTGTGGGGTCCGACGTAAAAATGAGAGAATTTCGCCCGTGATTGGCGTTTCAAGCGCTCAGAGTGGTTCCAGTATTTAGCGTCGGCCAAAAGGGACCTATAAATTAAAGTTTGTTCGTAGGCAGATATTTGGAAATTCGTGCATAAATCCGTTCCAGTCGTTGAGCACTGACAATCCAGCAGCCTCCATAGACTAACGGGTGGAATATGTTTTATTGTCAAGTTAACAATTTCATTCGGGGGCTAAGCAACGAGGCTTTCACTGGCTGTATGAAACCCGCCTGTTCCAGTCGAAAACTTACGCCGCATTTAAATATAAATTAAAGCATTAAATGCATTCGCGCCGATTTGCATATTTTCTTTTGTGGATTGTATTTTAATGTGTACGAACAACCAGCGGATTGATTTTCCAAAAGGTCGTCGCGTAATAAAGGCCGACGCCCATTGTTTGTTTACTTTTCGGACACGCATGAATAAGCGAATGTGCAGCCTTTTATGAAACCGTTGGATATTTTACATTTTCATTCCATTTGCCCGACTTTCATGAAAATATGTTTTTCTTTTCCGCGAATTCCTTCTATCCTTTTAAGTTTAGGCATTCCTTTAAATTTCAAATGACCCGGCATAAAATATCGCCAACATTTCTCATACAAATTGAGACAACGCAAACACAAACCCCGCCCACCCCTCGCAACCGCTACATACATATAATTATAATAGGGTTTTGGACGTAAATGATAAATTGTAACGGTGCGCGTTGAGAAAAAAAATCAACATACATAATAACAGGATGATGTATTGCATTGCTGAAGTTACAAACTTAAGATTTATTATTTGCGATTAGAATTTGCAATTCGGCACATCGCCAGACCGTATTAAAATATTTTCATTAACGGTCGGGTTGTAAAAGTGGACGAAACAAAGGATCCCATCGGGTCCTGCGTAATTGGCGGCTTTACGACAGGGGGGCCATTATGCAATTGTATTTACGTGATGGCCGTAATATTTATAATGAGGAGAGCGTTGAAAATTTAATCAATACGCGTAAAAGACGACAAGCGGCCACTTAGGGGGGAATTTCGTGCGCAATTAAAGCCATAATTAAAGCCAGAATTCGAATGCGGCCGATTGTTACAACCGCATCAACATATTTTACGCGAAAACTTAATTAATCAACGCATCCATTATGAATAAATCGGTAATTAAAAGGTGAATTATTTGCGACATTCCGGATGTAGCCCCTCGGGGCGCTGCAAATAAGCCCCGGCGAAGACAGAGAGGCAAGACAATTAAATATCTAGAGATAATGTGGAGCATTAGAACGTTTTTGTGGGGGGCACGATGTGGGTTAGAGCGCTGTTACAAATGAATGTTTCAACATTAACTAAGATGTTTTGCGGTGCCTTAGGACGGCGATTAACAAATCTTATATAACTAGACGTAATTCATTTATAACCGTGTTACACAACCTAGCTTGAAACGGATTTTTTTGAGATACCCGTCTAATTAATGGCACCATATTAATCCCGTCAGCTAATATATTAGATCCTTGCAGCCGCCGCACCCTCCCAGCCCAGCCACGAGACGCGCGCGCGAGGGTGGGTTAACAAACTAATTATCACCGCCGGCCTAATTAAATTTATTCAAATACAAACCGTAAATCAATTACCGCCGCGCCGATAAATAAACTCACGCCGCAAAATCCCCATTTTATCAAATATTACACAGCGCACAATAACAATATCAACCATAAATTTCCATCCGACAATCCAACCAAAAATTTATTAAAATATATAACTTAGCTACATACGGGCCTGCCATGCACCACATAAGCGGGCCGGCGGTGCGATGAAATCACCGTAATTGCCGCCATTTATTTAATTTATCACGCACCCCAATTCCGCGCGAGAAGAAACAATGCGCCACACTAATTGAGCCAATTAATTCGGTTACCCTAGGCAACATTTTGCGATTGAATAGGCGCGCGATTTTGTGCGGAATTTATGAATCGGAAATCATGCCACCCCCGGCCGTTAATTAGGCGCATCCGACACTCACACGTGCAATTTTTTTTTTATTTCGACCCACCGCAATATTGCCAATTACCCGGCCGCCGGCGCAAGTCGTGACACTTCCCAATCGCTTTATACTTTCGCGGCCATCAAATCATGCCGCCGCCCCCCGCTGCCCCCGCCCGGCGCGCACACACCACTTGATTGTAAAGTTTGTGCGCGGCTGTGTAAGGGCAAATTAGCGTCCCCCCGAACAGTTGCAATCGGGCTTGTTTATTTGTGTATTCAACGCGCGGATATTGAGCTGCAATTTATCCGTGCGGTGCTACAAAAACAAATTCCGGGAGGTTGGCGGAGAAACGACAAGGATCAGCCGTGTAGTTGCATTCGATATACAAACAGCTACATGTATAAGTGCTATACGTATACTATATCTTATCATAATAATATAATTTGAAATATAAAAATTAAGTACGAATTAAGCAGTAGGCTTAAAAGAAACTCCTTTTTAAAATCTATCTATAGTTCGGCTGTTGGATTCAATAGGATTCTTTAAGGTCGTTTTAGACAACACAATTTATTGAGTGAAAAGTTAAGGTCGTTTTAGACAAGACAATTTCTTAGCTCAAAAGTTGTTCAAGAAATAAATTCATTATCCTCCTCCCATACAATTTGTTCTTGACAAATAGAACTCGTTATATTTTTCATTCCATCTACCATCTAATTCAATATTTCAAATAATTTGCTGTATGATACGAGACAATTTAGATTGTCTCGCATCTTGACTAACTTTTGAGTCAAGAACTTGTCTTGTCTAAAACGACCTTTAATCAACATGCGAGACAATCTAAATTGTCTCCTATCAAACAGCAAATTATTTGAAATATTGAATTGGATGGATGGAAAAATATAACGCGTTCTATTTGTCAAGAACAAATTGTATGGGAAGAGGATATATGAATTTATTTCTTGAACAACTTTTGAGCTAAGAAATGGTCTTGTCTAAAACGACCTTTAATAGAGTTGAGAGAAACAAGCAGACAAAACAAACTTAGTGTTTCACGTGACTAATAGGTATCGCATTGACTCCTTACACTATCTTATCAACATTAAAGTAGTTACAGTCCTTCCATTTCGGGAAAGGCTAGCTGTTTTTTAAGGGTAGTAATAGAATTATAGAACAATACCTGAAACGGGAGAGGGCTCAAATCATTCGGGATTATTATGGGGGTTATACGAACTCAGTTTCTTTAGGTATATTTGTACGTGTATTGAAGCTGTAATGAAGCGCAATCATGCCGAAGTACGACCCTGTTCAGGTCGGTCCGATCACGGGATTTCTCAATGCAGGCATACCTGCATTAAGAAACCCCGTGTTGGTGCATAGGACCCCCCGCAACGTAGACAATTACCCGAAATATGACTCAGCTCTTCCCCAAATGGAACGACTATAAGTGAGACTTTGCAGCAAAACAGAAAAATAAAACACGAAGCAATCAAAATAATTAGTACTAGGAATGTGGAATGATGGTAAAACTGTATACAAGAGGACGTTGCATGCCAACGCACGTCGACCAATCCGGTGAAGGAAAACATGTGTCGTCATCGAACTGTGATCTAGCATATAACTGGTAGATCACAGTTCGATGACGACGGGAGATAAATTTCAATATTATTGCGATCGGACAAGATTGGGCATGTATATTGGGCAACACGAGACGATCGGGTTGGTAATTCAAACTTAATTAGAGACATAGAGAGACTTAAAGTAGACATACTTGGAATGAGTGAAACAAACGATTATAGACATGATAGAACAATAACACGAGACAACAGACATGGAAAAAGAAAAGGATATCATATTCATGGATATGAAAAAAGCATAGAAAACTATCACAACTTTGAATAAAAAACACTCGCACAAAGTACTGACTAGCTGCCTAATCAATAGAAAGATTGCCAAGTTATCATATTCTTAGAAACAGCAGAGCATGTAATATGCCTCTGCCCAGCTCTAGTAAACACTAGGCATCTAATGCTAGGGGAGTGCTGGCCTGGTATGGTCAGCATTGGCAACTCCTCACCCGCCAGAGTTTTGCAACTTGCACGCAAAATTGACTGGTGGGACGAGTGAGCAGCCTTAAAGGGAGGTTTCACAATGGGCCTAAGTGTCTGTAGCTATGCTACGCTCTAGCCAACTATCCAGAACTATCATATTCTTAGATACGAGCATGTGAGAATGAAAGCCACATTCAAGTTGTTTTGAGAAGGAGAAGGGTTTACGTTTGGTATGTCTGTAACTGCTCACTTGAGGCGGTCCGTGGCGCAGTGGCCTACGGCCCAATTCACACATAAGCGGCGTCGGGCGGAGGCCCGGTGTAGGTGACGTGCAGGCGCGACGTCGCACAGGCGATTGTGATATCCATATGCAGTGAAGGGGTGGACATTGCACCTTATATTTACATAGAGGCGGTGTGGTTTCGCCTCTTCGCGTACCATGTCTTAGGCGAAGAGGCGAAGACGCGGTGCCGGCGCGGCGAGAGGCACGAGGCAAATGCTCACGCCTCGTCACCTAAGTGGGCATTGCACCATATGTTTATATAGAGGGGGCGTGAAGGCGTCGTGCCTCTCGCCGCGTTAGCACCGCGCCTTCGCCTCTTCGCCTGAGACACGGTGAATTCGTGGAGAGAGGCATAACTCTTCCACGCCACCTCTATGCAAATATAAGGTGCAATGTCCACCCCTTCACTGCATATGCACATCACAATCGCCTGTACGACGTCGAGCCTGCACCTCGCCTGTTCGACGTCGCGCCTGCACCACGCCTACACCGCGCCTCCGCCCGACGCCGCTTATGTGTCAATTGGGCCTTAGGCGACGGTCTGAAGCCATTGCGTGCGGAAGGTTGGTGGTTCGAATCCACCGCTAGTCGGGAAACTTTTCTACAAAAAGTTGACTCGGCTAGCATATCATGGATGTTGTATGAGGCATAATAGGTTCGTGAAGGGCCGCAGTGCACACAGCCTAGGGGCGGGGGCTGTACTCACCGTGGAAAAAAACTGCTCACTTCGATTTACATATACCAAACGTAACCTCTTTCCCATCTCAAAGCAACTTAAATGTGACTTAATCCACTTTCATTCTCACAGGCTCGTATGAGAAAATCATTCGAATATACTATATGCAAAGAAAACTGCTACAAAAACTGTCACAACTTAGAATAAGAAACACTCCGCGCACAAAATACTAACTAGCTACCTAATCAATAGAAAGATCGTCAACTTCCGGTGAAGTCAAATAAATGGATATCATATTTACTACTCTGGCAACGATGGTCATCGATATTGGAATAGAGTTAGCATAATTGTAGTTTTTCGGAGGTTTTCTGTGTTAAGTTAAGATAAATACCGGATGATAAAACTCCCTTTGCCGGCAGAAAAGGCTGATATTATTGTTAAAATAGAGTAATATAGGCACACATATTTATAGAATGATATTTACTAGATTAAAATTATTCATTATTAATGATTGTATTTGTTTTAGGTAAGCACAATATGCCGCTATCCATTCAGCAAACATCTGAACAAAAGGTAAACAAAAAATAATAGTAGTTGGATATAGAAAAAAACTTCCTACATGAACTAAGTTAAAAAATATGATACAACTAACCCCCTAGGAGGAAAGTTAAACGCCATCTGACGGCACCACATCAATTAGCAATGCACACCCATATGGAAATAACCGTCGACATGCTCATGCCATCAGGATCACCGGGTAGTGCCCTCTATGGAATAATATTCCAACAGAGTGCTTGAGATATCAGCACAAGGCCAATCGTATAAAGCATATATAAGTGTGAACCCACCTCTTAGCAAATCTATATAACTAGATTTCGATCTTATTACATCTCATCATTGCTCAACTAGTGAGGATGAATTCACACAATATCTCAAGTGGTTATATACAAATATGATACAACTAACCCCCTAGGAGGAAAGTTAAACGCCATCTGGCGGCTCCACATCAATTAGCAATGCACACTCATATGGAAATAACCGTCAACATGCTCATGACATCAGGAATATTATTCCATAGAGGGCACTACCCGGTGATCCTGATGGCATGAGCACGTTGACGGTTATTACCTTATCGGTGGGCATTGCTAATTGATGTGGTGCCGTCAGATGGCGTTTCCTTCTAGGAGGTTAGTTGTATCATATTTGTATATAACCACTCGAGATATTGTGTGAATTCATCCTCATTAGCTGAGCTACACTGATGAGATCTAATAAGATCGAAATCTATATATGTAGATTGCTAAGAGGTGGGTTCACACTTATATATAAGTAAAAAAACTTATACAACGTGAAACAATAATAAAGGGGGCGTTCTTTAATTACGTAAGGAATCTCACCCAATCTCATATTTTTTTTCCGCAAGAGACTGTGTAAAATTGCGAGAAAACTGAGTTAAATTAAGTAAAACATGTGTATTTTGAAAAATTTCACATGAGATTAGCGGAGTGGGGAAGGGGGTCGATCAAATCTAATATCTCGCCAAAAGGGGAGGGGGGGTAGAAAAATCGCCTCAAATAATTAATGGACTCCCCCCAATTTACTACATTCGTCCTGCTATAGCGTTTATATTATTTTGTACTCATGTCCTAAGACGAGTCATTTCCGGCATTGATTTGGGTGCGGTAAATACTACATCCCGCATTATTGCGGGTAGTAGCCAGTGTTGCCAACTTAAAATTAGGTACCAATGTAAATGTGTATTTACAATGCCAATTGCAATGAAGAACTAGAAACAGCAGAGCATGTAATATGCCTCTGCCCAGCTCTAGTAAACACTAGGCATCTAATTCTAGGGGAGTGCTGGCCTAGTATGGCCAGCATTGGCAACTCACCTGCCAGAGTTTTGCAGCTCGTACGCAAAATTGACTGGTGAGACGAGTGAGTAACCTTAAAGGGAGGTTTCACAATGGGCCCGTTTTGAGGCCTGTAGCTATGCTACCCTCCAGTCAACTATCCAGAAATGTGTATTTATAAATATGAGAATGCATGCAAGCACAACGTACACCTCTTATACTTCAAAAAGCATTAAAAATAAGAATATGGTACTGAATAAATACAATTTTCAAGAAAATATAGACTAAATTAATTGGTAGTGTCATTTGTATTTATTCATACAAAAAAAAAGATACATTATTCTTGTGATAAGGCCGTTTCCCGAATTCGCTCTTAATACAGCACTCGCCTACGGCTCGTGCTGTATACTTATTCGCTCATTCGGGAAACTTGCCCGCACTAATAATGTAATAGTAATTTACATTATTATTGCAGGAAGGCAAGTTTCCCGAATGAGCGAATGAGTATTAAGAGCGAATTCGGGAAACGGCCTTATCGCACGAATAAAGTATTTTATTTTTTGTACGAATAAATACTAAATTTTTATTTAAAGTTATTTATATTTATATTTTCTTATATATAAATACTCATTTACATTGGTACAGAATTTTAAGTTGGCAACACTGGCTACTTCCCGCACTAGTGCGGGAAGTGCTATTTCCCGCACACAAGTCAGTGCGGGAAATGACTTGTCTTAGGACATGAGTACATCAATTACTATTATATGGCTGGTACAGCTAGTATCAGATATGAAACTCGAGTATTTATTTCCTTAAAATTCTGTCTGTATAAAACTTAATGATTACCAAAAAAAACGAAAAGGCCAACAACTGTAATATAAAGATTATTTTGTATATACTCTTGCGGACTGCACAAAGGGAATACAACTAGCAATAGAAGATATTTCTGAGCTCGGAAAAAGAATAGCACGGTGAATAGAATTCAATCCTTAATATTCTTTGCATACGTAAAGAAAACATAAAATACAAAAGTGTCCCGTCCATATCTTTTCATTCTCCACACACGCAGACACATACCGACCCCCCATGTTTGAAGTAATCACAGACGTGGCGCGAGGGGAGCGGCTTGGCACGGCGTTCGACAAAGCAAACCGAATTACGTTTTTAAATAAAAACATTTTTATATTAAAACCAATTCAATTATCATCATTGTGTTTATTTGAATGGTGTCCATTGCTGTGCCGGGCCAATTTTCTCAAGTGGCTTCTCGCGTATATAGATTTTTCTTTGGCTCCTAAATGTATGAAAGCCGCCTAATCGCGGCCCTTTGTGGGCGCGATTGCCCACGGGGCCCTAAATAGAAGTGATTGATAGTTTTTCCGTACGTGCATTGACATCTAAGGTCGTGATTCGGGCACGGTTACGCCACGCTGCACCCGAAATTTTTATCTACGCCCGACGAGCGTCCATCGATCCACCCGTTTTATATATCTTCTGCTTTTTTTTGTCACCAATGACAACTTTCACGCACCGATTCGTTAATTACCCTAGCCCCGCGTATACATATTAATTACTCTGAACGGACGTCAAAAGGAATTCATCACGCCGTCGCCCGCTTATTAACAAACAGGACGACGTCGCGTCGGCAGGATCTCCCGCTTTTTTTTTCTACACGCACAAAGCGTCTTGGCAGGGGAGGAATCGCACTGTGCCTAATTTGTATGGTTTCGCCGAAATTAATTATCATTATGGCATGCGGTGTCTGTGTTCTTTGAGGGCAGCGGAAAAGAAAACGGGGACGGGACTTTCAACAGCCCCCCCATCCCGCACCGCGCATTACTTTGCCAAGCGGTGACTTTGTCAGACTAATTAAATTATTTTGTGTCCTTGTGCTATATTAACGAGGCGTCTCCTAATAATGAGCATATTTCTTCGAGTGAGAGAGAACACGACTGTCTTTAAGAACGCGAGGGTTTCGCCAAAAACAGTCTAATCTGATATGGGGGGGCTGGAAAATAATCTTATATGACAATCGAGCAATCGAGACATAATAATTCAATTGAAAAAAAGTGATTATATTATAATAGACTGCATAGTTTTCTTAAATATGACATGATTGAAAAATCATATCATATAAAAACGAAGTTTATGTGGGGAATAGTACGGCTATTCTCATGCCTTCCTCTTGGACCCAGAAATGAATGACACTGAGAAGAGATGGGCACTCAATTTGATTATTAATGGTTATTGGTTTCTGTTATAACACTTCGTTGTCCTCTGCGCAGGTAATCTTCTGACATGTTCCAGCCATCTGATTCTCTGGGACTGAATTATTTGACTTATTCCTGATTCCCCGAATAACAATATCTCAAGTGGTTATATACAAAAATACTGCCTGATGGCATGAGCATGATGACGGTTATTACCATATGTGCATTGCTAATTGATATGGTGCCGCCAGATGGCGTTTAACTTTCCTCCTAGGGGGTTAGTTGTATAATTTTTAATAATGATTATTATTATTAATAATAAGAGGTAAATAAAAAAGAACGGTCAAGGAAAAAATTATTAGAAGCAGTGGAAGATGATCCACACAAGGTCCGACTGAAAAATAGCAGATAGAAAAAGTTAACGAAAAAAATCCTTGCTACAAGGACTGTAGAACTAATTTACTTTATGTTAAAACCTGTTTTAAATTCTCTGTTTTTTGTTGTGACATCTACAATTTTCTTCCGACCCGCATTAATGGTACAATAAAATATAATCGGATAATCCGAAATTAAATACGAAACTAATCCAGTCCCTTAAATTAATTAAAAGCAAGCAATTGTGATTAAGACGTTTCCTGTATTAATAAATAAAATTAACGTCGCGCTATAAAGCTCCGGGCAGCGTTCCCTTAATTAAGTAGTTGCTCATTTTTACAGTCGCACGTATTATTGTTGTTGAAGTTTTTATCTCCAGCGCGCGTCCCTCATCAGAACGAATTAATCAGAATTTATGGCGGCAAAAACTAAAAACCCTGTTAATTTTAATTGTACCACACACACACATATTAATAACAAAATTTAATCCGCCTAAAATCGCGCCATTCCGTTTTAATTTGCATTAAAAATATGCGCTATTTACAAAGGTATTACAAGTTTCGTAGTTTTTCGGCGCGGCGCGCATAAAATTTTAATGATCTCGCGAGTTTTGTTTAAACTCGCGCGGAAACTTTTCGCATTAAAGCGCGAGCGGGGGGCGGCGGCGGCGGGGGTTCTGCGCAGGATGGTCGCGAAGTCTAACTGCATGTTGTTTTCGTAATAGATTCGCCGGTTCTTGCTGTATCATCGAAAAGTTCCCCGTTAATAATCGGTGGGGGGGCCAGCTTCCATAATAAATCTTTATTCGGCCGAAGTTTTATTTCGGGCGCGCTAATTGACGGCGAAAAATAGTATTGTGGCGCGCTCAAATGAATTATCGATCAACGCGCGTTCCGTCGACTCATTCTTTTATCATCTATTCTAATTTCCACTGGACGCACACGATTGTTGCGGAAAATCGAGACGCGATTTTGGAGGGCGAACAAGTGGGGAAATTGATTTGTGATTCATAAGGATATACTGCAAAGATGTCTCAGTATGGCAGAGAGTGGACGCAGAAAAGATAGAGGAAGGATTTATGAATTAGAGCGGATGCAGAAAGTATAGAGTAAGGATTTATGAAAGAGTAGGTATATCTGAGGTGTGGTGAGAGGAATAGATAGTTCAGGAACAGAGCTCAGAAAGAATATGAGGGATGTTTAATGGCAAAAAAGGCAGGTGAGAATAACTGAAAGCTCGTACCACCCTGGTTTTGTGGATTGAGAAGTGCGTTGGAAACCCCCTAACTACATAACCAAGGGAGGTTGATTTTTATCATTTTTATAAATCAGTCGATTAATTTAAAGCAGCTCGTACACGAAAAACCTTCCTGTAGAATTTATTTTTGGATAAAAATTATCAGAAAATATCTTATTTTGACCCTAATTAAATATAGAATTTAAAATAATATCATAAATTTCAAATTCTCAAATCGTTGATTTTTTATCATTTTTTATAAATCAGTCGATTAATTTAAACCAGCTCGTACCATAAGCACGTTCCTGCAGACTTTATTTTCGTGTGAAATCATCAGAAAATATCTTATTTTGACCCTAATTAAATATAGAATTTAAAATAATATCATAAATTTCAATTTCTCAAATCGTGATTTTTTATCATTTTTTATAACTCAGTCGATTAATTTAAAGCAGCTCGTACACAAAAAACCTTCCTGTAGAATTTATTTTTGCATAAAAATTATCAGAAAATATCTTATTTTGACCCTAATTAAATATAGAATTTAAAATAATATCATAAATTTCAATTTCTCAAATCGTTGATTTTTTTTGATTTTTTATAAATCAGTCGATTAATTTAAACCAGCTCGTACCATAAGCACGTTCCTGCAGACTTTATTTTCGTGTGAAAATCATCAAAAAATATCTTATTTTGAGCTCAATCAAATATAGAATGTAAAATAATATCATAAATTTCAATTTCTCAAATCGTTGATTTTTTTTGACATTTTTTATATCTCAGTCGATTAATTTAAAACAGCTTGTACACTAAAAATCTTCCTGCAGACATTATTTTTTATCAAAATTCGGTTTATTTCGAAACCAATTAAATATAGAATGTAAAATAATATCGTAAATTTCAATTTCTCAAACCATTGATTTTTTATCATTTTTTATAACTCAATCTATTAATTTAAAGCAGCTCGTACAATAAAAACCTTTCTGCAGACTTAATTTTTAGGTGAAAATTATCAAAAAATAGCTTATTTTGAGCACAATTAAATATAGAATGTAAAATAATATCATAAATTTAAGTTTCTTAAATCTCTGATTTTTTATATTTTTTTCATAACTAGCTCGTACACTAAAAGCCTTCCTGTAGACATTCTTTTTGGGTGAAAATTATCATAAAACGGTTTAATTTGACTAGCTATATATTTAATCATTATTTTATGTGATATATAAGATATTTGAGATTATTTTTAGTACCTACTTAATCATTAATTACCACTAATCGTTTATAATTACTGTGCTTTATTGAATTTATTTGAACAACCAAAAAAAACCGAATGTTCAATCGAAGGGTTATTATAGTTATCGTTAACAAAACTCCCTAATTACAGGGTAATTAAATGTTATATTTATCGACCTGTAAAATATTCAATTAAGGCCGTAATGGATAATCGTGCTCGCGTAATATACGCTAATTGCTGTTTCAATGAAAAATCGGGCAATTTATCATTTAGGCTGTGTGTATCGCGAGGGGGCGGTTGTTACTTGCGAGGTGCTCTGTTTGCGCAAGGGTTAATCCGGCCGCTGTTTTACGGCCGCCCATAAAAAGGATTTTCACATTAAACCGGAAACAATACGTTCGGCAATATTTAGAAGTGAAATCTATAACCGGCCTGCAGGCCCCAGCGTCTTCTTGTTTATTCGCGAAACAATTTTATGGGGTTTATCGCGCGCCGCCGCCTCCCCCCTCTGAAAACTTTCCATCATGCACGAGGACTGAGATTTATGAATTGAAATCAATTTGTCGTCCCGGGCATCCTTTGCAACAACAAAATATGGGCGCCTGCTTGATTAATGCCGCATTTATAATGCCGCCATAAATCCACCTGACCTCAACAGTTAAAATTTTTATTGAGCTCATTTTTCTCCGCAACACTTCATTCCGCGATATCGTAAACAAAACACATTCCTCGCCACTCACAAATTTGATTCAGCTATGGAAACTGAATAACCTGAACTGGTTGAAAAGTACTTCATAAACATATATAACAGGTGGAAATCATATGCAATTAAAAATAATTGAGATGTATAATACAACTAATCCTCTTCAATTTATATAGTTTAAACACAAACGTAATTAATGTTGTTATAATATTGATGTTTAAACATTTAGTTGCTAAACAACTAGCCCAATTAAATATAGAATGTAAAATAATATCATAAATTTATATATATTAAATCTTTGATTTTTTATCATTTTTTATATCTCAGTCGATTAATTTCAAACTCCTACAATAAAAATCTGTCTGTAGACTTTATTTTTGGGTGAAAATTATTAAAAAATAGCTTATTTTGAGCATAAGTAAATACAGAATGTAAAATATTATCAAAACTTTGAATTTCTTAAATATTTCAATTGTTATCATTTTTCATAACTCAGTCGATTAATTTAAAACAGTTCGTATACTAAAAACCTTCCTGCAGACTTTATTTTTAGCTGAAAACTATCAAAAAATGATTTATGTTGAGCCCAATTAAATAGAGAATGTAAAATAATACCATAAATTTCTCAAATCGTTGATTTTTGTATCATTTTGTATAACTTAGTCGATTAATTTAAAACAGCTCGTACGCTAAAAACCTTCCTTAGACATTATTCTTGGGTGAAAATTTATGAAAATATAGTTTATTATGGTGCTAATTAAATATAGAATGCAAAATAATTTTTGATTTTTTTATCATTTTTTTTTATCTCAGTCGATTAATTTAAAACAGCTCGTACAATAAAAATCTTTCTGCAGATTCTATTTTTGGTTAAAAATGATCAAAAAATATCTTATTTTGAGCTCAATTAAATATAGAATGTAAAATAATATCATAAATTTAAATATCACGAATATTTGATTTTTTATGATTATTATAATTCAAACGATTAATTTAAAACAGCTCGTACAATAAAAATTTTTCCGGTATACTTTATTTTTGGGTGAAAATTTTCAAAAAAATGGCTCATTTTAAGCCCAAATAAATATAGAATGTAAAATAATATCATACATTTTTATATCTTAAACCTTTGATTTTTTATCATTTTTTATATCTCAGTCGAATAATTTCAACTCGTACAATAAAAACCTTCATGTAGACTTTAATTTTAGGTGAAAATTATTAAAAAATACCTTAGTTTGAGCATAAGCAAATACAGAATGTAAAATATTATCAAAACTTTGAATTTCTTAAATCTTTCAATTGTTATCATTTTTCATAACTCAGTCGATTAATTTAAAACAGCTCGTATACTAAAAACCTTCCTGCAGACTTTATTTTTAGCTGAAAACTATCAAAAATGATTTATGTTGAGCCCAACTATATATAGAATGTAAAATAAACTCTGAAATTTTAATATCTGAAATCTTTGATTTTTTATCATTTATTATAACTCAGTAGATTAATTTAAAACATCTCGTACAATAAAAACTTTCCTGTACACTTTATTTTTGGGTGATAATTAACAAAAAGCGGTTTATTTTGAGCCTAATTAAACATAGAATGTACAATAATATCATAAATTTAAATTTCTTAAATTTTTGATTTTTTATCATTTTTTATAACTCAGAGGATTAATTTAAAACAGCTCGTACAATAAAAGCCTTCCTGTAGATTTTATTTTTGCGTGAAAATTATTGAAAAATTGCTTATTTTGAGAAAAATTATATGCAGAATGTAAAATAATATCATAAATGTAAATTTCTTAATTTTTGATTTTTTATCATTTTTTTATAACTCAGTCGATTAATTTAAAACAGCTCGTACACTATCAACCTTCCTGCAGACTTTACTTTTGGGTAATAATTATCAGAAAATGTCTTATTTTGAGCCTAATTAAATATAGAATGTAAAATAATATCATAAATTTAAATTCCTCAAATCATTGATTTTTTTATAATTTTTTATAACTCAGTCGATTAATTTAAAGCAGCTCGTACAATAAAAACCTTTCTGCAGACTTTATTTTTAGGTGAAAATGATCAGAAAATGTCTTATTTTGAGCCTAATTAAATATAGAATGTAAAATAATATCATAAATTGAAATTTCTCAAATCGTTGATTTTTTTATAATTTTTTATAACTCAGTCGATTAATTTAAAGCAGCTCGTACAATAAAAACCTTTCTGCAGACTTTATTTTTAGGTGAAAATTATCAGAAAATGTCTTATTTTGAGCCTAATTAAATATAGAATGTAAAATAATATCATAAATTGAAATTCCTCTAATCATTGATTTTTTATAATTTTTTATAACTCAGTCGATTAATTTAAAGCAGCTCGTACAATAAAAACCTTTCTGCAGATTTTATTTTTATGTAAAAATTATCAGAAAATATCTTATTTTGAGCCTAATTAAATATAGAATGTAAAATAATATCATAAATTTAAATTCCTCAAATCATTGATTTTTTTATAATTTTTTATAACTCAGTCGATTAGTTTAAAACAGCTCGTACACTAAAAACCTTCCTCCAGACTTTATTTTTATGTAAAAATTATCAGAAAATATCTTATTTTGAGTATAATTAAATATGGAATGTAAAATAATATCATAAATTTAAATTCCTCTAATCATTGATTTTTTTATAATTTTTTATAACTCAGTCGATTAATTTAAAGCAGCTCGTACAATAAAAACCTTTCTGCAGACTTTAGTTTTAGGTGAAAATTATCAGAAAATGTCTTATTTTGAGCCTAATTAAATATAGAATGTAAAATAATATCATACATTTAAATTCCTCTAATCATTGATTTTTTATAATTTTTTATAACTCAGTCGATTAATTTAAAGCAGCTCGTACAATAAAAACCTTTCTGCAGACTTTAGTTTTGGGTAAAAATGATCAGAAAATGTTTTATTTTGAGCCTAATGAAATATAGAATGTAAAATAGTATGATAAATTTAAATTTCTCAAATCATTGATTTTTTTAAAAAAATTTATAACTCAATCGATTAATTTAAAGCAGCTCGTACAATAAAAACCTCTCTGCAGACTTTATTTTTAGGTGAAAATTATTAGAAAATGTCTTATTTTGAGCCTAATTAAATATAGAATGTAAAATTATATCATAAATTTAAATTCTTCAAATCATTTTTTTTTTTTAAATTATAACTCAGTCGATTAATTTAAAGCAGCTCGTACAATAAAAACCTTTCTGCAGACTTTATTTTTAGGTGAAAATTATCAGAAAATATCTTATTTTGAGCCTAATTAAATATAGAATGTAAAATAATATCATAAATTTAAATTCCTCAAATCATTGATTTTTTTATAATTTTTTATAACTCAGTCGATTAATTTAAAGCAGCTCGTACAATAAAAACCTTTCTGTAGACTTTATTTTTAAGTGAAAATTATCAGAAAATATCTTATTTTGAGCCTAATTAAATATAGAATGTAAAATAATATCATAAATTTAAATTCCTCAAATCATTGATTTTTTTATAATTTTTTATAACTCAGTCGATTAATTTAAAGCAGCTCGTACAATAAAAACCTTTCTGCAGACTTTATTTTTATGTGAAAATTATCATAAAATATCTTATTTTGAGCCTAATTAAATATAGAATGTAAAATAATATCATAAATTTAAATTCCTCAAATCATTGATTTTTTTATATTTTTTTATAACTCAGTCGATTAATTTAAAGCAGCTCGTACAATAAAAACCTTTCTGCAGACTTTATTTTTATGTGAAAATTATCAGAAAATATCTTATTTTGAGCCTAATTAAATATAGAATGTAAAATAATATCATAAATTTAAATTCCGCTAATCATTAATTTTTTTATAATTTTTTATAACTCAGTCGATTAATTTAAAGCAGCTCGTACAATAAAAACCTTTCTGCAGACTTTATTTTTATGTGAAAATTATCAGAAAATATCTTATTTTGAGCCTAATTAAATATAGAATGTAAAATAATATCATAAATTTAAATTCCTCAAATCATTGATTTTTTATAATTTTTTATAACTCAGTCGATTAATTTAAAGCAGCTCGTACAATAAAAACCTTTCTGCAGACTTTAGTTTTAGGTGAAAATTATCAGAAAATGTCTTATTTTGAGCCTAATTAAATATAGAATGTAAAATAATATCATAAATTTAAATTCCTGTAATCATTAATTTTTTATAATTTTTTATAACTTAGTCGATTAATTTAAAGCAGCTCGTACAATAAAAACCTTTCTGCAGACTTTATTTTTAGGTGAAAATTATCAGAAAATATCTTATTTTGAACCTAATTAAATATAGAATGTAAAATAATATCATAAATTTAAATTCCTCAAATCATTGATTTTTTTATAACTCAGTCGATTAATTTAAAGCAGCTCGTACAATAAAAACCTTTCTGCAGACTTTATTTTTATGTGAAAATTATCAGAAAATATCTTATTTTGAGCCTAATTAAATATAGAATGTAAAATAATATCATAAATTAATTAATAAAGGTTAGGTGGAAGATCGATGAGGTTAACACCTCTATACCGGAACCTCGCATTTTCTCTTTGCTTTTAATTATTAATTATAAATCTGTGTATTATTAAAGTCTATTGTGGAAGAAGAAGAAGATATATTTATTCTAACATACATACATACAATATATACATACATGTACAAGAGGCCATCGACCGTGGTCTATTGTGGATAAATGTGTTTCCACATATATAATAATAATAATAATAGACTTTAATAATACACAGATTTATAATTAATAATAAAAAGCACAGAGAAAATGCGAGTTTCCGGTATAGAGGTATCTTCCACCATCTAAGTATTGTGATTTATTAAATTTTTATTTTATTTTTTACATTTTGATATAGCTCTGCATACACATTTTATTCTGCGTTTATTTTTATCTTCATAAATTAATGCTTTAGTTGTTGTATTGATGTGTTATTGTTGTATGATTTATTGATGATATATAATAAATGAGAGACGTTCACTATTGATTTTTACCCGTTCGCTTCGTGAAGGTTAATCGCTATCTCTGACGTATATTAAACGAGCATATAATTAAAATCAAATATCTAATGTAGTTGTCTTAATAATATCAAGTTATTAGTATATCCATAGTATCACTGTATATAGTATCACTGTATATAGTATCACTGTATATAGTATCACTGTATATAGTACCACTGTATATAGTACCACTGTATATAGTATCACTATATCACCACACAATAAGTAAAATATGTGCTTATGTAATTTAAATGAATCATAGTCCTACAATATAAATGACACATAAAAACTCGCACACACATTCCTATAAAAATGCGCAGATGTCTTAAACTAATAAAGAAAAGTGGCTTATCTAACTCCTCGCCGGGTACGCCGCGTATAATTAAAACCAAGTAACTAATTTAGTGGTGTAATAATATCAAATTAGTAGTGATGTACCAAATAATCCCCACACAATAAGTAAAATATGAGGTTATGCGATTTAAATGTTCTACAAAATAAATATCTCGAATAAAAACTCACCCATAAAAACGCACAGCTCGTCATCATACGAATGGATAATGATACTTATCATACTCAGCACAGGGCACACCACTCACATTAAACACGCGTGCAATTAAACACAAGAACTAATGAAATTACATTACTCAAACGCGAGATCGATACGCGCACAATGGAAGTCGGCTCACAACTGTCTCAGCCTGTGCGCATCGCTTACTCACCAGATAAGAAATCGAGCTCGCAGTAAACACATAAAAACTAGTCAGCTATGAATAGAATTCTATTTTCATACGCATAAAAACATGACTTTGGCTTGACCGGTAAATTATTTCAAGTGAATATTTTATTTGTATGCCTTCTCATCTGAAACCACTGTATCCATGCCGTTACCGGTTCGAGCCCGGTATTAATAGACTCTACATGTAATGTAAATAATATATATATATATATATATATATATATATATATATAAATACTTGGTATATAATTAATAATACATAGTAGTTTGCTCAATGATCATTAGATCAAGATCATTAAATAAATTAAAAAATGGCATCTAGTACTGAAGATTGGGGAACCCGTGTTCAAACGAATATTAAAGAACCACCTTTCACACCTTAAATTAAGTAGATCTAAGTAAATGTACCTAATGTTTAATAATAACTTTGTTAACTTGACATTTATCAATATTAAACATTTAAAAAAAAGGTAAAGTAAGTAAAATGCAGAAGAGGAACGAAAAATCGTTTAACTGTAATAATAGTATAATCGGATTGCTCGAATAGTTAGAGCTATAACTATTCGAGCAATCCGATTATACTATATACTATATTTCCGTTGCATCCCCAAACAATATTCAACATCAAAAGTGAATGAAGAATGGAAGAATGTTTATTTTTATCTTCATAAATTCTTTAGTTGTTGTATTGATGTGTTGTTGTGTGATTTATTGGTGATATAAAATAAATTAATAAAAAAATGCATCCCCAAACATCAAAAGGCATAAAAATCAATATAATCAAATTAGGCATAATATAAACGGTGTTAACACAAAACACACGTCGCGAAAGTGCATAATTTATGAACCGTCGCCAAATCGAATGTGAGTGAATTAGCCCTTTGTGCCATCCCCTCTGTGCATTCAATAACCCCCTTGTGCTGTTGGTGCAATGGTCGCGCGGTGACTTCGCATCCTGTTTAAATGCAAACGGGCGGAAGCGCCGACCGCGGGTAGCTCATTAAAAGTTTCTATTTAATTTTAGTCGCGCAAATTACTATGTGAATTAAAAACCTTGAAAGCGCAAAAGCCGCGCGCTGCTGCTCTTAGTGTATTAAAAAATTACGACAAAACTAACCTATTAGAATAATTAAACGATGCCATTTCCTTGGGTGTTATCAGTGCGACATTTTTTTTTTGTGTTGGCGTGGGGTGCTCGCCGCGAATTAATTACGGTGTACGTTCTGCACTTGACCTGCGGTTAATTTTTTTGTCGCGCCGGCTATTTAAAAAAGTGTGCGAGGCCCTCTTTGGTTTGCGTGCGCGGCGTGATAAACTGAGGTGAAAAATAATTGTGTTTTTCCCCGGCTAATCGCACTTTTAAGCGTAAAGCTATTATTACGGCGCGGGCACGATATGTCGGGGGTGAAAAATTCGCGCGCGCGCGTAATTATGAGCGGACCACCGTAATGAGTGCATAAAAAAGATACGCGCGTTGTTTTATACGAGGTAAATGGGATTCCCTAAACGGTACATAGTTTAACCCTATCGCATTAAAAAAGCTGACAAGTTAGTTTTCTCGGGGGCCGCCGGCGGGAGAATATATCAGGCGTAATTTTCCTTTCTTTCCACTCTATATTTAACCTTTATATCCCGGTTTTGCGCGTTCCGCCTTGCACCCGGTTTTTTTTTTAGTCGTGCTGCAAATAAAAATAATTCTTTCAGATTTACATACTAATGTTAAATAACTTTTATCGATTCGCACAACGGAAATCTACAATACCCCAACCCCGCCCGCCGTAAGCCACGGCTTTCCATAATTCCTGCGCGGCCTGCATTCACCGCGCGGCAATTCATTACATTTTTGTTAATTTCTAAAGGGCCGCATGAATGAAACTGCCATCCCAAACAAAACAAAACAAAAAATACCTGGAGACAGGCATAAAATCGCGTCCTGCATTCACGCTGTCATCCGTAATGATTTTCTTCCGAGATTCATAAAAGCATTGTGAGGTTTCATTACGGGGCTTATCTAGTTAGGACTGTCGATATATTTCTCGCCGACTTTTTTCCCCTGGAGGATATTAATTATACTTCCTTTATACATTTTTACTTTATGATACAAAGAGTGAATAGTATTGAATACGTATTGTAATCGTGATATGAAAATATCTAATGTTGTATATTATTTTTTGTACTCATGTCCTGAGAAATTTTGTAACTGCGGGGAAGCACACCCTGAAAACTACAGAGGATGCGTAATTGCAAAAGAGCTACAAAAGAGAAGGGAAACTGCTAACACAGATAAGAGGCAGAATTTTGATTCACAATATTTTGTGTCTAATAAAACAAGAACTGAAATATCTTATGCTCAGCCGATACTGAACGGATAGTATTATTAAAGTCATCCTAGATGAGTGAAGAGAATGAAATCTTTCGATTTCGGAAAGTGATTGTGACAAAAACGCGAGTTGGATAGTGTAGTAGCATATTTATTTTAAATTAGACATAAGCTCGGGGCATCACTAGATGAACCCAAGCACCTTCATGTTAGCATTTAAGATTAAGAGTAGAATTGATTTTTAATGAAAATTTTTTTTAAAAAAATCTCCTTTATGAACATGAATTACCATATAGACGCCACAACCATTCAATTTCTATAGATAGAAGCTATAATTTGCTCAATCTATACGTTTTCCCTATAACAGAGTAATCTATAGAATCTTTATGATCAATCTATAGTTTCTATTATTTCAAATAATAAGTGCAATAAGAAAATGAACAGAAGTCATTAAACGACATTTCGGGTGTGTTCTGACCCCTAACAGCTAGAGAAAGTTTATTAAACCAATCTCAATGTCCCCCTTATACTGACGCTATTTGTTTAGAATTGCAGTATGCGACAAAGATGTTATAGTATTGCTCATTTATACTATAACATCGTTGTCGCATATTGCAATGCTAAACAAATTACAATTGTTTTTACAAATACAGAGATTTCAATTGTTTTCATTTGCTGTAAAAAATAAATTGCAAACGAATTATTTTAATTGCTAGGTGAAACCGACTGAGGCGTATTTTTATATTTTTGTATAAAAACGTTTGATGCATGCGCTAACTACCAATTAACTTCGTAAACACAAAGTTATGTGAAGAAAATAACAATAGATTGGGAGAGCAAAGATATACTAAAAGGGCATAATCCAACATCATACAACAACACAAAGTAGCCGAGAGCAGGATGGAGTTAATTAAAAAAAGTTTCTGCAAGCCTATAACATCAAATAAGAAAGTTTATTTTTTATACGGTACGTTGTGACGTAAAATTCAAATAATTCTAAATGGTGTGTCCGAGTTAAACTAGGGTTGAGTAATATATGAATAGTGCCAGGCGTAAATACTGCAACGGGATACCGAGCAACAATAATCACGTTAGTCCCTTGTAGCAGTTGCTCTAATGTAATACGTTTTCGTCGCTATTTATAGTTTAAATAGATTTGAAAGGATGCTGTTGGCGTTAGTTAAATTTGAGTTATAACAAAAACAATTATACAAATAACTGTTGCGCTGAAAGTAAAAGACGCTGTAATAAACAACACTCCGGGATTGAATTAGTTTCGCGTAAACGAAAACGGCGATGCAATCACCCCCTAGTCGGATTTTATTCCAGTTGCAAACGCGCGAGTCGAGTAAACGCAATTAATCATAATAATAAACCTCTGTGACGAGTTGCTGAAATATTGACGGTGGAATTAGAAGCGCAGCCCCCGTGGTTTATAATTAAAGTAACCGTACACACACCAACAATATCAAATATATAGTGAGTTTCAAGAAAGCGCTCCCCGACTATTCGCTCCTTTATGGGAGTTTTCAAAAATAATTTATATATAATCTCAGCAGACGCCCGTTGTTATTGCGCGTAAACTTACTGAACTATTGTGTTTGATTTTATTGCGGCGCACAACAAATGCACACAAACTTGCACCGTGATCATTTCCTCCCCCCATTCATCTCCGATTTTATTTAGCTAGTTGTATTAGTGTGTATTTACATCCACCCCCAATAAAGTAGGGCACGTGCGCCTTTCCCGTGCCACGCGCGCGAGCACATGAAATCCAGCCCACACGTCGGGCGCCTTTTATTACCCCGTCAACGTTTTTATAAATATAAATTTCAAGCGGCGGCGAAGAATAGCGCGGCGCGATTTTTTTTTATTTCCTCACGTCCCTTAATATTACACCATCCGCGAATTTCCAATGATACCTGATTCGCTCGGTTAGAGCACACACACACACACGTCGATTTTGCCTGTCGTCTACGTATTAACGGTGCGCCTTTATAACAATTACACGCCACTAACACACTGCGCCGTTCCTCACTTCCTTCCTTTGCTAATACACTTAGGAAGGCAGGCGCATACGATCTTAAATTACAACGAAACGCCATATCTATTATTGTCGACGTTATTTGCTTGCGTTACAGTCATTATTATAATTATCGGATTTAATGGATTCAGCTTTATAGAAGGGCGTAAAGATTTAAAGGCTATGACTATTAAACCCGTTAAACTGCCAATATAAAAGTACACGATAACAAAAGATGACTTAATTGCGCGGGTTATACCGGATATTCGAATTAGTTCTGATTCATCTGGTTCAAGCTTTCTAGGTGTTACACCTGTTCTATAGATTTTGTTGAAAATGTTAACCTACAGTGTATGTGCGATGCCGGATTTTGAACTAAAACAACTATATAAACAACTGTATTTTGTATTGTGATTTATTAAATTTATTTTAGTTTTATTTTTTACATTTTGGCGTAGCTCTGCATACACATTTTATTCTATGTTAGAATAAAATGTCTGAGCTGGAAGAATTTTAATTTTTTTTGAAATTTTATATCGATAATTCAATGCTTATTTAGATTTTGTACTGATGTGTTATTATTGTATGATTTAAAGATGATATAAAATAAATCAATAAAAAAAATAATTGTGGAGCAACCATACTATACCGTACTATATATATATCTATATATATATATATATATATATAGTTAGATGTTATACTGATGTGTTATTATTATATGATTTAAAGATGATATAAAATAAATGAATAAAAAAAAATATATGAAACAACCGTACTATATATATATATATATATATATATATATATATATATATATATATATAAAACATTCATTTATTGAGGTGCATCTACAAGACGCAACAGTAATAAAGTGAGCCCTTCGGGACCATTTATTTAGTTTATGTTACCCGGCGCATCCACCATAAATGCCCATGTCCCATAAGCAATCATGCATCTGTAACTGCGAGTGTGTTACGATTTGCTTTAATTATGTTTTTGTGCACTAGTTTTAATAATTGAAATCCTTTGTGTAGTCGAGCAAACCAATTGTGAAACAAACCGACTTGTACTATTCAGAATGAATTTGTTGATTAACCAGAGATGAATATTGATTCAGGAGAAATTAGATTTTGTTGATTGTAAAATGCATTCTCGGCTGAACAAATACATGAGTTCCCTGCGTCAATTAATTTCTGCATGTATTATGTACGTTTAGTACGGGAATCTATTCAGTCGCAACTTGCGAACTCGCATCCGGGAAACTACTGAAACGCTACAACCTGCCAGGGAACAAAATATGGATTAGGAGGGAGTTATTTACATTAGATTTTCCGTAAAAACGAGCGACGGCGGCGTTACGTAAACGGATAAGCGGAGTCGGTGGTAGTTGGGTGATACGCAGCCCTAAGTGGCTGGGTGAGTTGCCCTTTTGCGCTCAGGCCTTGCCGATGGGAGGCGGCGGCAGCGGGTGGTGTTAGAGGGGTATAGTAGAAGGGGGATCCTTCATGCATACGCAATTGTCTTAACCTCCTACGCCCCTGTATTAAGCTATTACGCAATATTCCCATCCAGTCCGCCATTATATTAGCATATTCGGAGCCATATAGCAGCAAAGTGTGGTTTAAGCGGCGGCAGCGGAGACCGTTCAAACTGGCTACTCTTTAATTAAGGCCCCGGCGCATTCATATTAAACAAACTGCAAGTTCTTAATAGCATCTTGATTACCAGTCATGCCCGCGAACACATCCATTCCCGGCCCAATTTATTTCAATACGACCGCTTAATTAAGGGCGGCGCGAATCGTTAAGAGATTACCTTGTAAATCTCATACATTTAAATTAATAGGGGTGGCGTAACAGTGGCGGCGCGCATGCTTTTTATAAAGTAATGGGCATTGTTTTCTGGCCAGCAGTCGACAATTACCCGCATGCACGTAGCTACTAAACGTTATTGATTATGCAAAAGTTATAATTTTGGTTTTGGCGCATGTTCAAGACCTGTGCAAAATTCATCGGATAATCCGCAACCTTAAACGGGTTCATAATTTAGCTGAAGCTCACGAATCATTGAACGCGGTGCCCGGTGCACAAACGACAGGTATCTCAGCTTGTATTTCAAGTGGGAACAAGCTGTATCGACCACTCATGGATATTTGAATTTAAGATAAGTCCGGCGGCGGCAACGACCGGCCACACAACGCAAATGGAACTTTATAAACTATTTTATTTCATCACCGCCGTGCTTCAACTGCCAATTACTCAACTGATTGCAATTTAATCTAATTTACATTGATTGGCGCTTTGATATTGTCTCGGGTAATATTTGGTTAAATGCGACATTTCGACAATTCACTCCCCAGCTCTAACGAACTTTCCAATATACCTCCCATACGATTTCATTTAATATTAAAATAATGGCTGACTGAAGTTGATTTGCTTTATAGCCCGTCCCCGCGATTCGATTTCCTTTATTATGAAATCAACATTTATTTAAGCCCCGTCGGGTTTACTGCCGCGACCGAGCATGCTGCAGCTGTATCATGTCGCCTCCATTCGATCGGCATTAAACTACTATCAATGTCATCATATATCCTCTAGCAAATTTTAATTGCGTCCTCGAACTTGGGGAAACGTGTTTACCGCCCTCACGTCTACGCGTCGCACGTAAACATATTGTAATCTTCGGGCAGGGTTTAATGTTATTGTTAAGCTCTTGTGTGCGAGACAAATGGCGGTCGCACACATATACAGAAAAACGTGTTATTGTTACATTCGCGCTGTTGTAAGGTAAATGGTCCGCTCCGCACCAGTGGCTCCTCCACCAATCGATCACATCGCACTCGGGGCCTCCAAGTCATCGAACTGGACAAAGCGAGCATTCCACCAATAAACATCGCTTTTATTGCACGGCCAATAAAACAAAATCATTTTTATAATGCCATATTAAAAGTCGAATCGGTACTTAAATCATCGCAACATTGCAATCATTTGGATTACCCGTTACGACCAATCGAACCGCTTTTATTACATACTTATATACGATTTGATCAATGTTGCAATACAACATGCTCATACAATACCGCTTTTATTAACTAAAACCGCAGTACACAAATGCATCAAAGATCAATTACCTATTCTCCTAAACTATTATGCTATAAATGCCTATTCAACTCAATACTAAAGCAAGCAGATAGTGCATATGATGGTTTGGATTAGCTGGATCAAACTATATTCACCATTAACAAATAAGTTTTTATAAACCGCACTATTATGGTACCAGCCAATACTAAATGCCCTCAATAGCCAATTCCGCTACAAGAGCAATACGACGCTCTAACGTTTCTAGAGCCGAGCAATCAGTCTATTTACGTATCACACACCTATCCATACAATGTTATTGTTAAAATAATACCTACTCACCGTTTGTGCAACCATTCCGCCATCAAATCACCTGCAACAAATTAATGCGATATAATACCAATCACAACAATAGTCTTAAACGACTGCATTTAATTAAACCCAATTCAATACATCCTAATACTGTCTGCAATTTATATTAAGTTCAGAACGTTCGCGGAAATGAAGGGAAATATGAAAAATCATTTCCTACCCAGCGAGCGAATAATTTCCAACATCTTTTAATGCTTGGCACGAAAACGATCCAGGCAATAAATTTATTCAATTCCAAGGAATTTATAGATAAATAGATTTAGAAAATTAATTAAGTTTTAAGTACTAGTAGAATTTATCTACATATATGCCACAGAAACTAAATATTAGTTGTGGTTACAATTATAAATAATAATAACAATTATAAATAACACTCCAATAACAATATTAAACTTAAAACTTCACAATGATATTTGTTTATGTTCTAACATATACCATTTATAATCATCAACCCAAATAACAATAAAACATATATAAGTGTGAATCCACCTATTAGCAATTTACATTTCGATCTTATTAGATCTCATCAGTGTAGCTGTGCTTAGTGACAGTTATTACCATATGGGTGCGCATTGCTAATTGATGTGGTGCCGCCAGATGGCGTTTAACTTTCCTCCTAGGGGGTTAGTTGTATCATTTCCAAATAACAATAATTTATTAAATTTCACACTGATACTTGTTTATGTTCATACATAGATTATATAGAATGTATTTATAGCTAAATTATTGTCTAAAGTTATATATATATATATATATATATATATATATATATATATATATAAAGCTACAATTAAATAAGCCTCCGACGAATCGACCGGTTTCGACAACGTTAATATTCCCCCGCGGAAGACAACACAATAAAAGCGGTCTTCTTTTATTGCGTCGTATATAACTCCGACAATAGACCACATTAGAGGACGAAATCCCACGAGTATCTAATTTGAATTCACCGTTCGCCCATCGTCGACGAGCGGGGTGGGGGGCGAGCAAAAAAAAATCAGCCGCAGAAAAAAGCCGGGGCGAAATTACATTCGAAGCGTTTTAAAAATACCGGTCTCAATTCGGCCGCCCGAACAGTTACTTAATTTCGTAATTGTTGCGTGGAAATGCGGCCGGCTATTACCGCGGCACGGAATTGGTGTACGGCGCGACTAGCGAGAAGGAACGGGCATAATGGCCGGGTAATTATTTTTTCGCGGGACACTTCGGCCGGCGCAATTACGGCATTTAATTGCGCACGAGATTGCCGGACGTATCGAGAGGAGTAATTAATATCGGCCGTGCGCGCCATCCAAACTCATTTGCTCGTGCGGGGCCTTTTATTTTCAAATGGAAAAAAAACACACACACACACATACAAAACTAGCCCCCTAATTACTACCATGTGAAAATAAACAATCATTACCGCATGGTTAATATAGACGTGCCGTAATTATCCCCGCCAACGCTATCATTTGAAGAGAATATATGAATAAATTAAAATTGATCACAGTGCACGTTCGGTTTTATTTGATACAGGTAATTATACCATCCGCAAATGTGTGGAATTTAATGAAATTACAGCTTATAAATATATGTTTTATATGCAATACTAAATGTACACTAGTAGATATCAATTTAAAAATATGGTGGATGCGCCGGGTAATTATGAGAACATTTAATTCGTACAAATAAAAAAACAATTTTCTAACAAAATCTAAAAACAGTTATAACATTAAGAGGGCTTATTAGAAAATGTTTGGTTTTTCATAAAAATATCTGGTATGAGCACCCCACGAATATCCGAATTACATTGACGTTTTACATTTTTTTCACATATTTTGTCAGATTTACATAGATTTTTACACATTTTAACACGTTTTGACACATTTTAGACACATTTTCACACGTTTTGACATATATTTATACATTTTAACACGTGTTGACACCTTTTGACGCAAATAGACACGCTTTGGTACGTTTTAACATGCTTTGACACATTTTTTCACATATTGCCACATTAAGACACATTGTCATACGCTTTTACATATGTTATCATATTATCCCACGTTTTCTCACATTTATATTTTCAGATTTTCGTTGCTGCATTTAACATTTAACCATTATCGCTAATTCCCCATGCGATTCGTAAATAGCATGGGGAATTAGCAAAAATGGTTAAATGTTAAATGCAGTAATGAAAATCTGAAAAAATATGAGATAACGTGGGAAAATGTGAGAAAATATGTAAAAGCGTATGATAATGTGTCTTAATGTGGCAATATGGGTAAAAATGTGTCAAAGCATGTAAAACGTGCCAAAGCGTGTCTATTTGCGTCAAAAGGTGTCAACACTTGTTAAAATGTATAAATATATGTCAAAACGTGTGAAAATATGTCTAAAATGTGTCACAACGTGTTAAAATATGTAAAAATCTAACGTTCCAATAAGTGTAAAAATGTGTCAAAGCATGTCAAAATGTGTCAAAGCATGTCAAAATGTGTCAAAGCATGTCAAAACGTGTCAAAGTTGAAAATGTGAGAAAATGTGTAAAAGCGTATCACAATGTGTCTTAATAGTGCCAATATGTGTAAAAATGTGTCAAAGCATGACAGTTGTTGTAGCTGCCGGATGCGTTGTTTTTTGCAGCGACCCCACCCTATTGTGCGCAGGAAATCGGTTTCATCGAGTTTTCTCCTCTGTTAGTTTGCCGATTTAGCTCAAATTTTCAATGGGGCGTCCCAGGTAGGATTGTCAGCCAATTTCTAAATTCGGTCGCAATTCATTGTGCAGTTTTCCAGGAATTTTGTTCACAGACAGACATGCAAACATACACACATACAGACATCGCAAAAATCGGGTTTATTTCGATCATTACTTTCCGAATACATCACTGATGGAAGGAAGGTATTGTTTTCATTACTTTTCGAATACATCACTGATGGAAGCAAGGTATTGTTTTACCGAAAACGTGTTCACGTTTTCAAACTAATATTGTGGAAATGTGCAATAACTTATCAGGCAAAAAGTTACACCAGAATAAAGGTATTGTTGCCGTGTACCATTAGCAAAAATTATTCAATTTTCATTACGTTTTATGTCTAAAATAGACGAATAAACCCGATTTTTTCGATGTCTGTGTGTGGTATGTCCGTATATCCGTATGTCTGTCTGTCTGTCTGTCTGTGAACAAAATTTCGGGAAGCGGCACAACAGATTGCGACCAAATTTGGAAATCGGGTGAGAGCCCTGTGCAAATTTGAGCAAAATCGGTTCACTAAAACAGAGATTTCTCAATAATAGCGACTTCCTATTGCTAATGACTAAAAAATGTCATAAAAGTCAAAAAAGTCAATAATGTCAAAAAAAAGTCATAAATGTCAATTTAAAAAAAGCCGAAAAGTTGTAAATTTCGAAAATGTTATACAAAATTAAATAGGTCATGTAATTCGGAAAGTCGTGTGGTGCCCACACCAGATATTTTTAGAAAATTTATACAACTAACCCCTTAGGAGGAAAGTTAAACGCCATCTGGCGGCACCACATCACTTAGTAATGCACATCCATATGGTAATAACCGTCAACATGCTTATGCCATCAGGATCATCGGGGTTAGTTGTTGGTTAGTTGGTAGGAGGTGGATTCACACAGCCATACACAGAAACTATAAGAAAACATAAAAGACCATGAACAAGTAGACGAGCAGATAATAAAATTAGAACTGTCAAAAAATGGTCGGAGAGTTGTAATAATAGGAGTATGCCCCCAGCTAGGACGCAGATGAAAGTACCAAAGACAAATTCTACGAAACATTATACAATATATTATCAGAAATACATAAAGACAAAGAAATACCACTCTTAGGTGGCTTAAATGGACGAGAAGATAAGAATTCAATAATAGGCATGTGTGGGAAACAAATAGTAAATGATAACGGTAGACACCTAATACAACTATGTCAAACTATGTCCCTAACGATAATGAATGGCGTTTTTCAGTACAAAGTCGTCAATATATATGCATGGACCCAATCTACTACCAAAGGGCGTTAGCCATTTTTAGGTTTAACGTAAAGAAAATTGATTTTTTTTTAATTGTTCGCTACTACAATAACCTTCCTTATAGTGTAGATTTTTCCCGGAAAGTTATCGCATAATTCCACAATCTTCCTTAGAAAACGTAAAGACGTTTATACGATGCCATAACCTTCCTTTACATGAATGGTACTAACGAGGGTACTAGATGGGCGGGAGCTGGAGGCAAGTGATTGGAATGTGAGAATGGGGGAGTTGGAAGGAGGGCTCGGCGAGGGCAAGGAATGGAGAGAGACATGCCCACAGTAAATCAATCGCGGAATTAGCAAAAAAAAGTAAAAAAAAGTCAAAAAAAGTAACAAATTTAAAAAGCCGAAAAGTTGAAAATGTCGAAAACGTTATACAAAATTAAATAGGTCATGTAATTCTGAAAGTCATGTGGTGCCCACACCAGATATTTTTAGGTTTAACGTAAAGAAAATTGATTTTTTTTCTTAATTGTTTGGTACTACAATACCTTCCTTATAGTGTAGTTTTTCCCCGAAAGTTATCGCATATTTCCACAATCTTCATTAGAAAATGTAAAGCCGTTTTTACGATGCCATAACCTTCCTTTACATGAATAGTACTAACGGAGGTACTAGATGGGCTAGAGATGGAAGCAGGTGATTGAAATATAGGGAAGGAGTAGTTGGAAGGATGGCAAGGAATGGAGAAAAACATGCTTGCAGGATAATGTGAGCAACCAAGCGGGCAGAAAATGGATCGAATGGGTCAGAAAGTCGGGGTGGGATGTGCTGAATGATTGCTGCAACGGGAACTGGGATAGGGAGGAGATTAGGTTTTGGACTACGTGATGGTCAAACGAAACGGAAAGGATGTGTTGGAGTGTTTCAAGACAACCAGGACAGCAGAACATGGATCGAATAGGTGAGAAAGTCAGGGTGAGATGTGCTGGATGGTTGCTGCGACGGGAACTGGGATGGGGAAAACATTAGATTTTGAACTACATGGTGGTAGGGAAAAGATTAGGTTTTGGACTACATGGTGGTCAAACGAATCGGAAAGGATGAGTTGAAGTGCTTCAAGGCAACCAGAAGGGCAGAAAAAGGATCGAATGGGTGAGAAAGTCAGGGTGAGATGTGCTGGATGGTTGCTGCGACGGGAACTGGGATAGGGAAAACATTAGGTTTTGAACTACAAGGATGAGTTGAAGTGCTTCAAGGTAACCAGAAGGGCAGAAAAAGGATCGAATGGATGAGAAAGTCAGGGTGGGATGTGCTGAATGGTTGCTGCGACGGGAACTGGGATAGGGAGGAGATTAGGTTTTGGACTACGTGGTGGTCAAACGAAACGGAAAGGATGAGTTGGATGAGTGAGACAACCAGTACAGCAGAAAATGGATCGAATGGGTGAGAAAGTCAGGGAGAGATGTGCTGGATGGTTGCTGCGACGGGAACTGGGATAGGGAAAACATTAGGTTTTGAACTACATGGTGGTAGGGAAAAGATTAGGTTTTGGACTACATGGTGGTCAAACGAATCGGAAAGGATGAGTTGAAGTGCTTCAAGGCAACCAGAAGGGCAGAAAAAGGATCGAATGGGTGAGAAAGTCAGGGTGAGATGTGCTGGATGGTTGCTGCGATGGGAACTGGGATAGGGAAAACATTAGGTTTTGAACTACATGGTGGTAGGGAAAAGATTAGGTTTTGGACTACATGGTGGTCAAACGAATCGGAAAGGATGAGTTGAAGTGCTTCAAGGCAACCAGAAGGGCAGAATAAGGATCGAATGGGTGAGAAAGTCAGGGTGGGATGTGCTGAATGGTTGCTGCGACGGGAACTGGGATAGGGAGGAGATTAGGTGTTGAACTACGTGGTAATCAAACGAATCGGAAAGAATAAGATGAAGTACTTCAAGGTGAAAAATATGTACCGGTGGAGGTGGTTGTGAGAGTGAGGAAAGTTATGATGCGAGAGAGAGTGGTTTGAATGGAGCGAATCAGAAATAACTGCGTATGAGAAACTTGTGAAGTGGAAATGCGAATTCTTGTACAAACCTTCTACAATTAATGAATCCGAATAGAAATTTAGTATATCCAAAAAGGTTTTAAATAAAATATGATCCGGATTCATGTTTGTTTACTTATAGTGGTCAATATATTTATTTTAAAATATTAAACATTGATTGATTGAGGTGCATTTATATGGCGCAACAGTCATAACGCTAACCCGGCGGGGCCACCATTTATTTTCATATTACCTGGCGCTGGCCCCATAAATATATATGTCCCGTAATCAATCATGTATGTTAAAGGGGTCGCTGAGTTGTGGGCTAGGTTACGATTTACATCTAATATTTTATGGTTGTTAAATGCTCCTGTAGTAAACTTTATTCACTTCCAAACCACAGATTCTTAAAATTTTAATACTATTTGCTATATTTATTGATTCAGCTGGTTTTTACTTTTCAAATGATGAATGTCACTTATGTATTAAGAAAGGTAATGTTTTAGTCTTAACGTTCATAACTACGATTATCAAAATATGCGAATATATCATATAAAATATGATACTTTCCGAGAGAAAAACTACACTATAACGAAGGTATTGTTGTCGCGAACAATTTAGAAGAAAAAAAAACAATTTTCTTTACGTCTTGTCTAAAATAGCGGAAATAAACCCGATTTTTGCGATGTCTGTGTATTAGTTTGTATGTATGTATATACGTATGTTCGTATGGATGTCTGTCTGTGAACAAAATTACGGGAAAACGGCACAATGGATTGCGACCAACTTTATTCCAATTTGAAATACTATAGAAATAAAATAAATACAACAAGTTTATTGCGTTAATTAATTATGAATAGCTATACTGTGCAGTTGACTGTTTATTAGTTTGTATGTATGTATATACGTATGTCCGTCTGTGAACTAAATTACGGGAAAACGTGACAATGTATTGCGACCAACTATATTCCAATTTGAAATACTATAGAAATAAAATAAATAAAACAACTTTATTGTGTTAATTAATTATGAATAGCTGTTCTCATGTTTTAAAAAAATACATTTTTAAACCCCTCATCCAAATCGTATATATATATATTTTTATATATATATATATATATATTGTTTGTTATGCATATTGTAAGAGACAAGCAAGTTGTAATTCAATCAGGAATGAAATGGTAAATATATAGAGCGACACAGAATATATTATATAGTCACGAATTTCACCGTTTAATTATGTTTGGCCAATAATTAGTCAAGAATTTATAGTTTGCTGCGGGGCCTGCATTTAGGGTTCCTGAATCTGCGTGTAGCATCTGAATATTTGCGGGCAGGAAATTCTCTCTCGTGCATCAACTATTTGTATTGAACACGTAAATTATCAAGGACCTAACGGCGGCGTGGTGTGCACAGGCGGTATATGGAAATGGGGGGTATGGTATCTTACATAACTTGCGCGTTAAAGCTGGGGATTGCCCTGTGTGCGCGGGCGATTTAAAAATTCCGTTTTTATTATATTTTCCGGGGGCGGGAGATATTAAAGTTTAATTTGAAAATAGATTAAACGGCTCTAATCTAGCCGTATGGGGGAGATATCAATTTATGTATTGTTTTGTGTGGTGAGGGAGAAAAAATTGTATCGGGGAACTAATTCCGTTAGTGGTATAATTCGCAATTAAGAATTCATTAATGCCGCCATTATGCCGAGCCCCACAGCGTTCAATTCGGCCTAATGGCGTATTATGGCTAGACGGCGGTGGTTATTTTTATTAATATTTCGTGTGCGTGGAGATTAAATTGGTTTTTAGTAATAGCAATGGAGCGATTACCTGTTCGTGTTGCGGGGGATTCCCCCGCCGTCAAGTGTCAAACGTATTTATTCCCCGCAACCAGCGACCATAAGGCTGATTAATTTATTGTGAAAGCGCAAACGATTGTTCGTGCAATGTAATTGTGCGCTTATTATTACATTTATGCGCGTTCATTCATTCGTTCCACCGTAATTATCATTTAAATGTAATCATAAAACGGTCGAATTATTGCCACTGCACATCCGGCAAAAATGAATTTTATTTCACGCATATTTAAAGTCATTGCCGTCTCAGATGGTGTTCGTGTTGGAAATAACGGGGGGAGCACGGGATCGATATGAATTGTGTGTGCACTAGGCGAGTTGATTTGAAATAAAAATGCACGTCCCCCAATTCGAAAGAGTGGTATTACAAAAAAAAATCAACTAAACAAACGAAAACCGCCCTTTAAATTAAATAGAGTTACATATATAATGGGATGCATTAGATATTTCTGAATAGCTGCGGCAGGGATATGTAATAGAGGCTAATTGAATTCGCAATTCGTGCGACGCCGTGTCTCATTTTATGCAAACTTGACGTTTGCTCGCTTTGAAATTGGTGTGCAAGACGTTGGCTCCAAAAAGGGCATGTTTCATTACAAGACTAAACCCACTATTTATTGCAGATTTGACACACAACAACTAAACGCCGTTTGTTTTATGGCCGCGCGCATAAATCCAAATCCTAGACGTTCGCTTTCACCACGCAGAATATTTGAATGAATATCGGTTACGCGTATTTACATTTATTTCTGCGTTCTGTTATTTACGAGCCTTTTCCCCCCGGGTGCCCACGTGCCCAATCACGCAATCATTTTCTGGACGGCGTCCCTGCGCAGCACGGCGAATTAATGTATTAATCATATTTTTTCATAATCCATTAGATTGGATGGATGGCCCAAACCCAATTTTGATGGAAAAAACACGAGGCGTGCACACGGGCTAGTTATTATCCCAACGCGTACCACCCTTAATGCTATTTTGTAAATGCAAATCATATTTGGATTGCAACTCATTTTAAATTCAGCGGTGGAAATTTGTCCATTCGGAAATAACAACTGTATAAAGAGACTTCTGCTGCTAATTATAAATTTGATTGAAAATTTGATTTTACGTTGATTATAAAGGATTCTGTTGATAAAATAAATATTTTGCTTCAACCTGTTATAGCCTACAGTAGTCTAAATCGTATTTCTGAAATTAACTCTAACTCAGTGTTCGAGATAAATTGTTGAATACATGTTTTAGGAGCTTTCATTTGGTGCCAACATAGAAGTGAGGCGTGTAAAAATCAGGTTTTAGAAAATTTTTGCATTTTGGCAGCTCAAATCTATTATATATCATCCCTATTTCTGTAGAATCACTAGAAAAAATGCCCCAAATTGAATAGTTTGTTGTAAACTGTGTTAAATTCTATGCATTTTTACTTGAAGTCTTCCTTCTCCATCTCACTCTAAATTCCAATATTATTAATATGATATTTCATTGTCATTAATAGGGATCCAATTATATCCTATTTGTTTGTTTAAAAAAACATATATTGCAATGTTACCAATAAATTAATTATATATTTAAACAGTGGGTTAAATAAATTTCGGTCAAACATAATGTACGTTTTTAAATTATTCCTCAATCCGCCCCTGAATCGCATAAAGGTTTCACGCCGGCGCTTTTGTGTTGCCAAATGGCAGGGTTACAGTGGCTCGTAGGAAATCTGCTTACTTATCAGAATTACACTTATCAGTACAGCGTTGAAAGAAATAGAAGTATAGATTGGGGCGCCTTTTATGGGGGCCCCGTTTGCTTAACCGCGCGCTTCTGTCGGCTGGGGAGGGGGCGGCGGGGTTGCAAAAAAAGGGCGCAGCTTCATTAGCCCACCTGAATTGCCTTTTAATGAACACCGGTCTGATTTGCGAACTGCATTATGGCGCACGCTAACGGCACACGGCCAATGAATCGAGAACGAACGGCGCGCTGCGTGCTCAATAATTACAAACAAAATCTTGTTACCATTACGGCCAAGAATTGCTGAGCCATCATTTGGCCGCGCGAGAACAACGTGCTTGTTAAATGGTTTTCTCTCATATTTAATTGCATGGAATGAAATAATAGTCTACTGCAATTAGCTGCGATTGCTGTCTTATCTCTTATAATCTTATATTATAAGCCGATTGTCCTAGATATGATATGCAAAGGTTAAATTTAAAATCAAATGCAACCAAATTCAAATCTTGTTGATTGGATGGTTGGATAGTTGGTTGGACACTAATGTGCCATTCACAATAAGCGCGCTAGTGTTAAGGTAGCGGTAAGCAATATTTTGCATGGCTATAAAAATTCAGACGTTCAGAATTGGGTAGTAATGCTATGGGATAATTATGGTAGAGATAATTACCCATGTTCTGTCATAGTTTTACTGCGCTGCTGTAAACGCCCGCATTTTTTACATGTGTGCAATTTCGATTACCGCTACGTTACCCCTACCATGCTTATTGTGAATGGTCCTTATTACACTGGTGGTCCGAAGACATAGCAAACCAGCGGCGAACCGACCTCGCGGGCAGGACGGCGAGGGGCAAGTCATAGGGAGGAAGATGGAGAGAAATACAGGGAGGCCAGGATAACGCTGCGAACTGCCATCACAGTCACGAAATAGACGAGTTGGGACGAGTTACTATGGACCATCGAGGACGACATCTGGGGGAAGGGATATCGAATTGCCCTCAGATGCCTGAAGACGAGGCCACTGTCGCCCATACTCCGCCAGAATTAACTTGCTCGCATCGACCGGGAGCACTTTTCGGGGGCCAAGGAGGGCAACATCGAAAAGCCGGAGGAGGAAACGAAGAACCCTAGGCCCCTGGACGTGGAGCCTTTCACATCTGAGGATCTAAAGACAGCAGGGAGGAGCCGGCGTTCCCCCAGATGCCGTCAAATTTGCGGCGGAAGACTTCCCAGAAGTCCTCCAGGCAGTGATGAACAGGGCGTTCCGCTAAGAGGACTTTAAAGCGAGAGGGCGAGTTTGGTCCTAATCTCCAAACCAAATAAACCCCCAGGACAGCCCGTCGGCGTACCTCTGTGTATGCTAGACACGACGGGCAAGGTTCTGGAATTCCAGGTTCTGGGACGGATTACAGCACATACCTGAACGTGGCAGGGGACCAGGTGCCAAACTTGGAAGAACCCGGTGCAATCTCCTAACCATATATGCTTTATGCTGTTATTGTTTTATGTATTTGTTTATTTATCCGTGTATCTGTTCATCTGCTTGTTTTCTGTTAACGTATTTACAACACCCATGTATTGTCTACCCCTTGTATGTTGCACAACACACATGTAATACCCTAATAAATTATCTACAGCACACACCGAGGCACCTATCAGACTGTCCGACCACTAGCATGCTTTCGGGCAGAGCGGATCCACCATCAAAGTCTTGGACGGGGTCCTGGAAGTAGCAAGGGCGGCCATGGAAAGGCCGTGGATGAAGAGGCAGTTGTGCGCCCTCATGACGGCCGAAGTGAGGAACGCCTTTAACACTGCACATTGAGGATTCACCGTGGTAAGGTGCAGGGAGAAGGGTCTACCCGATGATATTATGAAGCTGGTGGAGAGTTATCTCGGGAGCCGGAGCCTCCTAATGGCGAGGAAATACCAAGGGCTTCACCCTGAATTGCGGCGTTTCACAGGGGTTCGCGCTGGAACGCACCCTGTGTACGACACCATTTCCCGGATGCCTCTACCCTATGCTACGCCAATGATGTGGCACTGGTCGTGCCAGGCGCCGACGAAAGGACGCCAGCCTGAAAGATGGCTGGATCGCCGACAACTTCCTTCAGGTCCTTTACACCACACTGTGGTAGAAAAGGCCAGTGGATATATATATATATATATATATATATATATATATATATATATCCATGGAAGTGATCCAGAAAAGGGAGGTCAAGTACCTGGGGATCGTTATAGACCAGGGCTTGACCTTCCGCAAGCATTTAAAACTGGCAGGACGCTTCCAGTTCCTTCCGACGACGTTCCAAGAGTTAAACAGTTGGTATCCAGCGGTGGTTCCCCTCAGCATTGGCGGCATCGACTTGTCAACTGGACCTCAGTATTGGCGTTATCGGCACGATCCTTCCATCGTTACACATCATTCTGGTGATATCAGTGGTCCTTCCATCAATTCACATCATTAGTCTATATACAAGTTCTTCGATAGAGCCTCTGTATTCCTGTTTCATGTCTCCTATATTCAGTGTTTCCTATTTTATAATTGTTCTAGTGTGGTTTTATCCAATATTATCCTTGTTTCACAGCTTGTAAAAGTCGTATAGTGTAGTGTCCCTGAACGTGCAAAATATAATTAAGTCACTCCGAACGATCCCATTATGCACTTAAAACGCATTCAGCGGTTAATGGAGTATCGCGATTTTTGCAACCAACTATTTTTCGTCTCGTCGTCCTTTAATCTCACACAAGTTGGCCGTACACGGACCAGCTAAGCGATACACCCTCTAACACCGGAATTGTTGATGCGAGGACGCGGGTAAAACGGGGCCCTCTTTCCAGCAAGTAACGATAAAAAAATGCTAATACCGGGCTACAGCCACGCTCCTTTTTTCGGTAACTCGAATTGCAATTTAATTGAAAATTTTCATGTTACAATATTGCCAGTGGGGCAATAAAAAATCGCCGGGCGCAGTCGTTAACGGGGCGCGCTTTCATTATGTTTCGATTTCGGACGCTGTGCGGCAAAAGGGTGAGCCGCGCGAGAAAACCCTCTCTCTCGCGAAAAAAGACGTCATTATTTTTTCCAATTAAAAATATAATAATTGCGCGCGGCCGCCGATTAAACGCGTGTGCAACGAGTGACGTTCTGAATTTAATTGTGCCATTTCTTTTGCACGTTGCACGACATGGAAGCGACGTGTAATTTAATATTGGCACAAAAAAAACAGAACGTGCAGTGCTGCTGCGCGTCGAGGCAGGTGTATGGTTTTCATATTGATATGTATGTTCCGAATATAATTAGCCTAGTAGGTAGCGAGGTAAAAATACATCAAAAAGGACTTTTGTGAAAATTAATTGGAGAAATATGTTTTGTGTGAATATAAACATATTATTGCTTAACATAGTTAAGTAGTATGAATGTAACGATACATCTACATACGTTATATATAAATATATTCCTTGTTAAAGCTTTTATGCATCCAAAAATCCATGCAAAATGGCCCTTAGCTCTGTAGCGTGTGCATACACATGAAAAGCATGTTTACCAATTTACTATAAGATCGGATATTTGATGCCACATCGCTGTTTATTATTGCACCAGTGCTCGTTGCATTGTTAAAAAATAATAAAGAACCCATTGTGACATGTCAAGAAAAATAAAATCTACTTCGTTAGGGCGCAATCGCAAACGGATTTGTTGAAATTCACGAAACCGGAAAATTGGTATGCAACAGATAACGATTTGTGCCCTGTCAACAACAACACAAAAAGCGACGTCGTTAGGGCACGATCGCATGCGATATATATTTTTTTTTTGAAATGCAACTAATTGGTATGCAAAACTGCATAAGGTGCATCAAATATAAAAGAGGCAATAATGGGGGCCGGCGAGGATAACAAGGATGCGCCGCTATTACGTATTCTTATGAACGATACCCGTAATTGTCATTGGAATTAATAATGCATGGCCGACGTTTCTGTTGTTTCATTACAGTAATAAGATGGAATGGGTATATTATGTCTGTATTAAGACTTTATTGTGTTGTGTTCTGTCTGCGAAATGGACTGTCGCTTCAGTTGGCTATGTAATCTCGTATTATGCCGAACCTTTCATCAATTTATTAGCGTTAATAATACATTATTAATTCAATACTGTTGTTGTTTAGAATGGTTTGTATAGACAACTCAAGGGTAGCCATTTTGTAAATCCGAACGATCCATTATGCATGCATTCATCAGAGTACCGCGATTTTTGCAAACAACAATTTTTCGTCTCATCGTCCTTTAATCTCGCTCAACTTGGCCGTACAAGAGCGACCAGCTAAGCAATACACCCTCTGACACCGGAATTGTTTATGGGAGGACGCGCATAAAACAGGACTTATTTTGTGTTCAGTCTATGAAATGGACTATCACTTCAGTTGCTATATAAGCTCGTATTATGCCGAACCTTTCATCAATTTATTAGAGTTAATAATACATTATTAATTCAATACTGTTGTTGTTTAGAATGGTTAGTATAGACAACTCAATGGTAGCCATTTTGTAAATTCGAACGATACCCTTATCAGCTGTTGGAGTATTGCAATTTTTGCAACTAAGTATTTTTCGTCTCATCGTCCTTTAATCTCGCTCAAGTTGTCCGTACAGGAGCGCCACACCAGACCAGCTAAGTGATACACCCTCTAACACCGGAATTGTTTATGAGAGGACGTTTTGTGTTCTGTCCATTTCGTAGGACCATTGCTTCAGTTGCTATGTAATCTCTGAACCTTTCATCAATTTATTAGAGTTAATAATACATTATTAACTCAATACTGTTATCGTTTAGACCAATTAGTACAGCGAACTCAAGGGTGGCCATTTTGCAAGAGATACATGTAGTTGAAAATAGATGTTTTGTTTTTTGTTGCCATTGGAAATTGCATAGTATTAAATACATTTAGAATATTTCTAACATTTGAAGTGTTATAGCTGTATGGCACTGTGTTTATTTTTACCTTACGTTTTTGATATAGAGTTTTAAACGTTATCAAAATGCATAGTATGACTATTGCGATACTATTGGTGTTAATATTGCCAACAAAAATTGAATAGTATGACACTATGCATCTCTCATCATGTTACCTCTCGTTTTTAATATCGAGCTTTAAACTGTTTGTATAATATTGCCAGTGAAGAAACTGCAATGAAATCATGGCCGTGTTCCATGTTTCCAGCATACATTAGAGTGAGCTGTGGGTCACTTTCGTAGGTAGTAGGAAAGCCTCAATATTCTATATAAATTCTAAAGAGTAATAAACTTAGCTAACATTATGGTTGTTGGTCGGTACATGTTACATTTTCTTTTGTTTATACCTATTTATACCGACTAACATCCCATCCATATCCTCACTCACTTCTGTCATTCTATAGTTTTGAAAGATCACTATTAATCTTTCAAAACTATAGAATGACAGAAGTGAGTGAGGATATGGATGGGATGTTAGTCGGTATAAATAGGTATAAACAAAAGAAAATGTAACATGTACCGACCAACAACCATCGTACAGATCTAAAGGCCGACATGTTTATGGCTTGTACTGCTTAAATCAGTGTATTTTCAAAGTGAAACTATGAAAATAAATACAAACACCATGAAAAGTATTTGAGTAATAACTGGCAAACCGCGTGAGCTGCAAATCGAATTGAAAACTCCCCGACACCGTTTCCACATTAGTTTAATGCACAGCTTATATTCGCAAAACATTTCACCCAGTGTGGGCTTAAACACGCGCCACAATAAAACTGCCACCCTATCCCGCAAAACAATCAATACCGAAATTTGCAAAACGGCCACGCAATTATTTTAATTACAGCCGCCCGCCTCTGAGCCCACCGCGTTTTCAATTACCCCACCCATCCCCGTGTCTTCTGACCCGCGGTGTCCCTCGCGCTTTTTAAACTGGCCGCACGTCAAACGCGACCCTATAATTGCGGGGAATTGAATTGTAAATTTCCGCCCCCCATGCCAACAGTGCTCGTCATTATATTTATTTTATTTTACTCCTTTTTTTTATTTTCTCGCGCGCGCCTGCAGCCGCCGCACGAAATAAATACGCCATAAATCTGCGCCTGCTGAACGCAGGCGGGGCCCCCGCATGAAAATCGCTGGCCATCATTTCGAAATTAGGACGCGATCGGGCGAAGAAAAATCCGAAAATTATGCCTGGCACATTTTTCTGTGTGGGTGCGTATGTGTGCTGAATAGGGGAGATTATTGAAATGGAAACACTTTGGAAGGGTGTAAAATATTTCATTAATATCCGAAAATACCGTTGTATTTATAATAATAATTAATGTCAGCTAGAAATCTATTCTAAAAGGAAAGCATGATATTACAATATCAGCTTAGGCGCAGTCACGTTCATGTTGAGCAATAAACCGACTGCGCCAAACATAAAAATTACTGCTCAGGTTTCCTTTCCTGCGAAAATAATCATTAATATCAGAAAATACTGTTGTATTTATAATTCTATTTCTTAAAATTAATTTCAGCTAGAAAACTATTCTAAAAGTAAAAGCATGAAATATTATAATATTACAATCTCTGTTTAATGATAGGCGCAGTCATTTCATGTTGAGCAATAAACCGACTGCGCCAAACATAAAAATTACTGCTCAGCTTTCCCTGACTATCTGTATACTCGTAAAACGTGACGTTCAAATCAATTACATAATAACACACAAAATCCGATAACCATTAAGCGGTTAACATAATAGGTAGCTCTAAAACAATTTGCGTATGACATTTATGTAGATTATTATTCCCGTGAATATTTAAGGTTTGTTATGCGTCGCGCTGGTAATTTATTCGGTCATTCGTGAATTTGCTTCCGTGCGATTTGATCGAATGGCTTGGATTGTGCCGGAAAAGGATAAAGTGTGAACGTTGTAATACAGCATTCGGTACTTTAATTCCTTTTTGTTGCCGGAATTAGCATAAACGTTCGAATCTAATTCTGATTTGAATATAAAAGAAATCGGTGCGTTAAAAGTGAGGGATAGCACACCCCTCCCACACCCCCCGCGCCTGTTCTAAAATTGCAACGGTCGCGGGGTATTACTTTGTGAAAGTTCGCCATCAGTTTAATAGAAAATTTTCGATCGCATTGTTGGTAATGCTCTTAATGAATAAGTGAGATCGGCACTTTTTGCGGTAGCGGCGGGGAGAGAAAAAAAAAGAGGAGGCAATTACCCATTATAAGATTATAGTTTAAGCTTCCTCCGACTGCTTCCGGGCAGAATCCAATAATCACTTATTACTACAAGCCGTTCGTTCCGGGTATGAGGGTGGCTCAATAAGTAGCTTAAATTCGAAAATGACTGGTCAATAGGTACGTCACTTTATGACATTAGCAAAACAAACCGTACCCCCCAGCAGCGCGGTTAAGCCGTCGTGACTTTGGCCCACCACGAAATAACCGAGAGATCTTATATAGGACTGTGAAAACAAACTTCCTGTCCACTACATAAACTTTCTGTAGAGGGGGCGGCGCGTGTTGACTTTCCATCTAATTTCTAACTCAACGCAAACCAATTTTTTTTTTAATCCACGAATATACAATTTGAACAAAATTACCCATACATTATTTACTGCGCCACCGGGACATACCACTACTAATTCATTTTAATTATAACAAAATGAAATTTTTAATGCAATTAAACTTGAATTATTCAGCGGAATGCCCGTGTACACTACTCACGCTAATTTAACATTACATAATGCACGTGCAACCTTATAATTTTACCTAGTGGCTTTCAATTGCGATTACATCCACACATTTATTTGTAATTTAAAATTTTCATGTTTTTGTGAGTAGATGGTTTAATAATATAAATTTAGTTCTTACTTTAGTATTAAATGGACAATTTTACTGGGAACGTTAAATTTTACTAAGAACGTTAAACGTACTGGAAACGTTAACATTTACTAGGAAGGTTAATATTTACTAGGAACGTTATTAGAATATAATTGTGTGTATACAGTTTACTTATTAAGGTCAAGTTAGGTGTAAATGGGTGGTTTCATATAATAAATTTAGTTATTACTTATAGACAATATTATTCTGTTGGAATCTTATTCCATAGAGGGCACTAACCGGTGATCCTGATGGCATGTTGACGGTTATTACCATATGGGTGTGCATTGCTAATTAATGTGGTGCCGCAATATGGCGTTTAATTTTCCTTCTAGGGGGTTAGTTGTACTATTTTTTTAATATCGTATGTATAAAATTTATTTATTTCGGCTAAGAGTATTTCTAACCCTACAGATTGCGACTAGCCGTTTGTATGTAGCTCTTCCCGTTTTCGCGCTGTAGTGGTGAGAAAATGTGAATATATTTAATCATTTTCTCACCACTACAGCGCGAAAACGGGAAGAGCTACAGACATACGTCTAGTGTCAATGTGTAAGGCTAGAAATACTCTTAGCTAAAATAAATAAATTGAATACATACAATATTATTCTATTGCTATAAATGTTTGAAGCGTTGTACTCGTCAAAAAACTCGAACAAGTTTCTAGTTCCATTACCATTAAGTGTGAATTATATTGTACTAGATATGTCAATAAACTTGAGGAAGTTTCTTCATGTGCTATGTGAACCCCGTACTTACAGAAAAGTATCTAAACCTCAATGTGTAGGCCCTGAAATACTGCAATTCTGACATATCGTCGCTTCCTTCTCCGATTCGCCTTCCTTAGAAAGGCTATTTCGCGATTTTAACCATTATTTGCCCAATGGCTAAAATTCTGCAAAATAGCCATCTCCAAGAAGGTAGATCGTAGAAGGGAGTGACTAGTATATTAGTGATGCCCGAAAAAGAGCAGAGGCGTGTAGAAGAGCATCGATATGTGTGGATGTGAGCAATATCATATTTTGGACCCAACTCAGTGTCCGAGTGGTTAGAGGTGTCGACCGTCTCGTACTGATCATTGGGGAGCCTGATTTCGAACCCCAGTGGGGCGAATTTTCGCGAATGATCTTTCACAGTTTTTCAGAGGTTTTCTGCGAAGTTAAGATAATTAAACTCCTCTGAACTTCTCCCTTGACCGTCGGAAAAGCCTCACGGCTGATAGCCCAATAAAGATAGCAGTTTTTTTTTAGTATTTTCGTTTCCCCCTGGGATTACGAAATTTAAAGTTATATAGTACCATATTTCTACTGTCTTAAACGGTAAGGGGTTGTCATATAAATTTGACCTAATATATCAAACGAATTTTCAAACATTGCTCCCCTATGGGCAATTTTTGACAATTAAATTTGTCGACCCCGGGACGTCCATTAAATTACTTTAATTCCACCTCACTTTTCCTGCTTTATTTTATTAAGTAGGGTTACGAGAGGACGTTATTATTAATGGGGTGTATTTATATTTAACATGGGTGCTCTTGGGATCAATTTTTTTGCAGCCAAATTTAGGACAGAGAAAATAAAATACATGTTCTATTATATCATTATAGATAACATTAAAGCATGTTTTTTAATTCATTGTAAAATATAATAATAATATAATAAAACATATATAAGTGTGAATCCAACTCTTAGCAATATACATATCTAGATTTCGATCTTATTAGATCTGATCAGTGTAGCTTAGCTAGTGAAGATGAATTCACACAATATCTCGAGTGGTTATATACAAAAATGATACAATTAACCCCCTAGGAGGATATTTAAACGCCATCTGGTGGCACCACATTAATAAGCAATGCACACCCATATGGTAATAACCGTCAACATGATCATCCATCAGGATCACCGGGTATTGCCCTGTAGGGAATAATATTCCAACAGAGTGCTTGAGATATCAACACACTGATGAAATCTAATAAGATCGAAATCTAGATATGTATTGCTAAGAGGTGGACTCACACTTATATATGTTTTATAAGGTTGGCCTTGTGCTAATATTAGCATAGAGCTGGCAGAGTGGGAGAAGAGCTGTAGAGAGATGGCGGGGTCAGAGGTGGATTTAGGGAGTCCGAGACCGGTGGTAGGAAGGGAGGCGTTTTCGCGGGAAGAGGCCGACGTGGCCATAGGGCAGCTGAAACTGGGAAAGGCAGCGGGGGAAGATGGGCTGAAGGCAGAGGCCTTCAAAAGATTAACAGAGGAAGGAAAAGATAAGTTACTGGAGGTTTTGAATAGAGTCTGGAGTGGTGAGGAAGAACTGCCGGAAGAGTGGCGTGTGGGGGTGGTGGTCCCGGTACACAAAGGGGGAGCAGCATCGGTCGTAAATAATTATAGGGGTATTACCGTTATGAATGCGGGATACAAAGCGATGAATTTGTGAAAAATAGACTAGCGAGGGAAGTGGATAGAAAAGGGCTGCTGCCGGAATGCCAGGGGGGTTTCAGAAAGGGAAGAGGGACGAGGGAGCAGATTTTCACGCTTGCGAGAATGGTGGAGGAAGCGTTGGAGTGCAAAAAGAGAGTGTATGCGGTGTTTGTGGATTTGAAAGCTGCGTATGACTCAGTTCCTAGGGGGAAACTGGTGGAATGTATGGATAGATTGGGTATGGAAGTGGAAGGAGTGGAGTGGGTGAGAAGTATATATAAAGAGACGTGGGCAAAATCGAGAGTGAATGGAGAAGTGTCTGAGAAGTTTAGGGTGAATGTGGGTGTAAGGCAAGGGTGCCCGCTAAGCCCCCTCCTGTTCAATCTATACACAAGCGAGTTGGAGGCGGTGCTGAGGAGAGGATAGGCTGGAGGGGTCGTGGTGGGGAGAACCAAGGTGTGGATGCTGGCATATGCGGATGACATAGTATTAGTAGCCAAGAGAGTGAAAGAGATGCAAGAGATGTTGGAATGAATGGGAAGGTACATGGATAGGAGAGGGCTAGTAGTGAATGTGGAGAAGACTAAATGGATGATGTTTAGGAATAGGGGTAGAAGGGGTAGAGTGGAAGAGCTGAAATGGAAGGGAAGGATGATTGAGAGAGTGAATGTCTTTAAATATTTGGGTTTCTGGCTTGACAGTGGAGGAGGATTTAGGGTGCATGTGGAAAGTATGCAAGCGAAAGCGAGAATGGCTTGGGAAATAGCGAGAAGGAAATGGGAGAGGTTGTGGTAGACGGTGTTGCAGGAGACGAATCGTATGAGTATGTGGTGGGAGTCGTGTGTAAGGGTTGTGAAGTTTGAAGAAAGATTGCAGAAATTAGGTGAGGAAAGACTGGTGCGGGAGGTATGGATGAGGTGTAAGAGTAGGACGGAGAGTGATTGGAGAAAGGATAGAGGAAGGATGTATGTCTGAGGTGTGGGTAGAGGAGAAGCTGAGAGAAATGGGAAGCCTAGGAACTGAGGTAAGAGAGAGATTGAGAGATATTGAGTGGCAAGAACGGCAGACTAGAATGAATGAGAGCTCTTACAACCCTGGCTACGTAGAGTGGCAAGTGAGTGGGAGACTCCCGAGTTACTTAGCCAGGGGTGAGTGGAGCAGGGAGGACAAAGTATGCATGGCAAGAGCGAGGTGTGGGTCAGACGAGAGAGGGGGAAAGTGTGGATGGGTTTAGGGTACACCGCGTGTGCGCTGTATAGTAAGGGAAGCGACACGTGGTGGCACCTTAGCGAAGAATGTGAGGGTGTGAAAGCAGAGTGGGTGGGAGACTGCAGAAAGCTGAATGAATGGTTATGCGAGGATGGGGAAGGCGTGAAAATCTGCAGGAGGCTGACGTGGGTGAGGAAAGTGGCAAGGGCAAAGGGAGCGGCGATAGATGGGGGTAATTAGTAATATTTGGCGGAGTAGTAGTTTTATTTATATTGTATTTTTATTTTTATTTTTGTATATTTTTGTTGAGGTTTGTGATGTGGAGGGGCAGTGAGGAAAATGCCAATAAAGGTCTTTTTTTTTTAGTGAAGATGAATTCACACAATATCTCGAGTGGTTATATACAAAAATGATACAATTAACCCCCTAGGAGGAAATTTAATCGCCATCTGGTGGCATCACATCAATAAGCAATGCACACCCATATGGTAATAACCGTCAACATGATCATGCCATCAGGATCACCGAGTATTGCCCTGTAGGGAATAATATTCCAACAGAGTGCTTGAGATATCAACACACTGATGAGATCTAATAAGATCGAAATCTATATATGTAGATTGCTAAGAGGTGGACTCACACTTATATATGTTTTATAAGGTTGACCTTGTGCTAATATCCAAAGCATTCTGTTGGAATATGATTCTCTAGAGGGCAGTACCCGGTGATCCTGATGGCATGAGCATATTACGGTTATTACCATATGGGTGTGCACTGCTAATTGATGTGGTGCCGACAGATGGCATTTAACTTAGTGTTAGCTGTATCATTTTTGTATATAACCACTCGAGATATTGTGTGAATTTATCCTCACTAGCTGAGCTACACTGATGAGATCTAATAAGATCGAAATATAGATATGTATATTGCTAAGAGGTGGATTCACACTTATATATGTTTTATTTTTTTATTTAGATTGACCTTGTGCTGATATCTCAAGCACATTGTTGGAATATTATTCCCTAGAGGGCACTACCCAGTGATCCTGATGGCATGAGCATATTGACGGTTATTACCATTGCTAATTGATGTGGTGCCGCCAGATGACGTTTATTTTTCCTTCTAGGGGGTTAATTGTATCATTTTAAATATAATAATATTGTATAATAAATATATTGTATCGACCTCATATAGCTAATAGTCTTTTGAATAGAATGCCGAAAACTAGAATTTCGAATATAAAGGATAAATAAAACGATTTTTCACTTTGTTTTTTTATCACACTTCAGTTACACTTTGCAACTAGTTTCGGCTAAGCTATATCAAGCTCCTCCGATGACTAGTGCTTAGCCGAAACTAGTTGCAAAGTGTAAGTGAAGTGTGATAAAAAAACAAAGTAAAAAATCGTTTTATTTATCCTTTATATTCGCAATTCTAGTTTTCGGCATTCTATTCAAAAGACTATTAGCTATATGAGGTCGATACAATATATTTATTATACAATATTATTATATTAAAAATGATACAATTAACCCCTAGAAGGTTTTATTTATCCTTTATATTTAATTGTTTTAAAAAGATGATACATAATTTTAATTATGTAAATGTAAATAATTGTAATGTATGTAATTGTGTTTCAAATAATTTATTACTCACTTATTTTTGAGAATTGATGACCATCATCTGTAGTTGTATAATGTAGGATCTATTATATAATCGTATTCTACGGTCTACAACATATGGTGATCAATTCTTACAAAATAAGATTCAGTTCTATATACATAGAAGTTTTTTTTAATTGTCAGAATCTACAACGAAGTGTTTTTATTAAGTTGTATATATTTTATTTAATGTCAACGCCTAGCTTTTACAAAAACCTCAATACAATTTCACAATTGTCGCCATACGAAAAGTACCAGCATGTAACCTAAACATATACAGCGTTATTCGAGGATTAAAGTATAAATACTATAATAGTATAATGCATATACCGTTGATTGAAGTATTTATACTTTAATCCCTAAACAGCCTACCGAATATCACAAGTTTCAAACAAATAAATACTCGGTTTTCTATATAAAACTAAAAATGTCATTCCGTCACATAATCTAATTTTACCGCACGTGCAATCTCTATTAGACGCGTACACGAACCCATCCCCAGTCTATAACAAACTTCAATTGTGTATTAATCACAGACGAACGACGACAGAGTCAGTCTGTTTGTCACGTTTATGTCTAGGCCTTTAGAATTTCGGATTACGCTCAGCGAGCCTAATCGCTGGTCCGCGACTGATCCGTGTTTTAGCTCCTAATGAGTTCAATTATAATTTCGTAGTGTGTATATAAACGGCCTTTAATCTCCCCAATCCTAAGCAAATCGAAAATTTAATGCCACAACTACCCATTAAACTTTCACGTGATCAAATAGAAAGCAAACCTTCAGCCATCAAGACGTATTATACATTAGCTAATATGGATGTAATTATATTTGTACTGGCTATAATTGTGGATTCTCATTTATAATAACTATAGCAAGCAATATAGCTTGAAACTATAGTTTTTATTTCATATAAATTAGTTTATAAATTGTACAGAGCAAATTTGGTCCGTACTATTGTGGCTACATATTGATGAATATTAAAGGAATCATATATTAGTGTGAATCCACCCCTTAGCTATCTACATATCTAGATTTCGATCTTATTAGATCTCATCAGTGTAGCTCAGCTAGTGAGGGTGAATTCACATAATATCTCGAGTGGTTATATACAAAAATGATACAACTAACCCTCTAGGAGGAAAGTTAAACATCATATTTATTATTATTATATATTACCATATGGGTGTGCATTTCTAATTGATATGGTGCCGCCAGATGGCGTTTAACTTTCCTCCTGGGGGGTTAATTGTATCATTTTAGATATTTCGGTATGTCAATTTTGTTTTATTAACTGTTAGTGCATTGGCAACTCCTCACCCACCAGAGTTTTGCAGCTCGTACGCAAAATTGACTAGTGGGACGAGTGAGTGGCCATAAGGGAGGTTTCACTATGGGCCCATTTTGAGGCCTACGTGTCTGTAGCTATGCTACCCTCCAGCGAACTATCCAGAACTATCCAGAACTAACTGTTAGTTAGCTATGACATGCTAAATGTAAAATTTAAAAAAAATTCTACAAATCGCTTTACAGACTGCAAATTACAGTATATTAAAAGAAACACTATATAGAAATTTCTTGATATTTATTTTATTTTATATATATATATATATATATATATATATATATATATATATATGATTAATAATCAAAAATAATAATACAAAAAAAATATCAAGAAATGTCTACATTGTGTTTCTTTTAATATTCTGTAATTTGCAGTCTGTAAAGCGATTTATAGAAATTTTATTAAATTTATATATATATATATATATATATATATATATATATATAAAATAAATATCAAGAAATTTCTATATTGTGTTTCTTTTAATATTCTGCAATTTGCAAGTCTATAAAGCGATTTATAGAATTTTTTTAAATTTCTCATTTAGCGATTTATATATACATAAATAATACACGAATACCTAAATACTATTCAATAAAAAAAACTCAAAATAATAATTTTCCCTGTTATTGCTCCGGAGTGGGTGGTCCTGGCCACCTGGTTTTGGGAAATCTCGAACAAAATAAAAAATTAAGTTAACGTATGTATATGTCTATTTCGGTATGGATGAATAAAACATTTGACAATCTGAAAATTTTGTTTCATTAAAGGTTAGTTAACTGTGAGAAGTTTGAGATTAATTGAATTGATTAATTAGGTCGTGCTAAAAGAAAATTTCGCATAAAAACCAAATGATATCCAATTTTGTAACGATAGTAAAAATAATAAGGATTATATTGGATATAAAAAAATAGAAGCTTACAGCTAGTAGTCTAACTAATTAGTCATTGCAGATAGTTTTTCACAAGAATAATTGGAAAAAGACAATAGTCACTTAGGACTCCCGCTTTAATTATTCTTTGCAAGGTCCTGTAATGACTATCTATACAGCTTGATTTAAAAAAAAAGTTTATGAAACGTGGAACTTTCAAGTTTCCAACTCTCACTGCATTGTGGACGTATTGATTGTCCGCATAAATATTAAAGAAGTCTGCACAATTTTTCCCTTTCGCGCTGAAAGACAAATGCTACTTGGGAGACTATTCTGAATATCATGCAAGATAATAAAATGCACTTCTGTTGTTCACTATTTGTTAACATTTGTTCTAGAGTCGTACTTTTTTAAATCAAATTCCATAAACTATCTGGGGTAGAGGAAGTTTGCAAACCTTATAATATATTTATAGTCTTTTTAAATTGTTAGACTTGGCTAGCTTTCAACCATCTTTTATTGTAATTTGTGGTATTATGTATGATTCGTATCCCAGTGTTGTAGTGGTAAGTAGCAGAAGGTATATCCTACATAAATTACAAAAATTCATTAAATAGGAGAGGGTATACCCTATTTTTTTTAACTGACTCTTTTTTTGAGTCAATAAAAAAGGTATATATGTTATAGGACCTTAAAGTTTAAATGAAAATTTTAAATTCCCAAAATTTCATAAATATTGCTAAACAATATCAGAGGTAAAACAGTCAATTAGCATGATTAAACTGCAGTGTGGAATTTAAATTAAAACTGTGCGCTTTTCCAGTTGATCGCTGGTGGTATCAATGAATTAATAACAGTCGACTCCATAAATTTAATTGGAACAAGTGAAATGTGATTAAATTAATATAATTTAGAAATTAATAATGCGGCAGCGTAAAAATCGGGGCGGCCGATTGGAAGTTTGAATAATTAAAACACAGTCGTGGAGCTAGCTGGGTTTCCTCCTGTTTGAAATTTTAATGAGTATTAAATGAGCGCAGGACGGCCGACGGTTGGCAATTCGGTTTTCCGCACACGTATTTTTGTCTTATCTGGGCATAATTCATCACTCATGTGATACAAATGGGCACCGGGGGGTGTCAAGTAGACTTGTATTATTTTGATTAGTGTAATGTTTCCTCTATTCAGTTAGATGGATAAGGGATATAGCCCATTGTGCGGGTAGCTGCGATGGAATACAAATGTAAGCCATGTGTACTTATATTTATAGCATCGCGGGCGAGCTTGCACTAAACACAAACTGCACGCCAGTGTAAATACCGGCGCAGACGTTTTAATGCCTTAATAGACACTTTAATCAATCATGCGCGACACATACGTAATCATAATCAAACTTGACGTGTTTTCCGAACGAAGCTTATTAATTCAGCGCGCGTAAACATTTTTAGCATGAAAGGGTGGCGAATTATTGAAGGCGATATTTTGTGTGTGGAAAGAGACAGCGGGGACGTGACAGCAACATATGAAAAAGTAATACAAGGTAATGTGGGTGCCATATTATTTTCAGGGCGCGGAGTGCACCATAAAACTCACTTAATATAATCGACACGAGATGGAAAATATCAAATAACATGTAAATTACCCGGCGCATCCAGCCGCGTTCATTGGCGACAATAAGCATAATGTGGGCCCGAAAGAATGCGGCACCGCCTGAAATTGGTTTTAGTGCGTTTATGTGTTATGCTATAGCAGCAACACCCAACTAATACCCTTACGGGGGGAATATATTACATAAATGATGATTGGGAACAAGCACGGCGGGCATTGTTTAAGCATCTTATTGCTGTAGCTGTTTGGGAACACGTGTACACATGCTGTATTTCTCAAAATCACGGACAAATAATGAGGCGCTCGCGAGCACTACTCGCATTTCGGACTGAAATTCGGATGGGAGGCGGATGCATACAGGCAACCCAGCACAGCCGTGCCGCGCATTAAATTAACGACTTGTAGCTAACAGATAATAAAAAGGAGATCTTGCACGTTTTACGCGAGCACTGCTCGAAATAGAGCTGAAACACGAGCCCTAAACAAACACAACCAAAACAAACAAAAAAAAAACGCCAACCGACATTGTCGCGCTACAGGGGGGTCAATGCAAAAGAATGTACTATACTACAATTCGTTAGTTACAGTAAAGCGATTAAATTGAGTCAAATAGGCAGAATAGTTACAATATCAGTCGATATAATTATTGCATTCAAATAATTATATTGTAACCATTCTGCCTGTTTGACATGAATTCGAAATAAATCAGTTTAGTTTTGAATTAAAAACATACAACAAAAATAGTCGTGAATACAGCACTCGTTGTTACCGAATCTACCTCAATTTTTTGTTAGTGCCCCTCGTAGTTGGGCGTTATTAAAACGCGGCGCGGCCCGGCGGAAAGATTAATTAAATTTGTTGCATCGAAAAATGTCGATGAAAAGAGTTTTACGGGCGAATAAATTAAGCTGTCGGAAAGTTTCGCGCGCGCCGCCCCCTTAAACAACCGGTTTAAAGTAGATAAATTGAGTAGTTGATAAAGATACAATGCGCACCTGTCTTTGTGCACTGCAGAGGAGCAGATAGGATTTCTCGGTCGGCGGATCCCCGCGATGCAGCAATATAAATGCATGAGAAAAACGTAATTAAAGCATTGCCCGTTAGTTATGAACGGTCGACATCAATGCGCAATCAATTTTTAATTCGTTGCAAACTTGAGGGGTAATAGTTACTATCTGTTTTCAGAGTCGGCGAGGATACCGAATGGACTGTGATCGACGGTATTTTAACGCCTAGCAACTCTACCAACTACCAGGTCATCGGCTTGCACCCCTACACCGTCTACAGCTTCAGGGTCGTCGCTGTCAACGCGATGGGCGCCAGCCTACCGAGCAAGGAATCATATTACATGGTCACGCTCCGCGAGGGTGAGTCTCATTAAAACCTCCCCGCCATGACGAATATTTGTTTCTTTAATTAACGACACCGAATCCAACCTGTGCTAACAACCTGACGCGAATTTCATACTAATTCCAAGACGGGTAATTAAATCAGTTTCATATTTAATTACTCATCTGATATTGAAAAATTAATTCGATTCATAAACTAATAAACAGTATTTATTAAAAACAACACGCATAATTATAAATCATGTTGTTTGTATCGTGATTTATTTGTAATGCGCATTTAATTAAATTATATTGTTTAAATTAAATTACATGTATCTAAAACTATATTCATATTGGAATAACAATGGACGTGTTGATATTTGTACATTTAGCAGTATGTATCCACAGAAAATTAATAATGGCATTAATTTGCAATTAATTATTACGGATTTAATTTAAATAAAGCCAAGTTTTTTTTGACAAATTTTTATATTTTAAAGCCCGTATGACATTATCTAGTTTCTTATATCGTTACACAAACTATATAGTGTCATACACACATGTAGAAAATGATATAGATTAACAATCACTATAATACAATAATATATATATATATATATATATATATATATATATATATATATATATGTATATATATATATATATATATATATATATATATAAATATACAATGTTAATTTTCCATTTAGAAATAGTTATACAGTTAAAAAAATATTAGTCCTATATATAAAACAATATAGGAAACTAGATAATGTCATACGGGCTTAAAGAAAATATTTGTGTATACAATATTGGGAATACTATATTTTCTTATGTTCTTCAGTCAAGTTAAATTATATAACAATTTATTTTAGAAATAAAATGGCCAAGATATATTCTCTGTGAAATCGCCCTGCGACTCTTTTGCTGTAATAGCAATAATCCAGCCCCCCGATCTCCATTTTATTGCGGCCACTTGGGCGTCATTACATCTTCGTGGGGATACATTAACCGAAAAAAAGGGCCGCGCGAGGGGTTCCGGGTGGTGTGCACACTCGTAAAAGTTCGAGGCGATGTGGGCTATTTTTTTGGAAAGTTTATATGGGCGGCCGCGTGTGCGCGCGCGAGAGAGCGTTATTTTTTTTTTATTGTCGCCGCGACGAAAGCGAAATGCCCGCTGTAAAACACCGCCGCTTTGCAAAAAGTGACCGCAGTTTAGACCGAGTTTATTCCAGTTGAGACCCCCGGAAAGTTAGTCGCGAACACGCGCTAAGTGATCGAACCTGACGGGAAAGACAATACGTCTCTAATCTCGAGGACTACGTGCGGGACGGTTTATTGTATGTATGTAGACAAATGCGACGCAATGTGCGGAATTAATTTGTAGTCTTGTTTTCAAATAAACTCGATGGGAGGCGGGTATCGCCGCCGCCGCCTCATCGAAGTAGCCGGCGGCGCGGTGGTACTGTTGTTGAGAACACACCGCCGTCGTTGTTATTATTGCAGACTCAAGTTTGTTATCTGTAACACTTGAGATTACACAAACTCCACTAATTTCTAGATAACATCGACATTTTCTGATGTAATTCAATGACAACACTCTCAACAATAACTACAAACTTTACGAGATCATCACAATATATATTATATTCTACAATACCCTTATTGCATACCATAATGCTGTCGGGTTTAATTAATTAAAATATAATAATACTTGTACACTCCTTGTAGTAAGTGCTTCCATCTTAATATATCTCTTGGCATTGCAATGCAATTTCATTTACATCTTGCCTAATTTTTCACCTTTATTAATATACATCGGTGAAAATACGGATCTGATTATGGAAAATGGCGACAAAATAAAAACCTGCAGAAAATACACTTAGCTTGGCACTGAAATTGATGATAATGGTAAAGTGGAAAGTGATATAAAGATATCACCAAGAGTAGGAAAGTAATAGGGGCACTAAACTCTACACTGTGGCAACCTAACATAAGACGCCGAACGAAAATGCTCATCTATAACTCGATCCTTAAGAGTGCGAAGGATGGCCTATTTCTAAATCGTTGGAGAAGAACTGGACTTCGTGGTGGTCAAAGGGATCGAAAGGGAAGAGTTGGTGTGGGAAGGTGGAAAACGTAGGAGGGTCGGATCATGTACCGGTGGAGGTGGTCGTTAGGGTGAGGAACGTTGGGAAGGGAGAACAGAGGAAGGGGCAGCAGAGGTTTGGATGGAGCGAGCCGGATTTGGATGCATATGAGAAAAAGCTAAAACGCGTCAAGTGGATGTGCATTCGATGCTCCAATTGGAGAGAGTGATGGTGGCTGTATTGGAGAAGAATAAGAGTGGGGGCAGAGGGAGAGTTGATTTGACGAGGAATGTAGGGTGAAGAAGTCGAGCTGGCGAAGAGCAATGGCGAAGTGGAGAAATGGGAGAGGTGAAGTGGAAAGGGCCAATCAGGCGAAGAGGGAGTTCGAGAGAACCTGCGAGAAGAAGAAGATAGAGGAGTTGCAGAAGGTAGAAACGAGGTTGAGGGAGTGTGTGACAGAGAAAGGGTTGTGGGAAATTCTGAGGGGAAGCGTAAAAAAGGGCAAAGTTAGCATAGAGCTGGCAGAGTGGGAGAAGAGCTGTAGAGAGATGGCGGGGTCAGAGGTGGATTTAGGGAGTCCGAGACCGGTGTTAGGAAGGGAGGCGTTTTCGCGGGAAGAGGTCAACGTGGCCATAGGGCAGCTGAAACTGGGAAAGGCGGCGGGGGAAGATGGGCTGAAGGCAGAGGCCTTCAAAAGATTAACAGAGGAAGGAAAAGATAAGTTACTGCAGGTTTTGAATAGAGTCTGGAGCGGTGAGGAAGAACTGCCGGAAGAGTGGCGTGTGGGGGTGGTGGTCCCGGTACACAAAGGGAGAGCAGCATCGGTCGTAAATAATTATAGGGGTATTACCGTTATGAATGCGGGGTACAAAGCGATGATGACAATTGTGAAAAATAGACTAGCGAGGGAAGTGGATAGAAAAGGGCTGCTGCCGGAATGCCAGGGGGGTTTCAGAAAGGGAAGAGGGACGAGGGAGCAGATTTTCACGCTTGCGAGAATGGTGGAGGAAGCGTTGGAGTGCAAAGGAAGAGTGTATGCGGTGTTTGTGGATTTGAAAGCGGCGTATGATTCAGTTCCTAGAGGAAAGCTCGTGGAGTGTATGGATAGATTGGGGATGGAAGATGAAAGTGTGGAGTGGGTGAGAAGTATATATAAAGAGACGTGGGCAAAATCGAGAGTGAATGGAGAAGTGTCTGAGAAGTTTAGGGTGAATGTGGGTGTAAGGCAAGGGTGCCCGCTAAGCCCCCTCCTGTTCAATCTATACACAAGCGAGTTGGAGGCGGTGCTGAGGAGAGGACAGGCTGGAGGGGTCGTGGTGGGGAGAACCAAGTTGTGGATGCTGGCATATGCGGATGACATAGTATTAGTAGCCAAGAGAGTGGAAGAGATGCAAGAGATGTTGGAAAGAATGGGAAGGTACATGGATAGGAGAGGGCTAGTAGTGAATGTGGAGAAGACTAAATGGATGATGTTTAGGAATAGGGGTAGAAGGGGTAGAGTGGAAGAGCTGAAATGGAAGGGAAGGATGATTGAGAGAGTGAATGTCTTTAAATATTTGGGTTTCTGGTTTGACAGTGGAGGAGGATTTAGGGTGCATGTGGAAAGTATGCAAGCGAAAGCGAGAATGGCTTGCGGAATAGCGAGAAGGAAATGGGAGAGGTTGTGGGGCGGTAACCTCGTAATAGCGTGCAAGATCTGGGATGCGTGTGTAAAACCTATTCTGTTGTATGGAGTGGAAGTGTGGGGATTGCGTGAGTGGGATGTGATAGAGAGAGGGCAAGGTGTGCTCCTGAAGAGTCTGCTGGGTCTCGAAAGGTCGACACCGAGAGCAGTGCTGTTGCAGGAGACGAATCGTATGAGTATGTGGTGGGAGTCGTGTGTAAGGGTTGTGAAGTTTGAAGAAAAATTGCAGGAATTGGGTGAGGAAAGACTGGTGCGGGAGGTATGGATGAGGTGTAAGAGTAGGACGGAGAGTGGTTGGAGAAAGGATAGAGGAAGGATGTATGAAAGAGTGGGTATGTCTGAGGTGTGGGTAGAGGAGAAGCTGAGAGAAATGGGAAGCCTAGGAACTGAGGTAAGAGAGAGATTGAGAGATATTGAGTGACAAGAACGGCAGACTAGAATGAATGAGAGCTCTTACAACCCTGGCTACGTAGAGTGGCAAGTGAGTGGGAGACTTCCGAGTTACTTAGCCAGGGGTGAGTGGAGCAGGGAGGACAAGGTATGCATGGCAAGAGCGAGGTGTGGGTCAGACGAGAGAGGGAGGAAAGTGTGGATGGGTCTAGGGTACACCGCGTGTGCGCTGTGTAGTAAGGGAAGCGACACGTGGTGGCACCTTAGCGAAGAATGTGAGGGTGTGAAAGCAGAGTGGGTGGGAGACTGCAGAAAGCTGAATGAATGGTTATGCGAGGATGGGGAAGGCGTGAAAATCTGCAGGAGGCTGACGTGGGAAAGGAAAGTGGCAAGGGCAAAGGGAGCGGCTATAGATGGGGGTAATTTGTAATTTTTGGCGGAGTAGTACTTTTATTTATATTGTATTTTTATTTTTGTATATTTTTGTTGAGGTTTGTGATGTGGACGGGCAGTGAGGGAAATGCCAATAAAGGTCTTTTTATATATATATATATATATATATATATATATATATATATATATATATATATATATATATATATATTAATATACATCTCAGTTTTGGTCGACGTTTGATGATAGCAGTTAAGTTTAGATAACAGTTAGTATAGTAACTCCAACGAATCTTAAAGCTCGCCTTATATATAACCACGTCTTATTTTTTTATTCTGTTGCACCAAACATATGTAGATCTTACTTAGTCTTACAATGTAAGACCGTCTTATCGTTTTAAGATCCGTTTTTTGTTTGGTGCAACGTTTTAAAGGTCGTTTTAGACAAGACAATTTCTTAGCTCAAAAGTTGAACAAGAAATTAATTCATATATCGTCCTCCCTTGTCCTTGACAAATAGAACGCATTATATTTTTTCATTCAATCTCCCATCAATATTTCAAATAATTTGCTGTATGATACGAGACAATTTAGATTGTCTCGCATCTTGACTAACTTTTGAGTCAAGAAATTGTCTTGTCTAAAACGACCTTTACACCTATATACAATGATAATATGTAACAAATTTATTAATTTGTTCCCTTGTATAATTCTGATATAAGAGAACAAACAAATAGATTTATATAACAAAAAAAAGCGAATCTAGTATTACACCTGCATACAATGACAATACGTAACAAATGTATTAATTTGTATCTCTTGTATATTTCTGATACAAGAAAGCAAATAAATATATTTATATAATAAACAAAGCGAATCACCTGCATACAATGATAATAGTAACAGATATATGTCCAACCAGACATCCTTGTCTAGTGTTGTGTAAAAGGCTTGAACTATACTCAACTGTTTATCCTTTATCAAACGCCGACCAGAACTGAGATGTATCAAAATTAATTAGTAATGCACATACAAGGAAGCTCTATGAATATATATCCCGAATGGCCATTCAGTCCAAAGAGTTTATCCATACAAACTGTGTATCGAACCGTAATAAAACTTCTGACTCCCGGCTGTTAATCGATGGAAGTGGCAACAATAACTTCGGTTAACTAAATCACTATCTATAGTCAACAATAAAAAAATAAAATAAAGGGTTGGAGAGAGTGGCCCTCCCATGTGTGATTTGAAATAAAACTTCGACGCTTGATGAACTAACTACGCTTGTTAGGTACACAAGTGGAAGTTGGTTGACGCTGTTAGTATTAGCAGCAACGCGCCAGTTTCATTATCCCCGTTGTCAAAGTGGAACCCCCGCTAATCGAACTCTAACAATTTGACCCCGGCATTTAAATAAAATCGATGGGGGTGAATTGCACAGCTCACTATCAGGAAATTAAAGATCCACCGGTCCATGAACTAAATCAATTGCAGCACTGGCCCGGTTACGGGGCGACATAAAAAAAGTACCGCGGCTGGAATTAGATTAACGGGGTAATATTTAACGCGATTTGTTGCCGCCGGATTATTCTAATTGCATCTCCGCCGCCGCCGCCGCCGCCCAATCCGCGCGCGTCGATAATACACATCAAACGTACTTTCGCCGGGCTTCAAATCGTATTCGAACAAAGACAAACCACTCTATCACTCGATGATACTTAAGGAAACCTTCCCCATACGGGCGCCGACAACGCGGCTTTATACCGACAGCTTGAACGCACACACACACACACACACATCGTGGCGGTAAAATCTAGAGAAAACAAACTCTGCATAACAAAAAATAATAGCCGACTCCATTCGTGCAAATAGAATAATTTTTTCCTGTACTGTAGTGAATTTTTGTTATGTTTACTTAAAACTCAGCCAGTGATTTGGCTGTTTTTAAAAGCGCTTTTTAAATGTTTTTATAGTGCGTGATTGGGAATTTGTGTATGTAACGATATTTACTAACCAGTCGGGTTTATATGTTGTACACGTTAACTAAATACCGGTCTGTAGTACTGACAATATTCTGAAAAGTCAATTTGTGTTTAAAAATATTTATTAATATTTAAAAGTCGAGCGATATCCTTAGAGAAATAGAAAAACTGGACTGCGTAGCACTGATTGACATAAAGAAGGGCAGTGAAAAATACCTGCATATACATAGTGGGGTTCACAAAAGGACATGGGACTCAAAAGGCGTATCAATAGTAATAAAGAATAAGAAATAACCAACTGGGATGCCGATTATAGATACTGATGACTCTCCAGAAATGGACAAAGACCTATACGTGAATACATTATTGAGTTATCGCATACACAAACTACACCCACACACAGTTTGGTATATATAAGAATTTAATATTTTGTTATTGGAAACCTTATGAAACCTATTTTCGTAGGAGCCGCCATTCGACTATATCAAATTAGTTGCATTCAGGTAGCAGATACCGAGCAAGTATTTTTAATATCTCATATCAACACTGTGTGGGAGTCGAAGAAATGAAAAGCTGAATATAAATAGAGAGATTTATTTCCCAGCAGGCCGAACAAGCGTGGTCCGCAACAACCCGCAGCGCACAAAATATGGTTGTTGCATAAAATAGACCGCCAGATAATCAAACTAATGATTTAGTCTAAAACATTTACCCTTATACTCGGCATATTAACTTCGCATAAAACTCCGCAGTGAATTTGACGAGCCGCTAATTTTGATTAATCGCCCCTCCCGCGCGCGTAATCGCTGCTGAAATATTAATTTTTCGCATTCACGGCTGATTAATTAAGTATGGGTGGATCTTATGTAAATCGGCGCCTCGGGCTCATGAACAAACAACAAAAAAAAAACGGCAGGCCGGCGGGAATTTTTCCCCCCGGCGCGCGCCCCGACAAAAAAAAATTAAACAAGCCCTCGAGAGTATTTTGATTAATCTGCGCCCAGATTAAGTCGTCGCCCCCCGTGTTATTCATTAATCAAGCGATTAGCAACTCCCTATTTATATTAAATTAAGATTAAAAAGTTCCGGCGCCAAAGCGCACAGATTTCAACAGTAAACACGAGATGTTTTAATTAACATTACAGACTGTTGGGGAAAGTTTGTTGGAATGGAAAAATATGGTTTTTCATGTTAATGTTTTTTTTTGTGTTGAAATGAGTGGAATGGGGTAAAATGACTTTTCTGCATTTAATTAAATTTGTTAATATTATATAAAAAGAAATTTAATTTTGGCTATTTACCATAAGACTTTCTGCAATATATTTTTCAATACTAGTATTGTGTAGTAAGTACAAGAATGGCACACTTACGAAAATAAACAGGACATGCCGATTAGAGTAGTGGTAAAAGGACTGCATCCCATTTGCGACACAAACGAAATAACAAAGGAATTACGAGTACAAATCCTACAAAATTATCAAGGTAGAAAATAAATTAAAGAAAACAAAAGAGGGCTACGAAAAACTACAGATGTTTATCTTAACTTTTGAAAATACAGAAGATATATGAATTACAAAATCTGTGCCACATGAAGGTAAAAATAGAAGTCATAAAAACTAGCAAACTAATACCTCAATACAAAAAGTGCCAAAGTTATGGTCAAATTTTTGCCAAAGAAATCCAGCATGTGTCAAATGTGCTAGCAATCACATAACAGCTGAATGTACAAAACCAAACAATATTCTAGCTAAATGCTTGCAGGGAAGCACACCCTGCAATCAACAAAGGATGCATAATTGCAAAAGAGCTACAAAAGAGAAGAGAAACTGCTAACACAGATCTTGAATCAAAATATCTTATAAAACAAGAACTGAAACATCTTATGCTCAGGCGATACAGAACGGATCTACAGGCGCCACAAATGCAGAACCAACACTAATGCAAATACTGCAAAATATGATGACTATGCCAACTAATGTCGGAGATAGACTTAACAGATTAGAAGCCAGGATCACTGGCGCTATTCCTAAAGTAAATTAATAATGAAAGATACCGAATTACGAATTGCCACCTGGAATGTCAATGGCATCCTCAACAAGAAAGATGAACTAGAGGTGTTCCTAAATCTACAACACATTGATGTGTGCCTTATCTCTGAAACTCACCTAACAAACTAGTCTTATGTAAAAACAAGAGGTTCTAAAGTTTATCACACCACCCACCCGGAAAATCGAGCTAAAGATGGTAGTGCTATCATCATCAAAGAATCTATAAACCGCAATGAACAATGTCATCTACAGCTCACCGTCGTATCTGTGAAGTCTACCAAACAGAACATAATAGTTAGTGCAGTCTACTGCCCTCCCAAGCATAATCTCAAGGTTGAAGAATTCAAAACACTCCTGCAACATTCCGGTGAAAGATTTATCATAGGCGGTGACTACAATGCTAAACATGTAGACTGGGGATCAAGGCTGACAACAACAAAAGGTAGTGAATTAAGAAAAGAACTTCCATTCAACAGGAAAGCCCACCTACTGGCCAACCGACCCAAATAAAATCCCTGATATCCTTGATTTCTTCATCTCAAGACAAGTGGCACCAAATTTCATAGAAACTGAAGAAAGTTTCGACCTAGCCTGCGATCACTCAGCTGTCATCTTAACTTTGAGTGAAAGAATCATCAAGAATGAAGCTCGACTAATGCTTGTCAATAAAATCACTGATTGGGTGAGTTTCAAACTTGAACTTAATGATCGAATTAATTTAAATGTTGCATTAAGGTCAAAGGGACAATTAGAAGGAGTGGAAAAATTACTACAAACAGTAGCTTATAATAACACTAAGAAAATGTCCCGGATCACTAAAGGGATAAACTACTCAGTCGAAATCACAGAACTTGTCCGACAGAAAAGAGCGGCTCGAAGAAGATGGCAACATACTAGAAACCCAGCCGACAAGACGATTCTAAACAACAAAACACAAAAGCTGAAATCATGAAAATCAAAGAGGAATCTATTAGTACTTATCTACAAAGTCTCGATTCTAATGAAGAAACCGATTATTCACCATGGAAGGCAACCAAGAAAATCAAACGATCTATAATTTCAATTCCACCCATTAGAAAAGATCGAGAACCGTGGGCTAGGAGTAACAAACAAAAGGCTGATATATTCGCAGAGTACCTAGCTAACATCTTTACGCCAAATCAAGTGAAGGAAGAGTTCGTTCTTGCAACAACATATAACCCAATATCAGAAGAAATCACCCACGTTACACCAAAAGAAACAGCTGAAGAAATAAGAACAAATCTGAATCCAAAAAAAGGACCTGGCTTTGATTTTATAACCGGTGAAATCTTAAAATAATTACCTAGGAAAGGATTAGTCATGCTGGCCTACCTTTTTAATGCAGCCTTCCGCCTAAAACATGTACCTGATAGTTGGAAAGTGGCAGAGGTAATTATGTTACCAAAACTCGCCAAACGACGTAAAATCATACAGACCCATTTCATTGTTGCCAATAATATCGAAATTATTTGAAAAACTTCTTCTTAGAAGAAGACATAATCACTCAACAATAGACCAAATACACCGCATCACCGACACTATAGAAAGAGTACTTGAAGGAAAGCAAGTATGTTCAACAATCTTTCTAGATGTGTCTCGGGCATTTGATAAGGTTTGGCATGATGCCTTAATATATAAATAAAATGCTCCTAAATCAATTTGTCGAGATCTTAAGATCGTATATAACAAATAGATTATTCAGAATAAAACAAGAAGATGAATATTCTGAAATAAAAGAAATAAAAGCTGGTGTGCCTCAGGGAAGTGTACTGGGACCTATATTGTACCTACTATACACAAGTGACATACCAATCATTAATAATGTTAAAATTTCCACCTTTGCAGACGATACTGCCCTAATAGTTGTGGGAGAAAATGCCGAACAATCCACATCCAAGCTACAAAATGCTTGTGATAAGATAGCCAACTGGACAAAAAAATGGAAAATAAAACTAAACAAACAAAAATCAATCCATGTTCATTTTACTAATAAAAAACTAGTCGATCCTCCGACTCTTTCAATCAATGGTACTATTGTCCCCTATGAAAATAACGTAAAATATCTTGGTATAACACTGGATGCGAAATTACGATGGAAAGAGTATGTAAAGAAAAAAAAAAGACTGAGCTAAACTTAAAATACAGACAGTATTATTGGCTGCTGGGCAGAAATTCTCGGCTGTCAATATATAATAAAATTCGTATTTACAACAAAATCTTCAAACCAGTTTGGCTGTATGGAGTCTAGTTATGGGGCTGTGCTAACGAGAGTATTATAAACTCTATACAAATATACCAAAATAAAGTTCGACGCACTACGGTAAATGCACCGTGGTATATACGCAACTCGGATAATAACAAGGACCTCGGTATTCCTTATGTCAAAGAGAATCGCTGGCAATCATGAAAATAGACTGCATCATCATGTCAATGCGGAAATGACAACCAACATCATCCTAGAAGACTGAAAAGAATGAAACCTTTCGATTTAGCAAAGTTATTGTGACAAAAACAGAGTAAAAGTGCGCGAATTGGATGGAGTAGTAGCATATTTATTTTAAATTAGTCATAAGCTCGCTGAACCCAAGCACCTTCATGTTACCATTTGAGATTAGAGTAAAATTGATGGCTAGTCTGTTAGACCAGTTTTAATAAAATAAAAATACATAAAAATTAAAAAAAAAATATATTTCTCTTTAATTAAAAAATTGTTTGATTTTGTGATGAATCATTTTAAAGGATAAATAAACCGATTTTTACACTGTTTCTTTTATCACACTTTAGTTATACTTTGCAACTAGTTCCGGCTATTTACGAGCTCCTCCAATGACTAGAGCTTAGCTGTAATGTGTAACTAAACTGTGATAAAAAAAACAAAGTTTTATTTATCCTTTAAAACTTGTTTTTGCTGAATTTTTCAGACTATTGAAACAAATTGTGTTTACGATTTAGTTTATTATCATGGTGCAAATTGTAAAAACATGTTAATAAAGCAGCCTAGCACTATAAAAATTTTATCACAGAGCCAGGGATTATTTGATTTTCATTTAATTTTTATTACACAGACATTTTTATAGCTTCTAGCAACTGGGCCACGCTATAACAATTAAGTTTGTCTGTACTAACTTACTCATGCGGTAATCTTTCGGTGCCATGATCTAAACAGTTTTGATGATTACAAGGCAATTATTCATACAGTTTTTACAGTCAAAAGAAACGAATGTAAATAATAATAATAATAATATAACTGTATTTGTATTTATTTAAATAACGCCTGTTTATATGTGAAATGTCAAAAATGGATATAAAAACTAATGATGGGGGATTTCGAGAACCGAGAACAGCTGTTCTCGATCCTTATCAAGTGTCGATGTTCTCGATTCTTAAAAGTTCTAGAGAACTTTTAAGAATCGAGAACATCTGTTCTCGATTCTTATCAAGAGTCGATGTTCTCGATTCTTAAAAGTTCTCGAGAACTTAATCGAGAACCGAACATCGAGAACGGAGAACTTAAGCGAGAACCGAGAACATAAAATTGAGAACTCGAATTAACCGAGGACCGAGAACAGAGAATCGAGATCTTTAATTAACCGAGAACCGACTTCCGAGAATTTCAAACGTTTAAAATAAATCGTACTTGTACACTGTACAATGTACAGGAATAAACGTATCTGTTAAAGTATACCGACTAGGCAACACATATTTTGTTCTCGGTTCTCGATGCCATACAGAATTGTTCTCGGTTCTCGTGTTTTAGTACTCGATTGCAAGTTCTCGATCCCTAAATGTTCTCGAGAACGAAGTTCCCGATTCTTAAAAGTTCTCGATTCTCTCCATCACTAATAAAAACTGACCTGACGCAGTAAAACATAATATCAAAATAAATTATCGATCTACATCTACATATCTAGATTTCTATCTTATTAGATCTCGTCAGTGTAGTGTAGTGGTTATATACAAAAATAGTACAACTTATCCTCGAAGAGGGAAGTTAAACGCCATCTGGCGGCACCACATCAATTAGCAATGCACACCCTTATGGTATATGTCTTTCACTGACACATAGAAGTAAATAATCTGAAAGAAGATTTTATATATAACTTAGGATTATATATAATATATAACTTAGGATTATATATAACCAGGATTGTATAGTATTTATAAAGAAATATTTGTGGTGATACAAGAAATAATAGATATAAAAATCTCATATAAAATTGAAATATAATCAAAACTAAAACAATATTCAATTATTGATGATTTTTTCGTAACAGTATGTTTTTTTGTTGCTGATTCTATATGGTACACTGACATATCCTCAAAGATGAAACAATTTTTGGTTTATTGATGACTTTTTTATGGCTATGTTTTTTGTTGCTGAATCTATATGGTATCCTCAAAGAAAAAACAAAATTTGTTTAGTGTACCATATAGAATCAGCAACACCCATACAAAAAAGTCATCAATAATCGTTATTTATTATTATTCAGTCTAATGCACAGCCGGACTGCCCGATATTAAATATGATTTAATATTAAAATATACGCCCGGTGTACATTTACTGAACTGAAAATTGTGACACATGTATATGCATTAGCAACAAACAAACATATCGGTTTTTAATTTCCTATTTTTTTCCCCCCTGTGTGTGTATACATCTCCGTTTTGTAATATTTACATGGGAGCATATATTGCATTTGTATTTCAATCTTATATGACTATATGTAACATGTATAAAACGGCCCGGATATCCCGTATAAATAAAACTTAATACCGTCCACTCAAATGTTTATCGGGTAGAATCAATACGACGGGATCGGGGATGCTGCAGGCTGATTCCTCATCCCCTTTTTCTTTGCGCGCGCGATACATGCAAACACCGCACGCAAATCACTGCAATCCATCACTTATTCGAGATTTAGCACACCAGTCTTTTTCTTCGCAGTGATGGAATAGCGGGAATTTAAATAACCCACTCACCCGTGAATATCTAGTTATGTTCGTGTCGCAATTAGCCGAATTACGACTTTGTTGATTCGTGCCGGATTGCGACAGATCGCAGCTATTAAGGATCGATAGTTTTGTAAACACACCCCAGTTGTAATTAACTAATTAAGATAATATAACGTGTACGCGGTGTGCTATTGACAACTAGATGCAGGCAATAAATAAACCGCGATTTCCAGGTTGGTAATTTAAACATTCCGCGCGCTGTAGCCCGGATGAAGGAATAAACATGAGGCATTACATAATAAATCATTAATATTTCACGTATGCAGTTGTGCATCTGGGAATGTTTGTTGCGTACTTGATTAAACCCGAGACTTTGCAAATTAGAGCGCGCCGCGAGATGTTTGGAATTATTAGAGGACGGGCGAGCACAAAGGAAGAGCACGATCGATGAATAAAAATAATGCGATGCAATCGCTCTGGAGAATAATTGGGCGGGAATTAAAAGATTACCGCTTTACTGTTGGAGTAGCTACAAATTCAAATTGCCACCTGCAAGTCATAATTATTGCTATCTCTTTGGCTACCAAAAAGGAGTTGTGTGTTGCAATTTCGGATTAACACGTCACCATTTCCAGATGCAGATTAGTTAAACGCTTAAATGGAACAATAAACGCGACTTGGTATTTACGTTTGGCAAGCACCGCCAGAGTGCTGGCTGCATGTTTGTCCCACATATCCAGACCGTATGTATGTATGTACGTGTGTTTATATGTATGGGGGGCGGGCGGGACGGCGGCTGTTCCCAGCAACCGCCATCATAGGGAACCAAAATTTGCAGCACCGCAACGCGCTATACGTTCCACTTGAGATTGCCGGCGCCGGGCAAAAGGTCAACCCCACGTTCTTACCAGCCGGAGCCTTGCAAGGCGGCAGCTTTAATTAAGCGCCCACAATATATCCCGAAACTACGTAAATTAAAACATATTTTTAATTAAACATCCCCAACTGCCGGTAGTCCGCTATGGACTCCAACTATAGGCAACACAACTTGCATGCATATGCGCGCCAATATAATATTACATAACTCTTGGCTTTTTTTGTTTTAGTAATTTCTTAACATTTACACATTATGAGTGTAAATACTAAAACACTTTTTAATAGTAATAGTGTTAAATATTATATTACACCATTATGTAATGATAGTTTCGTAATATAATTATTTCGCCCGGCGCATCCACCATATATTATTACTAATGATGTTACGAAGGTTCTTAGTAGCAATTTTTATAAATATATGCCAAGCTACATAAAACTATAGATACACAGCAGATTAAGCTATTAAATAAAATTTGTTTTTGCTTATATGTTAAAAAATATAGTTCTTGATTTCGAATATGTAAAACATATATAAGTGTAAATCCACCTCTCAGCAATCTACATATCTAGGTTTCGATCTTATTAGATCTCATCAGTGTAGCTCAGCTAGTGAGGGTGAATTCACACAATATCTCGAGTGGTTATATACAAAAATGATACAACTAACCCCCTAGGAGGAAAGTTAAACGCCATCATTGATGTGGTGCCGCCAGATGGCGTTTAACTTTCCGCCTGGGGGTTAGTTGTATGATTTCGAATTTGTTACATTTCATTAGTGGAGCTCAACTAGTAAGTAGTCAAGATGCCTAATATATTAAAACATATTAAAAGTTGCATGCATATAAAAAATCACCAAAGGTGAAATACTCTGAATAAGTCTATTATCAAAAATAGGCAAATATTGGATTGTTAAGGCGTCCACTTTGTGATAATTCATTTTGAAGGATAAATAAAACGATTTTTACTTTGTTTTTTTTATCACACTTCAGTTACACTTTGCAACTAGGCAAGTTTTGAACGTTACGAATGTTACGAGAGGAGAAAAATGCCGGTTATTGCAGAACGCCATGCAACGAAATATAGTTAAACGCAAAACCATCATGGTCGCAAAAAACGCGAAAAAAATTAACGTGATTGTTATAAAGTATATTCAAGCAACAAAACTATTCTAGCCCTGTCCAAGTCAAGTCTAAACAGAGACATTCCGTACATCCTCGGTAGTAAATTAACAAATAAAAGTGTTTAAAATCTAGTCTCATTACATCTAGCAGTTTATGAAACTGAATCGTAGCATGCGTTGACCTAAAAACCCCCACGCCGTTCCGAACCCCGACCGCATTAAGCAATGCTAAAAAAAAAAGAGCGACGCCTGCAGAATCTTTTTTGCCGCAGTTCGGTTAATGGAATTAAAGATACTGGAGCGATCGAGCTTTTTTTTGCTGTCGATGGACTCAAAAATCTCGGCACGGCGGGCACGAGTAAATTATAGGCGAGCTTTGAAGCCCCTGGCGGCTATACATCGACTGAATTCGAGGGGCAATAGGGGATCTGAACTACTTTACTTGACGCGAATAATGCAATCACAAAAAAAAATCAGTGTGCTTAAAAAATGCACGACGTTGTCCGGTTTATAAAAGGTGTATCTTATATATTTCATTTTCAAAGATATTCCTCGGGAAATTAACAGATTTTAAATGTTTATTAAATTTATTATATAATTTAATAATTGAGTTTAACTTCCATCAGAGAGTAGATTTTTGAGAATTATTAATTTAAAATAGTCTTCCAATTCTCACAGAATTTAAATATTTATTATATTTATTATTTTATTTAATAATTGAGTTGGAGAGTAAATTTTTGAGAATTATCAATTTAAAATAGTATTTGATGAATTGACCAAGATGAAAATGGATATATGTGTACTTATAGAAACCAAAGGGATAAGAAGCGGAAATGAGAAAGTAGGGGAATATCTTCTTCATTAGTGAAGGTTGGCAACAATTATGGCAAATTCCGCACGGTCTTGTGACGCTCTGAACAATGAGTGGGAGTCCAGACCAGTCCAGTCCCTTATGTTCTTTAACCAGGAGCATTTCATTCGTCCTGGACCACGGCGACCCTCTATCTTGCCCTCCATTATTAATTCTAGAAGGCTATATTTTGTACTTCTAAAGATATGTCCTAGGTACGTTTCTTCACAGTAACCAATAGTTCTCTGTCTCTATCCATGCGTCTAAGAACCTCATGATTCGTGATATGCTCCACCCAAGATATTCTCTGAATTCTTCGAAAGATCCACATCTCAAACGTTTCTATTCTGTTCATAGTATTGATCTTCAACGTCAAAGCCTCAACGCCATACAACAGTACCGAGTGAATGTAGCACTTAACGAACCGGTATCTTAGTTCCAGGTTTAGGCTTTTCTCGCAAAATACTTTACTCACCTTAAGAAACGTTTTTTAGTTCACTGTTGAGCTTCGTCGTTATTTCTCTTGCAGGTTTGGATCTTTAAGTACCTCCATGTTTGGTCTTCTAATGATTTTATGCTTTATCTTTTTAAGGCGGAATCTTACTTGGGCTATTACGGGGTTATGATCTGACCCAATGTCCGCCCCCGGATACGTTCTCACTCTATGTACACCATTGCGATATCTCTTGTCGTCTAGTATAAAGTCTATTTGATTTCGTACTATGTGGTGTGGCTGATGTTGTGGAGATGTCCAAGTGTAGAGTCGTTTATTAGGTAATTGGAACCAAGTGTTACTAATCATAAGGTTCTCTTCTTGGCAGAATTGCACCAGCAAGTCGCCTCTGTTATTTCTATCACCCAGACCATGGTTACCAACAACATCAGCGACTCTTCCTTTGTCCACTTTCTCATTAAAATCTCCCATAATTATGGTAATTTCGTTTTTCTTCGTATATGATTTTAGTTCTTTTAATTGCGCATAGAAATCGGATATTTTTGACTCCGGTTTGGCAGCTGTTGGTACATAGACTTGTATGATATTAATGTTTTTGGTGTTTGCTTTTAGTTGTCCGAGTGCGGTACATTGTTCAAGACTGATTTGTTTGCGTTTTTGTCTAGTATTATTCCAACACCATTTGAGTGGTCTGCCAGGTCGTTACCAGAGAAATATATTGTAGAGTCGTTTTTCCCGCACCAGGCCACCTTATCTCGTTAATTCCCAAAACGTTGATACCTAGTCTTCTCATCTCTTTGTTTGTATTATTAATTTTTCCGGACATGTACATACTTCGTGCATTCCATGTACCGATTATTATAGGAATTTCTTCATTAGTTTCCACTTTCGGGTGGGTCCTATCCTTATTCATCGCGGGTATTCTTCGCACCTCTTAACCATTTAAGGTCTGCCACGGACTAGGGGCTAGCTCTATTTGGTTTCTCATCATGATTGTTTGTCTTAAGAGTTATTGTGCGGTAGTTTCTCATTGCTTTCCTCACCGCAGTACTATAGCGGATTATTCTAGCTTTCAGCTGCGTCCATAGCTTTCCAAAACAAGAGCCTTTAAAGAAATCATTTTTCAGTAGTCTTCTGCACGGTACTGGTTGCCCATTACCAGATCTGTTGGTCCGCGGGAGGCATATCTACCTCCTACCCGGCATATCTACCGGGCATTCCCCTATCTGCCACCTGGGGACGCGCCTTATTCCCCACAAGGGCAAACAAGGGGAATATAAACATGTACTAAACTGGAATCTCATTTTATTCATTAATATTTTTTAATTTAATATAATTTCATAACGATTTCTCGCATTATTTAAATCTACTAAAATGTGTATTCTATAAAGGATCATTCGACTTATATACTGTTTTACATTAAGGATTTAATGAATATTATATCATATTAAATTACTCAATGTATCTAACTGATGAAACACACACACACACACTCAATAACATCTTCACATCAAACCAGATTGTTCCTAAACAATAATAATTGTGTCCCTCCATTCAATCGGGTCGAGTTTGTGGCGTAGCGACGTTGGAGTGTCCATAGATTAATAACAAGCAATTGTGGCAAGTTGTAAGTGTCTTACATCAAGCAAGATCTGTTCGGCAACAAACTCGCTTAAGGAGCAGTGTAATTTAAGGGCACCTCAGAGGTTTATGATTGTTATAGTTAACCCGTCCGCCTAAATGGGTAGGGCTTAGGCTGTGATAATGCCGGCGCGCGGGGCGGTCGGGCGGCGGCGGCGGCGCGATATTTATGGGCCGCATAAAGGATTGCCCGTAAAGCCCACCCCGATCGACTGCATCAAATCATCCCATGCAGCTTTTGTGATGAAACGAACCGGAAGAGATGTAGCGCATGAGAACATTGGGGGAATTTTTTTTTAGTGTTAATGATAAAATACCATTTGTCGTCGTGATACAATTAACGATATCACAGGGACTTGATGAAATAAAAAGACACTAACCAAAATAACCTGAATATTGATAGCGAGTTATGTTTTGAAAACAAATACAATAACTATTACTAATAATAAATGAGGTCCCTGATTTATTCTTGTTTTGTAGTTAGTGTTTATCAAACTTTTCGATCCGCGACCACCTTTTTACACATTTCATAGGACCCTGAAGAATGGATATATGTAGAAAACATTTTTTTCAGCGATTTAAGAATCACTACTGTACTGTATACTACTCCATTATCAAAAATCCTTGTCGTCTGTAACTATAATAGTTTAAAATTTAATGAATTTTAGCTGCAGTTCCCGTAAAGAAAGGATTCTAATGATTTTTTTGTTAGTATGTGTGTAGTGTGTTAGATTTCCCATAGTCATAAACGTATTCAAATGGCTATTTACATTGTTAGCGCCAGGGCGATATTAAGTTTGTTTTCACGATTCAATTTTATCTCCCCTCGGGGATCACCACAAGCGCGGGAATACATATACGTACTCAAATTCAATCGGAATGGTAATGCCGCGGCGCCGGTGCGCGCCCACCGACACGTTCGGAACTCAAAAATGAATATAATAAATATTTAATGGGATATGACATGGGTCGCGGGCGGAAAGAGAATTGCGAATGTAGCTGTGTGTGTCCGTGTTATTTACATTTAGAATGTTTAATTCTAATATTCGCAGGATCTCATAATATTTGTGCAACAAAGCTGCTTATGAATTTGAATCTATTTAAGCGCTATAAGTGCCGTGTATGTTTTGTAACTACATCCAACGCCGCAGTGAACCGAATTTAAATTGTAATGCGGAGGCACTTTATATAAATGGATCGGTTTAACGGTTCCGAATTTTAGAAATATGTTTGGTGATCGTAATAAATATTGACAGATTGTTAGTTTAGCATGACGGTTTGTTTTGTTGCAGTTCCCACGGGCAAGCCGACCATCACAACAGCCCACAATACATCAGCAACAGCGCTACACATCAGTTGGAGGCCCCCGCATCAGGACACCATCCACGGGGAGTTCCTGGGGTATCGCATCTCCTACCGGCCACGGGATAAGGGCCCCAACGATGTCAAAGAGATCTACATCAGAGATCCAGCCGTGGAGGTACGGTCAAATGAATAAACGAAAGAAATTGCCTGAGTGTTGCTCCAACCCCACCCCAGGGGAAATCACAAAAACTCCGCTAAACCTCTTAAACCAATGGCCTGTCTATTAATAGGCAGTCGCAACGGCCATTGCCTCTATTTTCATTCCGAATTAACTTGTACGCCCCCTTCAATCATACTTTATACAAAATAAAACAAGCGTGGATCTAATTTTCACTGTCTGAGCAATTTCACAATGTCTTTAATTTAATTCAATTTAATTTAATTTAAAAAAAACAATTCGATATCGATCGGCCGCGTTTTCTTGCAACCGCTGAAATTCGTATTCCATAACTGACCTCTCAACTGCAATATCCCCTGCACATATTGGCCCACATTCAAAATTTAATTAACAAATTCTTCCCCGCCTTTATATTAGCTTGCAACATGAAAATTTCAGCAGTTTCCTCAATAATCGCCCCCCATTCCTAAACCGTAATAACACCTCCAGTTTGATTAAAGATCGCATTTCGCACCCCCCCGCAATCGATAACCCATTTTATCCTTTCAAACGAGCATCGGAGGTACAAAAATATTTTGTTAGGAAGAAGCCCCTTAAATGATTAAAAATATCGAAGCGTATCCCACAGCCGGTAAGTGATCGACAGTCAATTTTGCAAAACATAACGGTTGGAAGCCCTGCGCCCCGGTTTGATTAAACGTCTTGCATATCCCGCATTGTGTATTATATGGGCAAAACGCAGGGTTTAATTAACAATGCGGGGCGAGTCGGTTCCGCACGACTGAATAAAAGTTATTGAAAAAAAAAAGAGGAGTCGCCCGAGCAAATCCATTGTAAATAGAAATCCGCCTATCTTGATTTTTATACACAATGCGCTCCCGCAACTTGCCCTCCCTTATATCTGTTTCACGCTATAAAATTGTTCGGGGGTTATATATATATATATATATATATATATATATATATATATATATATATATATATATATAAAGATATTTTGCTAACAAGAAAACTTTTGATAACAAACAGAGTCTCAGAGAGTGGCGATCGATATTTTTTAAAAGTATTCAAGCTTCAAATTAGTTTCGAGCGGTCGAACGGTGTGTCATTTTATTATTCAATATTTCGCGCCTGCAATATATTTGCTATATATCACAAGTGATTTGAAAAGCGTGCGTGTTTGCGTTTTAAAAAGCTGTCATGTCTATCCAGATCGATGCTGCTCAAAAATTCTATCAATATTATCTTTATTGGATGGCGGTTTAAATTTTATTCGGCGCTGGTGGATTTTGTTAATTAATACTGGCGGATCATACCAGGGCGGGTTGCGGTAGTTGGATTGATTCGATTGGGTTTTCTTTACGGATAGCCGGACGTTTGGAATTGGAGGAAATTCGCATCCTCGCCGCAAATCGTTTCTGTCTCAGATATCGCTTTAACGCGCTCACAGTGTGAGGCTGCCTGTTAACTGTTATTTGCTTACATGAATTAGCGTGTTGGGGGGTCGGTTTCACTTGGCGAACTCCTGGAGGATCGCTTAAGCACCACGTAATCGTGCACGTGTCAGGGAATAATTCCCCCCACGGCGGCGGCTGTCGCTTCTCTACAGAGTTATGTTTGTTGCAGAGCCACACCATCCAGAAGCTGGAGACCTACACGCAGTATTTGGTATCTCTACAGGTTTTCAATCCTGAGGGACCGGGGCCCAGCACGACCGTACTCGTCATGACGGATGAGGGAGGTGAGTAGTTCATTTCCTACATGCAGAATTCCTGACGGGGGACCGCAAGTACTCCCTAAGAACCGGACCACCGTAAAGACGACACTGTATTTCCACGAATTCAATTCAAACACCATCCCCCCTAAACCTACCCGGGTTATCCCGTTTAAATAAACAACGCGCCATAATTTACGCCGCAACGATTATTCAAACAGTCCATCATTTTCTATTAACTCGCAGCATCATTTGATGAGCGAGCCATCCCACCGTATATCTGCTACGAAATAATTTGCCGTTCGACGGCTCGTTATAAATAAATTAAAAATCTATATATCACAACAGAACAACGCATTAACGGTTCTAATTTATCACACGCACATGCTATTAGTATAAACAACATCAACTTCTCATTATGGACATGTTTACCAACCAAATAGGTGATTTAATAAATATCTGATTTAGAGGGTTGTAAACATATATATTATCTTTGGACATAACACATTTATTACACAAGCAATTAGTTTATTATATACTCGGAAAATAAAATTCTAAAAACAGAATCTTCATTATTTAAAATGTTACTGCTTTAGTAGTCACCAATAGCTTTTTAATCTAAGTCTGGAAGATACACATTCTAAGACCCTAAAAAATCCCTCATTAAAGGGCCTAACCCTTAAATGCAATTTGTTGCAGAACTGCAACATTATCTTTCAAAATGTTCACTGCCTAATTAAAAACATTATTTTAATAATTCTGTATAGATATATAGATAGATTCACATTAGCAAAAAGAACGTAGGAAATATTACCATCAGGATGCTAAATGATACATTCATATTTATATCATTAGACAGTGCAGGAAGGATGCTGAAGGGTTTAAAATCTTAACCCTTGAAATTGATATTAAATATTTTTTACCGCCAGTTGTCCACTTGCTACAAAACATAAGAATCATATGTATGCATTCATGATTTTGCTAATAAATCACGATTCTTATGTTTTGTAGCAAGTGGACGACTGGCGGTAAAACATATTTAATATCAATTTTGTTTTAAAATCATGCATTTAAGGGTTAAGATTTTAAACCCTTCAGCATCCATCCTGCACTGTCTAATGATATAAATGATATGAATGTATCATTTAGCATCCTGATGGTAACATTTCCTACGTTCTTTTTGCTAAATGAATTATGATATCCATCTAACTCGAGTGTAACTGAATTCCCGCATCTATAACCTAGCTATTCTCTTATAGTAAGGTTGATAGGCTTCATTGAGTTAGAGCCTTGTAAAGAGAAATGTTGCGTTTAGCATCTGATTGACATTTCCTACGTTATTTTTGCTAAAGTAATTATCTAACTCGTCTGTGACCGAATTCTCGCTTCTATAATTTAGATATCCACCTATAGTAGGATGGATTGGCCTCTTCGGTTATTAGGTTAGAGACTTATAAAGACTACTAAGAGACAAAAATAATACAAAACTATGGAAGCCTAAGGCTGTGCAGGAAGATCAACAGTGAACAATATGTTCTGCTTAAGACAACTTATGGAAAACAAAATCGCCGTATCTCAAAAAATTCACGTTCTATTTGTAGTCTTCAAATATCTGGTGTAAGCACAACACGACTTTCCGAATTACATTTACTTTTTACACATTTTTGCAGGTTTTGGCAGATTTTGCCACGTTCTGGCACGTTTTTATACGTTTTTATACGTTTTTATACGTTTTTATACGTTTTATACGTTTTTATACGTTTTTATACGTTTTTATACGTTTTTATACGTTTTTATACGTTTTTATACGTTTTTATACGTTTTTATACGTTTTTATACGTTTTTATACGTTTTTATACGTTTTTATACGTTTTTATACGTTTTATACGTTTTTATACGTTTTTATACGTTTTTATACGTTTTTATACGTTTTATACGTTTTTATACGTTATTATACGGTTTTATGCGTTTTTATACGTTTTTATACGTATTTATACGTTTTTACATGTCTTTATACGTTTTTACACGTCTTTATACGTTGATACACTTTTTTACACGTTTTTACGCGTTTTTACACGTTTTTACACATTTTTACACGTTTTTACACGTTTTTACACATATTCACACGTTTTTACACATTTTTATATCTTATTACGCGTATTAACACATTGTGACACATTTTAACATACTTTCATAGATATTGACACGATTTGGCTTGGCACGATTTGGCACAATTTGGCACATTTTGGCACAATTTGGCACAATTTGACACATTTTCACACATTTTCACACGTTTTCACACATTTTTGTAACATTTTCTCACATTTTCTCACATTTTCTCACATTTTCTCACATTTTCTCACATTTTCTCAAATTTTCTCAAATTTTCCAACAACAAAAAACTGCTATCTTCATAGGGCCATGAGGCTATTCCGCTGGTCAAGGAAGAAGCTCAGAGGAGTTTAATCACCCGGTATTTACCTTAACTTCACAGAAAACCTCTGAATACATGTGAAAGCAGATTCGCGAAAATTCGCTCCCCGCTGGGGATCGAATTCAGGCTCCCCAATGCTCAGTGAGCATGTAATATGCCTCTGCCCAGCTCTAGTAAACACCAGGCATCTAATACTAGGGGAGTGCTGGCCTAGTATGGTCAGCATTGGCAGCTCCTCACCCGCCAGAGTTTTGCAGCTTGCACGCAAAATTGACTGGTGGGACGAGTGAGCAGCCTTAAAGGGAGGTTTCACAATGGGCCCATTTTGAGGCCTAAGTGTCTGTAGCTATGCTACCCTCCAGCCAACTATCCAGAGCTATCCAGAACAATGCTCAGTACGAGACGGATGACGCCTCTAACCACTCGGCCACTGAGCTGGGCCATTTTCCAACATTTTCTCATATTTTCCCTCATTTTCCCACATTTTCTCAAGTTTTCTAAAATTTCATCGCGATTTGCGTATAGTGCATTAAACGCCGATGACGTCACTTGATGTTGCTTGCTTTTTTGATGCGACTAGGATCAGTTATGCGAAGGAAATCGGTTTTATCGAGTTTTCTTCTCTGTTAGTGAACCGATTGTGCTCACATTTTCTCAAGTTTTCTAAAATTTCTTCACATTTTCACATTTTCATTACAGCAGTTAACATGCGACTATTTTCACCGCGATTTACGTATAGTGCATTAAACGCCGATGATGTTACTTGATGTTGCTACACCGCGCTTTGCTTTTTTGATGGGACTACGACCAGTTATGCGCAGGAAATCGGTTTTATCGAGTTTTCGTCTCTGTTAGTAGACCGATTGTGCCCAAATTTTCACAGGATCGTGCCAGCTCGGCTTCTCAGCCAATTTCTATATTTGGTTGTGATATGTTGAGCCGTTTTCCCGGAATTTTGTTCATATCATACACATACAAAGTCAGATAATGCAAAAACATTAGGACAGAAGAGACCCCTCTGGATGCAGCCCCTGCTGAATAGGCACTTGCACGGGACCAGATAGGAGGAGAAGATGCATCAAATGTGGCGAAGAAAGCCACCAGGTATGTGGGTGCAAACCACCATACTGCGCCCTGCGCAAAGAAAATGGGCATCCTCCCTCCGCTGTCCCTTGAAGAGAAGGGCAGTGGAGGAAGCCAAGAGAAGGGCGGACAACTCGCCCAAAATTATGCAAGGCTGTAATCACCAGACTTCCAAGTGGAAGGTCCCTGAATCAGACGACATACCAAACGAAATTCTCCGGGAAGCAGCACCGACTTTATCTAGGACCATAACCTGCGTAATGGAACGAGGAAGATATCAAAGCTGTAATCACCAGACTGCCAAGTGGAAGGCCCCTGAATCAGACAACATACTAAACTAAATTCTGCGGGAAGCAGCACCGGCTTTAGCTAGGAGCATCATCTGCGAAATGGAACGAGGAAGAAATGAAAGCTGTAATCACCAGACTTCCAAGAGGTAGGCCCCTAGATCAGGCGACATACTAAACGAAATTCTGCGGAAAACAGCACAGCGAAATGGAACGAGGAAGATATCAAAGCTGTAATCACCAGACTTGCAAGGGGAAGGCCTATAGATCAGACGACATACTAAACTAAATTCTGCGGGAAGCAGCACCGACTTTAGCTAGGAGCATCACCTACGAAATGGAACTAGGAAGATATCAAACTTATAATCACCAGACTACCAATGGGAAGGCCCCTGAATCAGATGACATACCAAACGAAATTCTGCGGGAAGCAGCACCGACTTTAGCTAGGGACATCACCTGCGAAATGGAACGAGGAAGATAACAAGGCTGTAATCGCCAGACTTTCAAGGGGAAGGCCCCTGGATCAGACGACATACCAAGCGAAATTCTGCGGGAAGCAGCACCGACTTTAGCTAGGAGCATCACCTACGAAATGGAACTAGGAAGATATCAAAGTTGTAATCACCAGACTTCCAAGGGGAAGGTCCCTAGATCAGACGATATACCAAACGAAATTCTGCGGAAAGCAGCACCGGCTTTAACTAGGAGCATCACAGACTTAGCTAATAAGTGTCTAGAAGAGGGAACCTTCCTCCAAAAGGTGGAAGACCACGCGCTATCAAAACCAAGCAAACCAGCGGAGATTTGAAAAAATAGCATTTTATTGATATTAATTTTGCAAACAACGTTGGATGCACAATATTTCCTTATACATTTTGCATTTTTCCACCGTGCACGCCGCGCACCGTAATCGGATCAGATGTTTATAAGATGAACTTTCTTTCATACGGCGAGGAAAAATGAGTGCTGAAGTATAAAGTGAAAGGGAAAATACGATACGTTTTAAAAATACCTTGCTGCAACTTCGGCGCGCGTATGAGCAAATAACTAACTTTTTCCAATAGTTAAATTGCACCTTTAGAAATATGCGTCTGGAGGATATATGTGTAATAGATTTGTGTTTAAAATAGAGTCTTGCGTGATATTTATTCACTTCAACAGAAAAATATTTCAATTCGACTGTGGCGTCTTTAATATCAAAAACAATACAAACTACATAAGAAACATATTATTCATAGTTTAGCAGCACTAATACACATTTTATTTTGTTGCCTTTTATGGCTATAGAACTCAAATACTAATCAACAACAATTTTCAATAACACCAATTATCAGTTGTTTTACAAAAAAAAACTTCAAACTTTATAGGGATATCAGACCTGAGACTTATCTGCTGGTAAAGGGAAAAGCTATATATATATATATATATATATAACTAACCCCCTGGGAGGAAATTTAAACGCCATCTGGCGGCACCACATCAATTAGCAATGCACATCCTACATGTTTTACAAAATTGGCTTTGTGCTGATATCTCTGTTGGAATATTATTCCATAGAGGGCACACTTTCCTCTTAGGGGGTTAGTTGTATAATTTTTGTATATAACCACTCGAGATATTGTGTGAATTCATCCTCACTAGCTGAGCTACACTAATGAGATCTAATAAGATCGAAATCTAGATATGTAGATTGTTAAGAGGTGGATTCAACCTCTCACCCAAACACATCATATGTATTCTCAAACTCCCCTCCAAAAAAAAAAACGCATTATTGTGTACCTAAAACGAGCTCGGTCTGTATATCTATTTGCATGAAAATGACGGCGTTTGAAGTATCAATCAGGCCGTTTACCGTAAGTAATGCAAATAACAATCATAAAAATTGCCTGATTGTTTATTTCGTTGAATAGCGAACAATATTTGAGCCATAAAATAATCAATGCGGACAAGTATTTTGTTTGGTAACACATAAACGTCGGGCCTGTATGTAAACTCTTTGAACACCGCGTGCATTATTGATGGCGTTTGGAAATGGGGCAAAAACATATAGTATGAATATTAATAAATGTTTGGTGGCTGGTTTAGCGGTAAATATTTTTTGTGTAGAACAGTAATAAACTGTATCGGTCCACGTTGATCGATACAGATGGAGGGGTTTAGGACGGGAAATAAAATGCTGTCAATCCACTGAAGCCGCCCGCAAAGAGGCTTGTTTTTTAAAATAAATAACCGAAAATATTATTTTAAAAATAAATTATTTTAACCCTTAAATGCATGCATTTGTTTAAATTTATATTAAGTAGTTACAGTCGTAAAAGTCGCAAAACATAATAATCACGATTTAATAGCCAAATCATGAATCAATCGATCTGAAAAATATGTAGTATAATCCTATAATGGAACATGTTGAAAGTAAAAAAGAAAATATTTAAAAAAACACACATATATAATGTGCCCGGCGCATTCACCATAATTTTAGCGTTGACGCGTAGTGGTCGGAAATATGAGTCTAGCGCCTCAAAAGTCGGAATGAAACAAAAATTAAAATATAGCATTTATTACAATACAAATATTGAAATCGGTCATAATTGTTGAATAAATGTTGGTTATTAAAATAAAATATAACATTTATTAATATTACAATACAAATATTGGAATCGTGAATCGAATGAATACCAATATGCCAAATCTTGATATTCTTTCATAAAATATTCCACTTATAAACTTTTAATTGTTTCAATGGATAAAAAGGATGCATGAAGCACCTCCATTTTAAAATGCACTAATTTGCACAGATTAATTATGATATTCACAAATACCCGCGATGCATGTGTAAACAAATTGTACGCATTGCATTCAGCTAGCGGTGCAAATATTTTTTATAGCAAAGTACTTAATAATCACAAAATTATAGCATTGTACTGCATGTGCATATCAATCGAATTCTATATTAGTTACTGCATGAGTATGCCGTAATCAATAATTAGACCAATTGCAAATTGGAGAGAGGGGGGAAACTGGCTACGTAATGGCAACATTAACATCCATCAATTCTGTATTCCGATTAATAATGGAAGATAATATGATGGGAAGACCTGGAGTCGAGTTATTTTTATAGCCGTCACAAATTAATATGATAATTGCAGCATGGTATATAATTATTTTGTATCTAATGATTCAAACATTGTTTAACTATTCAGTGCACTTCCAATTATGTTGTCAATTATTGATATGATTGCACGCTTAATTATTAATTTTTGATGATGTTCATTGGCAATTACAAGGGCTTGTGTTTAGTAATTTATAGTTGTAGTAATTATGTTGTTATTAACAATAGTTAGAAACATACGGATTAGGGGATTAAATATAAGGGAGGCAAATTTATTTATTTATTTATTCAACCTCCTTCATGGTGCCTGTAAGCAGTACAAATACTGAGGCATAGGACCTACACTTTACCGAAAATAATAATTTAAAGATAAAGTAAAAGAAATTCAAGTTAAAATCAAATAAAATAACAGAAAAAGAGTAAACGAAAAAAAAAACAGGATCATTAAGGGCCGGTTCTACAATTGACATTTAACTGGAGAATAAGGCTATTCGTGGAATAAGAACCGATTCTACAATTGACATTTAACCGGAGAATAAGGCTATTAGTGAAATAAGTTTGAGATTTTGAAGCCAATATCTCAATCTTAATCCACGAATAGTCTTATTGTCAATTGTAGAACCGGCCCTAAGTTTGAGATATTGGCGTTAAAATCTCAAACTTATTCCACGAATAGCCTTATGTAGATTGCTAAGAGGTGGGTTCACACATATATGTTTTATAGTACATATGTATTATACATCTCCCCTTCCCACTTAGACTACACCTATGACAACAAGTCGACTGCGACACATTTTGAGATAAAACGTAGATCTTATGTGCACAAAAGTTGGCCACCCCTAATATAGCCAATACACATCACATATTAATATGATAATTGTAGCATGGTAAACATTATTTAACTATTCAGTGCAGTTCCAATTATGCCGTCAATAATTGATATGATTGCACGATTAATTATTAATTTTTGATGGCGTTTATTGGTAATTAGAAGGACGTGTGTTTAGTAATTTATAGTTGTAGTAATTATGGCTTTATTGTCGGGAGTTAGAAATGTACGGAATGTACGGATTAGGTCATTAAACATTAGGAATTTTCTGTGGCGAGGTTATAAGGAGAACTACGTTTTGGAAACTAGTAGTAATTAAAGTATGATAATAACATATAAAAACCATGTGCCGGTAGGAAGTGGTGGTGAGGGGAGAAATAAGAAGATGAATGAGGGTAACAACGTTTAGTTGGAGTGAACTGTATATGTTATATATATATATATATATATATATAAGAAAAGGCTAGAGGGCTTGGACTTAAACTAAGCCACATGTAAAACACATATAAATATGAATCCACCTCTTAGCAATCTACATATGTAGACTTCGATCTTATTAGATCTCGTCAGTGTAGCTCAGCTAGTGAGGATGCATTCACACAATATCTCGAGTGGTTATATACAAAAATGTTACTATAGAGGGCACTACCCGGTGATCCTGATGGCATGAGCATGTTAACGGTTATTACCATATGGGTGTGCATTGCTAATTGATGTGGTACCGCCAGATGGCGTTTAACTTTCCTCCTAGGGGGTTAGTTGTAACATTTAAGCCACATGTATTGGCTTATTGGCCGCAAATCAAAATTATCCTTGGATAACAAAGTATTAATGTACAAGTCCATCCTCAAGCCTGTGTGGACATATGGAATTCAGCTAGTACTTCCAACATTAACATTCTGCAAAGGTTCCAAAACAAGGTATTGCGTACTATACGCGCCTTATTAGGTACCCAATGAAGTGATTCAGCATGATATCCCTCCGGAACCCGTCAAGGAAGCGATACATCGATTCAGCACGAAATACACTGAACAAGTGTCAACTTAAAAATAAACAAAAATTATACATCTTTTGGTATCCTTACAGCAATATAATATAATAACCCACCATTAGCCATTCCATTACAGAAAAACAAAACAAAACAAAACGTGAAGCCAATGAAGTGCGTCGGTTGAAGCGTCTGCAACCATAGGGACTAGATAAGTTTAGACTTTAGCACTTTATGGACAGTTAAGCTCTAGATTTACGATTTAGATGACTTTTAAAGGAGATCACTTACTGAAGTGATTTCCTACCTGCCATAATTTTCCTGTCACAAAAAAAAACACTTATTGCCGTTGGGCTAATTGTAGATCCTCTAGGAGTTAAATAAAATTTTTAAAAAGTATAGCATACAAGAGCCTTCATGTAAAAGTAGTGGAAGAAAAAAGAACACAACTGAAACAAATATTAGTTTTTCGGAAATGCGTTCAAGATTAGTCTATTCTAAGCTATTATCTATGCTATACAGTTTTAGCAAATAGAATAGCTTAGAATAGACTGACGTTATAACCAATGAAGTGTCTTGGTTAAAGCGTCTGCAACCATCGGACTTAATGGTAGGGACCAGTACATACTTTAGTACATGAACAGTTAAGCTCTAGATTTACGATTTAGATTACTTTTAAAGGAGATCACTTACTGAAGTGATTTTCTATCTGCCATAATGTCACAAAAAAACACTTATTGCCTCTGGGCAGATTGTAGATCCTCTAGGAGTTAAATAAAAAAAAAGTATAGCATACTAGAGCCTTCGTGTAAAAGTAGTGGATGAAAAAAGAACACAACTGAAACAAATATAAATTTTTCGGAAATGCGTTCAAGATTAAGCTAGTCTCTATGCTAAAACTGTTTAGCATAGAGAATAGCCTGATAATTATGGTATTTTCAAATTGGCATTTGATAATACACAGAACAACTTGGAGAGCTATGAATTTCTGGGAAAATTAAACTGCCGTTTCCGAATAAACAGGTGTTTTGAGTTATAATATAACGACAATGATACAACTTTCCCCCTAGGAGGAAATTTTAACGCCATCACATCAATTAACACTGCACGCCCATATGATAATAATCGTTAACATGCTCATGCCATCAGGATTACCGAATAGCGCCCTCTATTGGAATAATATTCCAACAGAGTGTTTGAGATATCAGCACAGGGTAAATCTTATAAAAAAAATATAAGTGTGAATCCACCTCTTAGTAATCTACATAAGATCGAGATATTGTATGAATTCATACAATATCTCGAATGGTTATATACAAAAATGATAACCCTAGGAGTTGAATAAATTACAATCAGATTTCAGTATGTTCAATGTTAGTTTTTTTTTTACTTTGATGCTATATGTGTGTGCAGGTGTTGTTTTTTTATTCAGTATTATAACTGATCGGGGGAATTGATTACAAAGTCCAGCTCACGTCGGAGCAGAAGCGACACATTCATTATTTATACGAACCAAAGCAGCCCGGGGGGCGGCGTGTGTGCCAGGCCCTGGAGCACTAAAAGAATTATAGCGCGTATCAGCAGTCCATTTCTTTTGCGTGCCGCTCAAACACATTACGGGCATTTGGGCCGACGCGGCGGAAAATAATATTTCGCGCCAATTTAGCCGGCCGCTTTTGAGGAGAACAATGGGGTGGGTGGGGGTTAAACCCAATGAATATGGATGATTTACAAAATATCCCCAGCACGGAAACGTGCCCCTGTGCGAACAATGCGATTCCACAAGAAGTGCATCTATGAAGATCAATATAAACGTGTATTGATTCGGATGCCAGCTTTTATTTATTTTCTGTGCATCGGGTTTCATACTGATGATCCCCTGCGCGCATAAAAGAGAACAATTTTTTGACCCAGTTCAGCGCGAGCGTTCGCCGCATTATTTGTATTATTTGGGAAATTCCAATTTGAATTTAAGTCGTCGCTGAACAATGTCTTTCCGCGCAGGGGCACGAATGTGGATGTTCTCCACATATATCAATACGCGCGGGCACGGCGGCGTTACTTGCACGCGAGAAAATCTTTAATTTGCCATTGTGCATAACGTGCACCGTACACGCCATTGTATCTCCTGAATTACGGGCGGTATATCAAAAATGCAATTTTATTACCAGCTAGCGTCGGGATGGAGGCAATCCGCCCGCGCTAAAACATTCGAGACCGGGGCGCTTTAAGGTTGTAAATGACGCTATCAAATTGCGCGTGGCGTTAATCGCAAGAAAATCTACATTGGCACGTTTTCATTTGGTTTTTTTTGTCTGTGTGTGTGTAAACGAATTTATCCCGGAACGTATTTGTCGTCCGAATAGAAAGTTATTTGCTCCCTGCGCACTTTACCCAAAGACGCACCAGCGGTATAATGAAAACATATTTTTTTAAGTGAAACAAACTGTTTCCCCCACTTAATCTAACACCCTGGGGTGGATATTTCATGGCGGTGGTTTAAACGAAACCTTAAGTGATCCGCATCCAGCAACAAACACCGCCGCGGCGCGCTAGGATCAAGGATTACGCGAAACAACACGTATTGAAGACAAAAAGGCGTCGGACACTCGCTTACATGTGCTTAGCAAGCTCAGCTATAGCTCGAATCAATACCCTTCCGTAAGTGAGCGTTTACTTCGTACCGCCCGGCGTCGTTGAGGCGCTGCAGGCGTCGTTCCTATCTCGCGCCACTCTCATTATAACAACCATTCATTATTGTGCAGCCGATCTCTTAAAACCTGGACAGCCCACCTTTTGTGATATAAATTAATAACCACGTCGCGCCAGCACGAACATAAAAAAACGGTATTAATACCCCCAAAGTTTTCAACATAAATATTTTAACTGCAACTCAACACTGCGCTCCTCCTATTGAGCTACACAATTAGCAAACGATGCGCGCCTCATAGTGAATCCCATTAAAACTCAATCAACATCGCGTTATTACATTTTAATGGACACTATATTTACTTTTATGTACGTACAATTTGTAATATATTAAATAATAGAAAGGGGCAATTTAGTAATTACATTCTATTACTTAACATACTGAATATTATTTTGATTTGTATATAACAGATGGTGACGAAATTATATAGTATGAGATCTTATAAGATTTAAAGCTGGAATTGAAAACAGAGATTAGATACTGTGTTTTTTGTTTTTGTAATGCGACTTTCTCTCTAGAGATTTGTATATAAACCACTAGAGATTTTGATTAAATTCATCCTCAGTAGCTGATCTACACTAATGAGATCGTGCAAGATGTAGATTGATAAGAGTTGAATTCACTCATATATTTTTTGTTTTTCACTGAAATGTTGGACAAATAGACTACTTAAGGGTGCGATCATGAATATACTCTATTCTTATTATGAACGCAGAAACTGCAAGTTTGCCGACCCTTGGACTAATTTATTACTAGTAGCATACACGTATTAATGGTGGTTTAAAAGGATATCGACCGAAATTTTTCTTCCCTATATTATTATACTGTCAGCCTAATATATTGCTAATGATTATCAAAGTCTGAAAATATCCATTATGTTATATTTACACCAATATTTGTATGTAAACTGTACAAACATCGAAGTCAATGTTCCTTATGAAATAGAGCGACAATCCGGTAATAATGTGTTTGCATAACTTTATAACTTACTAATTCATTCAAGGCAAATCAAGTTTATTTTATTATGATATGATTTACAAGGGACATTAATAATTGATTGTGAAAATAGAAAATCAAAATAATATTTTGAATAGAACCTAATATGTTGTACCTATTATAAACACTCAAAAAAACATTCTTACCATAGAATCCGACATAAAACGTGTATGGTGAGGTTGACTAGCACAATTTGATTCAAATCATTTGCAATCCTGTCATTTACATAATAAGACATGATACCAGTCTTACGGCCGGTTTCTCCAACGAATCTTAAACCTCGGCTTATATAAGCTCGTCTTATATAAACTTGTCTTATACGAGGCATATCCAGAAAGTAAGAGTACTGAGGCTCTCACGGTCGGAGGGATTTTATTTTCATCATGTTGGCCACACGGCAGTGTAGCCTGACTCCTCCCCTTTGCAACTAGACCGGTTCGAGGTCAGTACGTTGAGAACTGTTGACACGACAACAAGTTTCGTGAATAATGTCAATCCAATCTCCCGCCAAGTGCGAAATACGCGGCGTCATCCGTTATCCCGTTTGGAAGGGAAAACCTCCATTTGAGATTTATAATCAGGTGAAAACTGCATATGGTGATAAGAGGAGAGGCATGCTGACAAAAGGAGTCTGCCTGCTGCACGACAATACCAGACCACACACGGCCAACGCCACGAAGGAACTGCTCGCCTCGTTTAAATGGGATGTCCTGAACCATCCCGCGCATTCCCCTGATCTAGCACCTTCAGATTACTATCTCTTTACCTCCCTGAAGCTGCACATGGGTGGAAAAAGGTTTTCAACCGACGAGGAGGTAAAGGAGGAGTTGGAGAAGTGGACGAAGGAGTTGGCGGGAAACTACTTCGAGGAAGGCATCAAAAAATTGATACCTCGCTACACCACCTGCATAGAGAGGAATGGCGACTATGTCGAAAAATAGCTTTTATTATGTACTAAAGTTTCACCTACAAAAATTCAGTACTCTTACTTTCTGGATATGCCTCGTATATAACCACGTCTTAAATTTTTATTCTATTGCACATATGTAGATCTTACTAAGTCTTACAATGTAAGACCGTCTTATCGTTTTAAGATCCGATTTTTGTTTGGAACAACGCTAAAACAATACCTTCCTTATACATCAGTGATGTTTTCGGAAAGTAATAAAGTTTACAGTTCTTAGATATGTTAACGCCCGGTTTCTCCAACGAATCTTAACTAGTTTAAGACAGTCTTAATAACAAGACGGTCTTAAACTAGTTTAGATTCGTTGGTGTTAACATATCTAAGAACTGTAAACTTTATTACTTTCCGAATACATCACTGATGTATAAGGAAGGTATTGTTTTAGCGAAAACGTCTTCACGTTTTCTAACTAAAATTGTGGAAATATTTTGTACTATAAAAGTAAATGAAAAAACTGATAAATACATCATTTAAAGCGCACATATATTGACAATAGGATTCATTCAAATAAACATATGTATTATTATTTAAAACAACCCATAATTGGCTGCCGACCAAAATGAAAACCAAATTATCCTGCGAGCATTTAGCAAGTCAAATTCGGCATTAGTGGGCGCACACCTTTAGTTTTATTTTACACGTTGTCTCCTCCACCCCCAGTTACAGCCCCTTTAAAAGCGCGCCGGCCCCGTCCTCGCCCCGGTTTGAGTGATCACTGAAGTGATTATTGTTTTTCCTGTCTAGCCTAAATGCACAAAATGGGATGCTGCTGGTGCAAGATGCATCTGCCGGCGCCCCTGCCCCGCGCGTCCGCCGCCCCTTACCTACGCGCGCAAACACCTGCTACTTCAAAAAAGGCCATTGTTCGCCGGGAACAAAAGATCGTCTCGGTCGTAGCCCGCGCTTCATTTAAATACAAGTTACCATTATATCCTCGTTATTTTCGAAATCGAACATCCGCATGAAAATAATCTCTTAGCGCCGCGCGAGCGCCGCCCGCCCCCCCTTTTCCGACCATATATATTTTTTTCAAATGCTTTCACCTGATCCCGAACGAGCCCACACCAACACCACCATTCATTCTCCTTTCAAATTAAAAAAAGATGCGAGAATAGCGACGACGCTAACAAGAGTTTCTATGGAAACAAGGTTAACCACCTCAATTTGTTATAATTTCAAACCTAAATTTTTCCTACCATAGACTACAGAACATATGAGGGTTGTTATTTATGTATTGATAATTGGGAACATGGTGTTGCTTGTAGTTTGCACCATCGCAAAGTTTGATATTTTTGACAGTATTTGTAATCAGAATGTTTTGTTCTATGGAAACAAGATTAACCACCTCAATTTGTTATAACTTCAAACCTAAATTTTTCCTCCCATAGACTACAGAACATATGAGGGTTGTTATTTATGTATTGATAATTGGGAACATGGTGTTGCTTGTAGTTTGCACCATCGCAAAGTTTGATATTTTTGACAGTATTTGTAATCAGAATGTTTTGTTCTATGGAAACAAGATTAACCACCTCAATTTGTTATAACTTCAAACCTAAATTTTTCCTCCCATAGACTACAGACTACAGAACATATGAGGGTTGTTATTTATGTATTGATAATTGGGAACATGGTGTTGCTTGTAGTTTGCACCATCGCAAAGTTTGATATTTTTGATAGTATATGTAATCAGAATGTTTTGTTCTATGGAAACAAGGTTAACCACCTCTATTTGTTATAACTTCCCATAGAGACAGGGTCGTATCTGAGGAGGGGTTTTGGGGGGTAAATAATCATGTTCACGATTCAATACAGATTCAATCAGAACGTTTTGTCATACCGAGAAATTTCTCAAGTAAAATTCAAAACCATCTTTTGGTCAAAATAAAATTTTCAATTCACATTAACAATACAAAAAATGATTGAATTAATTGAAATTTTATCTCGGCCAAAAGATGATTTTGAATTTTACTTGAGAAATTTTTCGGTCTAGCGTCTATATGACAAAACGTTCTGATTGAATCTGTATTGAATCGTGTACATGATTATTTACTGCCAAAATCCCTCCTCAGATAAGATCCTGTCTCTATGGGAGGAAAAATTTAGGTTTGAAGTTATAACAAATTGAGGTTATTAATCTTGTTTCCATAGAACAAAACATTCTGATTATATATATATATACTACAAGCAACACCATGTTCCCAATTATCAATACATAAATAACAACCCTCATATGTTCTGTAGTTTCTGCATAAACCCTTATTGAAAAATAACTATTTAATACATGTATGTTACATTTTATAATCCCCCTCCAGCAACTCAGTTATGATTAGTAAATAGCCGGTTGGTAAAACGCTGCAGCAGGATGCGCGAATTAACAATGATAATTGCTTGCTCGGCAGCGGTTTACATGTCAAGCGGCGGCAACAAATGGGGGGGGGGGCGTCGATTGAGCTCCGTAACTCACTGGTGAATTACACGTCGGCGGCGGCGAAACACGGAAAAAAAAATCGCGCGCAATTAGGTCGCGACGTCTGTCCCATATGAAAATATCAAACAAGCTTGGGGAAATAGAAATTTCGCGCGGGCCGGTGACAAATCGCGCAATCAGTGGCGTATCGTAAAAGTTAACGGCGGCGGTGGGATTTCAATTCGAAACAAAAGTAGGGCCCCGGCTTTCATAATTCGCGGCGGCGGCGGATTGATTCGAGCGCGCCGCCTCCGCGGGGACCCGTGCGCGCGCGCGCTCGCGCCAAATGAGTTTTGCGCTCGAGCACTCAAATTATATGAAGGCAATATCGTAACATATTATTACGGCTGTTAATAGAGCGTCGTTTGCAACTCGTTAAGGCTGGACGTCAAGCGGAATGCATTGTTAATCACTCAATCAGTTAAGCTGCGTGCTGTTGTGCACCTTGATTTACTGTTTAGTTGAAATTATTTACACCTTTGCGAGTTTCAACATCTTTTTAGCGATTCAAATCAATAATAAAGGACTCATTCGATAACATTAATGGAGAACATATAACTTGAATGCTAGACTATAATATCGACGATAGCATTCATTATCTGATAGTCGATATTATATTATAGTATAGTATACTATAGTATAGTTGGAATTCATTTTATGCTACCAAACAATACTCCTTTGGATACTAATTAATAATTTGAAAACCGTTTGTGGATATCTCTTTCCGTTTTCGCGTCACACCCCTTCAAAGTTCGTAAAAATTGGTTGAAATTACCATTTGAAAAACGTCCTTTTCGAGCTTTATCTTAATAAGTTTTTGACGTACCGACTTGTAGCTTATGTTTTTGGATTCAGGGGATGGATTTCCATATGAGAACAGTATTATCCCCAATCTACCTCTATTACTTTTAACAGGAATCGCGAGAAACCGAGAAATTATCCTAGATTTAAGGATCACATTTTTTCAATAAAAATTAAAAATTAATTTTGTGCTACCAATCAATACTCATTAGGATACTAATTAAAAGTTTGAAAACCGTTTGTGCATATCTCTTTCCGTTTTCGCGTCACATCCCTTCAAAGTTTGGAAAAATTGCTAGAAATTACCATTTGAAAAACGCCCTTTTCGTATTGAATCTCAGTAAGTGTTTGTCGGACCGACTTCTAGTTGGGGGGTGGCTTTCCATACGAGAACAGTATTATCCCCAATCTACCACTATTACTTTTAACGGGAATCGCGAGAATCCGAGAAATGATCCTAGGGGTAGAGAACACATTTTTCAATGTAAATTTAAAATTTAAAAATTCATTTTATGCTACCAATCAATACTCCTTAGAGTACAAATTAAAAATTCAAAAACCGTTTGTGGATATCTCTTTCCGTTTTCGCGGCACAACCCTTCAAAGTTCGCAAAAATTGATTGAAATTACCATTCCAAAAACGCCCTTTTCGAGCTGTATCTCAGTGAGTGTTTGTCGCACCTAATTCTAGTTCGTGTGTTTGGATTCAGGGGGTGGCTTTCCATACGAGAACAGTATTATCCCTAATCTACCTCTATTACTTTTAACGGGAATCGCAAGGAACCGAGAAATGATCCTAGATTTGTTCAAATAAATACAAAATTTAAAAATTCATTTTATGCTACAAATCAATACTCCTTGAACAAGCCTTGGAGAAATTTGGAATGAATTTGATAGCGCAAGAATGTATAAAAGAGTGAGTATGGGTGGATGAAAATCTTGAGACGAATGGGAAGTTTAGAATGAGGTATGCTGAGTGGCAAGAATTACTGACAGCTCGTACAACCCTAATTAGTAGAGTGGCTAGTACGGGGAACCCACCTAGCTTTATAACCAGGGGAGGGTAGCGCAAATATGTATACAAATCAATATTGCTTGGTCAAGGCTTGGAGAAATTTAGAATGAATTTGATAGAGGAATGGGTGGGTGGATAAAAATCTGAGGCGAATGGGAAGTTTAGAATGAGGTATGTTGAGTGGCAAGAATTACTGAGAACTCGTACCTAATTGTGTAGAGTGACTAGTACGGGGAACCCACCTAGCTTCATAATCAGGGGAGGGTAGCGCAAGTATGTATACAAATCAACATTCCTTGGTCAAGGCTTGGAGAAATTTAGAATAAATTTGATAGCGGAAGAATGTATAAAAGAGTGGGTATGTCTGAGGTGTGGGTGGATAAAAATCTGAGACGAATGGGATGTTTAGAATGAGGTATGTTGAGTGGCAAGAATTACTGACAACTCGTACAACCCTAATTATGTAGAGTGGCTAGTACGGGGAACCCACCTAGTTTTATAACCAGGGGAGGGTAGCGCAAGTATGTATACAAATCAATTTTGCTTGGTCAAGGTTTTGAGAAATTTAGAATGAATTTGATAGAGGAAGGATGTATAAAAGAGTGGGTATGTCTGAGGTATGAGTGGATGAAATGATCTGAGACGAATGGGAAGTTTAGAATGAGGTATTTTGAGTGGCAACAATTACTAAGAGCTTGTACAACCCTTATTATGTAGAGTGACTAGTACGGGGAACCCCCCTAGCTTCATAACCAGGTGGAGGGTAGTGCAAGTATGTAGGTGCGGTTTGGAAGAGAGAGGAAGGAAAGTGTGGGTGGGGCAAGGATAAACCACGTGTGTACTGTGTAGTAAGGGAAATGGTGGCACCTAGGCAACCAGGACGAGGGAGCTTTCAGACTGAGTGGGGGGTTGCAGAATGTGTGAGAGGTTGCAGAATGGGTGAGGGTTGCAGGCATATGAGTGAATGGTTACAAGAAGATGGGAAAGTGTGGGTGGGGCAAGGATAAATCACGTGTGTACTGTGTAGTAAGGGAAATGGTGGCACCTAGGCAACCAGGACGAGGGAGCTTTCAGACTGAGTGGGGGGTTGCAGAATGTGTGAGAGGTTGCAGAATGGGTGGGGGGTTGCAGTCATATGAGTGAATGGTTACAAGAAGATGGGAAAGGCGTGCAAACCTACAAGAGGTTGGCGTGGGAAAAGAAGTGGGTGAGGGTACTGAGGAATATGTTATGTTTCCCACTCTTTCATTGATTGCTTTAATCTACTATGTATTATATATCCCACACATGTTCTTGCTCATTCTCTATTTACTTACAACACCTCCACTGTACGTAAAAATATGTGAATAAAATAGAATACACAATATATGCCACTACACTGCCAACTAAAACGAAACAGTGTTTGCAAATTAAATGAATGATTGTAGTATCATTAATAATGTTTAACCATAATCTGAAGATAACAAGTTGGAACTTGCTCGGAGTGTACTTTCATTTCGCATTTGCCTGGAAGATAGGGCATGGCGAAGACAATGCAAGGTTAATGTGATTTTTAGCCATGAGTGCATTCGAACAAAGGCCCGGCTCGTCTGGTTGGTCTGGTGTGGTTCCGCCGCAGATGATCTCATCAGATCGCCGGGGATTGTTCGAAAGTATCGGTAGGTTTTCCGTTTTGAAAATAGTTTCGCGGTCGGCGTGTTGCGAATGCGTCGTCTGGGTTCGCGGGCGTACGAGCGAGCGGGATTGGGGCCACGACGCGGCCCGAGCGCGGCCCAATGCACAACGCGACGACTGCGCCGGCCCGTCCGGTCCCGCTCCGGTCACGAACCCCGCAAGCCCCCCGCGTCCTCCGCCCTTAAACACCGCTGTCACAGTTACTGCTGGGTGGTGCAGATCATCGGGGATCGGTAAACCATTTATTTAATTCGGAGCACAACAGCGGCCCCTTGCGCGAAATGTGCGTCGTTCCGGCCGCGCGGTTACGCCCATGGTGAACGTACCTGTGATGTGATAACGCACCCCAAACATGAGAGTGCTCCTGCATAGAACTGTGCGTGGTGCAGATACGATTTAATTTAGTGGTTCAGTGAAAACACCTCATGTTAGGATGGGTCATGCCGTTGTATTTATACTTGCTATTTGCGCCTTCGTCGATGGTCAACAAACCACCGAACCCATAACAAATACAACAATAGAAGGTACTACAACTTATTGCCCAATTACCGGCGGCTATATAATTTATGCATGACATCTATACATCTACAATACAATAAATCACCCATACACATCCACCTTTTTCTGTAGCCACCACCACATTTTTATTGATGATCACCCCCTCCCTTAAATTGACATCCTCCCAAGAATCACCTATATATATATACGACATATATAATTTTGCAACATATATTTAATACAACAGGAAATGGGATATAGCACTCAAAGCCCCTATTCCTATTCTAATTAACAATTTAACTCTGCCCACAGCATCAATTGGTGTTGATCATATTATTCCTGTTTGATGAATCAATATTAGCATGATAGTATAGTATCATTCTTTCAAACAAACCTATGTTTGTGCTGATAATTGAAACACAATTGTTTACAATCTATAATTAAAGGTAAAAGGACATTAAGTATATACATGTGTGCATATTATAGATTGTAATCAAAAACAAATCTACAATTCAAAATTGTAAATTGTTTTGTTTTTTTAAATAAATCAAATTTAATTGATTGCACATGAGGAATTACTGATAATCCCTGATTACAATTCTACAATTGTTATGATAAAGCCCTTGAAGTTTAAAAGGTTATGATGCTAATTGTGCAAAATATTTATAGCTGTGGACAATATTTGTAGACACTGAATGTAATTTAAGGACTCAATTGATTGAATGGTGCTTATAATAATGCCTATATTATTTGATGTTTATTACTACAACTTTTATTGAATATACATGTTACTAGAACATAACCTAGTTGGCATGTAAAGATTACAAATAGATTATGAAGATGCTTGTTTCTACATTGAAAGCTATATTTATTATCCTTCAATTTGTTAAGAGTCTATTTAACACCCATAGAACATGTGTATTTAGTATCACTTAAGCCTCATAGAAGTATATTATATAATCTGTTGTTGGTTTTACTACATTGAGGGTTGTATTTATTACTCATCAACTTGTTAAAGGGTGTAATGCAACACCCAACCTTACCTAGTTAACCTGTGGTGTACAGTTTAACCCATCAATACACCTAATCTGAATGACATATAAAGTTTAATTAAACTCATCAATTGAGTAACAATTGCAGAGCAAGATCCAACCTAGCCAGTTAGCATCTAGTGTATAGTATAATAATAATAAACAAAATAATAATAAACCTGAAGAAAACACCTTCAGGTTTCATAAATATACTTGCTTACATACATGTTTATATGTAGTTTCAGGAGTTGTTTGAGTAAACTCCTGAACTACATTTAAACATGTATGTCCAAAGTATATTTATGAAACCTGAAGGTGTTTTCTTTAGGTTTATTGATAGGTTATACTATACACCAGATGCCAACTAGGCTAGGTTGAATCTTACTCTGCAATTGTTATTCAATTGATGTGTTTAATTAAACTTTATATGCTATTGATATAATTCATATTATGGCTTAAACTGTACACCACAGGGTAACTAGGTCAGGTTGGATGTATTACAATTTTTACTTTTTTAATCAATAAATTGAACTAAACTGTACATAGGTTTATTGGTGGGTTAAACTGTACAACAGAGGCCAACTAAGTTGGATGTTGCACTACAATTGTTACTCAATAGATAATTGATGAGTTTAATTAAACTGTATATGCCAATCAGCTTAGATTTATTGATGGGTTGAACTGTACACCACAGGCCAACCAGGATAAGTTGGGTGTTGCATTACAGTTTTTACTCAATTCATCAGTTGAACTGAATTGTACATAAGTTTATTGATGGGTTAAACTATACACCAGAGGCCAACTAGATTGGATCTTCCATTACAATTGTTACTCAATTGATAATTGATGAGTTTTATATACCATTCAGGTTAGGTTTATCAATATGTTGAACTATACTACACAGGTCCACTAGATTAGGTTGGATGTTGCATTACAGCTTTTGCTCAATCAATAAGTAGAACTGAACTGACTATTTAGCTTAAGTTTATTGATAGGTTCATCTGTACTCCACAGGTCAACCAGGTTAAGTTACAGTTTACAGTATTTACTCAAGTTCCATTAAACTAATCAATTGAGTATCAATTGTAGTGCAACATCCAACCTAGTTGGCCTCTGCTATATAGTTTAACCCATCAATAAACCTAAATGACATATAAAGTTGTTAAACTCATTGACTTGAGAACTTTGTATGTCATTTAGGTTTATTGATGTGTTGAACTATACAGTAGAGGCCAACTAGGCTGGATGTTGCACTACAATTGATGAGTTTAATGGAACTTGATATGCAATTCAGGTTGCTTTATTGATGGGTTAAACTGTACACCTCATACCAACTAGGTTACAGTTTTTACTCAATCAATGAGAACTGAACTGTGCCATTTGAGTTGATGGGTCAACAGGGCAACTAAGTTAGTTTGAATGTTGAAACAACATATTTTACTTAATTGATGAGTTAAACTGCACTTAGATTAGATGTTAACAGTAATTCCAGAATTGAAGATTGTACTCCACAGACCAACTAGGTTAGGTTGGATATTGAATTACAGTTTCTACTTACTGAATGAGTTGAATTGAATTTTATATGCTATTTAAGTTAGATTTTAAATAGTTATTTATTAAGTTAGATGTTGGGGGCTATAGGATTTACTGAATCATTGAGTTGAACTAAAATCTACATGCCATTCAGATTTGATTATCATACAGTTATCTCATAAACTGAACTGTACTCTTAGGTTTATTGATGAGTTAAGCTGTTATCCACATGCCAACTAAGTTAGGCTGAATATTGAACTACAATATTAACAGAATTGAGGTTCAACTAAGTTGTGTTCCATCAAGCAAATGAAATTATAAGGTAGAGAGAGGGGTTGAGGTAGAAAAAGAGATTAACCTGTATAAACAAATTCTGAAATTTTGTAATAGAAGAATAAATATTATTTGCAGCACCAACCCAGCCGAGGAACCTAACAGTGCTTGACATTGGATCAGAGAGCATCCACCTAGTCTGGCATGAACCAGAGAAGAAAAATGGAGCGATTGATGGTTACCGTGTCTACTATGTCTACGGCAACCTCACCGACGTACAGTCAATTCAAGAGACTGGCCTTGGACCTATTATACATTATAACTTGACCAAATTAAGTAGGTACCCGGGTTTGATTGCATCAATAGCTTGATAACGATATATTTTTTGTGTAGAACCATTTACGGAGTACAAAATCTTCGTAAAGGCATTCACCGTGCGCAACGAGGGCATGAAGTCCGATGATGTAACGAATAAAACGGACATTAGCGGGCCAAGCCCTCCAAAAATTTTGAACTTGACCTGTGAGAACCCGGAGACTATTTATCTAAAATGGGAGCGCCCTACGCACTTCTTTCACTCGATTGACTACTACAACATTTACGTGCAGGGTCCTTCATTCTACGATAACATACTGTTGCCAACAGCTACAGAACATTTAGATACTTCCGTAAGTCTTATAAATATTATAACAAATATCTATATAGAATAGAAGCGTGAGTGAATGGTTAAGGGAAGATGAAGTGGCATACTGCATACTAACTAAACTAGACCTTCTCCCCCCCTTACTTACAACCATATGCAAATCCCCGCATATGGTTGTGAGTGAGGGGGGAGAAGGTCTAGTTTAGTTAGTATGTAAAGTAATTTTTATTGTTATTTAATTGTATTTTTCTATTCCTTAATGATTGAATTGGCGTTAGATGTAATTTAGAATGCCAATAAAGTATTCTATATATGATATCATTTTAGTACTCCATAAAAAATGTGACTACAAACACACAGTATGAAGTGCACATCAGTGCATCCACCAAAAGCATATACACCGGTAAAGTGGTGCAAGGGAAAATATCCGATGTAAAATTGGTGAATATTGAAGTAGATTGCGATAAAATCCAGCCGTACATGCGGCACACCCACCACCAATTTAGCGCTGGCATGATCGCAGGCGTCGTCTGCGCAGGGTTCGCATTCGTTCTAGCCATTCTATCCTTTGTTGTATGGAGGTACGCCAATATATCAACCCATACAAAGAATTCAACTAACAATATTATATCCGCAGAAAATGTTTTCACGCGACCTACTACTATCTAGACGACCCGCCTTGTTCGGTACCCTCGGCGTCCCTCGACTGGAACGTACTACCCGAGGGTGCAAGCGATCACAAGGGTGCCATCGCCGTGCATATGTTCAACCGGCACGTCGCCGAGCTGCATGCCGACGGCGACATCGGCTTCAGCAAGGAGTACGAGGCTATACAAGCAGAAGCTAATAGCGAGGAATATGCCTCTGTGAACTCGCAACTACCCGACAACAAGTCCAAAAATCGATACCTAAACATCATTGCTTGTAAGACAAAAGCATCACCTCAATAATCTACAATTCATAACAAATTGTTTTTGCTTTAAAGATGATCACAGCAGGGTGCAACTGTTGCAAATGCCAGGGCAGAAGAAGAATGATTACATCAACGCGAACTACATCGACGGGTTTCAGTGGTCCAAGGCTTATATTGGCACGCAGGGGCCTCTGCCCTCTACTTTCGACTGCTTTTGGCGGATGGTGTGGGAGCAGCGCGTTACCATCATCGTGATGATTACCAACCTGGTCGAGCGCGGCAGGGTGAGTGGGGCCGACGCGAATCGCCGTCTAGCCAAACTTTACAATTGATTTTCGATATTTTTCTATGTCAGGACTCAGTTTATTTTCACCTGTCCAAGTTCGGGCATGAGCACTCCGAGGTATAGGCATTTGTGTGCTGTGTACTTGTTATTTGCGACTAACGTTTTTTTGGTTGTTCTTTTTTTTTGGGGTTGATTTACTAAACCAAGTTGTTTGAGGGTTGATACACGTAATTGACGCACTTGTTTGTTGTTTTGGGTTTTAGAGGAAATGTGATATGTATTGGCCGAAAGAGGGGACTGAGACGTATGGTGTTATCCAGGTGAAACTAGTCAAGGAGGATGTTATGTCGACTTATACTGTGAGGACTCTACAGATTAGACATCTTAAGGTATGTGAGACATGCGCCGTACGTGATTGAATTGAAATTTCAAACGGGTGATACTAAAATATTGTTTTTAATACATTTTCAGATTAAGAAGAAGAAGGCAGCTCTTACCGAAAAGTTGGTTTACCAGTACCACTACACTAATTGGCCCGACCATGGAACCCCCGACCACCCGCTACCAGTTTTGCATTTCGTCAAGAAGTCGGCCGCTGCCAACCCACCGGATGCTGGACCCATCATAGTACATTGCAGGTACCTATATACCTTCCAACAACATAAATCTCTAGTATGCGTGGCCGTCTTGTCGCGAACGCGTGCACTTCTCCTCTAGTAAGACGTCGCAACCCGTTGGACGTCGGTCTGAGGCCACCAGTGGGGTCTGGATCGCTTCCTCAGTCGATTTCCAAATTTTTCGCGATCTCTTGGTCCGTTTTCCCAGAATTTTGTTCACAGACATACAAACATTTTCCAAAAGTAGTATATTTCGACTATATTAGTCGTGATAAGTAAAAATTAGCTATTCGAATTTTTTTACGATAACAATAGCTAGTAATAACGACCTTACTTTTGAAACAGTGCTGGAGTTGGTAGGACTGGAACCTACATAGTGGTAGACGCGATGTTAAGACAAATACGCAACAGAAATGAGGTCAACATATTCGGTTTCCTACGCCATATCAGAACCCAACGCAACTTCCTGGTACAGACTGAGGAGCAGTACATCTTCATACATGACGCATTGTTGGAGGCCATTGAGTCGGGTGAGACCAACGTCAGTCGCGAGCAGTTCCCGAAATACGTGCAGATTCTACAGGACGAAACATTGGAGGACAGGTGTCAACCATGGAAACCACTAGATTATCAGTTTAAGGTATACTATATCAGAATGGGTTGTTGGTTTGATAGTTTCAACAACTCGAATATATATTGGTAATGCGTTTTTAGTTAGCGACCAGTTTCCAATGCAAGGATTTCAATCTCGTTTCGGCCAACAAAGTGATAAACCAACCAAAGAACAGACGGATGGACGTGGTGCCGGTGGAGAGCTCCCGCGTCCATTTAACCCCCAAACCAGGGGAGGACGGCTCGGACTACATAAACGCAACTTGGATACAGGGCTTTCACAGCCTGCGCGAGTTCATCATCACGCAACACCCGCTGCGCAGCACATTCAAAGACTTCTGGCAGATGGTCTGGGACCACAATGCACAAACTATTGTCATGCTTAGTATTATTGATAATCAAGTAGGTGGCACCGTCTTAGCGTGGTGGTCGCGGGCCGGTATGTTTAATTGTTTTGCATTTTAAGGACTTCGAGGTATTTTGGCCGGTTGAGCAGGAGACTATAGATGCGGAGAACTACAAGGTTAAGTTGGTAAATGAGGTCGCACAATCGAATCACGTTACTAGAGATTTCACGATGCAGTCGCTACAGGATGATTATGAGCTGCACGTGAGGATGATACATAGCACAAATTGGCCGCATTTGTGCTCCACCATGAGTGAAGTTTTTCATTTACCGAATGCTGTGCAAGGGTCGCAGCTGGGTTATCAGAATGGACCGGTTGTTGTTGTAGACAGGTATGTTTGTTCACGCATAATCTTTAGTAGTTATATTCATTGGAACTAGTTGATTTTATTAGTATGTTAAAGTAGGGAAGCATAAAGAAGGCATTACTGATCCCCCTCTCCAGTATACGCGCCTGTACCAGGCTAGGTCATCGGCACCTTTGATCTTAAACGGCAAAGTAGTCGTAGTGCGGCAAACCGCGATTGTTACCCGCGGCCCAGGCCGTTCACGCCTACACTTATGCGCTGTGTTGTAGCCATGTATTTAGGATGAACAGTAATTCACAAATGTGATGATTTTTCACGTACTACGCATAGGAGGCGTAACCGCCACTTCAAAACGACCCTACCATCTTCATATAAAAGTAGTTTATAGGGTTACTTATACTACACTACATGCGCGTATTCTGGAGAGGACAATACAATACCGAAAGTAGAATTTCTATTTAGAGTAATTGCTATTATAGAGCTTGAGTTGACTATGCTGCCTCTGCGCTGCAGTATGACCTTGATTATTTGGAATTTTAGATTTGGCGGGACTGAAGCGGCGGAATTTTGTTGTTTGAGCACGCTGCGAAAACATTTGATGTACGACAACCATATAGATATCTATATGTACGTGAAATTGTACCACAACCGGCGCCCGGGTATATGGGACTCGGTTGACGACTACTTGAGACTACATTTGGCCATGCAGACACTGTGCTGTCCGCCAGATGGAGCCCCCGACTTGTATGCGAACGCTAATGGGGCAGTAAACGGCTCCTTGAGCAACGACAGCGTGCGAGTGCCTCCTGAAGGTATGGAGGCAGTGGGGACGAGACTCACTGTTGCTTAAATTGCACAAGCTTAGTGTAAATATAAATGTGATTTATGTTTTATTGTATACATATGTACACCGACCCCGGGTGGCAACGAAACAATGAAATATACTTTATTTAGTCAAGAAAAAAGTAACGGGAAAAGATTTTTATATAAGAAAAAAAAATTAGTGAATATTATGATAGTAAAAAAACAGAAAGTATATTTTATTTGTGTTCCCTCATCTTGCACCAAGGTGTCAGATGATAGCATCACATAGTTGTCTGTTAGACTGATTGTAGATAGAAATATGTATTAATGCTGTTCAACTGGATAATTATGTATAGATTAGTAACCCCAGAGTATGCTTAGCTTGCAATTTGTTTTTCCCACACACACACATACACGTCACATCCAATATATGTTTAAATGTTCTTTCTATCACTCTTACTACTACTTATCTTCTCCCATCGCAACCAATATACATTCATACGTGTTTTTCGTTCCGTATCTTTTTTTAAAATTAAATACATTTATTTTGTTTTGTTTCAATTGCAGAAGCTCGTCTTATACCGATGGAAATGCTGAAACTCCGTAACTAATATATTAAAACAGTGTTCCACATCTGTCTGTATGTATTTTACCATTTTTGTATCGCGTTTTTTATTGTTGATTAGAGGAATATTATATATATATATCTTATATGAATCGTGCGGGAAAATGATTGAAAAATGAAATGACGACTAATTAAATAATTGAAGTAATCACCATGGGGAAAAGCGTTTTTTATACATTAGAGAAAGAAATTATGGGAAGATGGAACGTGATCGTAAGTTGGAGATTTATTATATATTATATATGAATATATTTAATTTTGCCACATTATAGATGACAAATGTATAAATATGTAGTTATGTGTATAAAAAAAATATGAGCTGCTCTATATGAATCAGATTATTTGTATGACGTGGCAGCGTAGAATATTAATCCAGTATTTATGTAAGTGTATAGACTTAGTTTTTGTATAAGATTTATTTATATAAATGAGTACATCGATTCATGTGAAGCCACCCTTGTGAATCTCTGGACCAATTTAGAGTAATTACAATGATAAATGAAATTTCTAGCCTGATGTGGTCCCATCTGCTGCTCATATTCAGCCCCCCTCAAGTTTGGTGCTCCTCGGCTCACACCTTCTTTCAAACAGACTGCTATAATAATAAACCCTCTGTATAAGTGTGCTTGACTCTTTCCAAAAAAAAATAGAATAGTATCCGTCCACCTGGCGTATTTCGTTGTAATGTTAAATGTAAAAGATGTTTAAACTATATAATAATATATATAACCACGAGTGCACCAAACTACCACCCAATGTCCCCCCAACCCCTCAAATCCATTCGGAATATTTGTTTGGATGTGTGATACCATATTTGTTATTGCCGTACTTTCTTTTTAATAGTTTTTAAGTTTTTAACACTTCAATTGTGAGTCTATTTTAAACAGACACCGTTTAAAACAAGACTGTGGACTATTATAGTGGACTCTATTTCTAATTTCCTTGTAACTGTCAAGTTAAAAATGTCAATACAATACAAGTTCATTGTATGTGTTATTCAGTTTATTTACAACCTTCACACAATTTCCTAAAGCATTACAGCTAAATATTTCATAATTTCAGGTAAGTAGAAACATATTACTAAACTAATCTAAGCTTGAATTACATTCTACTAGATTTGTCAAGAAACTTGAACAAGTTTAAATTTTTTAATTTGTGACAAGCACTATTTTAAACAATAAATCATCAGTGATGACGAGACTACCCCTTTGATTTTTTTTAATTGGCGCATAGTATTCGGGTCAAATTTACGACTTATGTGTCCTTTTTAAACAAATAAATATTTGTGATAACGGGCCAGTCCCTTTGTTTCTCAAAAATGTTCGTGACGTATATGGTTATTTTCCCTACTTAAGCCGCTAGGACCTGAGTCCCAAACTACTCAACGAGAAAAGCTGAGTGTGAGTAATGCATTTTCCCTCAAAAGCAAAAAAGATACTATCGATAATATTATTTCTAATTATCGATAAAAAATTACTGGAAAAGCACTTACTACTTTGTTGCGGGGATCACTCACGTTAGGAGGCCACCCCGTTGGTTTGCTTGAGCGGTGCTCCACCATTCCATCTCCAGCCCATGTAAAGCACTGACTTTAGTTTGCATACAAAGCAACAATACACCCTAATTTGATATTATTAATACTCGCGAGATTCCTAACGTGGCTAAAGAACGCGGACTAATACACTTTTATTTATAGTTTGCAAATAAAAATCTAACACTCGCACTGCAACACCTGTAACAAAAGAAATTTGATATTAGTTATTTTGTTTGAAAAAAATGTAACATACCAAATAAGTATGTTTCGTTAGTTGATAATACTTACATTGCCCCTGTAACGATTCCACCTCTATCGTCCTTCATGGTTGTAGAATGGTACTGCATTCGTTTCAGGGTGCAAATCGTCTACACGGTTGGTTTAAGTTTCAGAACGCGGCTGAATCATGTAACCGCACGAGATTGATTCAAATTTACGAACGCGATTGATTCAAGTTTCAGAACACGATTGAATCAAGTTACGAAACGCGATAGAATCACGTTACAAATCGCGATTGATTAAAGTTTTCGAACGCGATTCATTCAAATTTCCGAACGCGATTCAATCAAGTTACGAAACGCGATTGAATCAAGTTACAAATCGCGATTGATTAATGTTTTCGAACGCGATTGATTCAAATTTCCGAACGCGATTCAATCAAGTTACGAAACGCGATTGAATCAAGTTACAAATCGCGATTGATTAATGTTTTCGAACGCGATTGATTCAAATTTCCGAACGCGATTGAATCAAGTTACGAAACGCGATAGAATCAAGTTACAAATCGCGATTGATTAAAGTTTTGGAACGCGATTGATTCAAATTTCCGAACGCGATTGAATCAAGTTACGAAACGCGATAGAATCAAGTTACAAATCGCGATTGATTAAAGTTTTCGAACGCGATTGATTCAAATTTCCGAACGCGATTGAATCAAGTTACGGATCGACATCGAATCAAGCTAGGAATCGCGATCGAATCAAGTTATGAAACTCGATTGATTCAAGTAATCAAAATGTAATTAAATAAAGTGACTAAATTTGGTATTGAATCATCACGGTTTGCTCCAAACGATCCATGCAAGAATATTTAAAGACATAGCAATTTTTTCAGCCCCAAAAAGTTAAAATGGCATCGAGAGAAGCGGAATTGGTTTTGGTTTCACATGTACATTCAGAAATCGATTTGAGAATTATAGAAAATTAAATTCATTCGTGCATGAATACAAAATTATATCCAATAACTTTGTGCTTTGAGTCTAAATAAACTCACGATTTTTTTATTTTGAATATTCGATTGCAATTTATATGTTATATAATATGCTGCCAATAATTCAAATTGCATAATCATAATAGAACCTTTTGCACAAACTCGCATCGTCAAAAATTATCACCACTCTTCATGAATACCTCAAGCTTAAGCCAAGCCACGTAACTGACGAGCTTTTGTCTAAATACAAATGATCGGCTATACGAAGACCCAAGAGCTAGAGCTTTAAAAGCTACCCGAAGTCCTTGGGTTCAAGCCACATCAAGAGAAAAAAACAAAACTCAAATTGTAGACTACGCAACCGACTACTTGGACACCATCAGATTTCAAGTTGTCATTATGAAAATGTTTTTGCAGTGCTAGCCATGAAAGAGTTATATATGAATGATTTGAAATCAATATTATGTCAAACAAGTTAATTACAATTTAATTTAATAGAAATTAAATTTTAAATTTAATAGAAATGTAATAGAAAAAGTCCATGAAGATTTAAATATTGAACAAATATATTTTGTTGATAATTTTTGAATGAAATCAGTTACGAGTTAATGATTTAGATTGTAAGCTAATTCTATCTAACTACTCTGTGATTTGAATTAGCTAAATAAACTCAACAGAATTATATTTAATTTGAATATTTATATGATATATAATATGCTGCTAATAATTTAAATTGTATACTCGTGCAATGAGAGATCTACAATTTTAGGAGTTGGCTTTAAGGTTTTTTCAATGAATGGTGAACACAACGGCAATGCTGGAAATGGTATGAGCCCTTATACCGCCTACAACACAATTCGAGCCGATGTGAATTTAAATAATGAATACAAAATGATATGTAATATAAAAATCATTTTTCACATTCAAAAATATATTTACTGTTACTTTAAAAAGACGAAATTCTCAATGTACATGTGACTAAGCCCGCTCGCCAACGACAAGGCACCAATTCATCGAGCGGGTAAAGGATTGGGTAAGGAGGAAAGGACAATGTTTAAGGTAGCCTGAAAAATGAAATTGTTGAGTTTGGAATGACGGGATTCTGTTCTATTGTCGTCAATGCTCACGTAAACATTAACTGTTTCGCGAGTTATTGGTTTGGTGTAGTAAGAATGCAGGAAAGGACAAAGTATAAGGTAGCCTGAAAATTTGATGAGTTTGGAATGACGGGATTGTTTACTATAGTCGTCAAAGCTAACGTAAACAGTAACTGTTACCACGAGTTAGAGACCTAATGTTATCAACGATTAAAGTAAAGCATTAACATTAAAATGGAATTTCGTCAAAGCATTAACTGTTTCACGAAATATTGGTTGGTTTCATAAAAATGTACATAATTAAACCTTTTGCACAAATCAAAATCAAAAATGATCACCACTTGCTCATACAGAGTGGTGATCATTTTTGACCTCAGGCTCAAGCCAAGCCACGTAACTGACGAGCATTTGTATCAATACAAATGATCGACTATAGAACAAGTTTTATGCAATTGGGTACAAGCTAGCTTAGAGAACAGGATCATCATATCCACAAACGGCGAGGTCACCATAAAGGCGTGAACTGGAAGGGGTGCCCACAGGGCACCGCTCCTTTGGACAGTCCTAGTAGACTAGAACAGCTATCCTCAGAAGGCATCCACTGCCTGGGATACGCGGACGACATTCGTATCGTCGTGAATGGACAATTCGTGGGAATAATCTCAGAGCGCACACAAAGAGCCCTGAATATAGAGGACAAATGGTGTAAGGAGGAAGGCCTGTCGATAATCTCTCTGAAAACCACAATAGTCAACTATACAAGAAGATTGCTAACAGGTCTAAAACGCCTGATACTTAAAGGTGTAGAATTTTCATTTGCATCAGAGGCCAAATACCTAGGATTCACCTTTGACCAAAAACTGGCATGGAACTCACACATAAGCAAAACCATAATGAAAACTACAAACACCGTAGATAGGTGCAGCAGAATGTACGGGCAAAACTGAGGCCCGAACCCCAAAAACACTAACCCCCAAAGGTTACACCCTAGGGTAAGTAAAAGACATGATATCATATGGATCAATAGTATGGTGGCCCTAGACTGAGCAAACCAAAGCGACCAGGCTCCTTAGCAGCATCCAAAGACTTGCCTGTCTGAGAACAACAGGAGCTATACAAACAACGCCTCAATAGAAGTCCTGCTAGACTTACCACCACTACACATCCTCATTGAAAAAGAGGCAAGTTCTTTAAGTCACTGATTGTTCCAAGCTCAAACCCCCATAAGTCAACAGCTCGGGGCGATACCAAGAGTTGTATAACGAACTGAGAGCAGACCCTATAATGGACATAACAACTAAATACAACCTAAGTAAGGAATACGATAAAAGAGGCGTGTTCAATTGGGCTACCCTTCAAAGCAGCTTTCTCCTGGTTCAGAGACAAAGACCCTATAATGTACATGCCCCCAGAGAGCATAACAAGTAAATACAGCTTAAGTAAGGAATACAATGTCGGTCATAACAGGCCTGTTCAATTGGCCTACCCTTCAAATCAGCTTTGTCCTGGTTCAACGACAAAGCTTTCCACAGTATGTCAGGCTAAAACCGTGTCTGCTAGCCAGGACAGAGCTCATAGAAGTCCTTTAAGACACGCCAGAGACCTCAAGAACTGAAAGAGAGGATGGCCAGGGAGGACAAGACCATGGGGATACATGACCGCCTACGGCTCACCCGCGATGGGAACAGCGTGGTCAACGTTGAAGGTGAATGTTCACCTCCTGATTGCTTTGATAATTTAATCATTCGGGAGCTATTCTGGGATGGTATTAGATGGCTTAAAACAACCCGAAATAGTACCCCAACGATAAACGAAAGCGGCTTTTGAAAATACAAAACAGTTCTAACCAAATATTTATTTCCGCAACTTACCCCACACATTGCTTGTTGCGTTGTCTCGGTATCAACAACAGTGTTGGTGATGCTGATCCAATTAGCCGGTTCTTTAAAGCACATTTAGAGCAGCCTGCAACATCTTTTTTTTTTACCGACGCCTGCCCGCTTGGGATGCTGGCGATCATCATTGATATAGGTTTATTTTACTAGCTGTGGGTCTAAACAGGTGCACTGTTGTTGTCCTCAACCATGTACTAATCTTCTTGAACCAGCAATAACTTAGACCATTAATAGTTTTAATTTGTTCGAAATATTAGTTGAAGCATCACGCAACACGAACACAATTGACAGTTTGCTGCCGGGAAGCCATTACCAACCGAGCTGTCAAACAAATGTCAAAATATTTTGACACCCGCCAAATTTGAATTTAAACAGTAAACAAACGGTTTTATTTGTATATAGATTTAGTTTTGCAAATTTAAATATATAGTGAATCAAAAACACTTTTCAGCCATAAAAACAACTTCCACAGCCGCAATGGAAGTCCTGCTAGACCTACCACCACTACACATCCTCATTGAAAAAGAGGCAAGTTCTTTAAGTCACAGATTGTTCCAAGGTCAAACCCCCATAAGCCAACAGCTCGGGGCGATCTACCAAGAGCTGTATAACGAACTGAGGGCAGACCCTATAATGGGCATGTCCTCAGAGAGCATAACATCTAAATACAACTTAAGTAAGGAATATGATTTCGTCCTAACAGGACTGTTCAATTGACCTAACCTTCAAAGCAGATTTCTTCTGATTCAGAGACAAAGCTTTCCACAGTATTTCAGGCTAAAACCGTGTTGCTAGCCAGGTTAGATCTCATAGAAGTTCTTTAAGACAGGCCAGAGACCTCAAGAACTGAAAGAGAGGATGGCCAGGGAGGACAAGACCATGGGGGTACAGGACTGCCTACGGCTCACCCGCGAGGGGAACAGTGTGGTCAACGTTGAAGGTGAATGTTCACCTCCTGATTGCTTTGATAATTTAATCAATCGGGAGCTATTCTGGGATGGTATTAGGCGGCGTAGAACAACCCGAAATAGTACCCCAACGATAAACGAAAGCGGCTTTTGAAAATACAAAACAGTTCTAATTGCAACCAAATATTTATTTCCGCAACTTACCCCAAACATTGGTTGTTGCGTTGTGTCGGTATCAGGAAGAGTGTTGGTGATGGTGATGAAGTTAGCCGGTTCTTTAAAGCACACTTAGAGCAGCCTGCAACATCTTTTTTTTACCGACGCCTGCCCGCTTGGGATGCTGACGATCATCATTGATATAGGATTATTTTACTCGCTGTAGCTCTAAACAGGTGCACTGTTGTTGTTCGCAACCATGTACTAATCTTCTTGAACCAGGAATACCTTAGACCATTAATAGTTTTAATTTGTTCGAAATATTAGTTGAAGCATCACGCAACACGAACACAATTGACAGTTTGCTGCCGGGAAGCCATTACCAACCGAGCTGTCAAACAAATGTCAAAATATTTTGACACCCGCCAAATTTGAATTTAAACAGTAAACAAACGGTTTTATTTGTATATAGATTTAGTTTTGCAAATTTAAATATATAGTGAATCAAAAACACTTTTCAGCCATAAAAACAACTTCCACAGCCGCAATGGAAGTCCTGCTAGACCTACCACCACTACACATCCTCATTGAAAAAGAGGCAAGTTCTTTAAGTCACAGATTGTTCCAAGGTCAAACCCCCATAAGCCAACAGCTCGGGGCGATCTACCAAGAGCTGTATAACGAACTGAGGGCAGACCCTATAATGGGCATGTCCTCAGAGAGCATAACATCTAAATACAACTTAAGTAAGGAATATGATTTCGTCCTAACAGGACTGTTCAAACCTTCAAAGCAGATTTCTTCTGATTCAGAGACAAAGCTTTCCACAGTATTTCAGGCTAAAACCGTGTCTGCTAGCCAGGTTAGATCTCATAGAAGTTCTTTAAGACAGTCCAGAGACCTCAAGAACTGAAAGAGAGGATGGCCAGGGAGGACAAGACCATGGGGGTACAGGACCGCCTACGGCTCACCCGCGAGGGGAACAGTGTGGTCAACGTTGAAGGTGAATGTTCACCTTCTGATTGCTTTGATAATTTAATCATTCGGGAGATATTCTGGGATGGTATTAGATGGCTTAAAACAACCCGAAATAGTACCCCAACGATAAACGAAAGCGACTTTTGAAAATACAAAACAGTTCTAATTGCAACCAAATATTTATTTCCGCAACTTACCCCAAACATTGCTTGTTGCGTTGTGTCGGTATCAGGAAGAGTGTTGGTGATGGTGATCCAGTTAGCCGGTTCTTTAAAGCACACCTAGAGCAGTCTGCAACATCTTTTTTTTACCGACGCCTGCCCGCTTGGGATGCTGGCGATCATCATTGATATAGGTTTATTTTACTCGCTGTGGCTCTAAACAGGTGCACTGTTGTTGTCCTCAACCATGTACTAATCTTCTTGAACCAGGAAGAGCTTAGACCATTAATAGTATTAATTTGTTCGAAATATTAGTTGAAGCATCACGCAACACGAACACAATTGACAGTGTGCTGCCGGGAAGCCATTACCAACCGAGCTGTCAAACAAATGTCAACATATTTTGACAGCCGCCAAATTTGAATTTAAAAAGTAAACAAACGGTTTCATGTGTATATAGATTTAGTTTAGAAAATTAAATATGTAAAAATTACAATTAAGTAATATTAATTGTTATTAAGGGTAAGTTACGTTGTGTATACAACCCACAATGCAACCACAAGGTGGCCAATCAAGTAGCTTTAAAAGTTTAAACGGGTTACTCGTTCATTAAAAAATATTTGCATTTGCAAAAATGTTGTTTATAATTTTTCGATATAGTGAAAATGTTGTTATTAAAAGTCGTTTGTAATATCGAGCAATGGCAACCGTTTTACATATGTGCCACGACGTTGATGACTCAAACTGTCCCTGAAATCGTTTATAAAACGCAATCAGCGCCGTGTTTCTTCCGGTCTCGTTGTAACACCCCGATGTCGGTTTGAACGGAACGCAAGCGCCCCATGCCTGTCGCGCTCTCTGTCCGGCGTGCCCGTCACGCACTTCCCGCGCTCCCTCTAATTTAACCTAGCAAGACTGTCAGCTGTTAACAACAAAATAGCTTCATGTGATCCTCCTGCGTGCGAGAGCGAAAAAATGGACGTGTACGCCTTCCTGAGTGAGCCCATCCAGAAGAAACGCAAACGCGTGCTCAGCGGCTCCAGCGGCGACGAGATGGATCGCGAGCTGTTGGGCATAGCGGACAATAAACAATATTTCGAAGAAGACTGTGATACCGAAGACTCCGAGCTGACGAACCCCTTCGTCTGCTGCGCTTTGAATATTATACAATTTAATATAAGTACGTTACGCCCTGTCACAGCTGGCATTATACTTTAACTCCACATTGTTTCATTTTGCAGTCATTAGCGATGAAATCCAGCACAAGGATGTGGTGCGCCCCTTCAAGCCCACCATGGCACACCAAATATTTGGACACGAGTAGGTTTTTAACTCACACCTTGTTAATCACACAACACATGTGTCTAATTTCTTTCTAGAGAAGTTGTTAATGGATACAGAAACCTTCAAGTGAAGTTCCACATCCTAGCCAACAGCTTTAACACACGAATTGCCCTCAGTTATGATGAGGTTATGGATAATCGACTACGAGGGGAGTTTGCTGATAACATACAGGATAAACTGTGTGAGTGGTTCCCACATAAAATCGAGGATGAAAAAGTGTTTGATGATTTAAAAGCCAAAGAAGACTTCAGTGTGATGTATGGTATTAATATGCTTCAGTTCAAAATGGAAGGTATGATATATTTATTTATTTATAAAATTATATTATGGGTTTTAAATGGTTGTCATGTTGTAACTAGATAAATGTTTACAATCATAAATCTCAACTACTTAAATGCATATTATTGCAGAACTACAAGATTATCTTTTACAATGTTCACTGCCTAATTAAAAACTGTGATTCTGTATAGTTATCTGCATGCATGATTTGTGATTTTGGTTATAAATGGTGATTCTTATGTTTTGTAGCAAGTGGTGGTAACTATTATTTAATACCAAATGTTTTTAAATCATACTTTTAAGGGTTAAATCAGTGCCTGGGGGATGCTCAGGTCCAGGGACAAGACACATTTAGTATAACAGCAATTTGTCAGATTTGATTTATTACACCTGACTTGGGTTACAAATAGCTGTTACACTAAATATATCAGGTTTCAGGATGAAAAAGGACATACAGATATTACAAATTAGATAAACTTGGATTTAAAATCACAATTACATGTTTATATTACTATCATTTTGTGAGGTCACCAACTTAGTAGTACCAAAGGGTCCTATAGAACAGTGATTCTCAACATGGGGTGTTGCAACCACCAAGGATGTCACAGAGAATCTCATTTACTAATGCCAAATTATTAGTTAGCACAATTTGATATTGTTCTAAATAAGTTGAAAAGTTAAGTTCTTGAGTTCTTAATGCCTACATTAAATGTTGGAAGAGGTTTTTCATTATACAAACATTGTTCATTGCTAGTTACACAAAAATTAGCTATAATCTGTGGCACAAGTCTCTATGAGCAAACAGGCATTTTCCATTATAAAAAAGGTATAATCTTTTCATTACTGTAATATTCTAGGGTGTACAATTTAGTGTTACCTATTGTAATTGTAATCACACATGATTCTGTTACTATAATATTGTACGACCCCAAAATTTTAGTTTTAATTAATTTGTATCCATAATTGTTTTGTTATAGATGAAGATGGTGAACACATGGTTTATATAAACCTCTGCGACAGCAGTAATGAATCCTTTATAAACTTCCATAAGCGCTTCCAGGCACTGATTGTGTTCTACATAGATGCCGCCTCTATAATCGACGTCCTGGACAAGAACTGGACATACTTTTACGTTTACAGGGACGTTATCGTGGATGGGAGCTTGGGCTACATACCCATCGGTTTCTGCACGGTCTACAACTTCGGCATGTCCTCCCGCTCCAGAATTGCTCAATTATTTATACTACCCAATTTTCACTCCAAAGGAATTGGTACAAAGCTGTTAGGGACTGTTTACCAGTATTATCAAAACAAAAGCGAAGTGCAACATATAACAGGTACATTTAATAAACAGTAGAGTAGTTCAATTAGAACGAATGTGTCATGACATATGATATATAATGTGTTATAATCAACCAATATTTATTTTTTAGATTTGAGTGGAATGCTATGAAATAATTTTAAGACCATATCTGAAAAATATCCATCCATCCGTCCATTCATCCATCCGTCCATCATCTGTGAAAAAATTAAATATACTTTATCTATTATATAGAAGGCTTTACAACAGGGGACCATATGAACCTAAATCTTGTTAATCGTATTTTGGGGTTCATCTTGAATCTGGTCAAATATAGTTTATATTGATATAATATATGGAAAATTACATCTAAAACCTATGAGTGGTACTATATATCATGCATTTCAATTTAAATCTATTAATATCTAAAATTTTAGGGGTTGTTAAACACTGTTAGATTAAAATTCAATCAAATTCAAAATATACAGTGTCTAAGAATCTTAAGTCATGAGATTCCTAGACACTGTGTAATATGCAGTGTAAAATCTGCAACATATTGTATACTTTTAATTTTTTTAAGGGTTTCCTAGGAAGTGGTACCATATAAACAAGAGCTTTTAATTCAAAAAATGAATCGAATCACCTCCTCACAAGTAAACAACAGTGCTGTTTTCGGAAAGTAATAATTTAAACAAATGACCTGGTTTCTTACCCTCAAAAGTAGCATTTTGATATTCAAGGCTAAATTCTTGAACTAACTAGGTTTATATATTTATTATTAAAGCTAATTTGTATGTATGTTTTATTTTTTGCAGTTGAATCTCCGTGTGAAGAATTTACAATAATGCGTGATAAACTAGATATAAGATTAGTTATAAATGATCCTGCTTTCGAGCGAGCGAAGATAATGCGCGGGGTGTTCTCACGGAGAATGGAAAAGACAGCGCGGATCATCTGCAAGATGTGCGCCACCCAAGCGAAACATATATATTGTATATTGTATAGTTTCTATAGCAAGGACGATCCTGTAAAGTATGAGAAGTTTATAAATTATATGAAAAAGGAGATACATGCTACATATAAGGTAAACTAGTCGCGCGGTTTGTGGCCACCCTGTCTGACTTAAAACGTTGTTGTCCGCAGCGGAAACTGAATCGAATTACCAGTAACCCCAACAAGGCGGAGAGGGTGCTGAAGATCAAGCGGATCGTGAGCGACAATTGTCTGCTGAACAGGCGCATCGAGAAGGATGTTAAAGTATTTATTAAATCAGTCCGGCCCCAGGTGGTCTACATCAGCAAATTGTTGGAGAAATAAGTTTACCAACATCCCCTATTATTATGAGCTGCGAGGAATTCCCATTAATTCTTTTTTTCTATTTTTCATTGTATCCTTTAAGTTTGTGATACCACTTTAAATTTTAAATAAATGTTTATTGGTGTAGTTCAGATTTTAAATTGCCCACATTTTCAGGCATTTAGTCATTGGAAATCAATCAAGTTGATAGCTTTGGTTGATCCCACTAAATGAGGTTGCACGAAAATGACGAAACTCCTAAAAGAAGCTTAGAGATGGGAGATAACTAATAGAGATAGTTTGGAAATATTAACTCAAACATTCTAAATAGAAAAACGCATTAAAAAAAGCATTTTTGAAACATGTATTTGTTAAATATTTATATCTCATACAAAATTCTAAATTAGTAATACCTTGGTTTCTATCTTAGGGAAGTCATAAAACTTGTACTTTGTATGGAATGTACATAAATTGTTCGAAGCATTTTTGATACATGTATGTATGCAAATATTTGTAACAGATACAACATTCTAAATTAGTAATATCTTAGCTGCAGTAAAAACAATCCGATGAAGAGATTTTAAAATTTGTCTGGTTTGCATTGATATAGATCGAATCATTTATGAAATATGTTTCTAAATCAAACTTAGTAAATATCAACAGCATGAGCAGCCCAATAATTAATTACATATTCCAAGTTGACTAATACACTAATTATTTACTATCAGAGTATGATTAATAAAATAACATAAAGATATTCTTGAAATAACGACTAGTAATCAAAAGTATGTTTGTAGGTTGGTTAGTAAAAACCTATAAAACAAGTGGCTGTTGTCTTTTGTTTTAGTTATCTATGAAGTTAGGCGTTTGAATTTAATTTGACCGGTCTAAAATCTTGAACAAATCAAGATAATCCATACATTTTCAGGTATTATAACGTATTTCTGAATATAACATTGTAGTAAATATAATTTTTAATCCATAAGGGTTAATAAATATACTTGTACGTGTAAAACAAGGATAGTATTTGAAAAAACCGCGTTTAAAACAAAAACCGCGCGCGAATACGAACAAACGCACAATTTCGCAGCATTAAGTTTTGCACCGTCTACTAGAGCGTTGTACATCAAGTTTAGTTAGTCATGGCAAATTCCAAGGAGGCAATTGAGTTGAACATGGTTCTTAGAGATGGGTTTAAGACGGATAATATAATCCAAAAGCCGTTTCATCCTGCTATAACGCACCAGCTATTTGGTCCAACGTAAGTGATTTAATGTTACAGAAAGCCCTTGGCTTATAATACCGCCATTTCGATTGTAACTTTCCAATAGTAGTTACAGAAACTCCTTGTGATACATCTGCATCCTCTAAACAGCACACATCATCCTAGACACCAAACCAATTATATTGTTGAAACTGCAGCATAAAAACATTATTATTATTTTTTTGTTTAAGTGAGAAGATTAATGGATACAGAAATGTCAGTTTAACGTTTTATGTGTGTGCCCATAGTTTGGCATATTATATCAGAATTGAAAAGAAAGGGGCACCACTAACGCAGAGTGCATGCGAGATACTATTGGAAATGTTTGTTGAGTGGTTTCCAAGCCCCATCAACCAGTTTTCAGATTTACAAGATATAATGAAAAACGAGGACTACAAATTATATTTTGGACAAATCGCCGGACATTTCCAGACGGCGGATGGTAATATAATATTAATGTTTTGGGATGGGATGGGAGAAGAAGGGCAATACCTTCTTCTCCCACGTTTTTTTGTATATCCCTATCATTCATTGCACTGGTGAGAGGGATATACAATGAGATGTGGGCAAAAACGAGAAGTTTAGAACGAATATGGGAGTACAAGGTTGTATTGTTTAATTTTTATACAAATGAGTTAGGGTAGGTGTGAGCAAATGTGAGGGGTTGTGGTAGGAAGAACTAACATATATCCATAAGTTGTAACGAAATTTATTTCGTTCCATCTTTTGTTGCACGGGCGTGACTGTATGCAACCCATATTGTTTGTTGTTTAATTATTAATAACAAATTAATTAAACATACCTATAGCAGCCCCCCCGCTTTTGACCACTTATTTAGTTATTTTTGTACGCATGGTGTACATTTAATTGTGATTTACTGGATATATTAAAACATGTTCTATTTGAGTACAGTTTTTTGTGCTCAGCGTTAGCTGAGTAGGGGTCAGAGAGTTTAGCTGCGCGGCGATCGCGAGAAAATCGCTCTCTTCCTTGTGATCCGTGTTTGTAGCAGGTTGTGGGTGAATTGGTCTTGGCAGACATAGTTCCGAGCACGTGAGAAAAGTTGTTATAAAGTTAGGTTTCTCCTGCACTTATCACTTCAAATAACCAGGGTTGTACAAGCTCTCCGTCATTCTTACCTGTTAATACCCTCAGACTTCAGTTCCTAGACTTCCCATTTCTTTCAGCTTTTCCTCCACCCACACCTCAGCCATATCCTTCCTCATTATTTTCTCCATCCACTCTCTTACTTACATCACATCCATACAATTCGCATCAGTGTCTCTTCCTGCAATCTTTCCTCAAAATTCTTTAACCTTGCACATGATTCATCTGATTAGTTCCTTGCAGGATCATCATCATATGCATCTTTAGAGTCCTAGCTAGAAACTAGCCTTGCTCCCTTTCAACCATTCTCACCATCCCCATACTTCCACTCCATACAACTATAATAATAATAATTGATTGCACAACAGAAATAATTCTAAGTAAAGAACAACAATAAATAACATTAACTATTTCCACCCCTAAGATCAGATGTATTTTTCTATCTGTATAATTAAAAATCTGTCCAAATGACCAATATTGGATATTAACACGAATAAACACATTACATTAGATAACATTAAATACTCATTAAAGTAATTTTATAATTTCAGGTAGCAATTACATCTATACCAGGTGTAAAAGACCTAGTAGGGAACAAATGGAATTTCATCGCCGGTTTGAGTCCTTGGCGGTATTTTATGTGGACGCAATTTCGAAAATTGTGGCACACCAGTATTGGTCTTTTATATATATTTATAAACTTATCAACGGAGGGTATTTTCCCATAGGATTTGCCACCATTATGCGACACAATGACGTTATATTGATTTCCCAGGTTTTTCTAATGCCTAATTACCAGGGTCTACGCATTGGGACCATGATGCTAGAATTTATTTATAAGTTATACGCCTGGGACTCACGATGTGCTATTATTGATGGTAATAATTTTTATTTATTTTTTATTTAAAAAGGAAAAAATCAATTTGAGGAAGAAAGTTCGAGCCCCACCGGGGGTTACTTAGATTTAATAAACCACTTTACTAAAACCCCTCTAACTCGAGTTGTAGCAGTTGAAAAATAATGAAAATTAATATGTTTGTTAGAAACAAGTTAAGTAACCACTAAACGTAATTTGACATTTATATTTTAAAAATTAAATTTTTGACGAATTTTCAAAGTGCGAGTTACATAGATTTAATAAACTACTTTACTAAAACCCCTCTAACTCGTGTTGTAGTGGTTGAAAATTAATGAAAATTAATTTGTTTGTTAAAAACAAGTTAAGTAACCACTAAACTTAATTTGACATTTATACTTGAAAAATTAAATTTTTGACGAATTTTCAAAGTGCGAGTTACATAGATTTAATAAACTACTTTACTAAAACCCCTCTAACTCGTGTTGTAGTGGTTGAAAATTAATGAAAATTAATTTGTTTGTTAAAAACAAGTTAAGTAACCACTAAACTTAATTTGACATTTATACTTGAAAAATTAAATTTTTGACGAATTTTCAAAGTGCGAGTTACTTAGATTTAATAAACCACTTTACTAAAACCCCTCTAACTCGAGTTGTAGTGGTTGAAAATTAATGAAAATTAATTTGTCTATTAAAAACAAGTTAAGTAACCACTAAACTTAATTTGACATTTATACTTGAAAAATTAAATTTTTGACGAATTTTCAAAGTGCGAGTTACTTAGATTTAATAAACTACTTTACTAAAACCCCTCTAACTCGTGTTGTAGTGGTTGAAAATTAATGAAAATGAATTTGTTTGTTAAAAACAAGTTAAGTAACCACTAAACTTAATTTGACATTTATACTTGAAAAATTAAATTTTTGACGAATTTTCAAAGTGCGAGTTACTTAGATTTAATAAACCACTTTACCAAAACCCCTCTAACTCGTGTTGTAGTGGTTGAAAATTAATGAAAATTAATTTGTTTGTTAAAAACAAGTTAAGTAACCACTAAACTTAATTTGACATTTATACTTGAAAAATTAAATATTTGACGAATTTTCAAAGTGCGAGTTACATAGATTTAATAAACTACTTTACTAAAACCCCTCTAACTCGTGTTGTAGTGGTTGAAAATTAATGAAAATTAATTTGTTTGTTAAAAACAAGTTAAGTAACCACTAAACTTAATTTGACATTTATACTTGAAAAATTAAATTTTTGACGAATTTTCAAAGTGCGAGTTACTTAGATTTAATAAGCCACTTTACTAAAACCCCTCTAACTCGAGTTGTAGTGGTTGAAAATTAATGAAAATTAATATGTTTGTTAAAAACAAGTTAGGTAACCACTAAACTTAATTTGACATTTATACTTGAAAAATTAAATTTTTGACGAATTTTCAAAGTGCGAGTTACTTAGATTTAATAAACCACTTTACTAAACCCCCTCTAACTCGAGTTGTAGTGGTTGAAAAGTAATGAAAATTAATATGTTTGTTAAAAACAAGTTAAGTAACCACTAAACGTAATTTGACATTCATATATGAAAAATTAAATTTTTGACGAATTTTCAAAGTGCGACTTAGTTAGATTTAATAAACTACTTTACTAAAACCCCTCTAACTCGAGTTGTAGTGGATGAAAAATCATGAAAATTAATACATTTGTTAAAAACAAGTTAAGTAACCACTAAACGTAACTTGACATTTATACTTAAAAAATTAAATTTTTGACGATTTTTCAAAGTGCGAGTTACTTAGATTATAAACCTCTGTACTAAAACCCCTCTAACTCGTGTTGTAGTAGTTGAAAAGTAATGAAAATTAATATGTTTGTTAAAAACAAGTTAAGTAACCACTAAACGTAATTTGACATTTATATTTTAAAAACTAAATTTTTGACGAATTTGCAAAGTGACATACTTAGATTTCGCTTATATTTTTCACATTTTAAACATTTATAGACTTTATTATTCTATAATTATTTTTATAATATTTTATTATTGCACCTAAGTACATAGTACTTGTATGTTTCAATATCAATTGAAATTAAAATATGTATTGTGATTTTCAATTTTATAGTGGAAAAACCCTGTCCAGCATATCAGGCACTCCGCAATAGACTTGACATGGAAATTCTTCACAATCTGAAGTTTAATTTTTTGGAGACAAAGTATGAGCGATTCGTGCAGAATGCTCGTAGGCGCATGAAGATTACTGAGGCGCAAATCAGACATTTATATCGTGGAATGGAATATGTAAGAGCGGAAACCGCGCTTCAGCGAAAAGAGTTTTTGTCGCGTTACAAGTTATTGCTGATTGAAGAAAGTGCAGTAAGTACCACTTTAGAATGTATGATTCCTACTTCATGCAAACATGTGTGTTTCAGAGGGCTGGAATAGTTGACAAGCATGAGGTGCGGTATCGTTATACTATTCATGTTGAGCATTTCAACAAAATCCTGCATTATTACAAAACCCATGTAATGATGCAACAGAAATAAGGTTACATTACAATAATATGATGGGAATTATTGATTACTTATTTTATTGCATTACAGGTTTTTCAACACATAAACATAATTATGGATTTGAAATGATTTTCAAAAAGACAAATCCAAATAAATCCACAAATTGAGATGATTTCTGTCCATTTAAATACAAATTAAATAACTGTCTGGCAGAATCTAATTGTTACTACACAAAGAGATAACATTCTCTGCTATTATGCAGCCTTCAATAGCTGTTTTTGTTTTTATCATTTGCAAGCTGTTCTAGGCTGTTCAAAGTCAACTCCAAAATGATAAATAAAAGCAGCTAATAATTAATTGTCTGCCAGATGCATCATTCATTTAACCAACAGCGGCCAGTATTATTAATATTAGTTCTAGATAGTTAATTATTATTTATTCATACTTTTACTACTGTTAAATTAGTTCTAGATAATTATTTATTAATGTTTTGTATGTTTGATATTGTTAAATTACGTAATATTTGTTCCTATAATAACCTTAAAATTGTATTATGCATATAAGTTTTATTAAAAAATAAACACAATAATACAAAATTTTTGAGAAATAATTATACTACCTGATACATCATGCAATGTGCTCTAATTCCACCCATCAAGATCCTTTTAATTAAGTAATTTCGGTTAATTATTTGCACTTTCTAATCATAGTAAACAGTTAAATTGAACTGTCAAAACAATAATACACATGAAGACAGCTGTCATTTTCAAGAACCAGCTGTTGCTATTTGTGCGAATACCAACTTCTAGATTTTCAACGTGATTGATTCAAATTTAATAATTATTTAGTACAAAATATTACGAATAACTGTTGCTAATTGATTAGAGGCCTCGTACTGAGCATTTGGGAGCCTGAGTTCAAATCCCAACAGTGCGAATTTTCCATCATAGTTTTTCTGTGAAATTAAGGTAAATACCACGTCATTAAACTCCTCTAAACTTCTCCCTTGAAAGCGGAAAACCCTCACGGCTGATATCCCTATAAAGATATATTTATTATGAATATATTAATTAAAGTTGGAATCCAATATTCCAGTCTCAACTTTATGCATAGGCGAGAATCAGCTATGGGGAACAGCTGATTCTCGCCTATGCATAAAGTTGAGACTGGAATATGGGATTCTAACTTTCTCTCATTACAAAATCTGCCTAATTATTCACGCATAAACTTTTAAAATTTTATTCCTCATTAAAAATAATACAAGCACCATCTAATTAAATACATCACCACCATAACTTACAACGCCCCCGGTAGATGTCTCTGATGTAAGCATTATTTGCATTATTCTGTCCGGCATAGGTTAGTTCTAATTGACATTTTTTTGCCAGTGACAGGGCAAAAACTACCGAGCATTCGTTCAGTAAAACCTTTGTAAAGTTCGAGCTGTTAACATGAATATAACGTCCGCTGCGGGGGTGATCTCCCTGCTGGAGGAGCCCCGCGATGAGCTGAAGGTGTTCGCGCTGAAGAAGCTGGATACAATCGTGGACGAGTTTTGGCCGGAGATTTCTGACGCCATTGAGAAGATTGAAATCCTGCATGAAGACAAAACGTTTGAGGAGCATCAGCTGGCGGCTTTGGTGGCTAGTAAGGTATACTATCATTTGGGGGCATTTGAGGATTCTCTGACATATGCTCTGGGGGCTGGTGAGCTATTTGATGTTAACTCTCGCAGCGAATATGTTGAGACTACTATATCAAAATGCATTGATTTCTACACGCACCAGCGTATTGAGATGGCTGATGATCCTGATCATGGTCCCATTGATTTTCGTTTAGAGGCTATTGTGAATAGAATGTTTCAACGGTGTTTGGAGGATGGGCAATTCAGGCAGGCTGTGGGATTAGCTCTAGAGACATGCAGGATGGATATATTTGAATCTGCTATAATGGAATCTGATGATATCCCTGGTATGTTAGTGTATGCATTTCAAGTAGCTATGAGCCTTATACAAAATAGAGGTTTTCGGAATGTTGTCCTGAGATCACTAGTTGGTTTATATCGTGGGTTGCAAACACCTGATTATGTTAACATGTGTCAATGTTTAATCTTTTTGGAGGACCCTTTGTCAGTTGCACATATTCTTGATAAACTAGCACAAGGGACTGAAGAAAATCAGTTGATGGCATATCAAATAGCATTTGATTTATATGAGTCAGCCACACAACAGTTTTTGGGGCGTGTTTTGGGTGCTTTACGTGCAACTGTGCCAATACCTGAGTTATTAGAAGATAAAGTTAAACCTGTAAAGTCATCTGATGCAATAATTGAAACAATTGAACCAGAAAATGAAAAGGAGGAAGTTGTAGTTAAAGAAGAGCGCACTTTAGATTCTTTACCACCAGAAGAAAAAGAACATCAGTTGCGTGTTGAAAAACTGCATAGTATTCTATCTGGGGTTATTTCAATTGAATTGCACCTACAGTTTTTGATTAGATCCAATCATTCTGATTTATTGATTTTGAAACAAACCAAGGAGGCTATTCGTGTAAGTATTTGCCATACAGCAACTGTTATTGCAAATGGCTATATGCATAGTGGTACCACTAGTGATCAGTTTTTAAGAGATAATCTTGAATGGTTAGCTCGTGCTACTAATTGGGCTAAACTGACAGCAACAGCTTCACTTGGTGTGATCCACAGAGGGCATGAGCAGGATGTTTTGACTTTAATGCAGAGTTATTTACCTAAAGAAGTTGGGCCTAGCTCAGGTTATTCTGAGGGAGGAGGATTGTATGCACTGGGGTTGATTCATGCAAACCATGGTGCTAATATCACTGATTATTTGTTAGGACAGTTAAAGGATTCTCAGAATGAGATGGTTAGGCATGGTGGGTGTTTAGGATTGGGATTGGCTGCAATGGGTACCCACAGGCAGGATGTTTATGAGCAATTGAAGTTTAATTTATACCAGGATGATGCTGCTACTGGTGAAGCTGCTGGAATTGCTATGGGGATGGTTATGTTGGGTTCCAAGAATGAGGCATCTATTGAGGATATGGTTGCTTATGCACAGGAGAGTCAACATGAGAAAATTCTACGAGGGCTTGCTGTGGGTATAGCTTTTACAATGTATGGACGTTTGGAGGAGGCTGATCCATTAATTGCACAACTGATTTCTGATAAGGATCCTATTTTAAGGAGATCTGGGATGTATACATTAGCTATGGCTTATTGTGGAACTGGTCATAATCAAGCTATTCGTAAACTGCTGCATGTTGCAGTTTCTGATGTTAATGATGATGTGCGTCGTGCTGCAGTAACTGCGTTAGGATTTTTATTGTTTAGAACACCAGAACAATGCCCCAGTGTAGTTTCTTTATTAGCAGAAAGCTACAATCCACATGTAAGATATGGTGCAGCCATGGCTTTGGGTATAGCTTGTGCTGGTACAGGGTTACGTGAAGCCATTGCTCTTCTAGAACCTATGATTATGTTTGATCCAGTCAATTTCGTGCGTCAAGGAGCCCTAATTGCATCAGCAATGATTCTAATACAACAAACTGAACAAACTTGCCCTAAAGTCACTTTCTTCAGACAATCCTATGCTCAAGTTATTACTAATAAACATGAGGATGTTATGGCTAAATTTGGAGCAATTTTAGCACAGGGTATTATCGATGCTGGCGGTCGGAATGTAACCCTATCACTCCAATCTCGTACTGGACATACAAATATGCTTGCTGTTGTAGGCGCTTTAGTTTTTACACAATACTGGTATTGGTTCCCACTAGCTCATTGCTTGGCACTTGCCTTCACCCCAACTTGCATGATTGCACTGAATGCGCAACTCAAAATGCCCAAGCTTGAGTTCAAATCGAATGCAAAACCAAGTTTGTATGCATACCCAGCTCCACTTGAAGAGAAAAAGCGTGAGGAGCGTGAGAAAGTGACGACTGCAGTGCTTAGTATTGCTGCCAGGCAACGGCGTCGTGACCATGACCGCGATCGTAAACACCGTGATGAGAAAATGGAGGTGGATGAAGAGGAAAAAAAGGACGATAAAAAGAAGGAGGAAAAGGAAGAGAAGAAGAAAGAACCTGAGCCCGCTTTTGAAAACCTAAGCAATCCAGCTAGAGTCATGCGGCAGCAGCTGAAGGTTATCAGCGTCGTTGAAGGGCAGTACACCCCTATGAAGGAGGCTTCCATCGGTGGCATCATCATGGTGCGCAACCTCAACCCTGGCGAGGAGGAGTTGGTCGAGCCGGTCGCTGCCTTTGGCCCGAAAGCTGATGACGAGAAGGAACCCGAACCCCCAGAGCCCTTCGAGTGGCTCGAGGACTAATTGACGGTTGTAGTCGACGACGACTTCTCATAAACGCGCTCTTGATTTTGTATTCAATTTAATTCAAATAGAAATTAGTATCCTTTATAATGAATAAAAGCATAATCCTTGTGCTATGCTTTTTATTGCGACCTTGTTGAAAATGTTAACTTTTTTATGTTTTTGTACTCAAGGGACTTTTAATAAAGCATTTTCTGAACTGTGTGTATTGTATATTTCAGCTTAACTAAGAATTGAACCAATAAAATTATCATAATTATTTGATTATTCAATCTTGTACCTTCATTGCTAAAGTGTGTCAATTGAAGGTTTTATGATTTATGTAGTTAATCAAAAGTCCTTCAATTTGTTTGAAGGCTGATGATTTTATGAGAAGAGTCATAAGAGTCCTTCAAGTAGCTTGATGACTAATAGATTGTTACAACTTTTCATAAAAAAACATACTTTGAAGATAGTGGTTTGTATAACATTGACTGATGAAATAATTATGGAGTCATATTAGTCAAAGAATTAGGCAAAACATAGCACATATATAATTGAAACTTCAAGTTTCTTGACGAATTTAGTACAATGTAATTCATGCTTTAATACGTGAATAAAGTATTAGGCCATCAATAATAATAATTATCAAAGTTTTGTGTTTCATTTTATGACTATTTTTCATCAACTTGATGATAAATAGTCACATAATAATAGTCAAAATTTAAATTTGAGTTTCATCAAGGTTAATCACATGAAACTCAAATGTAAACTTTGACAATTATTATTATTGATGGCTTAATGTTTTATTCATTTATTAAAGCATAAATAATATATAATTGTCCTAATTCGTCAAGAAACTTGAAGATTCAATTAATTTATGTGCTATCTTCACGTATCTCGCGTGTTTTAAAGGAAAGACGTGATTGGTTATAGTACGAGCTGAAGTTAGCACATGAGTACAAATTTCTTGACGATGTAATTCACGCTTTAATAAGTATTAGGCCATCAATAATAATCATTGTATCTACAAAGTTTAAATTTGAGTGACCTTGATGACTATTTTCTATTAAATGATTTCATCTTAAGATATCAACCTGCAACACATGTTTCTTCAAACGTCATACAAATTATTGATGCAACCATGTTATCATCTAAAATTAGAATAAGTGAAAGTTGGTTGCGGTATTGCGAGGTTGGAAATAGAATCATAGGCGGCGCTGCGGTCGCGTTTGTAGACGTTCGCAGTTTTGACAGAGCCGCCATATTTATTTTTATTGGATTTGATATCGATGGTAAACGTCAACAATACGGCAACATTCGAATCGGTGCGGTTTGTTGGCGACAGTAACGGCAATTCGGGGTACCCATCGGGCGTCACAGCGCAGGAAAATGAACCGGGCCGACGGGTTGGTGCAAAGACGGAATATTCTTCGCGAAAATAGTGAAGGTGTGCCTAAAGACGCGCTGGGTGAGGAGAAGAAGCCCGAGCGGGATGAAAGCGTGGAGGAGGGCGACTCGAAAGAGACCCGGCTGACGTTGATGGAGGAGGTGCTGCTGCTGGGGCTTAAAGATAAGGAGGTGTGTGGGCTGCAAAGCAAGCATGACCCCAATTTATATCACTCTATGTTCTAGGGGTACACATCGTTTTGGAACGATTGTATTTCCAGCGGCCTCCGGGGGTGTATACTAACAGAACTTGGATTGAAGGGCAAGGTTGAACTCGAGAAAGCAGGAATGAGGCGCAAGGGTTTACTTACACGAAAGCTCATACTAAAGAATGATGTGACCACTGGTGATGTTCTACTCGATGAATCATTGAAACATTTAAAAGAGACTGAGCCCCCTGAATCTGTTCAGAGCTGGATTGAGTATCTCAGTGGTAAGTAATTACTGTTTCAAACAATTAATTTTATGCATATTCAGCTAATATTTTCTCTGCCACAGCTCAGTGGCATAGTGATTAGATGTCTTACACTGAGTATATTCTCAATCTTCCCCCTTTACAAGTGCAAAAACCTTGCAGCTGATAGGTACAGCTTCTCCTTTCTTCTCAACCTGCCCATCCTCACTCATTTCCACCCTGCATTTCCATATCTTCTTGCCTATCCTTCTTCCATTATATGTGAGATATATTTTCTTGTCAATTCTAGCATAGAATATTATATGGTAATTTTAGGCTTGTGTCAATATTATTATATGGATATTTCCATATCTTCTCTCCTATCCTTCTTCCATTATATGTGAGATATATTTTGTTGTCAATTCTAGCATAGAATATTATATGGTTATTTTAGGCTTGTCTCAATATTATTGTATGGATATATTTCCAGATCTTCTCTCCTATCCTTATTCCATTATATGTGAGATATATTTTCTTGTCAATTCTAGCATAGAATATTACATGGTAATTTTAGGCTTGTGTCAATATTGTTGTATGGAAATTTTTTATGGGCCCATTACAAATCAGACAAGGTTTTTTTAAGTACCTACTGATAAAAATGTTAAAACAAAATAAATAAATATGGAATGCAAATACTAAATAATTTGCTTGAATTAATTATTCAAATTTGGTTTCTAGGTGAGACATGGAATCCCCTAAAACTAAGGTATCAGCTGAAGAATGTACGGGAAAGACTTGCCAAAAACTTGGTTGAAAAGGGTGTGCTCACAACAGAAAAACAAAATTTCCTACTCTTCGATATGACCACACACCCTCTAACAGACAATATCACCAAAAGTCGATTGGTGAAAAAGGTATGTATGTATTTGCGCTCTTCCATGCTTTATACATATGGTAAATCGGTTTATTATGAAAAATAAGAATTTAAATGATTTATTTCTTGTATGAAACTTTTTATGATTGACGCCTGATTTATTTGTCTACACGAGACACAAACAGACGAATAAATTAGTCACAGCAACAAATTCTTAAGCGAACAAATGCTTACGAATAAATTAGTGCGTGTTGTTTTTCAGGATTATACAAACTAAACTCAAAACACATTTAGGACAATTGGTCCTAATTAAAACTGGTTTTGAAATCCTTTTGATTTATTGCGTTCTCCGCGAAGGCACGCGGACTGTGCGAACAAGACATTACAGTTTAAGTTTCAGCAGGAGCAGTTGAATGAAAATTGTTAATGTTAGCCTGGCATGTAGTCCTGCTTATTGCTTTTGTTGGCATTTTCTACCACATTGTGGATGTGGTGTAATGGTTTTAATTTTTCTCTATTATTTTATAATGTTTTTCTATTATTTACTATTTATTGCCAGTCCTTTTGCTTCTTTCCAGTATTTCCTTCCCTTTCTAATAGCTCTGATATAGCTTCATCCCTTTTTTTCTTGGTCTTCCTTTTTCTTGATTTTGAATTTAACTTTCCATATTCTTTTGGCTGGTGTTAGGTCTGCTGTCCTAATTATGTGTCCCCACCATCCTAATTATGTGTCCCCACCATCCCAATTGTCTTTCCTCTATGTAATTGATTGTTGGTGTTACATTTAGTTCTCTTCTTATATCCTCATTCCTCAATGTGTTGTTTTTTGTTACTCCTCTAACTATCCTCATATGCTTCATGTGTAGTGTATGTATTTTGCTCGTTTGTGCTTTATTTAATGTTGCATGTCTTGCATATATATGTTAATATAGGTCTTATTGCTTTTAATAGTATTAAGACCTTTTATAGGCATATCATAACAAAAGCTACAGTCATACAACCATTGAGGCAATCTGCATGCAGCCACTGCCTAGAATTAGAAGCACATAATAACCTGTGGATTATATAGTTATTATCTTTGAAGCTTCTTTAAAGCTTTTTAGATCTTTATTTATTGGAGTAGGTCAGTCTTCATTTTTCAGGTTCTCCATAGTACCCATGTGGATTATTCTACCATTCGTATTAAAATAATGTTATAGATTCAGGATGCAGTGTTAAGTAGATGGGTGAACGACCCGCAGCGCATGGACCAAAGAACGCTGGCCCTAATCTTCCTAGCGCACGCGAGCGACGTCCTGGAAAACGCGTTCGCACCCTTAAACGACGACGACTACGAGCTGGCGATGAAACGCGTGCGGGAGCTCCTCGATCTGGACTTCGAGCAGGAGTCAATCAAAGCAAACACCAACGAAGTTCTCTGGGCGGTGTTCGCCGCCTTCACGAAATAATGAATACAGCACGCGGGCGGCGCAATAATTTTGTTACAAACAAATCAGAGAATTTCGAATTTTCAGTTTCTTCATAGGACGTTTTTCTATATTAATAATAATATATTTACAGTATTTCGTGTACATAAAACAAATCTCTCGGCCAGACAAAAAGATATTTGGGGATAAAAATAGATAAATGTGAATATATAATATAAAGTAAGCATCACCAACATCTCCTCCTTTTGTTAGCATTTTTATGTGGGAAACAGCAGTGATAAAGTATTTATTTTTTTGAATCGATTTAAGTTCCTTATGCGCTCGCACTAATGGGCCGCAATAGTAGGACGCATAAGGATACAATTAGGCTTAAATCTCTCCAAACCCGCAATTGACAGCGAGTTCAGTCTTTTGCTCCTTGAAATATTTATTACAAACAGCTACTACTGAAGTAACACCATTATTAAATTTGTTGTATATATATAAGAAGATCTATTAAAATACGCCTTTTTATTGTTACAAAAAAAAAATATGACGGGAGTCGACATTTTACAACTCCATAATCAAAAGATATCCAACATGCAACTCATTAATCGATATCTATGTAATAGCCTTAATTTCTAGCAATTGTTATCAGTTAAGGGATGGGCCCAATGTGTGAAAAGTATTCCAGGCTCGCAGGAGGAGAGTACTATTTAGGATTTTAAACTAAACCAGTCAGTACTATAAACGGGAACTGATTCTTATTTTTATTTTAAAATTATATTATATAGCATAAACGGGGCGAACTTGTGATAAAAAAAAATAACGATCCTTGTTTTGTGTAGTCGATTACTTCTTATGGTTCTTCTTATCTTCTTCTTTTTTGTTAGAGAAAAAAGGTTATACAAATCGGCACCGACGTGTGGCAGAAGTACTCAATATTTAAAAAGAAACATTATTTTAATAATTAGCACACCGATATGTTTCAATAATAACTGTATAACTATTTGGTTTCCTATAGTACCATGTTATTTTTTCTATGATATCCAATTGTAAATAATAAATACACGCATATGTTATAAGCGAATTTTATATGGGTTGTGTTTTTGGTATTGTTTGTTCAATTGCAGGTTCTATTACATCAGGAAAATTGTGATGTCTTTGGGTTATTCCTATTAGTTATCCTACAAACAGCTTTATAAATAAGTTACAACTACCCTATAAATCCCTATATCCTATAAATCCCTATACCCTATAAAACCCTATACCCTATAAATCCAAACTACAATGATTTTATTTTTAAAAAAACTACCTTTATTTATCTTGCAGCAATATTGCACCTGTTTGTGGTCTTGATCGTTCTCAGCCAGATTTATTATATTATTTGTCTTTTCTTGATTTTGGCGCGCACTTCTTTTCTCCTGTCTTCTCTCCATACCCTCTCTACCAATTATTGAGTAGTAATTAATTGAGAAATACAGAGTTTGTAGCAAATTCGATGTGTTATAGACATACAGACATATTGCGTTTATTGCTAGACACAATTACACATTTACAACTTTATTAAACAAGTTACGACTGTACCAGAGCCAGTCTTGGGTATGCGGTCGCTCACGGGTCAACCCAGTTTTCACTTCCTTATTAAATTAATAAATAACATTTTCAGGAGGAAAAATAAAGCATTAAACTTTCTGACGGTGTCTTTATCAACCGAAAATTATCTACACGACCGGGTCTACCATACTAACGTAACCTTAATTTGTTAGATTTAATTAGCCCAAGTACTAGAATAATTGAAATCTGATAAAATGAACCACCTTCATCCTAAAGATCTTCGTTGATCCTCTTGAATATCCTTGTTTTTTTCGTGTGATGACGATGCTTCCACATCACACGAGAATAACACGGATAATAGCCGGGTCTACTATACTAACGTGTCTTTAATTTGTTAGATTTAATTGGCTGAAGTACTAGGATAATTGAAATCTAATAAAATAAACCACCTTCATTCTAACGAACTTCGTTGATCCTATTGAATATCCTTGTTATTCTCGTGTGATGTGGAAGTATCGTCATCACACGAGAAAAACAAGGATTTTCAAGAGGATCAACGAAGATCTTTAGAATGAAGGTGGTTCATTTTATTAGATTTCAATTATCCTTCTTCTTGTGGTGCCGTCTCCTATCGGAGGTTGGCAATCATCATGGCGATTCTAATCTTTGACGCTGCAGCTCTAAATAGTCCGACCGATGTTTGTCTGTACCATTCTCTAAGGTTCTTTAGCCATGAGGTTTTACGACGCCCCATGCTTCTTCTCCCTTGTATTTTCCTTTCATGATCAGTTGGAGAATAGAGTATCTCTCTCCCCCGGGTGATGTGTCCCAAGTACTCTAGCTTTCGTGTTTTGATCGTAAGGATCAGTTCCTTCTCTTTATGCATTCTTCGCATTACTTCTTCATTGTTTACTAGGTCCGTCCACCTAGTTGTGTGACTCATCACGCTTATTGTTCTAAAATCTAAGCACTCCCTTGCGTTTGGTAATAAACAGAATGTAGATTTTAACCATTCTTGTGGTATGATTCCAGTCGTACAGATGGTATTATATAGATTTACCAAGATCCTAATATTGTCTTCCTCAATAAGTTTAAGAATATCGAGTGGTATTTCGTCTGGTCCTATTGCCTTTGTATCTTTTGAGTTCATGATAGCATACATTACTTCTTCGGCTGTTATTCTTGGTCCTTGTGACGTTTCTTTTATCTCTATTTCATTTCTGGTGTCTTCAAATAGTTGTTGTATGTATTCCTCCCATCTTTTGATCTTTTTCTCTATGTCCACTATAATATTACCGTTGTTATCTTTTATTATATCAGTCTGTTTCTTCTTTACCGTGCCAGTGAATTCTTTGATCCTTTTATGTAAGTTAAATGAATTATACCTCAGCTGAAGCGATTCTATCTCCTCTCGTTGGTTTCTCATAAAGTTTCTTTGGCTTCTATATTTTGTTGCGTATTTCTTGTTGATATATAAGACGAGCTTATATAAGTCGATCTTTAAGATTCGTTGGAGAAACCGAGCATTAGAGTCTAGCGCTAGCCGATAATATCCATACGACGCCCTTCAGGCCAATAATATCTGTTCTATACGTTTGATAATAATAATAATAATATACTTTATTCTCCAAGAATTGTAAATAAACCCCAGATTTATAATTATTAATAAACAGCACGGAGATGTTTCGGTATATAGGTGTAATTTTTTCATTTCGACTTTTATATCACCTCTAAATGTATAAATTAAAAATCTACTTTTCTCTAATGAGTGGCAAGTAAAATACGACTGGACCAATAAAAATAAAATAATGTTTTGTAACCATAGCAATCTGCCGCCGTCTTGATTCAGCGCTTAGTCACTGCAGCGGTTGGATAAATTAGATAATCATCGCGGTATCAACTAAATTAAATTCGCCCTGAACAATTTACACGGAACGCAAACGCACCACGTTGCGAAACTAGCGCAAACAAACAGCAACAATTCATTTACGCCAACTTTATTGGCCTCGTTAAACAACTGGGATATTTGCCGGCTATGTTTGTTGCAATCTTTTATCGTTCTATATGCAAACACATTAATGTTGACAATTTTAATTATCAAAATAAATTGTTTAGGAACGTAGTAAGTTAGAAAAGTGGATCTGGTTTAGTCAAGATTCAGAAGAAATCTTCTACTTCTCCATGTGTCTTGCGCTACGAGAACGTTGATGACCAGTTTCATTATTATTGATTAGTTATATTAGGCATGATGAATAATAACACAACAAAACTAACAAAATACATAAAGGATTGGCGGGATGGCCAAGGGATCCGTAATAAAGATTGATGTTTGTCTACATAAATCACATTAAGGACATTTTGTAGAAAAAAATTTAGCTCTTTATTAAGGATCCTTGGCCGTTCCGCCAATCCTTTATGTATTTTGTTAGTTTGGTTGTGTTATATTCATCATGCCTAATATAACTAATAAATAATAATGAAAGGACATTAAGGACATACAAAATTTAAAACAAAACTAACAAAAGATTTATTTTTTTCTACATAAAGGATATTAAGTAACAAGATTTATTTAATGTCCTTTATGTAGAAAAAAATAAAACAAAGGACATTAAGTACATACACAATTCAAAACAAGATTTATTTAATGTCCTTTATGTAGAAACATATAAATCTTTTGTTAGTTTTGTTTTGATGTCCTTAATGTCCTTTATGTAGAAAAAAATAAATCTTGTTTTGAATTGTGTACGATCTTAATGTCCTTTATGTAGAAAAATATAAATCTTTTGTTAGTTTGTTTTGATGTCCTTAATGTCCTTTATGTAGAAAAAATAAATCTTTTTTTGAATTGTGTATGTACTTTATGTCCTTTATGTAGAAAAATATAAATCTTTTGTTAGTTTTGTTTTGAATTTTGTATGTCCTTAATGTCCTGTCTACATAAAGGACATACACAATTCAAAACAAAACTAAAAAAAGATTTATTTTTTTCTACATAAAGGACATACAAAATTCAAAACAAAACTAATAAAAGATTTATTTTTGTCTACATAAAGGACATTAAGGACATACAAAATTCAAAATAAAAGTTTTATTTTTTCTATATAAAGGACATTAAGGACATACATAATTAAAAACAAAACTACAAAAGATTTATTTTTTTCTACATAAAGAACATTAAGGACACAAAATTCAAAACAAAACTAACAAAAGATTTATTTTTTATCTACATAAAGGACATTGAGGACATACACAATTCGAAACAAAACTAACAAAAGATTTATTTTTTTCTACATAAAGGTCATAAAGGACATACAAAATTCAAAATAAAACTAACAAAAGATTAATTTTTGTCTACATTAAGGACATACATAATTCTAAACAAAACTACAAAAGATTTATTTTTTTCTATATAAAGAACATTAAGGACACAAAATTCAAAACAAAACTAACAAAAGATTTATTTTTTATCTACATAAAGGACATTGAAAACATACACAATTCGAAACAAAACTAACAAAAGATTAATTTTTTTCTACATAAAAGACATAAAGGACATACACAAAATTCAAAATAAAACTAACAAAAGATTTATTTTTTTCTACATAAAGGACATTAAGGACATACATAATTCAAAACAAAATTACAAAAGATTTATTTTTTTCCACATAAAGAACATTAAGGACACAAAATTCAAAACAAAACTAACAAGATTTATTTTTCATCTACATAAAGGACATTGAGGACATACACAATTCGAAACAAAACTAACAAAAGATTTATTTTTTCTACATAAAGGACATTAAGGTCATACAAAATTCAAAACAAAACTAACAAAAGATTTACTTTTTCCTACATAAAGGACATGAAGGACATACACAATTCAGAACAAAACTAACAAAAGATTTATTTTGTTCTACATAAAAGACATTAAGGACATACAAAATTAAAAACAAAACTAACTAAAGACTTATTTTTTTCTACATAAAGGACATTAAGGACATACAAATTTCAAAACAAAATTTACAAAAGATTTATTGTTTTCTACATAAAGCACATTAAGGACATACAAAATTCAAAACAAAACTAACACAAGATTTATTTTTTTCTACTTAAAATACGTACATTAAGGACATACAAAATTGAAAACAAAACTAACAAAAGATTTATTTTTTTCTACATAAAAGACATTGACATTATATAGAAAAAAAATCTTTTGTAGGTTTTGTTTTGAATTTTGTATGTCCTCATTGTCCTTTATGTAGAAAAAAAAGTTTTTTGTTAGTTTTGTTTTGAGTTTTGTATGTCCTTAATGTCCTTTATGTCGAAAAAATAAATCTTTTGATAGTTTTGAATTTTGTATGTCCTTAATGTTCTTTATGTAGAAAAAAATAAATCTTTTGTTAGTTTTGTTTTGAATTTTGTATGTCCTTAATGTCCTTTATGTAGAAAAAAAATAAATCTTTTGTTAGTTTTGTTTTGAATTTTGTATGTTCTTAATGTCCTTTATGTAGAAAAAAATAAATCTTTTGTTAGTTTTGTTTTGAATTTAGTATGTCCTCATTGTCCTTTATGTAGGAAAAAAGTTTTTTGTTAGTTTTGTTTTGAGTTTTGTATGTCCTTAATGTCCTTTATGTCGAAAAAATAAATCTTTTGATAGTTTTGAATTGTGTATGTCCTTAATGTTCTTTATGTAGAAAAAAATAAATCTTTTGTTAGTTTTGTTTTGAATTTTGTATGTCTTTAATGTCCTTTATGTCGAAAAAAATAAATCTTTTGTTAGTTTTGTTTTGAATTTTGTATGTCCTCATTGTCCTTTATGTAGAAAAAAATTAATCTTTCGTTAGTTTTGTTTTGAATTTTGTATGTCCTCATTGTCCTTTATGCAGAAAAAAAAATAAGTTTTTTGTTAGTTTTGTTTTGAATTTTGTATGTCCTTAATATCTTTAATGTCCTTTATGTCGAAAAAATAAATCTTTTGTTAGTTTGGTTTTGAATTTTGTATGTCCTTAATGTCCTTTATGTCGAAAAAATAAATTTTTTGTTAGTTTTTTTTTGTATTTTGTATGTCCTTAATGTCCTTTATGTAGAAAAAAATAAATCTTTTGTTAGTTTTGTTTTGAATTTTGTATGTCCTTAATGTCTTTTATGTAGAAAAAAAAATCTTTTGTTATTTTCTTTTGAACTTTGGTATGTCTTTAATGTCCTTTCATTATTATTCATTAGTTATATTAGGCATGAAGAATATAATAAACAAAACTAACAAAATACATAAAGGATTAGCGGAACGGCCAAGGGATCCCTAATAAAGATTGATTTTTTCTACATAATGTCCTTAATGTCATTTATGTAGAAAATAATCAATCTTCAATTTTTTCTACAAAATGTCCTTAATGTCCTTTATGTAGAAAAAAATAAATATATTTATATTTATAATATTTATTAGGGATCCCTTAGCCATCCCGCCAATCCTTTTGTTAGTTTTTTTTGTGTTATCATTCATTCAAGAACATTAAGGACATACACAATTCAAAACAAAACTAACAAAATACATAATGGATTAACGGAAAGGCAAAGGGATCTCTAATAAATATTGAGGTTTCTCTGCATAAAGGACTAACGTTAAGTATAATTCTGAGATGCCGCCTATTAAAAGCTACTTAATATTTTCTGAAAATTTTGGGGTTGTCCCAAAGGTTTGGACATTTCCTAACACATTCCCGTTTGATTTGTTTCCTTTTTTTCCCCGGCTAGATTGGGATTATCTATCCCACTGTGGGTCGATCCTAAGTGAAGCCAGCAGCATCGGGAAGTCCTGGGACCAACTAAAGCGAGACTCCCATAATCGTGTCCGGTGGGGAGTTATTGTAGAGACACTATGCTCCATAAGAAGCCAAAGGGCCTAAAAGACCTAAGACCTTCTCTCTATTAGGTCCTTAAGGCTTCTAAAATAACCACCGGACACTATTTTGGCATTTTTCGCTTAACTCGTCCCAGAACTTTCAGGATTTTGCGCTTTTCAGCAGCAATAGGCGCCATTTCAAAGTTCATAATAACGCGCCCAGAATTATACTTAACGTTAGTCCTTTATGCAGAGAAAACTCAATATTTATTAGAGATCCCTTGGCCTTTTCGTGAATCCATTATGAATTTGTTAGTTTTGTTTTGAATTGTGTATGTCCTTAATGTCCTTGAATGAATGATAACACAACAAAACCTACAAAATGATTGGCGGGATGGCTAAGGGATCGCTAATAAAGATTGATTTTTTTTCTACATAAATGCCATTATGTAGAAAACTCAATCTTTATTAGGGATCCCTTGGCCGTTCCACCAATCCTTTATGTATTTTGTTAGTTTTGTTAATTATATTCACCATGCCTAATATAACTAATGAATAATAATGAAAGGACATTAAGGACATACAAAATTCAAAACAAAACTAACAAAAGATTTATTTTTTTCTACATAAAGGACATTAAGGATATACAAAATTCAAAACAAAACTAACAAAAGACTTATTTTTTCTACATAAAGGACATTAAGGACATACAAAATTCAAAACAAAACTAACAATAGATTTATTGTTTTCTACATAAAACACATTAAGGACATACAAAATTCAAAACAAAACTAACAAAAGATTTATTTTTTTCTACATAAAGGACATTAAGGATATACAAAATTCAAAACAAAACTAACAAAAGACTTATTTTTTCTACATAAAGGTCATTAAGGACATACAAAATTCAAAACAAAACTTACAATAGATTTATTGTTTTCTACATAAAACACATTAAGGACATACAAAATTCAAAACAAAACTAACAAAAGATTTATTTGTTTCTACATAAAAGACATTAAGGACATTCTTGAGTTAATAGAAAAATGTTTCTCCCAATCAGAATTACACTGATGTGTGCCGTTTTGAAATGATTTACTGAACAAATAACGTTGTTTTCCTGGAAACTAATATCTGCACAAATGGCGCCATTAATTCGCATTGATTATTGAATTTAAATCAATATTTCTATACTGGCCACATTGTGGTTTAAAAAACGTTTCTCTGGAACAGAACGATACTGATATGTACCGGTTTGAAAATTATTTATGGAAAAAACAACGTGGTTTCCCTGAAAACTAAACTCTGCCCACTAACTCACATTGATTATTGAATTTAAATGAATATTTTTACGCTGCCCACATGTTGGTTTGAAAAATGTTTCTCCCAAACAGAACGACACTCATATTTACTGGTTTGAAAATTATTTATGGAACAAACAACGTTCTTTCTCTGAAAACTAAACTCTGTACACATAGCGCAATTAATTCGTATTGATTATTGAATTTAAATGAATATTTCTGTGCTACCCCAGGATGTGGTTCGAATTTTTTGTCTCTCAAACAGAACGATACTGATGTGTGAAAATTATTTATTGAAAAAAACAACGGCGTTTCCCTAAAAACGAAACTCTGCACAAATGGCGCCATTAACGCGCATTGATTATTGAATGGAAATGAATATTTAACCACATTGTGGTTAAAAAACTCTGCACGACTTCGAAAAATATTACTGGCCACATTGTGGTTTAAAAAACGTTTCTCTCGAACAGAACGACACTGATACCCGAATAATTTGTTGCCAACAAATTATTTGGGTACAATTAATTTGCTTATCAACACACGTTTCGAGATTGTCGTGTTTTTAGAAAGCCTTGGGCCAATCTTAATCATTAAAAAGTACGTTTTAACCAAACAATCCCGCTATTTTATTGTTGATTTGCTGTATGTCTCCCTTTATCTGTATATATTGTTGTACATATACACGATTGTGCGTTTATATGTACATGTGCGCATTGTATAAATATATTTAATCGCGGATTTAAATGGGGGATCGTAAAAAGGTGTTGTTACGCTTTTATCTTGCCAATTTTGACAAGCACGTGATAAAACCAGCGCGAGTTAATGGCACGTACGTTTCTGATTATAAAAAAATAGTTTCACATGAAATTTAGTTCTTTTTCTATTTATCGATTTAACACGTACATCGGTTCGGTTTTGCGGATAAAACATGCAAAATTGTACAAAACTTGGCATTAAATAGCAATAAAACTAGCAACACCGTATCACTTTACAGATAAACCAATATATTGATAATGCATTAGTAATATTTTAGGGATTCTTGAAGTATTTACAAATTTGCTGCTGAATCACACAAAATCGCATTTTTATGAGATTACTTTGGTATTGAATACCACGAAAACAAGTTAAATCGTAATTTTTGATTATGGCTTTACTGGATTGACTAATACATTGATAATGCATGAGTAATGTTTCTAATATATTTATCAACGGATTCTTGAAATATTTTCAAATTTGCTGCTGAATCACACAAAATCGCATTTTTATGAGATTACTTTGGTATTGAATACCACGAAAACAAGTTAAATCGTAATTTTGATTATGGCTTTACTAGATTGACTAATACATTGATAATGCATGAGTAATGTTTCTAATATATTTATCAACGGATTCTTGAATTATTTTCAAATTTGCTGCTGAATCACACAAAATCGCGTTTTTTATGAAATACCGAGTTTGGTTTTAAATAGAATGAAAAGTAGTATTATCGTAATTTTTTATTATGACTTTAATGGATAGACCAATATATTGGTAATGCACGAGTAAGGTTTGTGACATATCCCTTCAGGGATTGTTGAAATATTTATGAGTTCGCGGTTGAATCACACAAAATTGCATTTTTTATGAAATACCGGCTTTCGCGTTAAATAAAATGAAAACTAGCAATACCGTAATTTTTGATTATGACTTTACTGGATAGACTAATACATTAATAATGCATTAGTAATGTTTCTAATAAATCGACCGAGGGATTCTTGAATTATTTACATATTTGCTGTTGAATCACACAAAATCGCGTTTTTACAAAATACCGACTTTGACATTAAATAAAATGAAAACTGGCAATACCATAATTTTTGATTATGACTTTAATGGATGACCAATATATTGGTAATGCATGAGTAACGTTTGTGACATATCCCTTCAGGGATTGTTGAAATATTTACGGGTTCGCGGTTGAATCACACAAAATTGCATTTTTTTTATAAAATACCGACTTTCGCGTTAAATAAAATGAAAACTAGCAATACCGTCATTTTTGATTATGACTACTGGATAGACTAATACCTTGTTAATGCTTTAGTAATGTTTCTAATATATCCACCGAGGGATTCTTGAAATATTTACAAATTTGCTGTTGAATCACACAAAATCGCGTTTTTACGAAATACCAACTTTCGCGTTAAATAAAATAAAACTAGCAATACCATAATTTTTAATTACGACTTTACTGGATAGACTAATATATTGCTAAAGCATGAGTAAAGTTTCATCGTGGGATTCTTTTGTGTGTGTGAGATGTTTGTTTGTTTGCTGTATACATGTAGACTGGAGTTTTTTAGGGGCGTCGGAAAATAAAAAACTTATAGACCCGACAATTTCTTCTAATAAAATTGTTCATTTGTCCATACAAAAGCTCGCATATAAATGTATACAATTATCCCTCAAGAGATGGGTAGAGATTTTGCGGGATGAAAAAAATATTAGTATCTCATACAATTTTCTTAGATTTTGTAAGACGCTACAATTTCTTCTTATATATGCTTTTCTTTAAGACAAACTAGAGGCGACTAGAGCCCCCAAAAACTACATTTGAGTTTGTTTGTTATTTTTTGGAATAGTGTATGGATTGAAAAAAAAGATCACATTGGAAATATTTATTTATTAATAAAAATAACAAGTTTATGTAATTGTACAAGTCCTTTAATATTATCATTGTTATTTCAAATTTATTTTTATATACATATATACTGTCTACGGCTGTACTTTTTTATAAAAAAATTAGCTTGACCTGAATTTGAGTTTACATGCATTCAGTTGCTGTAGGAATTATTATTGTAGGTAAGCAGCTTTTTTTTATGTGAGTTAATTTTATTTTCTTCTCACAGAAAAGGGTTTTGTGGTTAAATGGGGGGGGGTGGGTGGTTACGTATCGTTCATATTATTTTTGAAAAATAACAATGAAACTTTTAAAGTGTGTTGTGGTGGGGGAATGTTTTCGATGTCGAGAGATGATGATGAAGTTCTGGGAGACCGCCGTGTTCAGCTAGGCACGTTATATGTAATAATATTGTTAGCGCATATCGTCTCCCGCGTGAGTGTGTAATGTGGGAACTGAGGCAACATCAAACGTTTCAAATGAAAAACGACACAGCCATATCGAAAGAAACAAACTTCCTCTTTCTTCGTGTTCATTTTTAAGTATTGCTATACGATTCAATTCCAGTGACTAGTCTCACCGTGATATAATTATTAATTGCTTTTAATAAGTGGTGTAAAAGTGTGCAACAATCTACGTTTTGAATTTGTTTACAACTCACAACTATGATCACACTTGAATCATGTGTATGGTATGTGTATGTGTATCACTAAAAATTCGTATCAAAAGCTCCAATAAAAAAATAAAACGACAGCTTCAATGCTATACCAAAATCTCCTTCAACTTAATTATGTTTGTATTATTAAATTTAGATATGTCTACTATCGGTAAGGAAGGTTCATTTTTCTTAGTTTGTGTGTGCCATACTAAAATCTGAAAACAAAATAGAATATAGTGTTGTTGAATCACGACCTACAAACAGTTATTTAATTTATTGTAGCGTATTGATGCCGGTGATTATTGATTTTAATGTCGGTGTTTGTCTGTTATAATTATAGGTCGTGTATTTGGCGAGAATATCGATTGTACTTTTTTATTCCCCGGTGGTAACTTACTTTTGTACAGTTCGCGGCTAGGAGTTCGATTTCTTTCGGTTCAAACGGTTGTAAGCTCTTGAGGAATCCGTCTTCTTCGAAACCGGGCTTAAAAGGCATTATGGCTTGAGGACGTTCTAATAAAAACTTGACGGACACAGCGAAGCCTGCCATATCCACGGGGAACTTACGGCCGGCCATCCAGCCGTCGTAGAAGCCCACAAACTCCCCGTTTTTTACCACTGGCGAGCTTACGCCTAGCTTCGTTATGAGGCCAACGGGGAACATTGAGACTCTTCGGGTGTATCGCATCTAGAACAAGAAGGGCTTTTATTATATCGATCGGTGTCTTTGCAGTATATTTTTTGGCGGGCGTCCAAGACGGTGTACCTCTTCAAATATATCCAGGTCATATGTATTATCATCGTCGGCGAAATAAAAGACTCCGGTTTGCGCGTTTTGTCGGATCCATTCTAAACCCTTATTGCGATTTGATACACCACGAGGCTTCGGCCCTTTCTTTTTCTTCTTGTATTGCTCCGGCATTGGAGCTGTAACAGAAGATAAGGTTTAAACCGAATTAAGCTACATACAACTATCTACCTAATAAGTGCTGGAAGGCCAGTCCAGTTTTTCTAAGCAGATTCGAAACCAACGGTGCTTTCTTCTCGGCATCTTCAATCACGAGCCAGTGCACGTTTGGCACCAGCATTAAAGTATGCGCCAGTCGGGTCAACTCAGCTATTTGCTCCGGCCTTCTGTACGTTGGTGTTATAATATATAGCGGCGGCAAATCGGGATCCGTATCTATATTTATATGCTATAAATAATGCCGCACATTTCACTTTACTTACAACAATATCCCAACGGGTACTCACTGTCAACGTGTGGGCCTTATCAACATCCGTCTCGTTAAACTTCCCTTTATCATAAACCAGCTCGCCTCCGCCCCCGCTACCTCCACCATCCGCCAGAATCCACGCATTTGAAAGATTGTATTGATACAGTATCACAGACACGCCAAATATAATAATTAGGTACATTTTTATCGGAAGCTTCATCTTACTATGCATTTTACATTTGTCTAAAATTAACAATTTCTAATTTAATTTATCTGCATTATGTTTAGCGATTAATTTCAGTAAACATCATGTTTTAGGAATGAATCAAATAAAAATAATGTGTACAGGGATTGTAATATACTATCAGTTGCTCCTGCGATGGGGCGGTATCGATTAGAAAACAACCCCTGCATTTCCCTATATATATATAACAGGCAGGCGCGTGCACCAAAACGCCGCATTGTAACACCCCAGAATTTTACGCGCGACTTATTCAAAGCACTATGATTTATTATTAAATATTGACTCACCTAAGAATCGTGTGCAATTTATTTAATTTAGTCAACGCAAATCCGCTCTGATTTGTAATTTGCATATTGTTATCACTGTTCTCGCCCCCCCTTGTTTGAAAGTGCTCACAAAATCAGCATCTCATACGCATTGTTTCGCCCAACATTCGCCACGAACTGTCGCACGCGTGTATTTGTTGCGGTTCTATTACTACTGCTAGAGCGACGGGCGTCTGATCGCCGCGCGACGCTTCTAGTCAAAATACAAACCCCGCGCAGCGACTTCTCTTTCTACAACACGCAGCTGCGATACGATCCCCGAACGCTAGCTCACTAACAGGCTGTTTCTCTGAGTATCGCTAGATGGAATTTTCGACCGCTTCCTGGGATTTAAAACCTTGTAATGATCTCTCATTGCTATATAGAACTATCCTACAAAATTCATCCAATTTTTTGGAGAAACACCTTCTAGATACGATTTATAGCGATTACTGATGTACTACGACTATAAAAGAAATTAAAGTCTTGACTTACATTGGATACACTATTGAAGACAAAAAAGAATGGCCAAGATACGCTATTCACACCTTAATATATAGAGGATACCTAAGGAGACACTAAAATGTTTGCTACTACCCTTGATCTAGTTATGGCTTCTATGGGTTCTATTTCAAATGCTAGAAAGATGGTTTATATGTGAAAATATAGAGTATTTCTAGCCCTACAGATTATGACTAGACGTTTCTTGGAGAAACACCTTTTAGATACGATTTATAGCGATTACTGATATGCTACGACTATAAAAGGAATTAAAGTCTTGACTTCCATTAGATACACTATTGAAGACAAAAAAGAATGGCCAAGATACGCTATTCACATCTTAATATATAGAGGAATACCTAAGGAGACACTAAAATGTTTGCTACTACCCTTGATATAGTTATGGCTTCTATGGGTTCTATTTCAAATGCTAGAAAGATGGTTTATATGTGAAGACAAAAAAGAATGGCTAAGATACACTATTCACACCTTAATATATAGAGGAATACCTAAGGAGACACTAAAATGTTTGCTACTACCCTTGATTTAGTTATGGCCTCTATGGGTTCTATTTCAAATCGTAGAAAGATGGTTGATATGTGAAAATGTAGAGTATTTGTAGCCCTACAAATTATGACTAGACGTTTTTTGAAGAAACATCTTCTAGATACGATTTATAGCATTTACTGATGTACTACGATTATAAAAGAAATTAATTAAAGTCTTGAGTTACATTGGATACACTATTGAAGACAAAAAAGAATGGCCAAGATACGCCATTCACATCTTAATATATAGAGGAATACCTAAGGAGACACTAAAATGTTTTCTACTACCCTTGATCTAGTTATGGCTTCTATGGGTTCTATTTCAAATGCTAGAAAGATGGTTTATATGTGAAGACAAAAAAGAATGGCCAAGATACGCTATTCACACCTTAATATATAGAGGAATACCTAAGGAGACACTAAAATGTTTGCTACTACCCTTGATTTAGTTATGGCCTCTATGTGTTCTATTTCAATTTGTATAAAGATGGTTGATATGTGAAAATGTAGAGTATTTGTAGCCCTACAAATTATAACTAGACGTTTTTTGAAGAAACATCTTCTAGATACGATTTATAGCATTTACTGATGTACTACGATTATAAAAGAAATTAATTAAAGTCTTGAGTTACATTGGATGCACTATTGAAGACAAAAAAGAATGACTAAGATACTCTATTCACACCTTAATATATAGAGGATACCTAAGGAGACACTAAAATGTTTGCTACTACACTTGATCTAGTTATGGCTTCTATGGGTTCTATTTCAAATGCTAGAAAGATGGTTTATATGTGAAAATATAGAGCATTTCTAGCCCTACAAATTATAACTAGACGTTTTTATGTAGTAGTTACCGTTTTCGCGCTGTAACGGTGAGAAGAAGATGTGAATATGATGAAATTAATTGATGATTTCAACTCTGTGCCGTCTCTATTTCAAATGCTAGAGAGATGGTTTATATGTCAAAATGTAGAGTATTTCTAGTCCTACAGATTAAGGCTACACATTTTTCTATAGCTGTTTCCGTTTTCGTGCTGTAGCTTGTTTTCTCTCATATCTCCATTCTGAAATTTTCTTCTGCCATATCGCCTGCTTCTTTCTACACTCTCCATCAAACCAGTGAACACTCTGGCTGTCGTACTGTTTCCTCTACAACGCAGTCCCCATCACCCTGCCCAACTGATGTATCGCTACTGCATATTCATAAATATGTATCCATTCATGGATATGTTTCGAACTAGTCACTTCCTGCAGTATTTCGGAAGAGCCGCACACATACCCGTAGAACCGCCAGTGGTTCGCGAGCCGGTGTTTTACTATTACGTGAATTCCTTCATGTCTACCACATATATAAAATTAATGTATGATTCTTGTATGTGCATATATCTATAAATACAGATATTATTTAAAAAAATATAACTAACCCCCTAGGAGGAAAGTTAAACGCCATCTGGCGGCACCACATCAATTAGCAGTGCACACCCGTATGGTAATAACCGTCAACATGCTCATGCCATCAGGATCACCGAGTAGTGCCCTCTATGGAATAATATTCTCACAGAGTGCTTGAGATATCAGCACAAAGCCAATTTTGTAAAACATATATAAGTGTGAATCTACCTCTTAGCAATCTACATATCTAGATTTCGACGGTTAATACCATATGGGTAATTGATGTGGTGCCGCCAGATGACGTTTAACTTTCCTCCTAGGGGGTTAGTTGTATACATTTTGTATATAACCACTCTAGATATTGTGTGAATTCATCCTCACTAGCTGAGCTACACTGATGAGATCTAATAAGATCGAAATCTAGATATGTAGATTGCTAAGAAGGGGATTCACACTTATATAGATTTTATTAAATAATTCTGCGCTACTATCCCTGACTATTTCTAATATATATATATATATATATATATATATATATATATATATATATATATATATAATATATATATATATTCTATATTCTATCTATATAGGGTAATCAGCCTTTTCCGCCGGTCAATTGAGAAGCTCAGAGGAGTTTAATCGCCCGGTATTTACCTTAATTTCACAGAAAACCTCTGAAAAACTGTGAAAGGTGATTCGCGAAAATTCGGGGTCAAACTCAGGCCCCTCAATGCTCAGTACGAGACGGATGACGCCTCTAATCACTGAGCTGGCTTATGTATATAATATTGTATATCAATGGTAAATAAAAATAGTTATTATTATTATTAGTGGATTGTAATATTTAATCAGAAACATTAAGAAACATTTTTTGTTTTCGAATAAAATGTTTCCCTCTCTTCCCATTATTTATTTACGGCGCTGCGCAAACTCATTGCAGCCTAATGGTATGGTTTACCATTGTCAATTGATAGTGCTCGTTGTTCGGATTAAAAATAATATTGGTCTAAAAATATAAAATAAATAAATCTGTGGTGAGTACAATTTTTAAATATAATTAATAAAAACATGAAGACAATGCTTGTAATAAAGTTGATTTGATGACATGTTTTTGTCATTACCCATTTTGTTTATACTATGAAAATATTGACACACGTGGTTTTGTGAAGGATTTGTGAAGGATATATTTGGATCGCCTTAAAAATTTGCCGATACTTATATTACTAATGGATTAGTACTGTTTGGAGAATATCCATCAAGGGATTTTTTTAAATATTTCCCAATTTGCGGTTCAAACATACAAAATCGTATTTTTATTAAATACTGACTTTGGAATTACATAGCATAAAAACTAGCACCACCGTATTTTGTGTTTGTAACACAATACATAGACAAATATCTTGCTAATGCATTAGAAAAGTTTGAAAAATATCGATCACAGGATTTTCGAAATATTTACAAATATGCGGTTGAAACATTCGGAAACGCATTGTAATGAAGTCCTGAGTTTGTAATTAAATAGCAACCCCGTAAGTTGCGAGTATGTCATTCCAAATCAAGCTACGTGCCAACAATTTTGCCACTTATGGCACGCGTGCCATAGGTTCGCCATCCCTGTACTAGTCATCCATTAAAGACATAATCAAATATTACTGTCGCAAGTTATCATGATATTTAGTGCCAGGCTCATTATTTCATTAAACATCGATTTCGTTTCATACACAAATTTGTAAATATTATATAATAACCTTCGATGGATATTTTGAAAACTTCTCCAATGTATAGATAGTCGAATATATTGCTAATCCATAAACAACAATAATTGTTTTATATGTTCAGGATGATTCAATCATTACTCACGTGTATTCTAAAAGAATAGACGTTCCTCAATATTTTTTTGTTCTATTTTATATTTTATTTCGTCCCCAGATAAAAGCCTTTATCTATTAATCACATCCGTGATTATTCAATCATTACTCACGCATTTTCTAAAATAATAGACGTTCCTCAATACTTTTTTTGTTCTATTTGATTTTATTTCGCCCTCATATAACAGCCTTTATCCATTAATCACTTCCGTGATTATTCAATCATTACTCACATGTATTCTAAAATAATAGACGTTCCTCAATACTTTTTTTTGGTTCTATTTGATTTTATTTCGCCCTCAGATAACAGCCTTTATCTATTAATCACATCCGTGATTATTCAATCATTACTCACGCGTTTTCTAAAATAATAGACGTTCCTCAATACGTTTTTTGTTCTATTTTATTTTATTTCGCCCTCATATAACAGCCTTTATCCATTAATCACATCCGTGATTATTCAATCATTACTCACGTGTTTTCTAAAAGAATAGACGTTCCTCAATACTTTTTTTTTGGGTTCTATTTGATTTTATTTCGCCCTCAGATAACAGCCTTTATCCATTAATCACATCCGTTATTATTCAATCATTACTCACATGTATTCTAAAATAATAGACGTTCCTCAATACGTTTTTTGTTGTATTCGATTTTATTTCGCCCTCAGATAACAACCTTTATAATCTATTCAAAATGGATTTGGATAAAACTAGTGTAAGTCATAACAAAATATTTTTTAAAAAAACTTACAATAATTGTTTTATATGTTCAGGATAATGGTATAACAATGATGAAAAACGATAGCGTATGTGATACCACGGTGAAGGAAGTCCTTGCGAATACAACGGTGGAGACTGAAAACTCTATGTCTATTTGTGATTCATTTAATGGTGAACATATCGACACTACTATGAATAAATTAAACAATCAATTACTTAACAGTAGTCATCGTGGGGCAGTTGATAGACATATTATAATGATTGGAACGGTGAATAGAAGTGGTGTTAGGGATACACATTTAATGCGCCGTGGGTCGTTGCCGGATAATCTTTCTTCTAACATGAATAATAATAATAATACTTTAAAGATTAATAAAACAATGATACATGGTTCTAAACAAATGCTTATAAGTAGTAATAGAAGAATGTCTGAAGGAGCTAATAAATTGGATTATATACAAGCTGAAAATTATGTGAAATCAAAGCTGGATTTTATAAAACGCTCTGATAGGTCACATGTTTCTAAATTGTCAGAAGAATTTGATACAACCACCAAAACGATTAAATTAGCAGATACATCAAGCAGAATTGAACATTCAGAATCAATTCAGATAGAAGAATTTAATACAACCAATTCTGCAGAAACTATACATGGTAACAACAACACAACTAAATTAGCTAAAGAATTTGATACATTACTAATTAATCATGTAGAATCTGTTCTGGTAGAAAATAAATCAGAAGGATTTGAAACACCCAAGTCTAACTCCAAAACAACTATATTATCAGGAGAATTTGATAAATCAAATAGAATTGAACATGAACAGGTAGAAAATAAGTGCAAATCAATTGATTATAAGCCACAGGCTGAAAATTATATAAAATCAAACGATTGTAATCAATCAAAACGTGCAGGGGTTGATACTCCAACAAAACTTGTTTCCATAAAGGCTAAAAATAATACACCTGTTATCTATGATGTTACAAAACAACCCGAACAATTTGGTACACTAACCACAACTGATTCTGTAGAATCTATAAATGGTAGCAAATCAATTGAGAATAGAACTAGATTTGATACATCAAACAGAAATGATTCTGTTGAAAATGCAGTGGTAGAAGATAGGTCCAAATCAATTGTTATTTGTGATAATAAGCCTAATATTCATAAGTTATCAGAAGGATTTGATACAGAAAGCAGAATTGATCCTATTTTGAATTCCGAATCAACTGTTATCAGTAATAACAAGCCTGATAATACAGAATTAACAGAAATATTTGTTACATCAAGCAGAATTGATCCTGCAAGCAGAATTGATCAAGCAGAATCTATCCTGATGGAAGATAAGTCTGAATCAACTGTTGTCTGTGATAATAAACCTGAGATATCTAAATTATCAGAAGGATTTAATACATCAAGCAGAATTGCTCCTGCAGAATCTATTCCAATAGAAAATAATTCCGAATCAACTGTTATCAGTGATGATAAACCTGATATTCCTAAATTATCAGAAGGATTTAATACACCAAGCAGAATTGATCCTACAGAATCTATTCCGATAGAAGATAAGTCTGAATCAACTGTTGTCTGTGATAATAAACCTGAGATTTCTAAATCATCAGAAGGATTTAATACACCAAGCAGAATTGCTCCTGCAGAATCTATTCCAATAGAAGATAATTCCGAAACAACTACTATCAGTGATTATAAACCTGAAATTCCTAAATTATCAGAAGGATTTGATACATCAAGCAGAATTGATCCAGCAGAATTTATCCTGATGGAAGATAAGTCTGAATCAACTGTTATATGTGATAATAATTGCGATATTCCTAAATTATCAGAAGGATTTAATACATCAAGCAGAATTGATCCTGCAGAATCTATTCCGATAGAAGATAATTCTGAATCAACTGTTATCAGTGATAATAAGCCTGAAAATCCTAAATGTGATACACCAACCAGAATTGAGTCTGTAGAATCTGTAAATGTCTGCAAATTAATTGAGAATAGAACAGTTGCTAGATCAAGACGATCAGTAAGATTTAATATACCAGCTAGAGTTGATTCTACAGAAAATATACAGGTAGATAATAATCCAATAACTATCTATGGTAATACGCCATCACAAGGAATTGATTTTAAAGAAAAGGATTCAAAACAATCCCCCCATAATGAAGCATTGGATGCGGCTACAATCACTGAAGATGATTTAAAAACCATCCCGCAATCAGAGGTGCGTACAAATTCTCCCCGCTATTTATATTTTTTACCACCGAAAGGGTGATTACCCTACATACTAAATATAGCCGGCGAGAAATTCTCCCACATGCCGTATGAGACGCGTTTTTACATCCTTTCAAATTCAGCTCAGTTTAGTAAATACTAGCCATACTAAATGTTCAGAGTCACAACCTTCAAGTTGGTAATATTTTTAGATTTGTTGTTGTGTCTTAGTTTTTGGCTAGATTATCTAGTTTGCATGATAATTTATACCGCGGTAGCCATGGAGTTCGTTTCCAACGTGCTGCGGCGCTATATTAATTTGCGACCTGATAAAAAAGAGGTAAATACTACTTTTATACAATAGTTTTATTTATAATAAAAACGGGAATAATAATCAGTTCATGACTAATTATTTTTTATTTTTGGGGGTGCTGTTTTAAAAACAATATTTATAGTGATACATTACGTTTACGATTATGTTTATTTTGCCAGTTTTTCTGAATTGATAGTAAAATAACTAAAATTATAGTATGCAGAACTGTCTTATCAATCAGTAGTTGTTATTTTGATTTTGCAAGTATTTCTGTATTAATTTGCAAGTACAATTAGTAACATAATATATATTTTTTAAAAGTTTCATTTCACTATTGCATTATTTCAGAAAAAAATACTGGCAAAATCAACATAATCGACGATTATACTGCTGTAACGTAGACACAATCAATATTGTTATGACTATTACTTTAAACTATTGATCAATAGAAAATTTGTAAATTTTTTGTTTAATTGAGAAACACAATGTATGAGCAGGCATAAACATTTTGTTGTATACAATATTAAAAGCCCTATAATTACAATTAATTTTATCGCTATTATCAACAAAAAATGCCTCCTTTAGGACCTCCTTAATAACCATTCAAATTTCATCCTTGTTTATTGGTTATTTAATTGTTATATATTTACATCATGAAGATCATGCAATTCTCTATATGTTTTTTTGAATAGTTTTATTATTAAATTAAATAAACAATAGGTAAAACCCAAGAAACCGGACGAGGTAACAATGCCGGACATTAAAATGAACATACCGGATATAATAGCGACAGGGAGCGATGTTCACGCAAACAAAGAAAATGTACAGGGGTTGGACAATGTAGCTGGGAAACAAATGCAATATGATTTGTCCATCTTCAGCAATTCACCAGGTAATATTTTTGTGTGTATATGAGTTTAAATTTACAAGAGTTTCAACAATTTTTAGTGGCATATTAACTTTAAATTAAAAAAATTAAGTAAACAATACAACCTAAATTGATTTTTAAAATCAGAAATTGTTATAATTTCAAGTATATTATGGTTTTTAAAGCCTAATATTAATTTATTAAGTAATGGTATCCATTAATCACATCCGTGATTATTCAATGATTACTCACATGTATTCTAAAAGAATAGACGTTCCTCAATACTCAATACAATTCATGGATTTTAATTCTTATTAATAATAATATAGAACATAACAAAATAATAATAAAACTAATTTAACATTCAGGTAAGGTAAAGGTACACAAGTAGTATACAACCTTTACCTTACCTGAATGTTAAATTAATTTTATTATTATTTTGTTATATTCTATATTATTGTCCTGTAAATAGGATTTATTTTGTTGGGCAACACATCATTTATTATTATTTATTAATATTCTATTAAATACAGCTGTATAGAAAGACGAGGTATTATTAATATAACCCTGACAGTGACCTACAACATTATTTTAGTGGAATTCTAATTTTAATTTAAAAGTAAATCCACTGCCGCCGTTCTTTGTGAGCGTTCGATATTTCACACGAAAATAGACTCTTTATGGTACAGCTTTAAAAGCGGATCTTATTTTAAGGCTCATTGCATTAGATAAATAAACACTGTAGGGCACAGCTCATCATTTTTGTCTGCCCTAAAATATATTTTCTCTTCTATTTTATTAACGATTCAAGACATTTCAAGTAATTAACTTTTCCATTGCTGTATATAACCACTCGATTGAGTCGTCATTAGCTGAGCTACACTGATGAGATCTAACAAGATCGAAATCTAGATATGTAGATCACTAAAGGTCGTTTTAGACAAGACAATTTCTTAGCTCAAAATTTGTTCAAGAAATGAATTCATATATCCTCTTCCCATACAATTTGTCCTTGACACTCGTTATATTTTTCCATTCGATTTACCATCCAATTCTATATTTCAAATAATTTGCTGTATGATACGAGACAATTTAGATTGTCTCGCATCTTGACTAATTTTTGTGTCAAAAAATTGTCTTGTCTAAAACGACCTTTAGAGGTTCGCACTTATATGTTTTCCAACTAGTTTAACCGACTATTGGCCTTTAGTCACATTAAATTAGTTTCCCCTCCCATAATAATCGCTATAATTTTCTTTCAGCAAAATGTAGCAAAAGAAGAGACACAGTTTTTCGCCTTTTCGATCCTTTATACCAGTAAGTAGACTCACACGCCTATCCCAGTGTACTATCAATAACATTCTAGATCACCCGAAACTGAAAAACCAGCGGTGATTCCTGAAGAAACTGTAGTAGCTACAAAGTCGGATGGGACGCAGCTAATTTCAATTGGCACAACTAATGTTGAAACCCAAAAAAAGGCGGATGAACTGAGTCGAATAAAATTAGCGCTGTGCCAGTTGCGACAGGATAGTTCCAATTTGAAGTTGAAAATCTTGCAAAAGGATGAAGCCATTTTAAAAATTGTGCAAGAAACTGAGAAAAAAGAAAATGCGTATAAAACCGAAATAAAGCAACTGACTGATAAATTAAATCAAGTTAGTAGCGAGAATAGTAGTGGTAAGGATGTTAGTTCTTTGAAAGAGGAGGTTATGGCTTTAAAAGCGCATGAGGCGGAACTCAGGGAAAAGGTGGATCAGGCAACTATTAATAATACCGAGTATAAGTAAGCAACTAGCATGAACAGTCGGTATTAAATAACACAACTGTTTTTTTTTCGACTTTTTAGAAAAGTTTTGGAAGGTTATGAGGTTGCTATATCGCGAATAATCTTGGAACGTAACAGGGTGCAGCACGACCATGAGATTACTAAAAAGCATTTAGATACGTTGGAGATGGCATTTTCAGATGTCTATACGTAAGTTACTTTAAAAATTCTAAACAACTTTTTATCAAATGTGATTTACTGGTATTTTTCTGTCCTGTGATTTTTTGAAAGAGATTTAGGTGTTTGTTTGCAGATTTGGCCCTTTGCACTTACTTATCTCCTGGCATTATTGGTATGATCCTGTTTCTTCGTGACCTCCGGGCACCACGAGTAGACTCTCCTCCATCCACTGGTGGTATTGGTCCTGCATGCCAGCTGAATCCAGGTCTCGGGGTCTTTGTCTAGTTGTGAGGCGCTTTGCTGCGCATTCGCTATGGTTTCGTCTCGTCCTTCAGTACCCACCTCGTTGGTGGAGGGGTCAGGTCCTGGGACCAGGGTTGCTGGGGTCGGGGCTGAGCGACTGCGCCTGGTTCTATGCAGTATGTCAACGCGTCCTCCCCCAGCACACTCCCCCATGACCCTTCGTTTTTGCGGGGCCTTCTTATTTTCAGACTGCACAAGAGGATATCTCTCCCCTGCATGTCATAGCCTGGTGTTCCGGCTCGCCGCACCTCAGGCACAGACCTCTCCTATCTTCGTGCGTGCAGGCTTCGGGGCGGTGCCAGTCTTCTCCTTCTAATTTTGTTCAGTAAATCTTACGTTTGAATTCTTTAAACTCCTGCTCCTCATCCGAAGAATCAACGAGTTTGAAAATCTGAAATCCTGAGTATGGTTTTGGTTGGTCTTCTTCGCCAGTTTCCCCCTTAGGCTTTTCATGGTATGGCACAATTGATCAGTTTCTGTTTTGTCTTCGGCGCGAGGCCATTTGAAGTTTTCCTTTCCTGCATGTCCTAGCCTGGGGTCCTGGCTCGCCGCACCTCAGGCACAGGCCTCTCCTGTCTTCGCCCGTGCAGACTTCGGGGCGGTGTCAGTCTTCTCCCTGCGCGTGGCTTTGCAAAGTACCTGGCCGACCCTGAGTCTTGTCTACACTAGTTTCTTCACCTGGTTCAGTGGTGTCCCTATCTTCCCCAAGACCTGCTCGTAGATGCTCCTCGGGGCATGGGCGTCGGTATTTGCTACGCGCGGTATGTTGCGCGTATCTACCGCGGTATTTGCAAGCCGGAGGACAATGTCTCTGTAAGCTCCCTCATTGCTTTTTTAGCTCTAGCAAATATTATGTACTCGTTTCAACAATCTTGCTACATGACTCGATAAGGTTTGTGTGGACCTACCTACCTACCTACCTAACTACTTACCTACCTACCTACTTACCTACCTACCTACTTACCTACCTACTTACCTACCTACTTACCTACCTACTTACCTACCTACTTACCTACCTACTTACTTACCTACCTACCTACTTACCTACCTACTTATCTACCTACTTACCTACCTAATTACCTACCTACTTACCTACCTACTTACCTACCTACTTACCTACCTACTTACCTACCTACTTACCTACCTATCCCAAATGTTTTGTCGTGAATAATATTAAATATAAATCAAACGTCTAAAAATAATAAGTGAGATATAAATTGTAGTCTTTAGATCTCTGTAGATCTGTCTATTTTAGGAAATTTGTTCGCTGCAAAGATATAATCTTTGGATACAAGAACAACGAAGAACAATTACTGGGCAGCCTTGAAGATTCAAATCAGATTTGTAAGCAGCTCGATGGAAAGTATGAACTATTAAAGGCCCATGCGTACAATCAAATAGACAGGTGAGTAATTAAAAAAATAATATCGATGTCTATTAGTATAATGAGTATGAAGAAATGTTGATTTTTTTACATTTTTGATGATTTTTGATTTTTGAATTTAAACAAAGTATAAAAATACAGGGTGTTTTGTAATTCGAGGGCAATCCCTTATGTAGCGGTAGAGGTGACTTAATCAAGCAAGAAAATAATATTGATATCTATTAATAGGATGAGTATGAAGAAATGTTGATTTTTTTAAATTTTTAATGATTTTTGATTTTTTGGAAACAAAGTATAAAAATAATTTTGTAATTCGAGGGCAATCCGGTATGTAGTGGTAGAGGTGACTTAATCCAGCAAGAAAATAATATTGATATCTATTAGTAGGATGAGTATGAAGAAATGTTGAAATGTTGTTATTTTTGATGATTTTTTATTTTTGAATGGAGACAAAGTATAAAAATACAGGGTGTTTTGTAATTCGAGGGCAATCTCTTAAGTGGTGGTAGAGGTGAGTTAATCCAGCAAGAATTTTTGATTTGTAAATTTGTCTGCGGTTGGTAACTGGAGGATTTTCAAGTTGCGCTACATATTTTTGACGAAAAAATAGAATAGAAATCTGACACTAAAATCTACTTTTTATTTTATTCTGCTAGAGACAGCTGAATGTACATACAAATATATGTGACATTTAAATTTTAGGGCAAATACACAAATAAATAAAATGCGGGAACTCCAGCTGGCGGAACACACAAAATACAGCGGGAATGTCCGCTGTTTGGAAATCAAGTACACTGGCGTGAAGCAGTCGCTTGAACAAAAAATCAAAGAGTGCTCCGAGTTGGCGAAGCTGTGCTCAGAAATATCCGGATCGCGCTAATCAAGGTAATCTGTTTCATTTAATTTAATTTTCTACTGATGTTAGTGTTTAAGTTAAGGCACGTTTTTCTACCGATCTAATAGGAGAAACTGGCCGATGATGTGTATATAGAAAAATGCTTTAATGTGTGCTGATATATTTATAACTTAATTAAGTTACTAACAATTAACATTCCTAGTTAAAATAGTTTTTTAAAATGTATGTATTTGTTAAATTTTATTTTGTTTGAATGTACTACTTTCAAGCTACAGTGAGAGCAATATTGTGTAAACGGTCTTAAATAAAAGTTGTTTTTATTAAACATATATAAGTGTGAATCCACCTCTTAGTAATCTACTTATCTAGATTTCGATCTTATTAGATCTCATCAGTGTAGCTCAGCTAGTGAGTGGTGAATCCTCACAATAATTCCCATATGGGTGTGCATTGCTAATGTGGTGCCGTCAGATGGCGTTTAACTTTCCTCCTAGGGGGTTAGTTGTATCATTTTTGTTTTTATTATTATAATTAAAATTTAGGGCTATATCATTATTTTACCTTAATAAAACCCTGCACTAGATGAGCGGGACGATGGACGAGTTGAAGACGCATGAAGGGGAATGGATCATTATCAGTGTGGGGGGGGGGTGTAATGTGAGCATGGAGTTGGAAAAAGGAATCAGAGAGTGAACAGGAATACGATTTCAGGATAGGTTGGGCAGTAAAGAAGGAAGAGAGTGGATGAAATGGGCGAGAAAGGCGGGGTGGGATGTTTTGAATCAATGAGTATCTAATGGAAGCTGCGTGGAAGGACAGTGAGGCTTAAGGAAAGATTGCAAAAGTTGGGAGAATAGAATTACCGATGTGGGAGGATAGAAGGAAGAGAGTGGATGAAATGGACGAGAAAGGTGGGGTGGAATGTTTTGAATCAATGAGTATGTAATGAAAGCCGTGTGGAAGGGCAGTGAAGCTTAAGGAAATAGTTGGGAGAATAGAATTACTGGTGTGGAAGGTGTGGATGCCGGTAACATCTGCCACCATAACATTTACAGACCTCTACTTCCATATGTTTAGTCTCAGTCACTACATTGTATTCCAACAAGATATTTTAAGGAACATCAATGTGCAGTTTTAGAATCTTTTGAAATTTTATGTTTATAAATAAGCGTAATAATAATTAACACAGAAAAAAATTATTTTCGAATTTAACAATCTAGGACTGAAAGGGTTAAGTAGCGCAACTATTTTTATATGTTCAAGTTTTATTGACGATTGTCAATAATGCCTGATTAGGCATTATTGACCGAAATCGCACCTCAGGGGTTCACAACTGGTGAATACGGGAACTGGCGATCCCGAGGTACCCTAGCTGGATCTGGCTCCTTCTTCAATAACTCTTGGAACAGATCCCTCTCTGTCGCCTTTTTATCTATCTAGTCTCTCTTGACTAACTATTTTTTCTCCTGCTAACTCTGATGCTATTGAAGTACTCATGGGCCAGAAGTTTCACAAAGTAACTCTTGAGAGAAGATATTAATCTTCCGGCACTCGCGCCCAGTCTCATAGGCCCGGAGCAGAAATATATATATATATATATATATATATATATATATATATATATATATATATATATATATATATATATGAGTCTTGTAGTGGTAAAAGTTGTAGAAGGTACACTGTGCATACATCGAAAGATGAGAGGGTATCTTTCGATGTATGAACAGTGTACCTTCTACAACTTTTACCACTACAAGACTGGCCGGAAAATTTGTTATATCAATGAAAACATTCTAAACTAACCTAGTAAAAGAAAAACAATCCTCTATGGTGGAGTTTTTTTTGGTATTTCTAGAAATCCCTTACTAATTTTTTTGCAGAACATTTCCGTGATCCAATAAAATCTGTGTTTGCAATTGTGCCTTTGTAATTATATATAATATTATTATATTTTTATAATTTTTTTTATTCCATATAATAAAATACAATATAGTATTATAAAGAGAATATAAGTATATATTATCAGAAATAGTATATAAAATATAAATCGTTATTAATCAAAGCTGGTTTCGCCATGTTGCGCTTCTGGTTCTCTAATTGCCCCAAACTAGAAAACAAATACAATTAGAAATTAAAAATAATTTTGTTCGGTAAAACTTACGTTTGAATTCTTTAAACTCCTGCTCCTCATCCGAAGAATCAACCAGTTTAAAAATCTGAAATCCTGAGTATGGGCTTGTTTCGTCTTCTTCACCAGTTTCTTCCTTAGGCTTTTCACGAGAAATCCCTAAATTTTGCATGGTATGGCACAATTGATCAGTTTCTGTTTTATCTTCGGCGCGAGGCCATTTGAAATTTTCATTTTTCTCTTGTTTGGGCGCTTGAATCGTCTGTTTTTTACTGGGCCCCTGTTGCGCCGTTGCGCCCATCATACCATCGTCATGTTCCATATAACGTGCCTCATTGAACTGATTTTCTTCCATGCCATATTCATTCTGCCATTGCTGCTGCAAGTTTCTTGGCCGGCCTATTGGGGCGATTGGTTGGCGATTGAGTTGTGCATACTCGGGGGACATTGAGCGTTGGGGAGGTGGCAATTCGAAAAATTGAGGGAAGGTTGTTGCATGTGTAGGTTCTTGGTATGTGTTTGAGTTCAATTCTCGTGAATTATACATGTACGCGTTTGATTCGAATGATTCAGCTTGGGGTTTATGTTGGGCTTCATATTGGGATTGCACTTCATGTGGGGGTTGATCTTCATATTGAGTTTGCGGATTATATTGGGATTGAGCTTCATATTCGGGCTGTTCTTCATATCGGGACTGTTCTTCATATTGGGGCTGTTCTTCATATTGGGCTTGCTCTTCATACTGCGATTGCGCTTGACGTTGGGATTGCGCCTCATCATTTAGAGGCGTGAAGCAATTATAATCCGGTACTTGTAGTGGGTAGTTGTAGTGGCCACAGTCATATACAACAATAGAATTGTATACTGTACATACATGTGGATACATTGAATGTGCCGGGTAGACATTTTGATAAATTTGTTGGTTTGGGCATAATGGTTGCACACAACCATTTACGCACGGAGAAGCTAGGAAGCAGCATGGAGGGGTGTACAATGGACAGAAATTTTGTGTGTGCAAAAAAATCGGGCTCGTTGGTTGGTAGCAGTGTGTATGATGCACATGACAGCGACATTGTATTTCTGGGTTCATTTCATCCGCGTTGTAGTTAAAAGAATCGTTTGAGTCATCAGAATCATTTTCTGAAAGACAAACAAAAAACACAATCATTCAAGATACTATAGATTATATATAAGTGTGAATCCACCTCTTAGCAATCTACATACCTAGATTTTGATCTTATTAGATCTCATCAGTGTATCTCAACTAGTGAGGATGAATTCACACAATATCTCGAGTGGTTATATACAAATATAATACAACTAACCCCCTAGGAGGATTACCATATTGATGTGGTGCCGCCAGATGGTGTTTAACTTTCCTCCTAGGGGGTTAGTTGTATCATTTTTGTATATAACCACTCGAGATATTGTGTGAATTCATCCTCACTAGCTGAGCTACACTGATGAGAAATTAGTTAAACTACACGATACCACATATATAAGTGTGAACCCGCGTCTTAACAATCTACATATCTAGATTTCGATCTTATTAGATCTCATCAGTGTATCTCAATTAGTGAGGATGAATTCACACAATATCTCGAGTGGTTATATACAAATACAATACAACTAACCGCCTAGAAGGATTACCATATGGGTGTGTATTGCTAATTGATGTGGTGCCACCAGATGGCGTTTAACTTTCCTCCTAGGGGGTTAGTTGTATTATATTTACACGATACCAGTTATGAAAGCTCAATACAATTCGTGCCATTATAAAAGTGAATAACTTATATGATGTAGTTATATAATTAGTATTTTAAAATCACTAATAAACATGTATAGGGTAGGGTCAGATTAAAAAAAATCTATCTTTATAGGACAATGAGCAGAAAGGTTTTTTTTTAAACTTCTATCGTTATAAAGGTATCAGCAGATATTTTTGTGTGTGAAATTTTCTAATTATATCACATTCTGTATAGGACATTTATAAGACAATCAGTCGAAAGGTTTTTTTTTTAAACTTCTATCTGTATAAAGGTATCAGCAGATATTTTTGTGTGTGAAATTTATTTATTATATCACATTCGGTTTGACATTAGCTGTACATTTTGAGCTTAATAAACTGACTTTAAATTACATTACATTATATTAACTCCCTTGTCTAATTTAATTCAGTATGGTCAAGTATAAAAGTTATTTTGATTATTAGAACTATTAGAAATAAACATACGGTTATCATTCAAATCCGGTGGTGATTTCTCCATGCTGAATAAATCCAAACACAATTGTTCTGAAGTGCACAAATAAAATTATGTTCACACACTGTAGTCTAGATGCAACCTGCGGTTCTTGATATTAACACTAATCGTTAATCAGACAGACAATGCGCGGCGATTAAGAAGCAAATGCGCGGAGGTGCAACTAAGTTCTCTTTTCTTTTTAATTTAACAGAATAGAAAGAAACACATATAACACTCAACCCCCTCTTATTGCTATATGATTAATATAATTAAAAGAGTGGGATGTACAATTGTTATTAATGCAACTGATTGGATATTTATAAAGCTTTACAATCCCCCACTAATTGCTAGATGATAATATAATTAAATGAGTGGGATTTATTATTTTGCGACAAATGGTTATTAATATAAAAGCCAAAATAAATACCATTAGCCGCAAATGAATGCCCTTCCAAATCTAGAGATGAAGGGAATGGGAAGAATAAACATGAAGGTTCAATTGTTTTTTTAAAACCTCTTCTTCATGACAGCTAAATTCATGATGTGTATTTTATCTGCAGATTTTCAAAATAGGGACCTTTTACTTTGTTCTAACCTCCTAGGAGGAAGGTTAAACGCCATCTGGCGGCATCACATCAATTAGCAATGCACACCTAAATGGTTATAACCGTCAACATGCTTATGCTTGAGATATCAGCACAAGGCCAAGGTATGAGTATGTTGACGGTTATTACCATATGGGTGTGCATTGCTAATTGATGTGGTACTTCCCTCCTAGGGGGTTAGTTGTATCATATTTGTATATAACCACTCGAGATATTGTGTGAATTCATCCTCACTAGCTGAGCTACACTGATCAGATCTAATAAGATCGAAATCTAGATATGTAGATTGCTAAGAGGTGGGTTCACACTTATATATGTTTTATACGATTGTCCTTGTGCTGATATCGCAAGCACTCTATTGGGATATTATTCCATAGAGGGCACTACCCGGTGATCGTGATGACATGAGCATATTGACGGTTATTACCATATGGGTGTGCATTGCTAATTGATGTGGTGCGGTCAGATGGCGTTTAACTTTCCTCCTAGGGGGTTTGTTCTATCATATTTATATATAACCATTCAAAATATTATGTGAATTCATCCTCACTAACTGAGCCACATTAATGTGATCTAATAAGATCGAAATCTAGATATGTAAATTGCTAAGAGGTGGGTTCACACTTATATATGTTTTATACGATTGGCCTTGTGCTGATCTCTCAAGCACTCTATTGGAATATTATTCCATAGAGGGTACTACCCGGTGATCCTGATGGCATGAGGATATTGATGGTTATTACCATATGAGTGTGCATTTCTAATTGATGTGGTGCGGTTAGTTGTATCATAGTTGTTTTTTGGTTATTTTAGCATATAATTATTTATTAATGTATCTCCCTTACGCTTTGATACCGTTTTTTACATAATCTATTCTATGAATTACACTACACGTTGCTCTTATTTCATTTGTCTTTTGTATTGTTTTTCATCACAAATAGGTTTGATATCTTTCGTTTTTCTTCTTAGCAATACCAGCGTGTCGCCGATTTATTCGATACCCGGGCGGTTTGCAGACAATACACACTGTTTGTGTGTGTTAAGGTCGTTTTAGACAAGACAATTTCTTGACTCAAAAGTTAGTCAAGATGCGAGACAGTCTAAATTGTCTCGTATCATACAGCAAATTATTTGAAATATTGAATTGGATGGTAGATTGAATGGAAAAATATAACGCGTTCTATTTGTCAAGGACAATTTGTATGTTAGGAGGATATATGAATTCATTTCTTGAACAAGCTAAGAAATTATCTAGTCTAAAACGACCTTTAGTGGAAATTAGATGCCCAATTTCCACCAAAACACACAATTAGTTACCAAATATATAAATCATACATGTTGATATGTTCCTATAGGTAACGCCTATATGATATTTTAACTAATCGGCAACAGTCAGCAAAAAAAATGTTAACTTTTGTTTGTCGTATTGATAAAGAAAACTATAACATTCTTAATTATTGCTCATTTAATTATCCATTAGTTTAAATGATAGCATTTTAGAAGTCATCATGGTATAAAACAGCCTCAGTCCCTACTAGTAGAAGCAACATGTTTACAGTTATGATTTTATTGTTGAATACAAACATTATTCTAGTTTTCAAAACAAACAGTAATAAAAATCTGTTTGTGAATCATAGAAACCTGTGCAAAAACAAATGAATAATTGCATAATCAGAATTATATTAACACGATAGCATATCTGTAGCAAGATATGAATGTGTATAAAAGTTTCTAATTGCTATTGTGTGTGCTTGTTTGCGGAAATTAGATGCCGCCCGTGTATTGTCTGCACGCCCCCCCGGTATCGGATAAATAAAATCGGTGACACGATGTCGTTGTAAAGAAGAGATAATACCAATTTGCGATGATGCCGTGTCGTTTCCAGATCACTTATGAATGCCGAAGGTGTCCGACCGTGTAAAGGGCGATGAGCAATTAATGAACTCCTAGGCAACCCCTTCCCTCTCTTCGCAACTCCCGACCCTTATAGATTAGCGCAGCCGTATATATATATACATCAATATAGGGTGTTAACGAAAACAATTTCAATTACTTCCTAATGCACACAATCTACACATTTATTGCTCTTAATATCGCATAGCATTTCATTTCCCGATTCCAATTAATCTTGGAACTACAGGGTTTTAATTAACTTTTTTTCGGCGAATTCAATTTGGGTTTTTTTCTGCACTAGTGCGATTTTCACGCGCCTCCAACTTCGGTTTAATCCCGTTAAGTAGGCGGTAATAACACTTGAGCCGGTAAGCGGCTAACGCCCGTACGCTAAACGATCGCAAATAAATAAATAAACTTCCACGAGGTCCATGCCAGGTAGCCGGGTGCGTTTTAATCGCCTTAAAAATTGTGCTGGATTCCATATTATATAAGGTTGTGCAGGGCCCAAAAAAAAAGAAGCTTTAAGTGGCGGCCGGATGTGCAGATCAGCGAATTGAGAGCCTCCGGCTTGGACCACTCTTTTTAGAATTTAAAGGGTCCAGTGCACCTCCAATGTTGGTAACATATTTGCTCTTTCGTCGTCTTAAGAAGGGTAGTTACAAATACTAGCTGGTAGGCGCAATTTTACGTGCGATAATAATCAAATCAGTAAGGGGTTTTTGCACGAGGAATTATCGCTGCTGAATCACTACATGCTAAAGGGTGTTTTTTTCTAGATCCAAGACAATGCGGACGATTGATAACCGCCTAACGTGGGGGCGGCGGGTGGAGATTCTTTTTTCAAGCCCTCGCGCAAATCAAAAACTGTCGCAAGTTTGATCGGGTTATCGGCGGCGGTGCGCGATGGGGCGCACACCGCCGCCGGGGGCTGAATAAAGTTGGGGTGACACCTGTGTAGGTCCCAGAATGTTGCACAGGCCAACACCTTCGCATAATGAAGGCTTCGCTAATACGGAACGCTTTGTAATCGCTTTTGCCGCTGTGCGCTTCGAAGCGTTTGCTGCATATTTCATTTTTAAGCCCCACATGATCCTCGCTATTATACAAGATTTAATACTTCTCCTACTATAACGCATACGTAATACACCGTAAACTCCTCCATTATATCGACATGGGCCAGATACCAATTTAAACTACCCTCTGCTGCATGTTATTCAAACTTTATACATTGTTTCATTTTTATGAGAACGATACGTACCGTTAAATGTTTATATTTCATTACTCACTCGATAAATAAACGTTCTATTAATGCGAAGTTGTGACAGCAAAGTGCATTAATTATAAACAGTTGCGAATTTTTTGTTTAAAAACATACACGTTGATGTTTATATCGTTTAGAAAAAGGAATCAAACAAAACTCAAGCAGGATTTAAGAAGGTCATAGGATTTTTATATACAAACCCTTATAAATATGCTAGGTTTTAATTTTAATTGATACCTGTCACAGTGTGTGGGGTAGATTTTCCAATTAGCGCAGTTAACGCGCCCTCCAATTTCAATTCCCGTGGTAATAAAGGATGAAATTCAAATTATAAGAATGTCTTATAGTGATAGATATCTACAAAGTATATCTACAAAGTATATAAGTATATACAAAGTATTTCTTGACGGTTAAAATAAGTAATAACAAAATTGATCAAATGAGATCAGATACTAGATATAGAAAGCAATAACACAAAGCCCACAACAAAAAAATTGTCTTGGTGCCGAAAAAAAAGGATTTATTTTAAATATATCATGAGCTAATTCCGGAAATACTTTTGGTTTTATGTTTCTCATATCGCCTCTAGTTTTTGAAATTCAGGCTGATTAAGAACAATTTTGTATCTTAATTGTAACGCGTTTATTCGTTTAGACGAAAATACACAAACAACGCCTCATTTCGAAGCCAAATAATTGTGCAAATATAGTTAATTTCATCATATAGTTGTAATTTGAAGAATTAGAATTAAAAAATAATAAGATTTGATTTTTTTACACAGAAAGCTTTTATCGAAAAGTTGTATGTCTTGAATTTTCCCGCATAGAAACGTTTCTAATTGACCAAAATAAACAAATAATACTTCATGTTGAAGCTAACTAACTACAAAATGTATTAATATCATCATTTAGTTATAATTTTAAGAATTCAATTTATTACGATTTTTTTACAGAGAAAGCTTTTATCGAAAAGTTGTATGTCTTGAATTTTCCCGCATAGACACGTTTTTAATTAGCAGAAATAAACAAATAATACTTCATGTTGAAGCTAACTAACTACGAAATGTAATTATATCATCATTTAGTTATAATTTCAAGAATTCAATTGATTACGATTTTTTTACACAGAAAGCTTTTATCGAAAAGTTGTCTGTCTTGAATTTTCGCGCATAGACACGTTTGTAATTGACTAAATATTTATTTAATTTAATTCTATGTCTTCTACCGTAAGGTGTAGGCGATTTTACGGTTAGTATTGTATTTTTCTGTCCAATGTATATCCTGTGTGAGTTATTTTATTTCTTTCCGTGGTATATGCTTTCTTTCTGCTTCTTCTCGTATGTATTCCACCCAGTTTTCCTTGGTCTTCCCCCGTAGTTTTCCATTTGTACTCACCGTAAGGTGTAGGCGATTTTACCGTTTGTATTGTATTTTTCTGTCCAATGTATATCCTGTGTGAGTTATTTTATTTCTTTCCGTGGTATATGTTTTCTCTCTGCTCCTTCTCGTATGTATTCCATTCAGTTTTCTTTGGTCTTCCCCCGTAGTTTTCCATTTGTACTCTGGTTTCATATACTCTTACGGTCAATAATTCCTCATTCATCCGACACACATGTCTAAACCACCTCAATTGACCCTCGATATTTTTCATTTACTCGTTACTCGTACAATATAGTTATTGCCATATTTTTCACTCCACGGGCAATATAATAATAACTCAGTATCTATGTGTATTTGTTGGTTTTTGTAAGTCATATTAGTGAAATTCACATATATTAGTGGTTTCCTGTGAGCATCGGACCTCTTCTATTTCACACAGCATATCTATTAAATCGAAATAACATCAACTCTCTGCAAAACTCATTAACAGTTAGATTAAGGGGATTTAACGCTCATAATTATTAGTTTATTCTATTACCTATAATAAAATAAAAAATATATGAGTGCTATTTTTATTATTGTGTAACAAAACAATATATAAATGTCAAGTACTCACACACAACTCCCTTGTATCCACGTCTCAATATTTTAATTCAGCATGAGCTACTATCGACCGCAGACGTAACCCACGCATTATCTAATCTCTATCAAAAACAGACATTTCAGTAGTTCGGGAATTCACGTGTAGTCCACGTGCCTTGCAAATTGTAGACGTAAGGAAACTACCATATTGATTAACTTAATGTATAAATAGTCTGAATCAATACCGTGTAGCCCTGTATGTTCTCAGATATTGATGGTTCAAAATGAACGAGTATTGTCCGTTTTAAATAAAACTATAAAAACGCATTCTTTGTCCAAATGCCCGAAAGCGCGCACCACCAGTAATCGCGCCCACTATTGAACCACGCCGCTCATTGTGGTTTATTCAAATTAACAACGGGCATCTCCCCGAAACTGCTTTTTATTTTCGTGTTTGATTAGCCCGAACCCCAATGAATCTTAACCAAACACACAGGTATCGGACGTATTTGAGGCTGTCAGAACGCGTTTGGCCGATGGCTGGATAATGTTGTACTTGAGGGGTGGGTCGGGCGCACATTCAACAATGACAATGATGGGTGGGTAAACCATTTAAGACGTTCATTCAAGTTGTAATGATTTACTGTTGATAATACACCTTCCGGCGCACAAACAACGGCCGGTAACATTTTGTTGCTGTGGTGTTATTTGTTATACTGTCACGAGATATGCTCTTTTAACTGCGAATCATAGTGCATAGAGCTGGGTAATATAAAGTAATAACTAATGATTGTTTATTGAAAATGCAACTAAGCTGGGTAATATAAACTAATAATTAATGATTCGGTATTGCACATACAACTAAGCTGGGTAATATAAACTAATAACTAATGATTGAATATTGCATATGCAACTAAGCTGTGTAATATAAACTAATAACTAATGATTGAATAATGCAAATGGAACTAAGCTGGGTAATATAAACTAATAACTAATGATTGAATATAGTAAATGCAACTAAGCTGGGTAATATAAACTAATAACTAATGATTGAATATTTCATATGCAACTAAGCTGTGTAATATAAACTAATAACTAATGATTGAATATTGCAAATGCAACTAAGCTGGGTAATATAAACTAATAACTAATGATTGAATATTGTAAATGCAACTAAGCTGGGTAATATAAACTAATAACCAATGATTGAATATTGCAAATGCAACTGATACATTGAGAAATAAATTTTAAAAACTTTGATCATCAGCTGTAAGGTTTTTTCGCCAGTATACGGAGAATCTCAGAGGAGATTTAATCACCCTTAACTTCACAGAAAACATCTGCACAATTATGAAAGATGACGCTAAAAATTGTGGGGTTTGAACCTTAAATTACCACTATTCAGTACGACACGGGGTCGCGTCTAATCACTAACCACTGAGCTAGGTATTGATAGTCACATTTGTGATATTTAAAGTTAAACTACAATGAATAATTAATAAATATTTGTGACATTTATATTATATTACTCGATGTGAGTTAAATTATTCATCAATAACACATTCCAAGATAGCAAGTCCATAATAAACTAGATAAAAGTTTTGTGCGAATGTTTATTTATATTAACTTTTAATTAGTACGTTGTAGTTCTTTTATTGCAGCTAGATTATTATGAACATGTTATCTTGAAATTTGATATTTTAACTTCCCATGAAGTAATATAATTTGAAACTTCTGACATACGACGCAATATTAATTTGCAGTTATAATAACTAATAATTACTTACTATTGGTTGATATTAATAAACGTTCGAACTGTAGTTATTTTATATAATAAGATTAATTTATATAATTAATCTTATGATAATAATATATCTTATATAATAAGAATATATTTTATGTGTGTTACTTATAATATTATACAATATAATACAATTTTTAATCATATTCAATTAATCTTATGATAATAATATATCTTATATAATAATAATAATAATATATTTTATATGCGTTACTTATGAAATTATACAATATAATACAATTTTTAATCATATACAAGTAACAATAAACATAAACAATACATCCTTTTTAAGTTAAAAATCTAAAACTTACTACTATTTTACTTTATGTTGTTGTTTACATAAAGTAAAATAGCTTGAAAGGAATAAAAAAAAACCAAACAACAAAACAAAAACAAACTACATACATCCCTTGATACCGATAGCCCGGGATGGGATAAAGCCCACAAATACCGAGGTGAAGACAGGGGGAAGAACACCATGTTCTCGTTAGACATATCTGCGATAAGTATTTTATTTATTCCATTGTTTATACAATAATTATAAAAAGATATAAAAATTTTATCTAGTTTTTTTTTAAGGGAAGTAAAATTACTCTTGTTAACTGTCAAACTAAACAACATATAATATATAATAATACAGAATAAACATAAATAGTACTTTTATTTGCAATAAAATATTTTAAGATTTTGTACAAGTAGGATAATAGTAATATTTAGATAATAAAATATTACAATTACCCTACTTGAACAATATCTTAAAATATACAAATAAATATCGTTTTAGACAAGACAATTTCTTAGCTCAAAAGTTGTTCAAGAAATAAATTCATATATCCTCCTCCCATACAATATGTCCTTGCAATTACAGCGCGTTATATTATTCCATTCGATCTACTATCCAATTCAATATTTCAAATAATTTGCTGTTTGATACGAGACAATTTAGATTGTCTCGCATCTTGACTAAAGGTCGTTTCAGCCAAGACAATTTCTTGACTCAAAAGTTAAGGTCGTTTTAGACAAGACAATTTCTTGACTCAAAAGTTAGTCAAGATGCGAGACAATCTAAATTGTCTCGTATCATACAGCAAATTATTTGAAATATTGAATTCTATTGTAGAATGATGATGAATGGAAAAATATAACTGTCAAGAACAAATTGTATGGGAGGAGAATATATTAATTCATTTCTTAAACAACTTTTGAGCTAAGAAATTGTCTTGTCTAAAACGACCTTAACTTTTGAGTCAAAAAATTGTCTTGTCTAAAACGACCTTAAGAATACTACACTATAGAATACTAAACATAAGTACCCACATTGTAAGAATGAATCTACAATGTGTGTAATGGTACTTATGTTTTATCTTGACTTGTTTCTATTTATTGTAAATGTATTTATGATTATTATTATTATTTTCGTTGATTAATATAACATCAAGCATCATAAATGTGACTAACTATCAATCAATTACGCATCGCAATTGATTACATAACTGTAATTCTTCGCATTATTATGAACCAGCTATCTTTAAATGTAATATTCATTAATACCAACATAAATAAATGATTAATAACGTACTTGATGGCAATAGTAATGTAATTATAAATTTCAAACATTGCAAATCCGACTAAATATTTATCAATTAATCATCACATACCTATGTAATAACTAGTGATTAATTTATTAGTTTATGTAAAAAGTAATAACACGTACGCAGTGTAGAATGTAGCCAATTTCTTACTCATATTATTCTAGTACGAGATTTCGTCTTTTAAAGCTGTGTTTGGTGTTTTTAACTCATGTGATTTTGTGCAAGCCGAGATACACATATGGCTATACATTGAAAGAAAGGTAATTATCTCTTTTTATATATTGCTAATGTATTAGCGAAGTTTCAAACAAATCCATCAATGGATTTTTGAAATATTTACTAATTTAAAATACAACCTCGTTTTTTGTAAGAATAACTGATTTTGGCGTTAAATAGCATGAAAACTAGCAACCCCGTAAATTTTGATTATGAGTTTAGTAGATAGCCCAATATATTTCAAATGCTTTAGAGAAGTTTGAAAAATATCCATCTAGGGATTTTTGAAATATTTACAAATTTTCGGTGAAAACATATACAAGCATGTTTTTTATGAAATACTGACTTTGACGTTAAATAGTATGAAAACTAGCAACCCCGTAATTTTTGATTATGACTTTAATAGATAGCCCAATATATTTCAAATGCTTTAGAGAAGTTTGAAAAATATCCATCGAGGGATTTTTGAAATATTGACAAATTTTCGGTGAAATCATACACAACCATGTTTTTTTTATGAAATACTGACTTTGGCGTTAAATAGTATGAAAACTAGCATCCCCGTATTTTTTTATTTTGACTATAATAAACAGTCCAATATATGTTTAATGTTTTACAGACGTTTGAAAAATATCCATTAAGGGATTTTTGAAATATTTACAAATTTTCGGTGAAAACATACACAACCATGTTTTTTATGAAATACTGACTTTTGCGTTAAATAGTATGAAAACTAGCATCCCCGTATTTTTTTATTTTGACTATAATAAACAGTCCAATATATGTTTAATGTTTTACAGACGTTTGAAAAATATCCATTAAGGGATTTTTGAAATATTTACAAATTTTCGGTGAAAACATACACAACCATGTTTTTTATGAAATACTGACTTTTGCGTTAAATAGTATGAAAACTAGCATCCCCGTATTTTTTTATTTTGACTATAATAAACAGTCCAATATATGTTTAATGTTTTACAGACGTTTGAAAAATATCCATTAAGGGATTTTTGAAATATTTACAAATTTTCGGTGAAAACATACACAACCATGTTTTTTTTATGAAATACTGACTTTGGCGTTAAATAGTATGAACACTAGCATCCCCGTATTTTTTTATTTTGACTATAATAAACAGTCCAATATATGTTTAATGTTTTACAGACGTTTGAAAAATATCCATTAAGGGATTTTTGAAATATTTACAAATTTTCGGTGAAAACATACACAACCATGTTTTTTTTATGAAATACTGACTTTGGCGTTAAATAGTATGAACACTAGCATCCCCGTATTTTTTTATTATGACTATAATATATAGCCCAATATATTTCTAATTTTTTAGAGAAGTTTGTAAAATATCCATCGAGGGATTTTTGAAATATTTACAAATTTGCGGTGAAAACATATACCAGCATGTTTTTTTTATGAAATACTGACTTGGCGTCAAATAGTATGAAAACTAGTATACCCGTATTTTTTTATTATGACTATAATAGATAGCTCAATATATTACTAATATTTTAGAGAAGTTTGAAAAATATCCATGCAGGGATTTTTGAAATATTTACAAATTTTCGGTGAAAACATACACAAGCATGTTTTTTTTATGAAATACTGACTTGACGTCAAATAGTATGAACACTAGCATCCCCGTATTTTTTTAATATGACTATAATAGATAGTCCGATATATTACTAATGTTTTAGAGAAGTTTGAAAAATATCCATCGAGGGATTTTAAAAATATTTACAAATTTTCGGTGAAAACATACACAACCATGTTTTTTATGAAATACTGACTTTTGCGTTAAATAGTATGAAAACTAGCATCCCCGTATTTTTTTATTTTGACTATAATAAACAGTCCAATATATGTTTAATGTTTTACAGAAGTTTGAAAAATATCCATTAAGGGATTTTTGAAATATTTACAAATTTTCGGTGAAAACATACACAACCATGTTTTTTATGAAATACTGACTTTTGCGTTAAATAGTATGAAAACTAGCATCCCCGTATTTTTTTATTTTGACTATAATAAACAGTCCAATATATGTTTAATGTTTTACAGAAATTTGAAAAATATCCATTGAGGGATTTTTGAAATATTTACAAATTTTCGGTGAAATAATACACAACCATGTTTTTTTATGAAATACTGACTTTGGCGTTAAATAGTATGAACACTAGCATCCCCGTATTTTTTTAATATGACTATAATAGATAGTCCAATATATTACTAATGTTTTAGAGAAGTTTGAAAAATATCCTTCGAGGGATTTTTGAAATCTTTACAAATTTTCGGTGAAAACATACACAACCATGTTTTTTTATGAAATACTGACTTTGGCGTTAAATAGTATGAACACCAGCATCCCCGTATTTTTTTAATATGACTATAATAGATAGTCCAATATATTACTAATGTTTTAGAGAAGTTTGAAAAATATCCATCGAGGGATTTTAAAAATATTTACAAATTTGCGGTGAAAACATACACCAGCATGTTTTTTTTTATGAAATACTGACTTTGATGTTAAATATTATGAAAACTAGCAACCCCGTAATTTTTGATTATGACTATAATAGATAGCCCATTATATTACTAATGTTTTAGAGAAGATTGAAAAATATCCATCGAGGGATTTTTCATATATTTACAAATTTTCGGTGAAAACATACACAACCATGTTTTTTTTATGAAGTACTGACTTTGGCGTTAAATAGTATGAAAACTAGCATTCCCGTATTTTTTTATTATGACTATAATAGATAGCCCAATATATTACTAATGTTTTAGAGAAGTTTGATAAATATCCATCGAGGGATTTTTGAAATATTTACAAATTTTCGGTGAAAACATACACAACCATGTTTTTTATGAAATACTGACTTTTGCGTTAAATAGTATGAAAACTAGCATCCCCGTATTTTTTTATTTTGACTATAATAAACAGTCCAATATATGTTTAATGTTTTAGAGAAGTTTGAAAAATATCCATTGAGGGATTTTTGAAATATTTACAAATTTTCGGTGAAATAATACACAACCATGTTTTTTTATGAAATACTGACTTTGGCGTTAAATAGTAAGAAAACTAGCATCCCCGTATTTTTTTTATTATGACTATAATAAACAGCCCAATATATTTGTAATGTTTTAGAGAAGTTTGAAAAATATCCATTGAGGGTTTTTTGAAATATTTACAGCTTTTCGGTGAAAACATACACAACCATGTTTTTTTTAAATGAAATACTGACTTTGACATTGAATAGTATGAAAACTAGCATCCCCGTATTTTTTTATTATGACTATAATAGATAGCCCAATATATGTTTAATGTTTTAGAGAAGTTTAAAAAATATCCATCAAGGGATTTTTAAAATATTTACAAATGTGCGATTAAAACATAGAAAATCGTGTTTTTATGAAATACTGACTTTGGCATTAAATAGCATAAAAAATAATAACCCCGTATATTTTTATTATCACTTGAATAGGTGGCCTAATATATTGGTAATGCTTTAGTGAAGTTTGAAAAATATCTATTGAGGGATTTTTGAATTATTTACATTTTTGCGATTATAATATACAAAATTTTGTGTTTATGAAATACTACATTTGGTATAAAATAGTATGAAAACTAGCAACCTCATATGTATTTATTATGATTTTAATAAATAGGCGAATAAATTGCTAATGCTGTAGCCAAGTTTAAATAAATAGCCATGTAAGGTTTTTTGAAATATTTGAAAAAATTTACAGTGACACAGAGTTTTAATGATTTTCTAAAACACTTGAAAGTTTCTTCAAAAAGTACCAAATCTCTATAATTACCAACTTCCTTCATTCATTCATTCACAAAACGCATTGTCGGCAATTGCTAGCAATTTGGAAAAGTGTCAACAGTAATATACCGATCGATATCTGTTTAGCGTTGTTTGCATGGGCGAGGGGCGGCATGTCGGCCAATATGAAAGTAAAGCGGCAATCGGGCCCGAACTTGTAATCTGCTTAAAGATATTATGAGAATATCTGTTGTGACTGACCACTCGAGGGGAAAGAAACATCCGTAATCCCGTGTACCACAAATGCTGGGTGTGTGTGTGCAGCATGCGGTAGCCGTGACCGTCGCCGTTTAGTCCATATCACTGCACGGGGCGGTCTCAATAGGAGGCCTGATCCTTACATTGTGACCACTGATCCTTAATACCTACTTATTTTTAATATTATATACTCAATAACTGGACATACGCAACGTTGAACATTTCGGCTGGAATTGTTGCGGACGGCCCCATGTAGTAAACTCAGCCATACGTGCGGTTTCTTACCTCAAACCCCACAAAGACATAGAACCTCAAAACCCACCGAATAAAACTAGTTAGTATTATAAATAACATTTATTAACTATTATTATTATATTTTCAGATCTTTTATACATATTCTAAGCAATGTGTAGGCTCAGTCACAGTTATAGAAGCCGGATAAATATTGCACATTTATAAAGAGATCGAAGTCACTACTGACCGAGAATGTCCCGTTTTGTTTATATAACACAGATTCACAAAGCGTCCACATAAATATTGCAATTTGATATTATTAGGAAACAATAACAACAAAAACGAAAAGTTGGGGGGGTTGGGGGCTGGTTAAGTGTGTACGCGTGGCTTAGTAGCGGTCGGGGAGAGGTCATAAGAGTTTACTGGAGTATACGGGCACCGGCGGCCTGGAGGTCGGCGGTGGCAGCAGAAATGGGCTGATGAAGTGGTGAAGGTCGCGTTCGCGGGAGTATGCGGGGGCGTTGGCGCCCGCCATGTAGTCCTGTTCGCCGCCGGCGCCGCCTTCGTGCAGCTTCCTCATGTGCTTTTTCAGATCGAAGTTCCTGCAAAACCCTTTGCCGCAAACCTGGCATGTAAATGGCTTCTTATCGTTGTGGGTGTGCATGTGGAATGTCAGGTTGTAGATTTGGTGGAACGCTTTGGAGCACACGGTGCACTTGTAGGCCTTCTCGCCGCTGTGGGTGAGCTTGTGGTTCTTGTAGTTGCCCTTCTGGTGGAACCCTTTGCCGCAGTACTCGCAAACGAATGGTTTGTAGCCGGCGTGTATGCGGGCGTGTGTGTTTAGAGTGGATGATCTATTGAAAGCCTTGCCGCATGTGTGACATTTGTGTGGCTTTTCCGAGGTGTGTATGATCTTATGGCGACAAAGCGTGGACGCTTGGCGGAATCCTTTGCCGCATATCTTGCAAACGAACGGGCGGGCGCCCGTGTGAACCGGCATGTGTCGCGTGAGATTGTAGTGTGCGTTGAAAACCTTGCCGCACTCTCCACATTCGAAACTTTTCTGCTTCGTGGGGTTAGTTGGTGTGCTCAGGGCACTCTTCCCATCGATCCCAGCTCCCGACGCCGTTCCCGTCCCCGCAACTGGTCCCATTGTACGCTTCATGTGGCAGGGTTTATTGTAGTGTTCTGGCAACGGTGCTGCGGAATTGACTGGCGGCAATCCCGCGGGACCGCTTCCCGCCGTACCGCTCTCTGGAGAAACACTGTACACGGAAACCGACGTGGTTGCTACGCACATCAGCTGGCTGGGGTAGTAAACCAAAGGGTATTGATGCAGAATATCCTGGGACCGTAGCACCGAGGGAACGTACTTCTTGAAGGCGGACTCCAAATGCGATGGGTACGGCAAACTGGGCAGCTTGGGGATATTCATCGGCTCCGTTCTCTTGACAAACTTATTATCCGGCTCCATGATCTTGGCGATGGAGAAATTTAAGGACCTGGAGGCTGGTGGCGGGCTCTTCGCCGCCGCCGGCTCGCCCAGGCTGGTGGAGTTCTCCGTCGCCATCTTCAAACAAATCTGTAACAACAACGACGTTATTAATATTGATGGCAAGAATTAGGGTGCTGCTGTATACATGAAAATGTGTTGTCGTGTACAGGATAAGATCAATCTGTAACGCCCCCATTTAATCGCAATAATAACTGACAATGCCTATTATATGCCGTCGAACATGGGACACGGCTAAAGTGGAGGGTTCGATCGGTTAATAGGACATCTAGGGAGAATTTTAGGGGCAGAGGGTGCGGTGCGGCGAGGCTAATCACAGACAATTAACGGCTGAGAGTTATCTGGTTCTGAACGCGATCATTGTTAGCAACGCCTGTGCGATGTCGATGTCACGCCATACGGTTTTTATATAAAGCTTGCTCCTGCCGACCACAGACTCGATCATTTCAGACAATTATAGATGTCGTATTCGTATTCCCTGTCACTTCACCCCCATCTATTTATGCGTTACACCCGATTACACTCGGGCGCTAATCCTCTACTCTTCTACGTAATTAATAAATTAATCCTCGAGATTTCGAGCACGCGTCAGGTATTTTGATACGCCCAATAACGTCAGCCACCTTTAGAGTAGTTCGCGGGTGGTTTTTATTCGGTCGGAAGTTCCGTCGGAAATATGATTCCATACAGTTAGGGGGGCACGTGCGCGGATGTGGCACATATCGCAGATTGCATCGGTCTATTCACCAAAATGCACGTGCGACATGCAGCGGGCCTAAAAGAGGCGTACATTATAATTATCCTTATAAAAAAAATCATGAACATCTAGCTAAATATTGTGCTGCGGTTTCGTTTTGACCCTAAATGCAAAATTCTGCAATCTCTGGTATGTTGAATCCACAGCAGCACGGGTGACTTGCGTATTTGCCGCAAGCATTTCCGGAACGCCCCATTGCATCCATCCATTGAAATGGTTTTCGCTTCGCTTTTCAACAACCCCGGCCCGCCCTTCGCGCCTGATGGCAGAGACGTGAGATTGGAATCACCTATATCTATTTTATCTAGTGCACCCCGCCAACACCTCTCATTATAACAAAAGCACCTAATTAGCTGATTGACTACGATTAATGAAACGAACTGCCCACCCCCGTATTGAAATCGGCAACGATTTGCATAACCGGCGCAGATGGCTGCAATACGATCTTGAGCGGATCCGGCGGAAGTAGTTTCTTAAGACACTGATCAAATATCCTGATTGTGTTGAGCGCGTGTCGCCCCAGCAGCCAGGCTACGAGCAGGCGGAAGGGACGCGCAGATGCCTCTCATTGTATTATATAAACTTTATTAAAGATCAAGAACTCGAAATCCCTTAATAACGGAACGCCGAACCCGCCCCCTCCGTCTTCGCATTTTAAATAAACACTTATGCCTCTGCAACCGGGGGAGGGCTGCCTTCACAACAAGCCATACGCACTAAATGTAATCCAGCGGTAAACGCAGTTATCCAATATTTAAATTACGAAATGAACTCGTTGTGGGGGGGCGGCGGCTGGGAGCCGGGCGCCGCGCCGTTGCCGCGGAACGGAAGTTGATCGGCTAACCGATTAACCACTAAAAATGACTGGCGGATGTTGGCGTTAAATTTACATGTAATTACGCACGGACGTGTGCCGCAGACTGAAAAAGTGTGCACCCCATACACACACAAGCTTATTATAATATTACTAATTTTCTCACACATACAAACATGTTAACTGTCTGTTTCATTAGCATTTAAATCGATTAAAAAGTTAAGTTACGTAAATGGTTTATACAACATTACGTTATTTCTTCATTTGTAACTCGCAACAACTCGAGAATAATCTAGTAAGGAAGTTACAGTTTACATGTGTAATCGTTTTCACGCGTACTTTGCTTAAGGTCGTTTTAGACAAGACAATTTCTTGACTCAACAGTTAGACAAGATGTGAGATAATCTAAATTATCTCGTATCATACAGCAAATTATTTGAAATATTGAATTGGATGGTAGATCGAATGGACAAATATAACAGCGTTGTATTTATCAAGGACAAATTGTTTGGGAGGAGGATATATGAATTCATTTCTTCAACAACTTTTGAGCTATAGGTCGTTTTAGACAAGACAATTTCTTGACTCAAAAGTTAGACAAGATGCGAGACAATCTAAATTATCTCGTATAATACAGCAAATTATTTGAAATATTGAATTGGATGGTAGATCGAATGGAAAAATATAACGCGTTGTATTTGTCAAGGACAAATTGTATGGGAGAAGGATATATGAATTTATTTCTTCAACAACTTTTGAGCTATAGGTCGTTTTAGACAAGACAATTTCTTAGCTCAAAATTGTTCAGGAAATGAATTCATATATCCTCCTCCCATACTATTTATCCTTGACAAATAGAACGCGTTATATTTTTCTATTCGATCTACCATCCAATTCAATATTTCAAATAATTTGCTGTATGATACGAGATAATTTAGATTGTCTTGCATATTGACTAACTTTTGAGTCAAGAAATTGTCTTGTCTAAAACGAACTTTAGTAACGTACTCGTTTACTCGTGTAATCACTTAATCGCGTATTCGCATACTCGTCCACTAGTGAAGTCGGAAATACTACTAATAAATAGTTCAACCAAATCAATCTTAAAATATTCACAAATAAATAAAGCTACTTTACAAAGCATACAAATATCAAATTGAAAGTTTGGAGGTAAGTGGCAAACTAACTGACAAATCCGTACATTTTTTTTATTCTTTTCTTTTTCTGCAAGATGAAATCATGAAAGTGGGACTGAAAAATGTACAATGCAGGAGAGACAAACTAAAATAAGCTTCAGTACATACAACTCCCGTTACAAGAAAATTCAGATCATGTTACGCCCGCAGTATGAGTATAGAAAAATGGTGTCCGGAGAAAAAAATACATTATTTATCTAAGATTCAAGAAAATCTATTGAGAGATTATATACCCAAATTAGTAACTGTATTGAGCACTATTTGCACTATATATCTTTACTGTCAACTACAAGAGTGCCTTTCGTTTATCACTCTGGGCTGGTACGGGCATATTGTTTCTTGTTCTGTTTGCCGCTTTTGATGCGTATAATTCTACCTCGGCCCTTACAACCGGCGGCTCATGACCGCGATACTGCACGACACGGGGCGAGTAGTAATACGAAACCATGCTAAACGAAAGCGCCTAAGGTATACACAATTAATATACCAAAATACCAAAGTGAAACTAGATGAAGAATCGACCATCGAGAAGATTAAAATAGGTAGAAGAGTCAGCTCCTTGCCTGACCCTTCTACCTATCTAAATCTTCTCGGTGGTCGATTCTTCATCTAGTGTTACACCATATCACCAAAGCTATTTAAGTTCGATCTAGAAGACGTTTTTAGAAACATGTATTGGAAGAATAAAGGCATATATAGCAAATATCTCAATCACTTACGTTTCGCCAATGATATTATATTAATAAACTTAGATATCCAAAAAATTTATGACATGCTAGAAGAGATAAATACAGCACCAATTGGCCTGAACATATTGGGATCGTATTAAAAGTGCCAGTATTATATACAACATTAAAAAGTTTGATTGGAAATTGGATGTTATCTTTATCAATTAATTTCAAGATTTCGTTAGGAATTTCGTCTGAGCCAAGGACATGCTAGAAGAGCTACAGCATACTATCAGTTAGCCAGAAAATGTTGGGATCGTGTTAAAAGTAGAGTGCTAGTATTATATACAACATTAAAAAGTTTTTCTAGAAATTGGATGTTATCTTTATCAATTAATTTCAAGATTTCGTTAGGAATTTCGTCTGAGTTAGGTCGGTCTATTTTCAATGTATTTAAGATTTCAAGATTTCTAATATCAACTAAATGCACTTTATAAAGCGTACAAATAGAAAATAATCAATCTACTACTAAAAAAACAAACAAAAACATAGTAGTTTGATTCATCTCCTTTATTGAACATTAATTACCATGTACTAATATAGGAGATGAATCAAATTCTTATGTTTTTTGTTTTTTCAGTAGTAATTTGATTCATCTTCTTTATTGAAAATTAATTGCTATATAGTAATACAGGAGATGCATCAAATGACTATGTTTTATGTTTTTTCAGTAGTAATTTGATTCATCTCCTTTATAGAAAATTAATTACCATATAGTAATATAGGAGATGATTACTATGTTTTTAGTTTTTTTACTAGTAGTTTGAATCATCTCCTTTATTGAAATTATTGAAGGTATTAATTATCATATAGAAGACGCCACAACCATTCAATTTCATAAAATAGAAGCTTTGGACTTAAATAGCATACTGGCGAACTGATAATTTGGTTGTATATTGATGTTTAATATTTTAGTTTATGCAAAAAAAAATTCAATGAATATTCTTGAAAGATAGAATGCTATTTTATACGCGATTGGCATCGGTGAATAAAAAGGGCTCCTGTATAAATGGCGAAATCGCGTGTGAAAAAGTTGTTAAATATGGCGGCGGGCATGTAAAGTGATTTGCAATCCCCAATTTATAATATAAACATATCGTTGACAAATTGTCGATTGGATGAGGCGAAGCGAGAGAATATATTTACGGGGTGGCAGCTTGTAGTCGTTGAATCGTATAACCGCATATAACAGAACGGCGCGAGGGGGTTGGAGCGGTGTGTATATATTATATATAGATATAGCTGTTGGAACGAGCGCAGCCCCTGTCGATGCAGGAGCGCGAGTTTGCCGAGTTTGGTGGCGCACGATCGAACGATCAGCCCCCGGCCTTTGCAATTGACGGAGCCCCCGAGACCGAACTAGCTCGCGCCGCCTCCCAGGCGCGGCAGTAATTATCTCCGTCAAATATTTACCCTGCATTTACCTTTTAACTATTCGGGGATCTACTTAACATCGGATCATATGTTGCCCCGGCCGCCTGTGCAGCGCGTTGTGGAAAATAGGGGCAGCGAACCGGTCTGCGGGCGTTTTTTTGGTGGACAAACAAATAGCGTCGGGAGACATGCAATTGCGCGAAGAAAAGGTGCATAAGTAGAAAATTCTCGTTCTCATTTCGCGCGGCGTAAGTGTGAAAGAAAATGGGAGAGACTGTAATTTAGCAAGTTGAATAGCTCGGCGCCAGTTGGTTCTGAAGTCGAAACGCTGTCAGGGGCAGAGACGTTAAGTTGCTTATATATCCCTCATAATTTTTTCCCCGGGTTGCAATTTTGTACGTGGAGCGATAACAATAATGGGATCTAGGAAGTAACGATATTTTAATTCCGGCCCTCCTAATTACTACGTGGTGTGTTTGCCGAAAGTTGTTTGAATGCGGCCCCCTCCAGCCATACACATTTTTTTTCCATCCCCAGCATTCTTATTTCAATAGAAGCAGTCCTGTCGTGTATTTAACAATGCGTCTGTGTGTTGACACTGCCCTAGTTGTTATCGGGCCATAATTTTAAGCGGCACAATTATTCATTGTACCGCAGGACTCGGTTCCCCTGTGGTTTTCTTCAATTTACAAGCATATGTCGTAATCACGTCCGCCTGACTTTGTGTTGGCGCGCACTTTTGCATCTGCCGATCGGCGGGAACGGGAGGCGTGAAACAATCAACCGTTTGCGTAATTAGTGGTATGGATGGTACGGGTTTTCGTGTCTGCTAACAGTTACCTGGGGTACTTGCGATGAGTGTTCAATTCGGTCGCGATAAGGCTTCTAGTGCACGCAATAGTGCGCCCCTTAATCGAATCTAAGCTCACGACTAATTTAAAAACTATCGCCGTAAACAACCGCCCCCCTAGTAAAATCATTTCCCCGTATGAGCTCATTTGCGTACAGGGGTGCCCAGGGCGTGTATCGCCTAATTTTATGGACTGCAACACTTTGCGTGTTACATATGCTCCTTTTTATTATTTTATTAACTGTGGGAACGCTCTTTAACCGGTCTAATTGCCTACACGCGCAACATACAAATATTTACCACAATGTTTATAATATTGTTTCCATCTCTCAAAACTATGCTGAAATTACTTTCCATGTGTGATTGACGTATTTATATATTTTGATCGAACGAGGGGGTGTTTTGACGTTTATAGCCGTATCAGGTTTATATTGTGTGGACCGGTCAGCGTTGTAAAATAATTTAATTTTAAACGGGCGTGTTGATCCCCCGCTGGGCTTGGCCAATGCACGTACTTGAGCACATATGTATGTGCCCGGATCATTTGATATACGTCATATTAAATTCCAATTCATTTGAAGTGATTGATCCGGATCGGCCTGAACATCATTACCCTGCGTAATTATTGCCGCAATTATAATTAGGCAAACACGCGCGCGGTTTTTTTATTCCTTCCCGGCTCCAGCTATCGATTGCCCGCTTAAAAGTGAACCGTAGCGGGTGGTAAATATACAAAAGGGAGCCAGCGCACGCAAAGGCGAGCAGTAAAACTTTGATAAAATATTCATGTCCGGCAGCGTATCGCAAGATGACCATCGCAGCGCCGCCCGGTGGGTGGGCATTTATCTTCTTACACACAGACAAGCGGTTAGGTGCGCACCTAGCTGTCCGTAAAACCCACCCCACCCCCACAGACGCCCCCCCACGTGCCCTTATTTTATTCCTGATTTTAAACACGCCATACGATCATAGCTCTTGCCCGCGCATAATAAAACCGCTGATTTATTATTCATCACTATCATGGCGGAATTAAATGCGTTACATTATTATGCGCGCGCCCGGCACATCCACCATTTTTTTTCAACCGCGCTATTATCATGTTTGTTCTGTTGTCATTGTAGTCAATATTTATAATACATCAGTATACTAATACTAAATTAACTGAATGAATAGAATATAAAACACAATCATTCATGAAAATAAAATTAATTTAATTAATAAAGTGTAACCTGGATCAATTTACAAATGACATAATCCTAAACTTTATGAAATTGATTTTTTTTATTTTATTTTATTTAAATTAAATTAAAATTTATATATATATATATATATATATATATATATATATATATATATATATAATATTTATTTTCGTGTGTATATATCTATCCATCGTTTTCTGTGCGGTGTCAGTTGTTTTATCCCTTTCCATGAGTTTGTCCTTTTATGTTATTAGATTTCCTTCTTTATCTCTTATATTCGCAATATTATGCTCTTTCTTCTTTCTTTTAATGACCCATACAATATTTGTTTGTTCTACCTGTTTCTACAATTTTCTTTCCAAATTGTGCCCATGTCTGCTGCTTGGGTTTCTTAACGATATTTCTTATTTTAGAAATTGAATGGCTGTGACGTCTACTACGTGGTCATTCATTTTTAATGAAGGAGATGAATAAAACTACTATGTTTTTTGATCACGTATTTAATTGTTTGAAACTAGTTTCGCCTACGCTCTAGGCATTTTTAAGTGTATCCGATGACTGAAGGCAAGGATAAACTTGAAACTGCCTAGAGCATACGCGAACTAATTTCGCCTACGCTCTAGGCATTTTCAAGTTTATCCGACGACTGAAGGCAAGGATAAACTTGAAACTGCCTAGAGCATACGCGAAACTAGTTGCTTCAAACGATTAAATAAGTGGCAAAAAAGATCTTAGTAGTTTTATTCATCTCCTTCATTAAAAGTATCACCTTTCACAGTTTTTCAGAGGTTTTCTGTGAAGTTAAGGTAAATACCGTGTGATTAAGCTTCTCCCTTGACCGGCTTCACGGCTGATAGTCTAATAAAGATAGAAGTTTTTTTATTATCAATGATTATTTTTTATTTTATTATTCATTCCTTTCTAAAAACAAAATGATTTTTGTATGTATGATTTAACTGGACTTTAAAGACGAGTGCTGGATAATTATGACTAACCCAGGTAATAACTGAGAGTGGTCGAAATTAATAATCCCTTGAAAACTAAGATATTTCTGTAAAGTCTACCCCAATAACACCACCTCCCGTTTCTTTATTGTTTAATCATTTGTTTAGAAAAGGGTCGATCGTGTGAAGCAAACACGTTAATTACCACCCCCTTTTATCTGTTTTTTTTTTCATTGCCGGTAAGTCAACCGTTGCGTAAATAGTTGAGTTCGTTGCGCAGTCATTACGGGTTTATAGCGCGTGCTTTATGATCTATTAAATTAACCATTTAATTTCCCCACCGACGTGCGATGGGGGGATGGGAAAAAGTAATCGTGCCACTCACACGCGAGGCAATCACCAGGTAGATTCGATTTTATTGACACTCAAAAACAATATAATTTAAGATAACTAACACGAGTAGTTCGGTCATAAAAATATTAAAGTAAACGGTATTAATGACCGTTTTATGCGCTCCCCCCCAGCCATTAATACAGCAATTATAAAAAACAAACAAGACGCACGTTTATATTTATACATTGAACAATAGCCCTAAGTATAAGCATATATACACATAACTTAAACAAATATTGATTGATTCATAATACCTCCAAGTGCATACTCTATTGGGGTTAGTGCGGCCCTTATGGGGCGCATTGTTTTTTACCCCGCGCAAGTACTCTACAAAGGAACAATATTTTATAACGGCGGCGCGATGAATATTTTTTCCCTTCCCGAATCCATCACAATTAATTAATAACCGCTCACGGCTTCCGGCGCTAAATCATAACACACATGATAAATTAAATGCATTTTCACACCGCCGCGATAGCATCGGGCCGCCCCCGCTGAAATCACGAATTATCATATTAAATCCCCACGCAAGGTGCGCATATATGTTTAGATACCGGCGGCAGATTGCGCGGAATTAATTACTTACTTAAGCGTGACTGAAAATGCGGGGTGGGGTGACGTGCATATGCACCCGGGTTATTTATGGTCGCGACTAAACGCTACTGCTTAATTGTTTTTAATTCACGTTATTGCCCCGAAACACTTCAGACTGGTTATGGTATTAACAAGGTATAGGGGGAAGATCGTTCCTAAATCTAATATTCGGGATGGAAGGGTTCCCGTATTTCAAACCGAATTAAATGATTGCCAATTAGACTAATTCGATTCTAACCATTTTTTCTACTCACTTATGAGATGGTAATTATGTTGACGATGATTGGTTGAAATTGAAGGGGTTAATTGAGATTATTTTATTGATTCATATAATCTTAAAAATGATATTTGAACTCAAGACTGCTAAAATGGACATCCAAAAACAAATTACAGATCGCAATAACTTTACTATTTTCTGTAAAAAAATATGATACATTTTTTAAGTACTTTATGTATATACTAATCTTGTTACTCCTTGTGGGTGGAGAGGTTGTTCCACCAGATCTATGACTTTCACCACGTCTATCTTACCCTATATCTCGAAAACTCGTTTTAAAACGATTATTTTGCCCTGTATCTCAATGACTCGTTTTGAAAACACCAAATTCGCACTGTATCTCGATCACTAAACGAGATAGAGGGTGGTTGTTTATTGCGTTCGCTTCAGGTGTTCCCTAGTCGGGGAGAAATAGTAGTTGAGGAAAATCCCGTTACATTTTGCTTGGTTGAAGGAAAATTACTTTCCACCTCCATAACAAAACGAGATAGTAAGCTGCTGGTTTTGTGCATTCGCTTCATCTTGTTGACGTAGTTGACGCTAAATTTAGCTTGGTTGAAGGAAAATGACTTTCACCACCTAAGTCCTGATGCCTGATGCCTATTTTGCCCTGTATCTGAATAACTCGTTTTGAATTTGTATTTTTCTGTATTTTAGTTTTGGAATTTGCTCTGCTCATTTATTTCATATTTTAAATATGTATATTGAACATATTTTATAATCGTTGTTTCATTTCCTCAAGAGAAAATTGCTTTTATGTGGTGTACAAGCAAAGAAGTTGCATTTTCCTATGTTAAATACATATAGATAGATAATTAGTTTTAGAATTTGTTCCCCTCATTTATTTCATGTTTTAAATATATGTATTGAACATATTTTATAATCGTTGTTTCATTTCCTCAAAAGAAAATTGCGTTTATGTGGTATACAAGCAAAAAAGTTGCATTTTCCTATGTCAAATACATATAGATAGATAATTAGTTTTATAATTTGTTCTCCTCATTTATTTTATGTTAAATATATATATATATATATATATATATATATATATATATATATATATATATATATATTGAACACATTTTATAATCGTTGTTTCATTTCCTCAAAAGAAAATTGCGTTTATGTGGTATAAAAGCAAAGAAGTTGCATTTTCCTATGTTAAATACATATAGATAGATAAACTATAATATTTTTATCTATCTATATGTATTTAATATAGGAAAATGCAACTTCTTTTTAAGGGTATCAAAAATACTATTTATTAATCTATGTGCGTTCCAGTATTCGTTATTTTAGCATATGAACAGTAAATATTACTTATGTCACTAGAATATGCAAGCTAGTTTAGAAGCAAAAATCTATATAGTAGTAGTAGTAGTAGTAGTAGTAGTAGTAGAGTATATTCCATCGTATAGATAGATTTTTGTTTCTAAAATAACTAGCATATATACACTATAAAATTTTTGTTGCATTTATTGTATTGTGTTTTCTAAAATGTGTTTTGAGTTTTGCATTATCCGAATGAAAATTGTAATTTCGTTCGGGGTGGTGGCGGCAAGTTGGCGGCGCGCGTTCATCCGTTTCCGGCGGGTTGCCGTCGGTTCCGCAGTTGAAATTATTCACTGCGTGGTCAAAATCAACCCTAGCTGTTTATTTACACCGGTTTCTAAACATTCCAAATAACCCCCCTGAACACCCTCTATAAAATTGAATTTATATGGGGCCCCGGGGTTTTCTTTTTGCGTTACCGTGCGCTGATTTTGGTATTTATATAAAACTTACAGTGAAAATTCTGCATAAATATCTTAATTTGTTTATGTATAATATACTTGTATAATACATAAATATTATAAATAAACTCTTGTTTTAAACTTAAAATGTATAATATACTTGTATAATACATACATGTACTAATGTGTCCATTAATACGTGTAAAATAGATTTATGTCTGTACGTAAAATATCCAAAATCTTGTTTTAAACTTAAAATGTATAATATACGTGTATAATACATAAATATACTAATGTGTCCATTAATGCGTGTAAAATAGATTTTTGTCTGTACATAAAATATCCCAAATCGTGTTTTAAACTTAAAATGTATAATATACTTGTATAATACATAAATATACTAATGTGTCCATTAATGCGTGTAAAATATATTTTTGTCTGTAGGTAAAATATCCAAAATCTTGTTTTAAACTTATGTATACTTATGTATACTATATGTATAATATATTTGTATAATACATAAATATCCTAATGTGTCCACTAATGCGTGTTAAATAGATTTTTGTAGTACGTAAAATATCCCAAAACTTGTTTTAAATTTAAAATGTATAATATACTTGTGTAATACATAAATCTACTAATGTGTCTATTAATGCGTGTAAAATAGATTTTTGTCTGTACTTAAAATATCTCAAATCTTGTTTTAAACTTAAAATGTATAATATACTTGTATAATACATAAATATACTAATGTGTCCATTAATGCGTGTAAAATAGATTTTTGTCTATACGTAAAATATCCCAAATCTTGTTTTAAACTTAAAATGTATAATATAGGTACTTGTATAATACATAAATATCCTAATGTGTCCATTAATGCGTGTAAAATAGATTTTTGTCTGTGCTTAAAATATCCTAAATCTTGTTTTAAACTTAAAATGTATAATATACTTGTATAATACATAAATATACTAATGTGTCCATTAATACGTGTAAAATAGATTTATGTCTGTACGTAAAATATCCCAAATCTTGTTTTAAACTTAAAATGTATAATATACTTGTATAATACATAAATATCCTAATGTGTCCATTAATGCGTGTAAAATAGATTTTTGTCTGTACGTAAAATATCCCAAAACTTGTTTTAACCTTACAATGTATAATATACTTGTATAATACATAAATATACTAATGTGTCCATTAATACGTGTAAAATAGATTTATGTCTGTACGTAAAATATCCCAAATCTTGTTTTAATCTTAAAATGTATAATATACTTGTATAATACATAAATATCCTAATGTGTCCATTAATGCGAGTAAAATAGATTTTTATCTGAACTTAAAATATCATAATGTGTCCATTAATGCGTGTAAAATTGATATTTGTCTGTACTTAAAATATCCTAAATCTTGTTTTAAACCTAAAATGTATAATATACTTGTATAATACATAGATATCCTAATGTGTCCATTAATGCGTATAAAATAGATTTTTGTCTGTACGTAAAATATCCCAAAACTTGTTTTAAACTTATAATGTATAATATACTTGTATAATACATAAATATACTAATGTGTTCATTAATACGTGTAAAATAGATTTATGCCTGCAAGTACAATATCCCAAATCTTGTTTTAAACTTAAAACATAGACAATTAATGTATATTATATATGTTTTAAGTTTAAAACAAGATTTGGGATATTTTGCTTACAGGCATACATTTATTTTACATGCATTAATGGACACAGGATATTTATGAATTACATTTTAGTTTTCGTTTATCACTGTTTGTTGCTTATTGTCTCTTAGATATTTTTTAGAATCGGGATCCTCTAAAAAAATATCTATAATAATCGAGTAAAAACTATATATGGTCCGATACCATATTCTGACTCTATGCAAAATTTCCTAAACAGATATAGATATTTTTTAGAGTAAGAATCCTCTTAAAAATTATCTATAATAATCGAGTAAAAACTATACATAGTCCGATTCCATATTCTGACTATGCAAAATTCCAACACTTCGAGTGCAGTATCTCGATAACTAACATAGATAGAGAGTTGTGTTTTGTTGCATTCGATTTAGTTTGGTGGTTTCTATACGGGTAGTTGAAGAAAATCCCTCTAGATTTTGCATAGTTGAAGGAAAATGATGTTCACCGCCTATGTATCTCGAGAACTCGTTTTGAAAACTCCTTATTTGCACTGTATCTCGATATCTAAAATGTCAGGTAGCCGCAAGGACAACTTCGGTGAAATGATGAAAAAAGAACCGACCGTTAGCCTTGAGTTATGGTTAGCGAATGTAATGTAATGATATGTAAAATACATAGAGGGTTGCGGTTGAAGAAAACCCTGCTATATATTGCTTGATTAAAGAAAAATAACGTAATTGTTTTCAAATGGCTTCAAATTGCTTTAAAGTGCTTGAAATAGTTTGAACATTCTTTCAATTATGTTTGGAGAGATCGAAATCGAATTGATGTCTAAATTATCGAGATACATAGGTGGTGAACGTCATTTTCCTTCAAGCATGCAAAATCTAGTAAGTTCTTCAACTACCTTCGTAAAATACCGAGCTGAAGCGAATGCAATAAACCGCAACCCTAAAAAGGTACAAAAACAATTTATTTATATTTATTATATTATATAGTGCTGTTAGGCGTAAGGCTTTTCCGTCGGCAAAGGGAGAAGCTCAGAGGAATGTAATCACCCGGTATTTACTTCTAACTCTGAAAACTCGTGAAAATTCGTCACGATGGCATTTGAACCTTAGCTCTCCAATGTTCATCATGTATGAGAAGACGGCAACTTTAACAACTAAGCTGGCTAAAAACAGTACAATTTTCTGAGTTAATTTGTTATTTTTTGACTATCGATAATTCTATTGATTATGCAATAGTGCTCATCACTACAGTCAAGAGAAAGTATGCAAATTTAAATCTAATAAAAAAAACCATGCGACGCGACATTTAAAAAAATAGTGTAGTGTAGTGTGTATATAGTGCTATCAGCCGTCGGTAAAGAGAGAAGCTCAGAGGAGTTTAATCACCCGGTATTTACATCTACCTCGGAAAACTGTGAAAGGTGATTCGTGAAAATTCGTCCTAGATGGAGTTTGATCCTTCGCTCTCCAATGTTCAGTATGAGACGGACGGCTAGAGTTATTGCCGTCGGTCTCATACTGAACATTGGAGAGCGAAGATTCAAACCCCATCGGGGACGTATTTTCACAGTTTTCACAGTTCAGTTTTCAGAGGTTCAAGTAAATACCACTGAGCCGGGTGAAAATGTACAATTTTCTCAGTTAAGTTATTACGACTATCGATAGTTCTATTAATTATTAAATAATACTCATCACTACATATAAAATTAAGTATAAAAATTTAAAGGATTTTTAGGAGCAAAATGAAAACCTAGAACTAGAAAACTGTTTGCTCCTTTTATTATTATTTTATTATTTAATTATATGTCTTCTACCGTGAGGTGCTCCTTTTAACAATCCAAAATATGTATATATATATATATATATATATATATATATATATATATATATATATATATATATATATATTTCTTTAATTACTGTAATCTGTAAACGGTATTATTAATAAAGTTATTATTATTATTATTAAATTCAATAAATAAACTATGGAATCAAACGTATCAAACGAATTTTTCTACGATGTTAAATAAGTACTGTTTTCTCAGTTAAGTTGATTCAGCCTTTGATAGTTTATTCAATAGAGATCATCACTACATAGAAGATAAAGTATACAAAATGTATACACTACATAGAAGATAAAATATACAATTGCTCGATTATTCAATAGAGATTATCACTACATAGAAGATAAAGTATGCAATTGCTCGATTATTCAATAGAGACCATCACTACATAGAAGATAAAATTTACAAAATGTATACACTACATAGAAGATAAAGTATACAATTGCTCGATTATTCAATAGAGATCATCACTACATAGAAGATAAAATATACAAAATGTATATACTACATAGAAGATAAAGTATACAATTGATCGATTATTCAATAGAGATCATCACTACATAGAAGATAAAGTATACAAAATGTATACACCATAGAAGATAAAGTATACAAAATGTATAAACTACATAGAAGATAAAGTATACAATTGCTCGATTATTCAATAGAGATCATCACTACATAGAAGATAAAATATACAAAATGTATACACTACATAGAAGATAAAGTATACAATTGCTCGATTATTCAATAGAGATCATCACTACATAGAAGATAAAATATACAAAATTTATATACTACACAGAAGATAAAGTATACAATTGCTCGATTATTCAATAGAGATCATCAGTACATAGAAGATAAAATATACAAAATGTATACACTACATAGAAGATAAAGTATACAATTGCTCGATTATTCAATAGAGGTCATCATTACATAGAAGATAAAATATACAAAATGTATATACTACACAGAAGATAAAGTATACAATTGCTCGATTATTCAATAGATATCATCAGTACATAGAAGATAAAATATACAAAATGTATAAACTACATAGAAGATAAAGTATACAATTGCTCGATTATTCAATAGAGATCATCACTACATAGAAGATAAAGATACAAATCTTGTCCGGCTAATTTCAACGAATGTTGCTGATTTTCCGAGGAAATTGATTCTAGAAACGCACAAATCACAGTATAATTTGGGTAAATTAATATGAGGGATATTTTATAAATAGTAGGTGCTTTCGCTTAACCGCCCCGTGGCGTGCTCTATCGCTCCAAGTTACCGGTCGTAAGAGACGAAGTAGAATTGTGAACAACATATAGAACAAGAGACAATACGGCTACGTAGCTACAAATAGTGATAAACGAAAACAGCTATTATACGTGTGTTATATGTTCTTCTTTCTTTCTTAATTGTCTACTCTTGTACCATAAAGTGTTATATGTTAATAATTATAATCCTTATTCATCTAATCTATATAGAACAATAATAAAATCGTACCATTAAGATGTGTATTATATTTTCATATCTGTTTACAAGGAAATTGAGTCTAGAAACCCACAAAACACAGTATAATTTAGATAAATTAATATGAGGTATAGAAGAAGAAGAAGATATATTTATTGTAACATACATACATACATACAAGATATACATACATGTACAACAGGCCATCAACCGTGGTCTTTCAGCCTATGAGGTATATTTTATGTATATTAAACAAACACAATATACGTGTGTAATATGTTCATATTTCTTTCTTAGTCGTTTCCTCATTTACAACATGAGGCCTCGAGTGCTTGCAATTTATTTCCTTATTTTTTCAACCTCTTCTAAAAGTTTGTAACGTAGTCATGTGAGCATTTCCAATTTCCTTTGTATATTTTGTGCACTTTTCTAGCGTAACAATTGCAATGGTATATGATAATAATTATAATCTTTATTCATCTAATAAATGTAATAAATAAAGAGAATCTATAAAATGCATAATCTATATGTATGATCACGACCGTCTAGTATAGTATATACTACAATGTAGCGTTTTGCTTTTATTAGCCGAATTAAATGCATTATAAACTTATTTGATTTGAAAAACGTTATAAATGTAATTAATTTTAAATTAAATTTTTGTATTTATTAATAATTTTTTTCCCCTTACCATACATATACAGTATAATATTTAACTATTTTTTTAATTAATTTCAACTAGTTATTACAAACCTTACAATGTGTGTATCTCAATAGAATGTAGAGAGATTTTTATAATTCTCTCTCCGTTCTATTAAGATAGAAATATACTTTATTTAAAGAAAATAACATACATAACATTTTAATATTTTATTTAGAGACAAATCGTCATATACAAAACCATAGAACATAATTAACATTAATCAATTATTACATAAACCAGTAAATCTAAAAAATTCATCAGTTCTATGGCAGAAAGGCTTCTTTCTGGCCGGTAAACTTAGTTTCCTTTAAATTAAATAGGCTATCGTCTCGAAATCATTCGGCCCCTAATAGAACTTTTTTTTTAGCGATTTTATGTTTTTTTTTTGCTTTTACTACGCGAATTAAGTTCGTTAAAAACTTATTTGATTTGAAAAAGGTTTAGTTCTAATTTCAACTAGCTATTTCAATACTATTAGTACATATTTCCAGATAAAGCACTTAAACAGAGTCTACAAATGTTTAATCAGTAAGGCGTTTTATACATTTGATAGAATCAATCTTTATTAAGGTTACCGGCCAGAAAGAAGCTATTCTGCCATAGAATTTCTTAGATTTACTGGTTTATGTAATAATTGATTAATGTTAATTATGTTCTATGGTTTTGTATATCTCTCTGCAATATTATACAATACAGAGAATTATGACTTTTTTTAAATTTTATTATTATATATTATATTATATTAGTTATTATACTATGTATTTATATAGAAAACAATGTTAATAGTTTTATATATTAAATTGCAAGTAGGTAAATTCATATATGATTCATTTGTACGGGCAATTTCTTATGGTATTATGGATTAATTTATGATAATTGTGGACATTCTCTAGCTGACTAGTATGATTGTTTTTTTTTACTGATTTATATTCTATAAACATAGTCAATTGCGGGGCCAGTATGTTTGAAACATCTTTATTTTATCCCGCAACTGGAGGGAGTTGTGTTAGGTAAAAGTTGTGTGTTTATGGGTATATATATATATATAAAATATGAGTACTCACCATAAAATTGTAAGGTTCTTGTAGTTATTATAGCGTTTAGTTGGAGTAGTTCACTGCACAGCACATAGCACGTTTAAACATAGTTTGTTTCTGTTGTTGGTGTGGTGATTAGTATGTGTTTGCTGAAAAGGGCCAACTATATCCAGGGGATGGAGCATCCACGGTGTCGGCGATGGTTTGATGAACTTTGGCCCGGAACCCCCCTCTAGTTCCCAGTAAAAGCGCAAAGTACCAACGGATTTGGCGACGGAAGAGGAGCCGAGACCTGAAGGTGAGCAGAATATTTCCGTAATTGTCTGGGATCGTTCGGGATGTCACAGGGCAACATGGCTAGAATCAGAGGATGCGCCAATCATACGGTGTGCTCATTTGTGATAGTAAAGTTCCCGGCCAATAGTCGCCCGGATTCTCTGCCCCTTTTACCAGCTCGCTGCTAAAGGGAGGAGCACAATTCCCCTCGGGAACTCCGCAGCTGCTCGCTTCTCGTCCTCTTTGACTGTGCGCTTGCCCCGCTGGATGCCACTTCTTCACCTGGCAGTGACGCCGCCGCCGCTGCCACCGGCAATCCCAACCCGCACGGATCCGCCACTCTACATCTTTACCTTTTGGTCATTTCCAGCAACCACTATTTGCTACTTACCTATCCATATCACACATAATATTCTACACCCCCCTCAACAATTAAACACGTTACACCCCGTCGCATATTTCGCAATTTACCCCCTTTTTACCTCTCCAACGCGCCCGCATTCAACCCGCCCCGCAATCATTAACCACTATAAATATTGACTCACTTGCGCAAACTAAGAAAAAAAAATATTATTTACAATCGATTACCATCCCGGCGGATACGGGTTTTTCGAAAAAATATATTTCCACCCTAATGACTTGTTGAGCGCCGCAAACGCGCGCCCCGATCGCAGATAGACGCGAGCACAAAGCTGGACCCAATCTAATTCCCTCTTTGACACTTCGCTTTTATTTGAATGAATGCATCTCTTTTACAAACATTGGGCCGATTCGCGCAAGTCTAATCAAACGGAGAGCCCTAAGCATCGATAAGGATCGCACCTCGTTTTTGAACTTGCCCCATTATACAGTAAATAGATACACCGCCGGTACACATTCATTAAACTTCCACCCCCCCAATGGACAATGTACGTGTAACACGGACCCCTTCTTTTAATATACTCTATGTCGCCAAAATCGAAGTGTCAGACCGCATAATTACATTAATTGAATATTCATACGATCTATATTCTGATTATATTATATTATTTCATGCGATTACTATGTTACTTGTTATATATTCACTACATTCAGTAATTTGAGAGTGACCATACGTCCTTTATTTAAGAGGACAGTACTTTATTTCCTGTTAAAAAAAGTAAGCACATTAGAAGGATGTATTCCACTCAAATACAAATTTTAAATGAACTGTATAGAATGTAATAGACATTTTATGAATTTTTAACGAGTAACTATTTTCGTAAAATTAACATTATGTATTACGGTGTTGTTATTGTTAAGTGAATTTATTATTATTATTCCGCCGCTATATCATTTTCTACATGTGTGTATAAAGCCTGTATGATATTATCTAGTTTTTTTATATCGTTTTCTATGCAGACACAAACTACATAGTTTTAAGCCCGTATGACATTATCTAGTTTCCTATATCGTTTTATATATAAGAATTGATATATTTAACTATTTCTAAATGGAAAATTAACATTGTGGTGTTGTTATCGTTAAGTGAATTTATTATTATTCCGCCGCGATATAATTTTCTACATGTGTGTATGACACTATGTAGTTTGTGTCTTCATCGAAAACGATATAAGAAACTAGATAATGTCATACGGGCTTTATACACACATGTAGAAAATGATATAGCGTCGGAATAATAATAAATTCACTTAACAATAACAACACCGTAATACATAATGTTAATTTTCCATTTAGAAATAGTTATACGGTTTAATATATCAATTCTTATATATAAAACGATATAGGAAACAATAGGGCTTAACAAATGTTATAAACTTATGCATTTTATAAGGTATATTTTTATTGTCTTCGATATGTCCTTTATTTTACAAAGACAAATATGGTCACTGTAAGTAAGGATCTAATGTTTTCCGAAATACATATTGCGAAGCTTGTAGATACTTCGAAATAACATCTGTTATTGTTATTTGAATTAAAATATTATTTATTACATAATCATTGTCATCCCTAATTCAATTATTATATACATCTTCTAATAATTAATACTGTTAATAAAATATTACATTTACATTACTTAACATTATACTTTACAATTATTATTGTTCTTTTCTGTTCTTCGCCAGTTCTCTTGCTCTGTCTTTCCTTTCTTGATTGTTATTTCCTTTCTATTATTATTATTATTATTATTATTATTAAATATATTCAACAGGTGACGTAAATGTATGTATATATATATGTGTGTATTTCGCGCCTTCTTTGATATTGAATGTAATTGCTACTATAGAGTTTGAGATCGGAAAAGTCTCAAACAAAATTATCCTCGAGGAACAGGTGCTCATATACAGACGAATAGTAATATGTATATTATTTGTCATCAATTTTCATTCTAGTTCAAACGCCTGAAAACACTTTACATTACCATTCAGCTGTGATTTTCAATTGTATATCAATTGAATTTTGTTCGAAAATAAGGAAAATAATTTGTAGTTTTAATTCGTTTCTAAAATTTAATAGATAGGTGTTTTCGTTATTTAGATATGAGATTCGAGCTTTCGACTGCATCTCCCATCACATCCTAGTGAGAAAACTAGAATATTATATCTTAAGGTGTGTCTCTTAAACTTATTGATCCCTATTTGAGAAACAGTAAACAGCAGGCAAATTCTGTCGAAAGTAGAGTCCCCACTGGAGTTTCTAAGGGAAGCATCTTTGGTCCTTTGTTATTCATAATTTTTGCAAATGATCAAATATATCATGCCAAATAGTCCAGTTTGCAAATGATACGACGCTCTTTAGGCGCTTTCGTTTAGCATGGTTTATCATTGCTAGTCGCCCCCCCGTGGCGTGCAGTATCGCTTAGGTCTTGTTGTCGTGCGCCGCCGGTTGTAAGGGTTGAAGTAGAATTATGCGCAGCAGAAGCGGCAAATAGAACAAGAAACAATAAGTCTGTACCAGCCCAGAGTGATAAACGAAAGGCACTTTTGTATCAAACAGAGATATAATCATATTTAAAAAAAAAACGTGCACGATCGAGAACTGATGTTATAGAGTGGTTTGGCGCAAACTTATCCTGAACGTCAAGAAAACTCTGTACGTTTTGTCTGATAGAAGAAATATTAGTACTTGTGCACTAATATTTCTTCTATGAGACAAAAAGTCTAATGTATAATAAAACAGTTAAGTGAATTTATTATTATTATTCCGCCGCTATATCATAGGTAGGGCCCCCCCAACCACCCCACCTTCGCTCGCATAGTTTTTTCAATGGATACAAGCGTTTTATATGGTTTAAACTATTCCAGAAAAAGTGTTATCCTATGGAAAAACTATGCGGACTATACCCGTCCACTATTTCAAACGACTTGAACTATGCACTACACTATTACCGTTATTTTCTATGATTAAATTAAAGTCATTTATTAATTTAAGACTAATTAAACAAAAATATGTGAAAAATAATGTAATACATAGTTCAAGTCGTTTGAAATAGTGGACGGGAATAGTTTGGTTGGTAAGGGCCACCCGCCCACCCACCTACCCGCCCACCCACCTTTGCTCGCATAGTTTTTGCATAGGATGACACTCTTTTTGGAATAGTTTAAACAATATAAAACGTCTGTATCCATTGAAATAAACTATGCGAGCAAAGGTGGGGTGGGCGGGTGGCCCCTACCAACCAAACTATGCCCGTCCACCATTTCAAGCGACTTGAACTATGCACTACACTATTATCCGTTATTTTCTATGATTAAATGAATGTCATTTATTATCCAAACTATGCCCGTACACTATTTCAAACGGCTTGAACTCCGCACAACAGAGTTATCATTATTTTTTTATGATTTAATTAATTTCATTAATCAATGTATGATTAATTGGTAAAAAATGCGGGAAACAATGTAGTGCAGAGTTCAAGTCGTTTGAAATAGTGTACAGGCAAAGTTTGATTGGTATGGGCCCCCCGCCCACCCCACCTTCCTTCGCATAGTTTTTTTCAATGGATAGAGAGGCTTTATAT